>CAWUPM010000665.1:0-600000 GCA_963924295.1 Dioctria rufipes | reverse complement strand
AGGCGAAAGGCGAAAGGCGAAAGGCGAAAGGCGAAAGGCTAAAGGCGAAAGGCGAAAGGCGAAAGGCGAAAGGCGAAAAGCTAAAGGCGAAATGCGAAAGGTGAAAGGCGAAAGACGAAAGGCGAAAGGCGAAAGGCGAAAGGCGAAAGGCGAAGGGCGAGAGGCAAAAGTCAAAATGCCTAAGGAAAAAGGAAAAACGATTTTCAAAACATGAAATAAAAATGGAGAAATTCAAAATGCCTAAAGCAAAAGAAAAAACGATATTCAAAAGATAAAATACAAAAGTTGAAATTGAAAATGCGAAATGGAAAATTCGAAATTATAAATTTGTATTTCAAAATGCTAAAGGCGAAATGCGAAAGGCGAAAGACGAAAGGCGAAGGGTGAAAGGCGAAATGCAAAAGGCGAAAGGCGAAACGCGAAAGGCGAAAGGTGAAAGGTGAAAGGCGAAAGGCGAAAGGTGAAAGGCGAAAGGCGAAAGGCGAAAGGCGAAAGGCGAAAGGCGAAAGGCGAAAGGCGAAAGGCGAAAGGCGAAAGGCGAAAGGCGAAAGGCGAAAGGCGAAAGGCGAAAGGCGAAATGCGAAAGGTGCAAGGCGAAAGGCGAAAGGCGAAAAGCGAAAGGCGAAAAGCGAAAGGCGAAAGGCGAAAGGCGAAAGGCGAAAGGCGAAAGGCGAAAGGCGGAAGGTGAAAGGCGAAAGGCGAAAGACGGAAGGTGAAAGGCGAAAGGCGAAAGGCGGAAGGCGAAAGGCGAAAGGCGTAAGGCGAAGGGCGACAGGCAAAAGTCAGAATGTCTAAGGCAAAAGGAAAAACGATTTTCAAAACAGGAAATGAAAATGGAGAAATTTAAAATGCCTAAAGCAAAAGAAAAAACGATATTCAAAATATAAAATACAAAAGTTGAAATTGAAAATGCGAAATGGAAAATTCGAAATTATAAATTCGTATTTCAAAATGCTAAAGGCGAAATGCGAAACGCGAAAGACGAAAAGCGAAGGGCGAAAGTCGAGAGTCGAAAGGCGAAAGGTAAAAGGCGAAAGGCGAAAGGCGAAAGGCGAAAGGTGAAAGGCGAAAGGTGAAAGGCGAAAGGCGAAAGGTGAAAGGCGAAAGGCGAAAGGCGAAAGGCGAAAAGCGAAAGACGAAAGGCGGAAGGCGAAAGGCGAAAGGCGTAAGGCGAAGGGCGAGAGGCAAAAGTCAAAATGTCTAAGGCAAAGGGAAAAACGATTTTCAAAGCATGAAATGAAAATGGAGAAATTTGAAATGCCTAAAGCAAAAGAAAAAAACTATATTCAAAAGATAAAATACAAAAGTTGAAATTGAAAATGCGAAATTGAAAATTCGAAATTATAAATTCGTATTTCAAAATGCTAAAGGCGAAATGCGAAAGGCGAAAGACGAAAGGCGAAGGGCGAAAGTCGAAAGGCGAAAGGCGAAAGGCAAAAGGCGAAAGGCGAAAGGCGAAAGGCGAAATGCGAAAGGCGAAAGGTGAAAGGCGAAAGGCGAAAGGTGAAAGGTGAAAGGCGAAAGGCGAAAGGCGAAAGGCGAAAGGCGAAAGGCGAAAGGCGAAAGGCGAAAGGCGAAAGGCGAAAGGCGAAAGGCGGAAGGTGAAAAGCGAAAGGCGAAAGGCGAAAGGCGAAACGCGAAAGGCGAAAGGCGAAAGGCGAAAGGCGAAAGGCGAAAGTCGGAAGGCGAAAGGCGAAAGGGGTAAGGCGAAGGGCGAGAGGCAAAAGTCAAAATGTCTAAGGCAAAGGGAAAAACGATTTTCAAAGCATGAAATGAAAATGGAGAAATTTGAAATGCCTAAAGCAAAAGAAAAAACGATATTCAAAAGATAAAATACAAAAGTTGAAATTGAAAATGCGAAATGGAAAATTCGAAATTATAAATTTGTATTTCAAAATGCTAAAGGCGAAATGCGAAAGGCGAAAGAAGAAAGGCGAAGGGCGAAAGGCGAAAGGCAAAAGGCGAAAGGCGAAAGGCGAAAGGCGAAAGGCGAAAGGCGAAAGGCGAAAGGCGAAAGGTGAAAGGCGAAAGGTGAAAGGCGAAAGGCGTAAGGTGAAAGGCGAAAGGCGAAAGGCGAAAGGCGAAAGGCGAAAGGCGAAAGGCGAAAGGCGAAAGGCGAAAGTCGAAAGGCGAAAGGCGAAAGGCGAAAAGCGAAAGGCGAAAGGCGAAAAGCGAAAGGCGAAAGGCGAAAGGCGAAAGGCGAAAGGCGAAAGGCGAAAGGTGAAAGGCGAAAGGCGAAAGGCGAAAGGCGAAAGGCGAAAGGCGAAAGGCGACAGGCGAAAGGCGGAAGGCGAAAGGTGAAAGGCAAAAGGCGAAAGGCGTAAGGCGAAGGGCGAGAGGCAAAAGTCAAAATGCCTAAGGCAAAAGGAAAAACGATTTTCAAAACATGAAATAAAAATGGAGAAATTTAAAATGCCTAAAGCAAAAGAAAAAACCATATTCAAAAGATAAAATACAAAAGTTGAAATTGAAAATGCGAAATGGAAAATTCGAAATTATAAATTTGTATTTCAAAATGCTAAAGGCGAAATGCGAAATGCGAAAGAAGAAAGGCGAAGGGCGAAAGGCGAAAGGCAAAAGGCGAAAGGCGAAAGGCGAAAGGCGAAAGGCGAAAGGCGAAAGGCGAAAGGCGAAAGGTGAAAGGCGAAAGGCAAAAGGCGAAAGGCGAAAGGCGAAAGGCGAAAGGCGAAAGGCGAAAGGCGAAAGGCGAAAGGCGAAAGGTGAAAGGCGAAAGGCGAAAGGCGAAAGGCGAAAGGCGAAATGCGAAAGGCGAAAGGCGGAACGTGAAAGGCGAAAGGCGAAAGGCGAAGGGCGAAAGGCGAAAGGCGGAAGGCGAAAGGCGAAAGGCGGAAGGAGAAAGGCGAAAGGCGAGAGGCGAAAGGCGAGAGGCGAAAGGCGAAAGGCGAAAGGCGAAAGGCGAAAGGCGAAAGGCGAAAGGCAAAATGCGAAAGGCGAAAGGCGAAATGCGAAAGGCGAAAGGCGGAACGTGAAAGGCGAAAGGCGAAAGGCGAAAGGCGAAGGGCGAAAGGCGAAAGGCGAAAGGCGAAAGGCGGAAGGCGAAAGGCGAAAGGCGGAAGGCGAAAGGCGAAAGGCGAGAGGCGAAAGGCGAGAGGCGAAAGGCGAAAGGCGAAAGGCGAAAGGCGAAAGGCGAAAGGCGAAATGCGAAAGGCGGAAGGTGAAAGGCGAAAGGCGAAAGGCGAAAGGCGGAAGGCGAAAGGCAAAAGCGAATGGCGAAATGCGAAAGGCGAAAGGTGAAAGGCGAAAGGCGGAACGTGAAAGGCGAAAGGCGAAAGGCGAAGGGCGAAAGGCGAAAGGCGGAAGGCGAAAGGCGAAAGGCGGAAGGAGAAAGGCGAAAGGCGAGAGGCGAAAGGCGAGAGGCGAAAGGCGAAAGGCGAAAGGCGAAAGGCGAAAGGCGAAAGGCGAAAGGCAAAATGCGAAAGGCGAAAGGCGAAATGCGAAAGGCGAAAGGCGGAACGTGAAAGGCGAAAGGCGAAAGGCGAAAGGCGAAGGGCGAAAGGCGAAAGGCGAAAGGCGAAAGGCGGAAGGCGAAAGGCGAAAGGCGGAAGGCGAAAGGCGAAAGGCGAGAGGCGAAAGGCGAGAGGCGAAAGGCGAAAGGCGAAAGGCGAAAGGCGAAAGGCGAAAGGCGAAAGGCGAAAGGCGAAATGCGACAGGCGGAAGGTGAAAGGCGAAAGGCGAAAGGCGGAAGGCGAAAGGCAAAAGCGAATGGCGAAATGCGAAAGGCGAAAGGTGAAAGGCGAAAGGCGAAAGGCGAAAGGCGGAAGGCGAAGGGCGAAAGGCGAAAGGCGAAAGGCGAAATGCGAAAGGCGAAAGGCGAAAGGCGAAAGGTGAAAGGCGAAAGGCGAAAGGCGGAAGGCGAAAGGCGAAAGGCGAAAGGCGAAAGGCGAAAGGCGAAAGGCGAAAGGCGAAAGGCGAAATGCGAAAGGCGAAAGGCGAAAGGCGAAAGGTGAAAGGCGAAAGGCGAAAGGCGGAAGGCGAAAGGCGAAAAGCAAAAGGCGAAAGGCGACAGGCGAAAGGCGGAAGGCGAAAGGCGAAAGGCAAAAGGCGAAAGGCGTAAGGCGAAGGGCGAGAGGCAAAAGTCAAAATGTCTGAGGCAAAAGGAAAAACGATTTCCAAAACATGAAATGAAAATGGAGAAATTTAAAATGCCTAAAGCAAAAGAAAAAACCATATTCAAAAGATAAAATACAAAAGTTGAAATTGAAAATGCGAAATGGAAAATTCGAAATTATAAATTTGTATTTCAAAATGCTAAAGGCGAAAGGCGAAAGGCGAAAAGCTAAAGGCGAAATGCGAAAGGTGAAAGGCGAAAGACGAAAGGCGAAAGGCGAAAGGCGAAAGGCGAAAGGCGAAGGGCGAGAGGCAAAAGTCAAAATGCCTAAGGCAAAAGGAAAAACGATTTTCAAAACATGAAATAAAAATGGAGAAATTTAAAATGCCTAAAGCAAAAGAAAAAACGATATTCAAAAGATAAAATACAAAAGTTGAAATTGAAAATGCGAAATGGAAAATTCGAAATTATAAATTTGTATTTCAAAATGCTAAAGGCGAAATGCGAAAGGCGAAAGAAGAAAGGCGAAGGGCGAAAGGCGAAAGGCAAAAGGCGAAAGGCGAAAGGCGAAAGGCGAAAGGCGAAAGGCGAAAGGCGAAAGGCGAAAGGTGAAAGGCGAAAGGTGAAAGGCGAAAGGCGTAAGGTGAAAGGCGAAAGGCGAAAGGCGAAAGGCGAAAGGCGAAAAGCGAAAGGCGAAAGGCGAAAGGCGAAAGTCGAAAGGCGAAAGGCGAAAGGCGAAAAGCGAAAGGCGAAAGGCGAAAAGCGAAAGGCGAAAGGCGAAAGGCGAAAGGCGAAAGGCGAAAGGCGAAAGGTGAAAGGCGAAAGGCGAAAGGCGAAAGGCGAAAGGCGAAAGGCGAAAGGCGAAAGGCGACAGGCGAAAGGCGGAAGGCGAAAGGTGAAAGGCAAAAGGCGAAAGGCGTAAGGCGAAGGGCGAGAGGCAAAAGTCAAAATGCCTAAGGCAAAAGGAAAAACGATTTTCAAAACATGAAATAAAAATGGAGAAATTTAAAATGCCTAAAGCAAAAGAAAAAACCATATTCAAAAGATAAAATACAAAAGTTGAAATTGAAAATGCGAAATGGAAAATTCGAAATTATAAATTTGTATTTCAAAATGCTAAAGGCGAAATGCGAAAGGCGAAAGAAGAAAGGCGAAGGGCGAAAGGCGAAAGGCAAAAGGCGAAAGGCGAAAGGCGAAAGGTGAAAGGCGAAAGGCAAAAGGCGAAAGGCGAAAGGCGAAAGGCGAAAGGCGAAAGGCGAAAGGCGAAAGGCGAAAGGTGAAAGGCGAAAGGCGAAAGGCGAAAGGCGAAAGGCGAAATGCGAAAGGCGAAAGGCGGAACGTGAAAGGCGAAAGGCGAAAGGCGAAGGGCGAAAGGCGAAAGGCGGAAGGCGAAAGGCGAAAGGCGGAAGGAGAAAGGCGAAAGGCGAGAGGCGAAAGGCGAGAGGCGAAAGGCGAGAGGCGAAAGGCGAAAGGCGAAAGGCGAAAGGCGAAAGGCGAAAGGCGAAAGGCAAAATGCGAAAGGCGAAAGGCGAAATGCGAAAGGCGAAAGGCGGAACGTGAAAGGCGAAAGGCGAAAGGCGAAAGGCGAAGGGCGAAAGGCGAAAGGCGAAAGGCGAAAGGCGGAAGGCGAAAGGCGAAAGGCGGAAGGCGAAAGGCGAAAGGCGAGAGGCGAAAGGCGAGAGGCGAAAGGCGAAAGGCGAAAGGCGAAAGGCGAAAGGCGAAAGGCGAAAGGCGAAATGCGAAAGGCGGAAGGTGAAAGGCGAAAGGCGAAAGGCGAAAGGCGGAAGGCGAAAGGCAAAAGCGAATGGCGAAATGCGAAAGGCGAAAGGTGAAAGGCGAAAGGCGGAAGGCGAAGGGCGAAAGGCGAAAGGCGAAAGGCGAAATGCGAAAGGCGAAAGGCGAAAGGCGAAAGGTGAAAGGCGAAAGGCGAAAGGCGGAAGGCGAAAGGCGAAAGGCGAAAGGCGAAAGGCGAAAGGCGAAAGGCGAAAGGCGAAAGGCGAAAGGCGAAAAGCGAAAGGCGAAAGGCGGAAGGTGAAAGGCGGAAGGCGAAAGGCAAAGGCGAAAGGCGAAAGGCGGAAGGTGAAAGGCGAAAAGGCGAAAGGCGAAAGGCGAAAGGCGAAAGGCGAAAGGCGAAAGGCGAATGGCGAAAGGCGAAAGGCGAAAGGCGAAAGACGAAAGGCGAAAGGCGAAAGGCGAAAGGCGAAAGGAGAAAGGCAAAAGGCGAAAGGCGAAAGGCGAAAGGCGAAAGGCGAAAGGCGAAAGGCGAAAGGCGAATGGCGAAAGGCGAAAGGCGAAAGGCGAAAGACGAAAGGCGAAAGGCGAAAGGCGAAAGGCGAAAGGAGAAAGGCAAAAGGCGAAAGGCGAAAGGCGAAAGGCGAAAGGCGAAAGGCGAAAGGCGAAAGCGAAAGGCGAAAGGCGAAAGGCGAAAGGCGAAAGGTGAAAGGCGGAAGGTGAAAGGCGAAAGGCGAAGGGCGAAAGGCAAAAGGCGAAAGGCGAAAGGCGAAAGGCGAAAGGCGAAAGGCGTAAGGCGAAAGGCGAAGGCGAAAGGTGAAAGGCGAAAGGCGAAAAGCGAATGGCGAAAGGCGAAAGGCGAAAGGCGAAAGGCGTAAGGCGAAAGGCGAAGGCGAATGGCGAAAGGCGAAAGGCGAAAGGTGAAAGGCGAAAGGCGAAAGGTGAAAGGCAAAGGCGAAAGGTGAAAGGCGAAAGGCGAAAAGCGAATGGCGAAAGGCGAAATGCGAAAGGCGAAAGGCGAAAGGCGAAAGGCGAAAGGCGACAGGCGAAAGGCGACAGGCGAAAGGCGAAAGGCGAAAGGCGAAAGGCGAAAGGCGAAAGGCGAAAGGCGAAAGGCGAAAGGCGAAAGGCGGAAGGCGAAAGGCGAAAGGCGAAAGGCGAAAGGCGAAAGGCGAAAGGCGAAAGACGAAAAGCGAAAGGCGAAAGGCGGAAGGTGAAAGGCGGAAGGCGAAAGGCAAAGGCGAAAGGCGAAAGGCGGAAGGTGAAAGGCGAAAAGGCGAAAGGCGAAAGGCGAAAGGCGAAAGGCGAAAGGCGAATGGCGAAAGGCGAAAGGCGAAAGGCGAAAGACGAAAGGCGAAAGGCGAAAGGCGAATGGCGAAAGGAGAAAGGCAAAAGGCGAAAGGCGAAAGGCGAAAGGCGAAAGGCGAAAGGCGAAAGCGAAAGGCGAAAGGCGAAAGGCGAAAGGCGAAAGGTGAAAGGCGGAAGGTGAAAGGCGAAAGGCGAAGGGCGAAAGGCAAAAGGCGAAAGGCGAAAGGCTTAAGGCGAAAGGCGAAAGGCGAAAGGCGAAAGGCGGAAGGTGAAAGGCGAAAGGCGAAGGGCGAGAGGCAAAATTCAAAATGCCTAAGGCAAAAGGAAAAACGATTTTCAAAACATGAAATAAAAATGGAGAAACTTAAAATGCCCAAAGCAAAAAAAAAAACGATATTCAAAAGATAAAATACAAAAGTTGAAATTGAAAATGCGAAATGGAAAATTCGAAATTATAAATTCGTATTTCAAAAGGCTAAAGGCGAAATGCGAAAGGCGAAAGACGAAAGACGAAGGGCGAAATTCGAAAGGCGAAAGGCGAATGGCGAAAGGCGAAAGGCGAAAGCTGAAAGGCGAAAGGCGAAAAGTGAAAGGCGAAAGGCGAAAGGCGAAAGGCGAAAGGCGAAAGGCGAAAGGCGAAAGGCGAAAGGCGAAAGGCGAAAGGCGAAAGGCGAAAGGCGAAAGGCGAAAGGCGAAAGGCGAAAGGCAAAAGGCGAAAGGCGAAAGGAGAAAGGTGAAAGGCGAAAGGAGAAAGGCGAAAGGCGAAAGGCGAAAGGCGAAAGGCGAAAGGCGGAAGGCGAAAGGCGGAAGGCGAAAGGCGAAAAGCGAAAGGCGAAAGGCGAAAGGCAAAAGGCGAAAGGCGAAAGGCGAAAGGCGAAAGGCGAAAGGCGAAATGCGAAAGGCGAAAGCGAAAGGCGAAAGGCGAAAGGCGAAAGGCGAAAGGCGAAAGGCGAAAGGCGAAAGGCGAAAGGCGAAAGGTGAAAGGCGCAAGGTGAAAGGCGAAAGGCGAAGGGCGAAAGGCAAAAGGCGAAAGGCGAAAGGCGAAAGGCGACAGGCGAAAGGCGAAAGGCGAAAGGCAAAACGCGAAAGGCGAAAGGCTAAAGGCGAAATGCGAATGGCGAAAGGCGAAAGGCGAAAGGCGAAAGGCGAAAGGTAAAAGGCGAAAGGCGAAAGGCGAAAGGCGAAAGGCGAATGGCGAAAGGCGAAAGGCGAAAGGCGAAGTGCGAAAGGCGAAAGCGAAAGCGAAAGGCGAAAGGCGAAAGGCGAAAGGCGAACGGCAAAAGGCGAAAGGCGGAAGGCGAAAGGCGAAAGGTGAAAGGCGAAAGGCGAAAGGCGAAAGGCGAAAGGCGAAAGGCGAAAGGAGAAAGGCGAAAGGTGAAAGGCGAAAGGCGAAAGGCGAAAGGCGAAAGGCGAAAGGCGAAAGGCGAAAGGCGAAAGGCGAAAGGCGAAAGGCGAAAGGCGAAAGGCGAAAGGCGAAAGGCGAAAGGCGAAAGGCGAAAGGCGAAAGGCGAAAGGTGAAAGGCGAAAGGCGAAAGGCGAAAGGCGAAAGGCGAAAGGCGAAAGGCGGAAGGCGAAAGGCGAAAGGCGAAAGGCGAAAGGCGAAAGGCAAAAGGCGAAAGGCGAAAGGCGAAAGGCGAAAGGCGAAAGGCGAAATGCGAAAGGCGAAAGGCGAAAGGTGAAAGGCGGAAGGTGAAAGGCGAAAGGCGAAGGGCGAAAGGCAAAATGCGAAAGGCGAAAGGCGAAAGGCGAAAGGCGAAAGGCGAAAGGCGAAAAGCGAAAGGCGAAAGGCGAAAGGCGAAAGGCGAAAGACGAAAGGCGAAAGGCGAAAGGCGAAAGGCGAAAGGCGAAAGGCGGAAGGCGAAAGGCGAAAGGCGGAAGGCGAAAGGCGACAGGCGAAAGGCGAAAGGCGAAAGGCGAAAGGCGAAAGGCGAAAGGTGAAAGGCGAAAGGCGAAAGGCGAAAGGCGAAAGGCGAAAGGCGAAAGGCGAAAGGCGAAAGGCGAAAGGCGAAAGGCGAAAGGCGAAAGGCGAAAGGCGAAAGGCGAAAGGCGAAAGGCGAAAGGCGAAAGGCGAAAGGCGAAAGGCGGAAGGCGAAAGGCGAAAGGTGAAAGGCGAAAGGCGAAAGGCGAAAGGCGAAAGGCGAAAGGCGAAAGGCGAAAGGCGAAAGGCGAAAGGCGAAAGGCGAAAGGCGAAAGGCGAAAGGCGAAAGGCGAAAGGCGAAAGGCGAAAGGCGAAAGGCGAAAGGCGAAAGTCGAAAGGCGAAAGGCGAAAGGCGAAAGGCGGAAGGCGAAAGGCGAAAGGCGAAAGGCAAAAGGCGAAAGGCGAAAGGCGAAAGGCGAAAGGCGAAATGCGAAAGGCGAAAGCGAAAGGCGAAAGGCGAAAGGCGAAAGGCCAAAGGCGAAAGGTGAAAGGCGGAAGGTGAAAGGCGAAAGGATAAGGGCGAAAAGCAAAAGGCGAAAGGCGAAAGGCGAAAGGCGAAAGGCGAAAGGCGAAAGGCGAAAGGCGAATGGCGGAAGGCGAAAGGCGAAAGGCGAAAGGCGAAAGGCAAAAGGCGAAAGGCGAAAGGCGTAAGCGAAAGGCGAAATGCGAAATGTGAAAGGCGGAAGGCGAAAGGCAAAAGGCGAAAGGCGAAAGGCGAAATGAGAAAGGCGAAAGCGAAAGGCGAAAGGCGAAAGGCGAAAGGCGAAAGGCGAAAGGCGAAAGGCGAAAGGCGAAAGGCGGAAGACGAAAGGCGAAAGGTGAAAGGCGAAAGGCGAAAGGCGAAAGGCGAAAGGCGAAAGGCGGAAGGCGAAAGGCGAAAGGTGAAAGGCGAAAGGCGAAAGGCGGAAGGCGAAGGGCGAAAGGCGAAAGGCGAAAGGCGAAATGCGAAAGGCGAAAGGCGAAAGGTGAAAGGCGAAAGGCGAAAGGCGAAATGCGGAAGGTGAAAGGCGAAAGGCGAAAGGCGAAAGGTGAAAGGTGAAAGGCGAAAGGTGAAAGGCGGAAGGTGAAAGGCGAAAGGATAAGGGCGAAAGGCAAAAGGCGAAAGGCGAAAGGCGAAAGGCGAAAGGCGAAAGGCGAAAGGCGAAAGGCGAAAGGCGAATGGCGGAAGGCGAAAGGCGAAAGGCGAAAGGCGAAAGGCAAAAGGCGAAAGGCGAAAGGCGAAAGGAGTAAGCGAAAGGCGAAATGCGAAATGTGAAAGGCGGAAGGCGAAAGGCAAAAGGCGAAAGGCGAAAGGCGAAATGCGAAAGGCGAAAGCGAAAGGCGAAAGGCGAAAGGCGAAAGGCGAAAGGCGAAAGGCGAAAGGCGAAAGGCGAAAGGCGAAAGGCGGAAGACGAAAGGCGAAAGTTGAAAGGCGAAAGGCGAAAGGCGAAAGGCGAAAGGCGGAAGGCGAAAGGCGAAAGGTGAAAGGCGAAAGGCGAAAGGCGGAAGGCGAAGGGCGAAAGGCGAAAGGCGAAAGGCGAAATGCGAAAGGCGAAAGGCGAAAGGCGAAAGGTGAAAGGCGAAAGGCGAAATGCGGAAGGTGAAAGGCGAAAGGCGAAAGGCGAAAGGTGAAAGGCGAAAGGCGAAAGGTGAAAGGCGAAAGGCGAAAGGTGAAAGGCGAAAGGCGAAAAGCGAATGGCGAAAGGCGAAAGGCGAAAAGCGAAAGGCGAAAGGCGAAAGGCGAAAGGCGAAAGGCGAAAGGCGAAAGGCAAAAGGCGAAAGGCGAAAGGCGAAAGGCGAAAGGCGAAAGGCGAAAGGCGAAATGCGAAAGGCGAAAGCGAAAGGCGAAAGGCGAAAGGCGAAAGGCGAAAGGCGAAAGGCGAAAGGCGAAAGGCGAAAGGTGAAAGGCGCAAGGTGAAAGGCGCAAGGTGAAAGGCGAAGGGCGAAAGGCAAAAGGCGAAAGGCGAAAGGCGAAAGGCGAAAGGCGAAAGGCGAAAGGCGAAACGCGAAAGGCGAAAGGCGAAAGGCGAAAGGCGAAAGGCGAAAGGCGAAAGGCGAAAGCGAAAGGCGAAAGGCGAAAGGCGAAAGGCGAAAGGTGAAAGGCGGAAGGTGAAAGGCGAAAGGCGAAGGGCGAAAGGCAAAAGGCGAAAGGCGAAAGGCTTAAGGCGAAAGGCGAAAGGCGAAAGGCGAAAGGCGGAAGGTGAAAGGCGAAAGGCGAAGGGCGAGAGGCAAAATTCAAAATGCCTAAGGCAAAAGGAAAAACGATTTTCAAAACATGAAATAAAAATGGAGAAACTTAAAATGCCCAAAGCAAAAAAAAAAACGATATTCAAAAGATAAAATACAAAAGTTGAAATTGAAAATGCGAAATGGAAAATTCGAAATTATAAATTCGTATTTCAAAAGGCTAAAGGCGAAATGCGAAAGGCGAAAGACGAAAGACGAAGGGCGAAATTCGAAAGGCGAAAGGCGAATGGCGAAAGGCGAAAGGCGAAAGCTGAAAGGCGAAAGGCGAAAAGTGAAAGGCGAAAGGCGAAAGGCGAAAGGCGAAAGGCGAAAGGCGAAAGGCGAAAGGCGAAAGGCGAAAGGCGAAAGGCGAAAGGCGAAAGGCGAAAGGCGAAAGGCGAAAGGCGAAAGGCAAAAGGCGAAAGGCGAAAGGAGAAAGGTGAAAGGCGAAAGGAGAAAGGCGAAAGGCGAAAGGCGAAAGGCGAAAGGCGAAAGGCGGAAGGCGAAAGGCGGAAGGCGAAAGGCGAAAGGCGAAAGGCGAAAGGCGAAAGGCAAAAGGCGAAAGGCGAAAGGCGAAAGGCGAAAGGCGAAAGGCGAAATGCGAAAGGCGAAAGCGAAAGGCGAAAGGCGAAAGGCGAAAGGCGAAAGGCGAAAGGTGAAAGGCGAAAGGCGAAAGGCGAAAGGTGAAAGGCGCAAGGTGAAAGGCGAAAGGCGAAGGGCGAAAGGCAAAAGGCGAAAGGCGAAAGGCGAAAGGCGACAGGCGAAAGGCGAAAGGCGAAAGGCAAAACGCGAAAGGCGAAAGGCTAAAGGCGAAATGCGAATGGCGAAAGGCGAAAGGCGAAAGGCGAAAGGCGAAAGGCGAAAGGTAAAAGGCGAAAGGCGAAAGGCGAAAGGCGAAAGGCGAATGGCGAAAGGCGAAAGGCGAAAGGCGAAGTGCGAAAGGCGAAAGCGAAAGCGAAAGGCGAAAGGCGAAAGGCGAAAGGCGAACGGCAAAAGGCGAAAGGCGGAAGGCGAAAGGCGAAAGGTGAAAGGCGAAAGGCGAAAGGCGAAAGGCGAAAGGCGAAAGGCGAAAGGCGAAAGGTGAAAGGCGAAAGGCGAAAGGCGAAAGGCGAAAGGCGAAAGGCGAAAGGCGAAAGGCGAAAGGCGAATGGCGAAAGGCGAAAGGCGAAAGGCGAAAGGCGAAAGGCGAAAGGCGAAAGGCGAAAGGCGAAAGGCGAAAGGTGAAAGGCGAAAGGCGAAAGGCGAAAGGCGAAAGGCGAAAGGCGAAAGGCGGAAGGCGAAAGGCGAAAGGCGAAAGGCGAAAGGCGAAAGGCAAAAGGCGAAAGGCGAAAGGCGAAAGGCGAAAGGCGAAAGGCGAAAGGCGAAATGCGAAAGGCGAAAGGCGAAAGGTGAAAGGCGGAAGGTGAAAGGCGAAAGGCGAAGGGCGAAAGGCAAAATGCGAAAGGCGAAAGGCGAAAGGCGAAAGGCGAAAGGCGAAAGGCGAAAGGCGAAAAGCGAAAGGCGAAAGGCGAAAGGCGAAAGGCGAAAGACGAAAGGCGAAAGGCGAAAGGCGAAAGGCGAAAGGCGAAAGGCGGAAGGCGAAAGGCGAAAGGCGGAAGGCGAAAGGCGACAGGCGAAAGGCGAAAGGCGAAAGGCGAAAGGCGAAAGGTGAAAGGCGAAAGGCGAAAGGCGAAAGGCGAAAGGCGAAAGGCGAAAGGCGAAAGGCGAAAGGCGAAAGGCGAAAGGCGAAAGGCGAAAGGCGAAAGGCGAAAGGCGAAAGGCGAAAGGCGAAAGGCGAAAGGCGGAAGGCGAAAGGCGAAAGGTGAAAGGCGAAAGGCGAAAGGCGAAAGGCGAAAGGCGAAAGGCGAAAGGCGAAAGGCGAAAGGCGAAAGGCGAAAGGCGAAAGGCGAAAGGCGAAAGGCGAAAGGCGAAAGGCGAAAGGCGAAAGGCGAAAGGCGAAAGGCGAAAGGCGAAAGGCGAAAGTCGAAAGGCGAAAGGCGAAAGGCGAAAGGCGGAAGGCGAAAGGCGAAAGGCGAAAGGCAAAAGGCGAAAGGCGAAAGGCGAAAGGCGAAATGCGAAAGGCGAAAGCGAAAGGCGAAAGGCGAAAGGCGAAAGGCGAAAGGCGAAAGGTGAAAGGCGGAAGGTGAAAGGCGAAAGGATAAGGGCGAAAAGCAAAAGGCGAAAGGCGAAAGGCGAAAGGCGAAAGGCGAAAGGCGAAAGGCGAAAGGCGAAAGGCGAATGGCGGAAGGCGAAAGGCGAAAGGCGAAAGGCGAAAGGCAAAAGGCGAAAGGCGAAAGGCGTAAGCGAAAGGCGAAATGCGAAATGTGAAAGGCGGAAGGCGAAAGGCAAAAGGCGAAAGGCGAAATGAGAAAGGCGAAAGCGAAAGGCGAAAGGCGAAAGGCGAAAGGCGAAAGGCGAAAGGCGAAAGGCGAAAGGCGGAAGACGAAAGGCGAAAGGTGAAAGGCGAAAGGCGAAAGGCGAAAGGCGAAAGGCGAAAGGCGGAAGGCGAAAGGCGAAAGGTGAAAGGCGAAAGGCGAAAGGCGGAAGGCGAAGGGCGAAAGGCGAAAGGCGAAAGGCGAAATGCGAAAGGCGAAAGGCGAAAGGCGAAAGGTGAAAGGCGAAAGGCGAAAGGCGAAATGCGGAAGGTGAAAGGCGAAAGGCGAAAGGCGAAAGGTGAAAGGTGAAAGGCGAAAGGTGAAAGGCGGAAGGTGAAAGGCGAAAGGATAAGGGCGAAAGGCAAAAGGCGAAAGGCGAAAGGCGAAAGGCGAAAGGCGAAAGGCGAAAGGCGAAAGGCGAAAGGCGAAAGGCGAAAGGCGAATGGCGGAAGGCGAAAGGCGAAAGGCGAAAGGCGAAAGGCAAAAGGCGAAAGGCGAAAGGCGAAAGGAGTAAGCGAAAGGCGAAATGCGAAATGTGAAAGGCGGAAGGCGAAAGGCAAAAGGCGAAAGGCGAAAGGCGAAATGCGAAAGGCGAAAGCGAAAGGCGAAAGGCGAAAGGCGAAAGGCGAAAGGCGAAAGGCGAAAGGCGAAAGGCGAAAGGCGAAAGGCGGAAGACGAAAGGCGAAAGTTGAAAGGCGAAAGGCGAAAGGCGAAAGGCGAAAGGCGAAAGGCGGAAGGCGAAAGGCGAAAGGTGAAAGGCGAAAGGCGAAAGGCGGAAGGCGAAGGGCGAAAGGCGAAAGGCGAAAGGCGAAATGCGAAAGGCGAAAGGCGAAAGGCGAAAGGTGAAAGGCGAAAGGCGAAATGCGGAAGGTGAAAGGCGAAAGGCGAAAGGCGAAAGGTGAAAGGCGAAAGGCGAAAGGTGAAAGGCGAAAGGCGAAAGGTGAAAGGCGAAAGGCGAAAAGCGAATGGCGAAAGTCGAAAGGCGAAAGGCGAAAGGCGAAAGGCGAAAGGCGAAAGGCGAAAGGCGAAAGGCGAAAGGCAAAAGGCGAAAGGCGAAAGGCGAAAGGCGAAAGGCGAAAGGCGAAAGGCGAAATGCGAAAGGCGAAAGCGAAAGGCGAAAGGCGAAAGGCGAAAGGCGAAAGGCGAAAGGCGAAAGGCGAAAGGCGAAAGGTGAAAGGCGCAAGGTGAAAGGCGAAGGGCGAAAGGCAAAAGGCGAAAGGCGAAAGGCGAAAGGCGAAAGGCGAAAGGCGAAAGGCGAAAGGCGAAAGGCGAAACGCGAAAGGCGAAAGGCTAAAGGCGAAATGCGAATGGCGAAAGGCGAAAGGCGAAAGGCGAATGGCGAAAGGTAAAAGGCGAAAGGCGAAAGGCGAAAGGCGAAAGGCGAAAGGCGAAAGGCGAAAGGCGAAGTGCGAAAGGCGAAAGCGAAAGCGAAAGGCGAAAGGCGAAAGGCGAAAGGCGAACGGCAAAAGGCGAAAGGCGGAAGGCGAAAGGCGAAAGGTGAAAGGCGAAAGGCGAAAGGCGAAAGGCGAAAGGCGAAAGGCGAAAGGCGAAAGGCGAAAGGCGAAAGGCGAAAGGTGAAAGGCGAAAGGCGAAAGGCGAAAGGCGAAAGGCGAAAGGCGAAAGGCGAAAGGCGAAAGGCGAAAGGCGAAAGGCGAAAGGCGAAAGGCGAAAGGCGAAAGGTGAAAGGCGAAAGGCGAAAGGCGAAAGGCGAAAGGCGAAAGGCGAAAGGCGAAAGGCGGAAGGCGAAAGGCGAAAGGCGAAAGGCGAAAGGCGAAAGGCAAAAGGCGAAAGGCGAAAGGCGAAAGGCGAAAGGCGAAAGGCGAAAGGTGAAAGGCGGAAGGTGAAAGGCGAAAGGCGAAGGGCGAAAGGCAAAATGCGAAAGGCGAAAGGCGAAAGGCGAAAGGCGAAAGGCGAAAGGCGAAAGGCGAAAGGCGAAAGGCGAAAGGCGAAAGGCGGAAGGCGAAAGGCGAAAGGCGGAAGGCGAAAGGCGACAGGCGAAAGGCGAAAGGCGAAAGGCGAAAGGCGAAAGGTGAAAGGCGAAAGGCGAAAGGCGAAAGGCGAAAGGCGAAAGGCGAAAGGCGAAAGGCGAAAGGCGAAAGGCGAAAGGCGAAAGGCGAAAGGCGAAAGGCGAAAGGCGAAAGGCGAAAGGCGAAAGGCGAAAGGCGAAAGGCGAAAGGCGGAAGGCGAAAGGCGAAAGGTGAAAGGCGAAAAGCGAAAGGCGAAAGGCGAAAGGCGAAAGGCGAAAGGCGTAAGGCGAAAGGCGAAAGGCGAAAGGCGAAAGGCGAAAGGCGAAAGGCGAAAGGCGAAAGTCGAAAGGCGAAAGGCGAAAGGCGAAAGGCGGAAGGCGAAAGGCGAAAGGCGAAAGGCGAAAGGCGAAAGGCAAAAGGCGAAAGGCGAAAGGCGAAAGGCGAAAGGCGAAATGCGAAAGGCGAAAGCGAAAGGCGAAAGGCGAAAGGCGAAAGGCGAAAGGCGAAAGGCGAAAGGTGAAAGGCGGAAGGTGAAAGGCGAAAGGATAAGGGCGAAAAGCAAAAGGCGAAAGGCGAAAGGCGAAAGGCGAAAGGCGAAAGGCGAAAAGCGAAAGGCGAAAGGCGAATGGCGGAAGGCGAAAGGCGAAAGGCGAAAGGCGAAAGGCAAAAGGCGAAAGGCGAAAGGCGAAAGGCGTAAGCGAAAGGCGAAATGCGAAATGTGAAAGGCGGAAGGCGAAAGGCAAAAGGCGAAAGGCGAAAGGCGAAATGAGAAAGGCGAAAGCGAAAGGCGAAAGGCGAAAGGCGAAAGGCGAAAGGCGAAAGGCGAAAGGCGAAAGGCGGAAGACGAAAGGCGAAAGGTGAAAGGCGAAAGGCGAAAGGCGAAAGGCGAAAGGCGAAAGGCGGAAGGCGAAAGGCGAAAGGTGAAAGGCGAAAGGCGAAAGGCGGAAGGCGAAGGGCGAAAGGCGAAAGGCGAAAGGCGAAATGCGAAAGGCGAAAGGCGAAAGGCGAAAGGTGAAAGGCGAAAGGCGAAAGGCGAAATGCGGAAGGTGAAAGGCGAAAGGCGAAAGGCGAAAGGTGAAAGGCGGGAGGTGAAAGGCGAAAGGATAAGGGCGAAAGGCAAAAGGCGAAAGGCGAAAGGCGAAAGGCGAAAGGCGAAAGGCGAAAGGCGAAAGGCGAATGGCGGAAGGCGAAAGGCGAAAGGCGAAAGGCGAAAGGCAAAAGGCGAAAGGCGAAAGGCGTAAGCGAAAGGCGAAATGCGAAATGTGAAAAGCGGAAGGCGAAAGGCAAAAGGCGAAAGGCGAAAGGCGAAATGCGAAAGGCGAAAGCGAAAGGCGAAAGGCGAAAGGCGAAAGGCGAAAGGCGAAAGGCGAAAGGCGAAAGGCGAAAGGCGAAAGGCGAAAGGCGGAAGACGAAAGGCGAAAGGTGAAAGGCGAAAGGCGAAAGGCGAAAGGCGAAAGGCGAAAGGCGAAAGGCGTAAGGCGGAAGGCGAAAGGCGAAAGGTGAAAGGCGAAAGGCGAAAGGCGGAAGGCGAAGGGCGAAAGGCGAAAGGCGAAAGGCGAAATGCGAAAGGCGAAAGGCGAAAGGCGAAAGGTGAAAGGCGAAAGGCGAAAGGCGAAATGCGGAAGGTGAAAGGCGAAAGGCGAAAGGCGAAAGGTGAAAGGCGAAAGGCGAAAGGTGAAAGGCGAAAGGCGAAAGGTGAAAGGCGAAAGGCGAAAAGCGAATGGCGAAAGGCGAAAGGCGAAAGGCGAAAGGCGAAAGGCGAAAGGCGAAAGGCGAAAGGCGAAAGGCGAAAGGCGAAAGGCGAAAGGCGAAAGGCGAAAGGCGAAAGGCGAAAGGCGAAAGGCGACAGGCGGAAGGGGAAAGGTGAAAGGCAAAAGGCGAAAGGCGTAAGGCGAAGGGCGAGACGCAAAAGTCAAAATGTCTTAGGCAAAAGGAAAAACGATTTTCAAAACATGAAATAAAAATGGAGAAATTTAAAATGCCTAAAGCAAAAGACAAAACGATATTCAAAAGATAAAATACTGTGATATACATTTAATACCATAAATACAAACAACACTAAAAAGCTGTAAACACAAATTTCACAACAAATGTAAAACGCTAAAATTAATCAGCACAAATTTATTACAACACCATTCATAATCGAAAATAATTGATGATAATAATGACATACATTTATTTGCAACAAGCAAGCGATTGCACCACTGACCCAAACGATTCATCGTCAAGGGGTTTCACGCGTAAATGCATGTCATCATAATTTTATGCACATTGCTTACTCGCCCAGCGTCAGCATTTAGAATAGTAAGAATAGGGTACCATAGGTTACTAATTATGTATATATAGGCTAAGAACGATCAATAAATGGAATTCATTCAGTTCTCTTGATTTATCGAGAAAGTTACAAACCGTCGTGTATTATTCCACATAGGAGTACTAAGCTGTACAGCTGCTCCTACTATTCATACCCCCATTTTATCTCGGAGTCTGAGCTGTTAATAGCCGCTCCAGTGGAGTCAAAGTCACACGACTGCTCCCAGGTTTTTCTTTAAAAATTAAAAGATACTACATGGCGACCGTGACATCGTAGAAACTGCGAAATTTGTAACTTTGCGAATCTGCAGACCATAATATCATCATCAAAAGTGCAGCTGGGAATTTTCATAAATAATAGAAACTTATACGGTGACATAGTAACAACCACCAAAAAACTGCGAAGACGACTACATCCACTACCAGTACCAATCAGAAGAAATTTTAGTATGAACGAGATAGATGCCATCTTCAATCACATTTTCAAGACTATTGAAGAAACTAAGAAGATACCAGAGAGGAATATAGAAGGCATAACACTGTATCCAGTAAATAAGAAGCCGACGCCGTACATCCCCAAATCAAGGCTGGACAACGAAAATCCTCCACCATACGAAGCGGGTCCAAAAAGAATCACCATCGAGGAGTATAGAAGCAGAAACACAAGCAGTGTAAAAACTCAGGAGACAAAACCACGAAAAAGAGGAGGCAAGAGACAAAAAATTGCACAGGAACTTCAAAATTACAAGGTACTTGTCGAGTTAGCAGCAACTGAGGAGGAACGGGAAAAATACAACAAACTAATAATATTGACAAAAAAACAACTGAACGTCATCAAAAGGAAGAGATAAGGGTTTAATGATCTAATTTAAAATTTATTTTTTTTAAAATATAAAGTAGAAGTAGCGTAGTATAAAGGTATAATAATAATTAAATAATTAATATGTAAAAAAAAAAAAAAATTTTTTTTTTTTCTTTTGCTGTTTGCTTGACGTTGTTGGAAATAAGCGAAACATTTTCAGTAATGGGTAAAACGCAATCCAAAACTTCAGATAACAACGGGGAAATTGTTAATAATCTAATTATAGAGGATACAGTTTCGGTCGAGAATAATCAGATAATAATAATTCTATGCATATTGGTTGCAATTAAAATCATTGAATTTGTATACATACTGTACAAAGATCATAGGAGGGGTTTAAGAAAAAGATACCTCAGTACCCCAGCAAAATTAAACATATCAACCGTCTGATAAATGGAAGCACTTATAAAGATTAAGGACGAACTAGAAAATATTCTGGACAATTTTAAGAAAAGTAAAAACCGTCCATATTCTGAGAAAACTCTGCAAGAGAAAGAAAAGTTAACAAATCAACTCTGTGCCAAGGCAAAAGAAAACGCACTTAAACAAGCGGACGTCGAAACAATATTGAAGATAAAAGTTATCTACGAAGAAATTGAAAGTATAGCAAACAAAATCTTAGAAAACATAAATACACAAAAACAAACAAAGATGGGTTTTGACATAAAAACAGCTACATCGCTCATACAACCCTACGATGGAAAGCTGGATGAAACTGATTCTTTTATCGAGTCTATGGAACTACTAGACGAGTTAACAGCAAACGAACATAAAACCATCATGATCAAATTCATCAAGACACGTATAACTGGAAAAGCCAAGTACGTAATATCGGAGGGCACAAATACAGTATCAACGATCAAAGCCAAATTAAAAGAAAAATTTTCGGCAAAATTATCGTCAGATGCTATTCTGGCACAACTGCGATCATGCCAGCAAGGTAACAGAAAACTTGCAGACTTTTCCAATCAGATAGAAAATCTATCAGGCCAGCTGACTAGAGCCTTTATAACAGAGAAAGTAGCAGCTGGAGAAGCAGCTGAAAAATTGGCCGAAAAATTTTCAATACAGTCATTTATGAACAATGTTGCCAATACAGAAACAGCGATTATACTAAAAGCTAGTAGCCTAGGAACACTTTCAGAATTAGCAGCGAAGGCAATAGCAGTAGATAAGCCGCAGCCAAGCAGTGTCCTGCATTAT
Source organism: Dioctria rufipes (assembly GCA_963924295.1). Taxonomy (NCBI): domain Eukaryota; kingdom Metazoa; phylum Arthropoda; class Insecta; order Diptera; family Asilidae; genus Dioctria; species Dioctria rufipes. Next base: position 580,070 of record CAWUPM010000665.1, on the reverse strand, counting down.
AATACCAACCCATCAAGAAAGTTTCATTATAATAATACGCAAGGGTTCAACAATCAAAATAATTTTAACAGGAACAGGGAGCGCTGGCCCAAACAACAGTACAATAGAAATATGGCAGCCAATAATAGACAAAACCACCCACGAAATCAATATAACCACCGCGATAAAAGATATTTCGGTAATGCTGCACCAAATAACAGTAGTCGCTACCAGAATAATCTGCGAGCAAATAATAATAATACCTATAATCAAAGAAGAAATGTAAACTACTTCGAATCGGGGGAATATCAAGCCCCCCAACCAGAGGAAGAAACAACACGGTTGGGGGCTGCGACGAATTCAAGCCAAGAATACATTGCCTAAACCTATCCTTAACAAACTTTATTAAAGCGTATGTCGACATGTGCGGGTCAGTATGTACTCTGATTGTAGACACAGGGGCAGAAATATCCATATTCAAGAGGGGAAAAATTAATAAAGACCAACTTTACTATCCTAAAAACACTTGTATTATCCAAGGGGTTACGGATACTAAGAGGCAGTCGATTGGGGCAACATACACAAAATTACATTTTAACGACCAGTTTGCGGTCGAACATTTATTCCAGATAGTAGAAGATGATTTCTCCCTCGGGGCTGATGCAATTTTAGGACTAGATTTCCTAACAAAATTCAAGACCACTATCGATTATGATACGTGGACCCTTACATTAAACACACCTGAAAGTTCGGCAGAGATCCCAATACTGAATGGTCCATCCGAAAATTCTATTATCATACCACCCCGATGTGAAGTAATAAGAAAGTTCAAGGTTAAAAAACAAGAAGGTGCCAATGATATGGTAATCATTGGACAAGAAATCCACCCAGGCATATTCATTGCAGGATCAGTAACTTCACAAAATTACCCACTAGTCAGGATACTAAACACTACAAACAAAACCACCACACTACAACATTCCGACATAATAACACAACCACTCTCAGACTTTAACGTCATTAATACAGACACAATAAAATCAAAAAGAACAGAACAAGTTATCTCCAAATTAAACTTAAACAGCATTCCAAACTACGCCAAACTTCAATTCGAAGAATTATGCCGAGAATATGAAGACATATTTGCGTTAGAAAGTGAACCTCTAACAACCAATAACTTCTACAAACAAAATATAGAACTAACTGATAATAGAGCAGTATACACAAAAAACTACCGAATACCAGAAGCACACAAAACCGAGATTAATAGGCAGGTAGACAAAATGCTAGTAGACGGAATAATAGAGAACTCTGTTTCTCATTTTAATTCTCCAATACTACTAGTACCCAAAAAATCCAACAACCAAAATAAAAAATGGCGTTTAGTAGTTGATTTTAGGAATCTTAATAAAAAAGTTCTGGCAGATAAATTTCCCTTACCGCGTATAGAAGAGATACTCGACCAAATGGGCCGAGCCAAATACTTCTCTACACTTGACCTTATGTCCGGATTCCACCAAATACCATTAGAGGAATCTTCTAGAAAGTTCACAGCTTTTTCAACTAACCAAGGTCACTACCAGTATACACGACTTCCTTTCGGACTTAATATAAGTCCAAATAGTTTCCAAAGGATGATGACCATCGCCATGACGGGTCTACCACCGGAAATAGCCTTTCTGTACATTGACGACATCATAGTCGTCGGATGTTCACAGTCACACCATATAAAAAACTTGCAAACAGTATTTAACAGATTACGAGAGCGTAATCTCAAATTAAATCCTGAAAAATGCAAATTTTTCCAAACCGAAGTCACCTATCTTGGACATCGAATATCAGCACAAGGCATAAGCCCAGACAGTTCAAAATACGAGGTAGTTAAAAATTATCCTATCCCAAAAAACGCCGACGAAGTCAGACGATTCGTAGCATTCTGTAATTATTACCGCCGTTTCATCCCCAACTTTGCAGAAATAGCACTACCGTTAAACAAACTACTCCGGAAAAACACAAAATTTGAATGGGCAGAAATCCAACAAAAATCTTTCGATGCTCTCAAATCAAGTTTGATATCCCCAATAATACTGCAGCACCCTGATTTCAAAACCCAATTCATCATTTCCACAGACGCCTCGAATGCTGCATGTGGAGCAATCTTATCACAAAGTGTCGACGGAACAGAACACCCAATCGCATACGCTAGTAAAACATTTACTGCCGGAGAAAAAAATAAGTCAGTAATTGAAAAGGAACTCGCAGCAATACATTGGGCAATTATACATTTTAAGCCTTATGTTTATGGCAGAAAATTCACAATAAGAACAGACCATCGACCCTTAACATATCTTTTTGGCATGAAAAACCCATCATCTAAACTAACACGAATGAGGTTAGATTTAGAGGAATTCGATTTCGAAGTCAAATACATTAAAGGAAAAGGAAATAACGGACCCGACGCGTTATCAAGAATACAACTTGACATTAATGATTTGAAGGAAATCAATGTCCGACGCGTCCAAACCCGAGCAATGAAAAAACAAAAAGAACAAAACATAATGTCCGATGAAATGAAAAATACTCCTATAGTCCCGCAGCCTGATCAACTGCGCGTTTGGGAGATACCATCTCCAACAAAGATAGCCAAATTACCTGAACTAAAAGTAAAAATTGAGAACTGCAGTAATAAAGAAACACAAATAGAAATAAATATAGTGCACAAGTATGAAATAAAATATAAGCGGTATATAAATATAAAAAACAACCAACCAGTAGAGCCCGCACTAGAGCAGGTACTCGAAGTATTGGATAATGATATATATAAACAATTTCAGACCAAGACTCTGAAACTTTCTGCAGAAAGCGAGATATTTAAAATAATTAATTTAACCGCATTTAAAATCCTAGGAAACAAAGTATTAAAAAATATAAACGTTAAAATTTTCAAACCGCAACGGTACATATCAGAAACAACGAAAATAAACGAAATCCTACATAACTATCACTCCACACCTACAGGAGGACATCTGGGTCAATCAAGACTGTATAAAAAGCTGAAGGAAATGTACAAATGGAAGAAAATGAGGAAAACAATAGCGAAATATATAAACAGATGCGAGCTTTGTGCGAAAAATAAGCACCAAAAGCATAATAAAGAGCATATGGAAATAACTACAACACCAACAAAAGTTTTCGACATTGTATCCATTGACACAGTCGGCCCATTTACAAAAACCACCAACGATAACAGATACGCAGTAACAATGCAATGCGATCTAAGCAAGTATATAGTAATAATACCCACAAAGGACAAGGAAGCAAATTCCATAGCAAGAGCCATAGTGAATGGGTTCATACTAACATACGGACCTATGAGCAAAATTAAAACTGATCTAGGAACGGAATACAAAAACCAGGTTTTTGCGGAAGTATGTAATATACTGAAAATAAAACAACTGTTCGCGACCGCCGCACATCCCGAAACGATCGGAGCACTAGAAAGAAACCACAAGTGCCTAAATGAATATCTCAGATGTTTTGTTAATGACAATAGAGACGATTGGGATACATGGATTCCATATTACGCATTCTGCTACAACACCACACCAAACACCGTACATGGCTACACACCATTCGAACTCATATTTGCCAAAAATATAGACCTACCTTCAGAACTCACAATTGATAGACCAGATCCCGTGTATAATTATGACCTGTATAGTAAAGAGATGAAATACAGACTTCAACAAGCCATAGGTAAGGCAAAACAATACCTCCAGGCATCTAAAGTGCGAAGAAAGCAAGTCAAGGATGCTAATTGCAAACCAATATCAATCAAAGTAGGCGACAAAGTACTAATGACAGTACAAAATAGACGAAAACTAGATCCTCTATACAACGGACCTTATATAATTAAATCAATAGACAACGTAAATTGCATTATCGAAGATATAAATAAGAACAAAATCAAAATACATAAGAATAGGCTAAGAAAGATAGAAAATTAAAAATTATGTACTATTATTCTAACTATCTCTAGCATGTTAAATTAGATTACACACCGGTGTAGACAAATAAGAATTATTGTAATCAACTAGATAAGTAAACGTAAACAATAAAGATCCCAATTACTAATGCCATTGAGCAATTAAGAGCTATAATAATAAACTATATATAAGTAGGTATATGTAAATACGACTAGGAATTAAGACTCATTATAATCAGCTACATACAAAAACATACCATATGAACTATTAGTATACATAAGCGATAAAATGCCTCATTGCGGCGAGCAAACAATTAAGGTTTAACGTAAACAAACTATAAAAAAAAAAAAAAAAAAAAAAAAAAAAAAAAAAAAAAAAATTTATGTAAACACAAATTTTTTTTTTCCTAAGGGGGAAAGGTGTGATATACATTTAATACCATAAATACAAACAACACTAAAAAGCTGTAAACACAAATTTCACAACAAATGTAAAACGCTAAAATTAATCAGCACAAATTTATTACAACACCATTCATAATCGAAAATAATTGATGATAATAATGACATACATTTATTTGCAACAAGCAAGCGATTGCACCACTGACCCAAACGATTCATCGTCAAGGGGTTTCACGCGTAAATGCATGTCATCATAATTTTATGCACATTGCTTACTCGCCCAGCGTCAGCATTTAGAATAGTAAGAATAGGGTACCATAGGTTACTAATTATGTATATATAGGCTAAGAACGATCAATAAATGGAATTCATTCAGTTCTCTTGATTTATCGAGAAAGTTACAAACCGTCGTGTATTATTCCACATAGGAGTACTAAGCTGTACAGCTGCTCCTACTATTCATACCCCCATTTTATCTCGGAGTCTGAGCTGTTAATAGCCGCTCCAGTGGAGTCAAAGTCACACGACTGCTCCCAGGTTTTTCTTTAAAAATTAAAAGATACTACAATACAAAAGTTGAAATTGAAAATGCGAAATGGAAAATTCGAAATTATAAATTCGTATTTCAAAATGCTAAAGGCGAAATGCGAAAGGCGAAAGTCGAAAGGCGAAAGGCGAAAGGCAAAAGGCGAAAGGCGAAATGCAAAAGGCGAAAGGCGTAAGGCGAAGGGCGAGAGGCAAAAGTCAAAATGTCTAAGGCAAAAGGAAAAACGATTTCCAAAACATGAAATGAAAATGGAGAAATTTAAAATGCCTAAGCAAAAGAAAAAACGATATTCAAAAGATAAAATACAAAAGTTGAAATTGAAAATGCGAAATGGAAAATTCGAAATTATAAATTCGTATTTCAAAAGGCTAAAGGCGAAATGCGAAAGGCGAAAGACGAAAGGCGAACTGCGAATGTCGAAAGGCGAAAGGCGAAAGGCGAATGGCGAAAGGAGAACGGCGAAAGGCGAAAGGCGAAAGCGAAAGGCGAAAGGCGAAAGGCGAAAGGCGAAAGTCGGAAGATGAAAGGCGAAAGGCGAAAGGCGAAAGGCGAAAGGCGGAAGGCGAAAGGCGAAAGGCGAAAGGCGGAAGGTGAAAGGCGAAAGGCGAAAGGCGAAGGGCGAAAGGCGAAAGGCGAAAGGTGAAAGGCGAAATGCGAAAGGTGAAAGGCGAAGGGCGAAAGGCGAAAGGCGGAAGGCGAAATTCGGAAGGCGAAAGGCGAAAGGCGAAAGGCGAAAGGCGAAAGGCGAAAGGCGAAAGGCGAAAGGCGAAAGCCGAAAGGCGAAAGGCGAAAGGCGAAAGGCGAAAGGTGAAAGGCGAAAGGCGGAAGGTGAAAGGCGAAAGGCGAAAGGCGATAGCCGAAAGTTGAAAGGCGAAAGGCGAAAGGCGAAAGCCAAAAGGCGAAAGGTGAAAGGCGAAAGGCGAAAGGCGAAAGGCGAAAGGCGAAAGGCGAAAGGCGAAAGGCGAAAGCCGAAAGGCGAAAGGCGAAAGGCGAAAGGCGAAAGGTGAAAGGCGAAAGGCGGAAGGTGAAAGGCGAAAGGCGAAAGGCGAAAGGCGGAAGGCGAAAGGCGGAAGGCGAAAGGCGAAAGGCGAAAGGCGAAAGGCGAAGGGCGAGAGGCAAAAGTCAAAATGCCTAAGGCAAAAGGAAAAACGATTTTCAAAACATGAAATAAAAATGGAGAAATTTAAAATGCCTAAAGCAAAAGAAAAAACGATATTCAAAAGATAAAATACAAAAGTTGAAATTGAAAATGCGAAATGGAAAATTCGAAATTATAAATTCGTATTTCAAAAGGCTAAAGGCGAAATGCGAAAGGCGAAAGACGAAAGGCGAACTGCGAATGTCGAAAGGCGAAAGGCGAAAGGCGAATGGCGAAAGGAGAACGGCGAAAGGCGAAAGGCGAAAGCGAAAGGCGAAAGGCGAAAGGCGAAAGTCGGAAGATGAAAGGCGAAAGGCGAAAGGCGAAAGGCGAAAGGCGGAAGGCGAAAGGCGAAAGGCGAAAGGCGAAAGGCGAAAGGCGAAAGGCGACAGGCGAAAGGCGAAAGGCGAAAGGCGAAAGGCGAAAGGCGAAAGGCGAAAGGCGAAATGCGAAAGGCGAAAGGCGAAAGGCGAAAGGCGAAAGGCGAAAGGCGAAAGGCGAAAAGCGGAAGGCGAAAGGCGAAAGGCGAAAGGCGAAAGGCGAAAGGCGAAAGGCGAAAAGCGGAAGGCGAAAGGCGAAAGGCGAAAGGCGAAAGGCGAAAGGCGAAAGGCGAAAGGCGAAAGGCGAAAGGCGAAAGGAGGAAGGCGAAAGCGAAAGGCGAAAGGCGAAAGGCGAAAAGCGAAAGGCGAAAGGGGAAAGGCGAAAAGCGGAAGGCGAAAGGCGAAAGGCGAAAGGCGAAAGGCGAAAGGCGAAAGGCGAAAGGCGAAAGGCGAAAGGCGAAAGGCGAAAGGCGAAAGGCGAAAGGCGGAAGGCGAAAGGCGGAAGGCGAAAGGCGAAAGGCGAAAGGCGAAGGGCGAGAGGCAAAAGTCAAAATGCCTAAGGCAAAAGGAAAAACGATTTTCAAAACATGAAATAAAAATGGAGAAATTTAAAATGCCTAAAGCAAAAGAAAAAACGATATTCAAAAGATAAAATACAAAAGTTTAAATTGGAAATGCGAAATGGAAAATTCGAAATTATAGATTCGTATTTCAAAAGGCTAAAGGCGAAATACGAAAGGCGAAAGACGAAAGGCGAAGGGCGAAAGTCGAAATGCGAAAGGCGAATGGCGAAAGGCGAAAGGCGAAAGGCGAAAGGCGAAAGGCGAAAGGCGAAAGGCGAAAGGCGAAAGGCGAAAGGCGAAAGGCGAAAGCGAAAGGCGAAAGGCGAAAAGCGAAAGGCGAAAGGCGAAAGGCGAAAGGCGAAAGGCGAAAGGCGAAAGGCGAAAGGCGAAAGGCGAAAGGCGAAAGCGAAAGGCGAAAGGTGAAAGGCGAAAGGCGAAAGGTGAAAGGCGAAAGGCGAAAGGCGAAAGGAGAAAGGCGAAAGGCGAAAGGCGAAAAGCGAAAGGCGAAAGGCGAAAGGCGAAAGGCGAAAGGCGAAAGGCGAAAGGCGAAAGGCGAAAGGCGAAAGGCGAAAGGCGAAAGGCGGAAGGCGAAAGGCGAAAGGCGAGGGGCGAGAGGCAAAAGTCAAAATGCCTAAGGGAAAAGGAAAAACGATTTTCAAAACATGAAATAAAAATGGAGAAATTTGAAATGCCTAAAGCAAAAGAAAAAACGATATTCAAAAGATAAAATACAAAAGTTGAAATTGAAAATGCGAAATGGAAAATTCGAAATTATAAATTCGTATTTCAAAATGCTAAAGGCGAAATGCGAAACGCGAAAGACGAAAGGCGAAGGGCGAAAGTCGAAAGGCGAAAGGCGAAAGGCAAAAGGCGAAAGGCGAAAGGCGAAAGGCGAAAGGCGAAAGGAGGAAGGCGAAAGGCGAAAGGCGAAAGGCGAAAAGCGAAAGGCGAAAGGCGAAAGGCAAAAGTCGGTAGGCGAAAGGCGAAAGGCAAAAGGCGAAAGGCGAAAGGCGAAAGGCAAAATGCGAAAGGCGAAAGGCGAAATGCGAAAGGCGAAAGGCGGAACGTGAAAGGCGAAAGGCGAAAGGCGAAAGGCGAAGGGCGTAAGGCGAAAGGCGAAAGGCGAAAGGCGGAAGGCGAAAGGCGAAAGGCGGAAGGCGAAAGGCGAAAGGCGAGAGGCGAAAGGCGAGAGGCGAAAAGCGAAAGGCGAAAGGCGAAAGGCGAAAGGCGACAGGCGGAAGGCGAAAGGCGAAAGGCGAAAGGCCAAGGGCGAGAGGCAAAAGTCGAAATGCCTAAGGCAAAAGGAAAAACGATTTTCAAAACATGAAATAAAAATGGAGAAATTTGAAATGCCTAAAGCAAAAGAAAAAACGAAATTCAAAAGATAAAATACAAAAGTTGAAATTGAAAATGCGAAATGGAAAATTCGAAATTATAAATTCGTATTTCAAAATGCTAAAGACGAAGGGCGAAAGTCGAAAGGCGAAAGGCGAAAGGCAAAAGGCGAAAGGCGAAAGGCGAATGGCGGAAGGTGAAAGGCGAAAGGCGAAAGGCGAAAGGCGAAAGGCGAAAGGCGAAAGGAGAAAGGCGAAAGGCGAAAGGCGAAAGGCGAAAGGCGAAAGGAGAAAGGCGAAAGGCGAAAGGCGAAAGGCGAAAGCCGAAAGGCGAAAGGCGAAAGGCGGAAGGTGAAAGGCGAAAAGCGAAAAGCGAAAGGCGAAAGGCGAAAGGCGAAAGGCGAAAGGCGAAAGGCGAAAGGCGAAAGGCGAAAAGCGGAAGGCGAAATGTGAAAGGCGAAAGGTGAAAGGCGAAAGGCGAAAGGTGAAAGGCGAAAGGCGAAAGGCGAAGGGCGAGAGGCAAAAGTCAAAATGCCTAAGGCAAAAGTATAAACGATTTTCAAAACATGAAATAAAAATGGAGAAATTTAAAATGCCTAAAGCAAAAGAAAAAACGATATTCAAAAGATAAAATACAAAAGTTGAAATTGAAAATGCGAAATGGAAAATTCGAAATTATAAATTCGTATTTCAAAAGGCTAAAGGCGAAATGCGAAAGGCGAAAGACGAAAGGCGAAGGGCGAAAGTCGAAATGCGAAAGGCGAGAGGCGAATGGCGAAAGGCGAAAGGCGAAAGGCGAAAGGCGAAAGGCGAAAGGCGAAAGGCGAAAGGCGAAAGGCGAAAGGCGAAAGGCGAAAGGCGAAAGGCGAAAGGCGAAAGGCGAAAGGCGAAAGTCGAAAGGCGAAAGGCGAAAGTCGAAAGGCGAAAGGCGAAAGGCGAGGGGCGAGAGGCAAAAGTCAAAATGCCTAAGGCAAAAGGAAAAACGATTTTCAAAACATGAAATAAAAATGGAGAAATTTGAAATGCCTAAAGCAAAAGAAAAAACGATATTCAAAAGATAAAATACAAAAGTTGAAATTGAAAATGCGAAATGGAAAATTCGAAATTATAAATTCGTATTTCAAAAGGCTAAAGGCGAAGGGCGAAAGTCGAAAGGCGAAAGGCGAAAGGCAAAAGGCGAAAGGCGAAAGGCGAAAGGCGAAAGGCGGAAGGTGAAAGGCGAAAGGCGAAAGGCGAAAGGCGAAAGGCGAAAGGCGAAAGGCGAAAGGAGAAAGGCGAAAGGCGAAAGGCGAAAGGCGAAAGGCGAAAGGCGAAAGGCGAAAGGCGAAAGGCGAAAGGCGAAAGGCGAAAGGCGAAAGGCGGAAGGTGAAAGGCGAAAAGCGAAAGGCGAAAGGCGAAAGGCGAAAGGCGAAAGGCGAAAGGCGAAAGGCGAAAGGCGAAAGGCGAAAGGCGAAAGGCGGAAGGCGAAATGTGAAAGGCGAAAGGTGAAAGGCGAAAGGCGAAAGGTGAAAGGCGAAAGGCGAAGGGCGAGAGGCAAAAGTCAAAATGCCTAAGGCAAAAGTATAAACGATTTTCAAAACATGAAATAAAAATGGAGAAATTTAAAATGCCTAAAGCAAAAAAAAAACGATATTCAAAAGATAAAATACAAAAGTTGAAATTGAAAATGCGAAATGGAAAATTCGAAATTATAAATTTGTATTTCAAAATGCTAAAGGCGAAATGCGAAAAGCGAAAGACGAAAGCCGAAGGGCGAGAGTCGAAAGGCGAAAGGCGAAAGGCAAAAGGCGAAAGGCGAAAGGTGAAAGGCGAAAGGTGAAGGGCGAAAGGCGAAAGGCGAAAGGCGAAAGGCGAAAGGCGAAAGGCGAAAGGCGAAAGGCGGAAGGCGAAAGGCGAAAGGCGAAAGGCGAAAGGCGAAAGCGAAAGGCGAAAGGCGAAAGGCGAAAGGCGAAAGGCGAATGGCGAAAGGCGAAAGGCGAAAGGCGAAAGGCGAAAGGCGAAGGGCGAAAGGCGAAAGGCGAAAGGTGAAAGGCGAAATGCGAAAGGTGAAAGGCGAAGGGCGAAAGGCGAAAGGCGAAAGGCGAAAGGCGGAAGGCGAAAGGCGAAAGGCGAAAGGCGAAAGGCGAAAGGCGAAAGGCGAAAGGCGAAAGGCGAAAGGCGAAAGCCGAAAGGCGAAAGGCGAAACGCGAAAGGCGAAAGGTGAAAGGCGAAAGGCGGAAGGTGAAAGGCGAAAGGCGAAAGGCGATAGCCGAAAGTTGAAAGGCGAAAGGCGACAAGTGAAAGGCGAAAGGCGAAAGGCGAAAGGCGAAAGGCGAATGGCGAAAGGCGAAAGGCAAAAGGCGAAAGGCGAAAGGTGAAAGGCGAAAGGTGAAGGGCGAAAGGCGAAAGGCGAAAGGCGAAAGGCGAAAGGCGAAAGGCGAAAGGCGAAAGGCGGAAGGCGAAAGGCGAAAGGCGAAAGGCGAAAGCGAAAGGCGAAAGGCGAAAGGCGAAAGGCGAAAGGCGAATGGCGAAAGGCGAAAGGCGAAAGGCGAAATTCGACAGGCGAAGGGCGAAATCGAAAGGCGAAAGGTGAAAGGCGAAATGCGAAAGGTGAAAGGCGAAGGGCGAAAGGCGAAAGGCGAAAGGCGAAAGGCGGAAGGCGAAAGGCGAAAGGCGAAAGGCGAAAGGCGAAAGGCGAAAGGCGAAAGGCGAAAGGCGAAAGGCGAAAGGCGAAAGGCGAAAGGCGGAAGGCGAAAGGCGAAAGGCGAAAGGCGAAAGGCGAAAGGCGAAAGGCGAAAGGCGAAGGGCGAAAGGCGAAAGGCGAAAGGTGAAAGGCGAAATGCGAAAGGTGAAAGGCGAAGGGCGAAAGGCGAAAGGCGAAAGGCGAAAGGCGGAAGGCGAAAGGCGAAAGGCGAAAGGCGAAAGCGAAAGGCGAAAGGCGAAAGGCGAAAGGCGAAAGGCGAATGGCGAAAGGCGAAAGGCAAAAGGCGAAAGGCGAAAGGTGAAAGGCGAAAGGTGAAGGGCGAAAGGCGAAAGGCGAAAGGCGAAAGGCGAAAGGCGAAAGGCGAAAGGCGAAAGGCGAAAGGCGAAAGGCGGAAGGCGAAAGGCGAAAGGCGAAAGGCGAAAGGCGAAAGCGAAAGGCGAAAGGCGAAAGGCGAAAGGCGAAAGGCGAATGGCGAAAGGCGAAAGGCAAAAGGCGAAAGGCGAAAGGTGAAAGGCGAAAGGTGAAGGGCGAAAGGCGAAAGGCGAAAGGCGAAAGGCGAAAGGCGAAAGGCGAAAGGCGGAAGGCGAAAGGCGAAAGGCGAAAGGCGAAAGGCGAAAGCGAAAGGCGAAAGGCGAAAGGCGAAAGGCGAAAGCCGAATGGCGAAAGGCGAAAGGCGAAAGGCGAAAGGCGAAAGGCGAAAGGCGAAAGGCGAAAGGTGAAAGGCGAAAGGTGAAGGGCGAAAGGCGAAAGGCGAAAGGCGAAAAGCGAAAGGCGAAAGGCGAAAGGCGGAAGGCGAAAGGCGAAAGGCGAAAGGCGAAAGGCGAAAGCGAAAGGCGAAAGGCGAAAGGCGAAAGGCGAAAGGCGAATGGCGAAAGGCGAAAGGCAAAAGGCGAAAGGCGAAAGGTGAAAGGCGAAAGGTGAAGGGCGAAAGGCGAAAGGCGAAAGGCGAAAGGCGAAAGGCGAAAGGCGAAAGGCGAAAGGCGGAAGGCGAAAGGCGAAAGGCGAAAGGCGAAAGGCGAAAGCGAAAGGCGAAAGGCGAAAGGCGAAAGGCGAAAGGCGAATGGCGAAAGGCGAAAGGCGAAAGGCGAAAGGCGAAAGGCGAAGGGCGAAAGGCGAAAGGCGAAAGGTGAAAGGCGAAATGCGAAAGGTGAAAGGCGAAGGGCGAAAGGCGAATGGCGAAAGGCGAAAGGCAAAAGGCGAAAGGCGAAAGGTGAAAGGCGAAAGGTGAAGGGCGAAAGGCGAAAGGCGAAAGGCGAAAGGCGAAAGGCGAAAGGCGAAAGGCGAAAGGCGGAAGACGAAAGGCGAAAGGCGAAAGGCGAAAGGCGAAAGGCGAAAGCGAAAGGCGAAAGGCGAAAGGCGAAAGGCGAAAGGCGAATGGCGAAAGGCGAAAGGCAAAAGGCGAAAGGCGAAAGGTGAAAGGCGAAAGGTGAAGGGCGAAAGGCGAAAGGCGAAAGGCGAAAGGCGAAAGGCGGAAGGCGAAAGGCGAAAGGCGAAAGGCGAAAGGCGAAAGGCGAAAGGCGTAAGGCGAAAGGCGAAAGGCGAAACGCGAAAATGGAGAAATTTAAAATGCCTATAGCAAAAGAAAAAACGATATTCAAAAGATAAAATACAAAAGTTGAAATTGAAAATGCGAAATGGAAAATTCGAAATTATAAATTTGTATTTCAAAATGCTAAAGGCGAAATGCGAAAAGCGAAAGACGAAAGCCGAAGGGCGAGAGTCGAAAGGCGAAAGGCAAAAGGCAAAAGGCGAAAGGCGAAAGGTGAAAGGCGAAAGGTGAAGGGCGAAAGGCGAAAGGCGAAAGGCGAAAGGCGAAAGGCGAAAGGCGAAAGGCGAAAGGCGGAAGGCGAAAGGCGAAAGGCGGAAGGCGAAAGGCGAAAGCGAAAGGCGAAAGGCGAAAGCGAAAGGCGAAAGGCGAAAGGCGAAAGGCGAAAGGCGAATGGCGAAAGGCGAAAGGTGAAAGGCGAAAGGTGAAGGGCGAAAGGCGAAAGGCGAAAGGCGAAAGGCGAAAGGCGAAAGGCGAAAGGCGAAAGGCGAAAGGCGGAAGGCGAAAGGCGAAAGGCGAAAGGCGAAAGGCGAAAGCGAAAGGCGAAAGGCGAAAGGCGAAAGGCGAAAGGCGAATGGCGAAAGGCGAAAGGCGAAAGGCGAAAGGCGAAAGGCGAAGGGCGAAAGGCGAAAGGCGAAAGGTGAAAGGCGAAATGCGAAAGGCGAAAGCCGAAAGGCGAAATGCGAAAGGTGAAAGGCGAAAGGCGAAAGGTGAAAGGCGAAGGGCGAAAGGCGAAAGGCGAAAGGCGAAAGGCGGAAGGCGAAAGGCGAAAGGCGAAAGGCGAAAGGCGAAAGGCGAAAGGCGAAAGGCGAAAGCCGAAAGGCGAAATGCGAAAGGTGAAAGGCGAAGGGAGAAAGGCGAAAGGCGAAAGGCGAAAGGCGGAAGGCGAAAGGCGAAAGGCGAAAGGCGAAAGGCGAAAGGCGAAAGGCGAAAGGCGAAAGGCGAAAGCCGAAAGGCGAAAGGCGAAAGGCGAAAGGCGAAAGGTGAAAGGCGAAAGGCGGAAGGCGAAAGGCGAAAGGCGAGAGGCGAAAGGCGAGAGGCGAAAGGCGAAAGGCGAAAGGCGAAAGGCGAAAGGCGACAGGCGGAAGGCGAAAGGCGAAAGGCGGAAGGCGAAAGGCGGAAGGCGAAAGGCGAAAGGCGAAAGGCGAAAGGCGAAGGGCGAGAGGCAAAAGTCAAAATGCCTAAGGCAAAAGGAAAAACGATTTTCAAAACATGAAATAAAAATGGAGAAATTTAAAATGCCTAAAGCAAAAGAAAAAACGATATTCAAAAGATAAAATACAAAAGTTGAAATTGAAAATGCGAAATGGAAAATTCGAAATTATAAATTCGTATTTCAAAAGGCTAAAGGCGAAATGCGAAAGGCGAAAGACGAAAGGCGAACTGCGAATGTCGAAAGGCGAAAGGCGAATGGCGAAAGGAGAACGGCGAAAGGCGAAAGGCGAAAGCGAAAGGCGAATGGCGAAAGGCGAAAGTCGGAAGATGAAAGGCGAAAGGCGAAAGGCGAAAGGCGAAAGGCGGAAGGCGAAAGGCGAAAGGCGAAAGGCGAAAGGCGAAAGGCGAAAGGCGACAGGCGAAAGGCGAAAGGCGAAAGGCGAAAGGCGAAAGGCGAAAGGCGAAATGCGAAAGGCGAAAGGCGAAAGGCGAAAGGCGAAAGGCGAAAGGCGAAAGGCGAAAAGCGGAAGGCGAAAGGCGAAAGGCGAAAGGCGAAAGGCGAAAGGCGAAAGGCGAAAGGCGAAAAGCGGAAGGCGAAAGGCGAAAGGCGAAAGGCGAAAGGCGAAAGGCGAAAGGCGAAAGGCGAAAGGCGAAAGGCGAAAGGCGAAAGGCGAAAGGAGGAAGGCGAAAGCGAAAGGCGAAAGGCGAAAAGCGAAAGGCGAAAGGGGAAAGGCGAAAAGCGGAAGGCGAAAGGCGAAAGGCGAAAGGCGAAAGGCGAAAGGCGAAAGGCGAAAGGCGAAAGGCGAAAGGCGGAAGGCGAAAGGCGGAAGGCGAAAGGCGAAAGGCGAAAGGCGAAGGGCGAGAGGCAAAAGTCAAAATGCCTAAGGCAAAAGGAAAAACGATTTTCAAAACATGAAATAAAAATGGAGAAATTTAAAATGCCTAAAGCAAAAGAAAAAACGATATTCAAAAGATAAAATACAAAAGTTTAAATTGGAAATGCGAAATGGAAAATTCGAAATTATAGATTCGTATTTCAAAAGGCTAAAGGCGAAATACGAAAGGCGAAAGACGAAAGGCGAAGGGCGAAAGTCGAAATGCGAAAGGCGAATGGCGAAAGGCGAAAGGCGAAAGGCGAAAGGCGAAAGGCGAAAGGCGAAAGGCGAAAGGCGAAAGGCGAAAGGCGAAAGGCGAAAGCGAAAGGCGAAAGGCGAAAAGCGAAAGGCGAAAGGCGAAAGGCGAAAGGCGAAAGGCGAAAGGCGAAAGGCGAAAGGCGAAAGGCGAAAGGCGAAAGCGAAAGGCGAAAGGTGAAAGGCGAAAGGCGAAAGGTGAAAGGCGAAAGGCGAAAGGCGAAAGGCGAAAGGCGAAAGGCGAAAGGCGAAAAGCGAAAGGCGAAAGGCGAAAGGCGAAAGGCGAAAGGCGAAAGGCGAAAGGCGAAAGGCGAAAGGCGAAAGGCGAAAGGCGAAAGGCGAAAGGCGGAAGGCGAAAGGCGAAAGTCGAAAGGCGAAAGGCGAGGGGCGAGAGGCAAAAGTCAAAATGCCTAAGGGAAAAGGAAAAACGATTTTCAAAACATGAAATAAAAATGGAGAAATTTGAAATGCCTAAAGCAAAAGAAAAAACGATATTCAAAAGATAAAATACAAAAGTTGAAATTGAAAATGCGAAATGGAAAATTCGAAATTATAAATTGGTATTTCAAAAGGCTAAAGGCGAAATGCGAAAGGCGAAATGCGAAAGGCGAAAGACGAAAGGCGAAGGGCGAAAGTCGAAAGGCGAAAGGCAAAAGGCGAAAGGCGAAAGGCGGAAGGTGAAAGGCGAAAGGCGAAAGGCGAAAGGCGAAAGGCGAAAGGCGTAAGGCGACAGGCAAAAGGAGAAAGGCGAAAGGCGAAAGGCGAAAGGCGAAAGGCGAAAGGCGAAGGGCGAAAGGCGAAAGGCGGAAGGTGAAAGGCGAGAGGCGAAAGGCGAAAGGCGAAAGGCGAAGGGCGTAAGGCGAAAGGCGGAAGGTGAAAGGCGAGAGGCGAAAGGCGAAAGGCGAAAGGCGAAAGGCGAAAGGCGAAAGGCGAAAGGCGGAAGGCGAAAGGCGGAAGGCGAAAGGTGAAAGGCGAAAGGCGAAAGGTGAAAGGCGAAAGGCGAAAGGTGAAAGCCAAAAGGCGAAAGGTGAAAGGCGAAAGGCGAAAGGCGAAAGGCGAAAGGCGAAAGGAGGAAGGCGACAGGCGAAAGGCGAAAGGCGAAGGGCGAGAGGCGAAAGGTGAAAAGCGAAAGGCGAAAGGCGAAAGGCGAAAGGCGAAAGGCGAAAGGCGAATGGCGAAAGGCGAAAGGCGAAAGGCGAAAGGCGAAAGGCGAAAGGCGAAAGGCGAAAGGCGAAAGGCGAAAGGCGAAAGGCGAAAGGCGAAAGGCGAAAGGCGAAAGGCGAAAGGCGGAAGGCGAAAGGCGAAAGGCGAAAGGCGAAAGGCGAAATGCGGAAGGCGAAAGGCGAATGGCGAAATGCGAAAGGCGAAAGGCGAAAGGCGAAAGGCGAAAGGCGAAAGGCGAAAGGCGAAAGGCGGAAGGCGAAAAGCGAAAGGCGAAAGGCGAAGGGCGAAAGGCGAAATGCGAAAGGCGAAAGGCGAAAGGCCAAAGGCGAAAGGCGAAAAGCGGAAGGCGAAAGGCTAAAGGCGAAAGGCGAAAGGCGAAAGGCGAAAGGCGAAAGGCGAAAGGCAAAAGGCGAAAGGCGAAAGGCGAAAGGCGAAAGGCGGAAGGTGAAAGGCGAAAGGCGAAAGGCGAAGGGCGAAAGGCGAAAGGCGAAAGGCGAAAGGTGAAAGGCGAAATGCGAAAGGTGAAAGGCGAAGGGCGAAAGGCGAAAGGCGAAAGGCGAAATTCGGAAGGCGAAAGGCGAAAGGCGAAAGGCGAAAGGCGAAAGGCGAAAGGCGAAAGGCGAAAGGCGAAAGCCGAAAGGCGAAAGGCGAAAGGCGAAAGGTGAAAGGCGAAAGGCGGAAGGTGAAAGGCGAAAGGCGAAAGGCGATAGCCGAAAGTTGAAAGGCGAAAGGCGAAAGGCGAAAGCCAAAAGGCGAAAGGTGAAAGGCGAAAGGCGAAAGGCGAAAGGCGAAAGGCGAAAGGCGAAAGGCGAAAGCCGAAAGGCGAAAGGCGAAAGGCGAAAGGCGAAAGGTGAAAGACGAAAGGCGGAAGGTGAAAGGCGAAAGGCGAAAGGCGATAGCCGAAAGTTGAAAGGCGAAAGGCGACAAGTGAAAGGCGAAAGGCGAAAGGCGAAAGGCGAAAGGCGGAAGGCGAAAGGCGGAAGGCGAAAGGCGAAAGGCGAAAGGCGAAAGGCGAAGGGCGAGAGGCAAAAGTCAAAATGCCTAAGGCAAAAGGAAAAACGATTTTCAAAACATGAAATAAAAATGGAGAAATTTAAAATGCCTAAAGCAAAAGAAAAAACGATATTCAAAAGATAAAATACAAAAGTTGAAATTGAAAATGCGAAATGGAAAATTCGAAATTATAAATTCGTATTTCAAAAGGCTAAAGGCGAAATGCGAAAGGCGAAAGACGAAAGGCGAACTGCGAATGTCGAAAGGCGAAAGGCGAAAGGCGAATGGCGAAAGGAGAACGGCGAAAGGCGAAAGGCGAAAGCGAAAGGCGAAAGGCGAAAGGCGAAAGTCGGAAGATGAAAGGCGAAAGGCGAAAGGCGAAAGGCGAAAGGCGAAAGGCGGAAGGCGAAAGGCGAAAGGCGAAAGGCGAAAGGCGAAAGGCGACAGGCGAAAGGCGAAAGGCGAAAGGCGAAAGGCGAAAGGCGAAAGGCGAAAGGCGAAATGCGAAAGGCGAAAGGCGAAAGGCGAAAGGCGAAAGGCGAAAGGCGAAAGGCGAAAAGCGGAAGGCGAAAGGCGAAAGGCGAAAGGCGAAAGGCGAAAGGCGAAAGGCGAAAAGCGGAAGGCGAAAGGCGAAAGTCGAAAGGCGAAAGGCGAAAGGCGAAAGGCGAAAGGCGAAAGGAGGAAGGCGAAAGCGAAAGGCGAAAGGCGAAAGGCGAAAAGCGAAAGGCGAAAGGGGAAAGGCGAAAAGCGGAAGGCGAAAGGCGAAAGGCGAAAGGCGAAAGGCGATAGGCGAAAGGCGAAAGGCGAAAGGCGAAAGGCGGAAGGCGAAAGGCGGAAGGCGAAAGGCGAAAGGCGAAAGGCGAAGGCGAGAGGCAAAAAGTCAAAATGCCTAAGGCAAAAGGAAAAACGATTTTCAAAACATGAAATAAAATGGAGAAATTTAAAATGCCTAAAGCAAAAGAAAAAACGATATTCAAAAGATAAAATACAAAAGTTTAAATTGGAAATGCGAAATGGAAAATTCGAAATTATAGATTCGTATTTCAAAAGGCTAAAGGCGAAATACGAAAGGCGGAAGACGAAAGGCGAAGGGCGAAAGTCGAAAATGCGAAAGGCGAATGGCGAAAGGCGAAAGGCGAAAGGCGAAAGGCGAAAGGCGAAAGGCGAAAGGCGAAAGGCGAAAGGCGAAAGGCGAAAGGCGAAAGCGAAAGGCGAAAGGCGAAAAGCGAAAAGGCGAAAGGCGAAAGGCGAAAGGCGAAAGGCGAAAGGCGAAAGGCGAAAGGCGAAAGGCGAAAGGCGAAAGGCGAAAGGCGAAAGGCGAAAGCGAAAGGCGAAAGGTGAAAGGCGAAAGGCGAAAGGTGAAAGGCGAAAGGCGAAAGGCGAAAGGCGAAAGGCGAAAGGCGAAAGGCGAAAAGCGAAAGGCGAAAGGCGAAAGGCGAAAGGCGAAAGGCGAAAGGCGAAAGGCGAAAGGCGAAAGGCGAAAGGCGAAAGGCGAAAGGCGAAAGGCGAAAGGCGAAAGGCGAAAGGCGGAAGGCGAAAGGCGAAAGTCGAAAGGCGAAAGGCGAGGGGCGAGAGGCAAAAGTCAAAATGCCTAAGGGAAAAGGAAAAACGATTTTCAAAACATGAAATAAAAATGGAGAAATTTGAAATGCCTAAAGCAAAAGAAAAAACGATATTCAAAAGATAAA
This sequence comes from Dioctria rufipes, assembly GCA_963924295.1. Lineage (NCBI taxonomy): Eukaryota > Metazoa > Arthropoda > Insecta > Diptera > Asilidae > Dioctria > Dioctria rufipes. The sequence goes on along the minus strand of CAWUPM010000665.1, from coordinate 561,443 downwards.
ATACAAAAGTTGAAATTGAAAATGCGAAATGGAAAATTCGAAATTATAAATTGGTATTTCAAAAGGCTAAAGGCGAAATGCGAAAGGCGAAATGCGAAAGGCGAAAGACGAAAGGCGAAGGGCGAAAGTCGAAAGGCGAAAGGCAAAAGGCGAAAGGCGAAAGGCGGAAGGTGAAAGGCGAAAGGCGAAAGGCGAAAGGCGAAAGGCGTAAGGCGACAGGCAAAAGGAGAAAGGCGAAAGGCGAAAGGCGAAAGGCTAAAGGCGAAAGGCGAAGGGCGAAAGGCGAAAGGCGGAAGGTGAAAGGCGAGAGGCGAAAGGCGAAAGGCGAAAGGCGAAAGGCGAAAGGCGAAAGGCGAAAGGCGAAGGGCGAAAGGCGAAAGGCGGAAGGTGAAAGGCGAGAGGCGAAAGGCGAAAGGCGAAAAGGCGAAAGGCGAAAGGCGAAAGGCGAAAGGCGGAAGGCGAAAGGCGGAAGGCGAAAGGTGAAAGGCGAAAGGCGAAAGGTGAAAGGCGAAAGGCGAAAGGTGAAAGCCAAAAGGCGAAAGGTGAAAGGCGAAAGGCGAAAGGCGAAAGGCGAAAGGCGAAAGGCGAAAGGAGGAAGGCGACAGGCGAAAGGCGAAAGGCGAAGGGCGAGAGGCGAAAGGTGAAAAGCGAAAGGCGAAAGGCGAAAGGCGAAAGGCGAAAGGCGAATGGCGAAAGGCGAAAGGCGAAAGGCGAAAGGCGAAAGGCGAAAGGCGAAAGGCGAAAGGCGAAAGGCGAAAGGCGAAAGGCGAAAGGCGAAAGGCGAAAGGCGAAAGGCGGAAGGCGAAAGGCGAAAGGCGAAAGGCGAAAGGCGAAATGCGGAAGGTGAAAGGCGAAAGGCGAATGGCGAAATGCGAAAGGCGAAAGGCGAAAGGCGAAAGGCGAAAGGCGAAAGGCGAAAGGCGAAAGGCGAAAGGCGGAAGGCGAAAAGCGAAAGGCGAAAGGCGAAGGGCGAAAGGCGAAATGCGAAAGGCGAAAGGCGAAAGGCCAAAGGCGAAAGGCGAAAAGCGGAAGGCGAAAGGCTAAAGGCGAAAGGCGAAAGGCGAAAGGCGAAAGGCGAAAGGCGAAAGGCGAAAGGCGAAAGGCAAAAGGCGAAAGGCGAAAGGCGAAAGGCGAAAGGCGGAAGGTGAAAGGCGAAAGGCGAAAGGCGGAAGGCGAAAGGCGAAAGGCGAAAGGCGAAAGGCGAAAGGCGGAAGGTGAAAGGCGAAAGGCGAAAGGCGAAAGGCGAAAGGCGAAAGGCGTAAGGCGAAAGGCGAAAAGCGGAAGGCAAAAGGAAAAACGATTTTCAAAACATGAAATGAAAATGGAGAAATTTAAAATGCCTAAAGCAAAAGAAAAAACGATATTCAAAAGATAAAATACAAAAGTTGAAATTGAAAATGCGAAATGGAAAATTCGAAATTATAAATTTGTATTTCAAAATGCTAAAGGCGAATTGCGAAAGGCGAAAGACGAAAGACGAAGGGCGAAAGTCGAAAGGCGAAAGGCGAAAGGCGAAAGGCGAAAGGCGGAAGGTGAAAGGCGAAAGGCGAAAGGCGGAAGGCGAAAGGCGAAAGGCGAAAGGCGAAAGGCGAAAGGCGGAAGGTGAAAGGCGAAAGGCGAAAGGCGAAAGGCGAAAGGCGAAAGGCGAAAGGCGTAAGGCGAAAGGCGAAAAGCGGAAGGCAAAAGGAAAAACGATTTTCAAAACATGAAATGAAAATGGAGAAATTTAAAATGCCTAAAGCAAAAGAAAAAACGATATTCAAAAGATAAAATACAAAAGTTGAAATTGAAAATGCGAAATGGAAAATTCGAAATTATAAATTTGTATTTCAAAATGCTAAAGGCGAATTGCGAAAGGCGAAAGACGAAAGACGAAGGGCGAAAGTCGAAAGGCGAAAGGCGAAATGCATAAGGCGAAAGGCGAAAGGCGAAAGGTGAAAGGCGAAAGGCGAAAGGTGAAAGGCGAAAGGCGAAAGGCGAAAGGCGAAAGGCGAAAGGCGAAAGGCGAAAGGCGAAAGGCGAAAGGCGAAAGGCGAAAGGGGAAAGGCGAAAGGCGAAAGGCGAAAGGCGAAAGGCGAAAAGCGGAAGGTGAAAGGCGAAAGGCGAAAGGCGAAAGGCGAAATGCGAAAGGCGAAAAGCGAAAGGCGAAAGGCGGAAGGTGAAAGGCGAAAGGCGAAAGGCCAAAGGCGAAAGGCGAAAGGTGAAAGGCGGAAGGTGAAAGGCGAAAGGCGAAAGGCGGAAGGCCAAATGCGAAAGGCGAAAGGCGAAAGGCGAAAGGCGGAAGGTGAAAGGCGAAAGGCGGAAGGCCAAATGCGAAAGGCGAAAGGCGAAAGGCGAAAGGCGAAAGGCGAAAGGCGAAAGGCGAAAAACGAAAGGCGAAAGGCGAAAGGCGGAAGGTGAAAGGCGAAAGGCGAAAGGCGAAAGGCGAAAGGCGAAAGGCGAAAGCCGAAAGTTGAAAGGCGAAAGGCGAAAAGTGAAAGGCGAAAGGCGAAAGGCGAAAGGCGAAAGGCGAAAGGCGAAAGGCGAAAGGCGAAAGGCGAAAGGGGAAAGGCGAAAGGCGAAAGGCGGAAGGTGAAAGGCGAAAGGCGAAAGGCGAAAGGCGAAAGGCGAAAGGCGAAAGGCGAAAGGCGAAAGGCGAAAGGCGAAAAGCGAAAGGCGAAAGGCGAAAGGCGAAAGGCGAAAGGCGAAAGGCGAAAGGGGAAAGGCGAAAGGCGAAAGGCGGAAGGTGAAAGGCGAAAGGCGAAAGGGGAAAGGCGAAAGGCGAAAGGCGAAAGGTGAAAGGCGAAAGGCGAAAGGTGAAAGGCGAAAGGCGAAAGGCGAAAGACGAAAGGCGAAAGGCGAAAGGCGAAAGGCGAAAGGCGAAAGGCGAAAGGCGAAAGGCGAAAGGCGAAAGGCGAAAGGCGAAAGGGGAAAGGCGAAAGGCGAAAGGCGGAAGGTGAAAGGCGAAAGGCGAAAGGCGAAAGGCGAAAGGCGAAAAGCGAAAGGCGAAAGGCGAAAGGCGAAAAGCGAAAGGGGAAAGGCGAAAGGCGAAAGGCGGAAGGTGAAAGGCGAAAGGCGAAAGGCGAAAGGCGAAAGGCGAAAGGCGAAAGGCGAAAGGCGAAGGGCGAAAGGCGAAAGGCGAATGGCGAAAGGCGAAAGGCGAACGGCGAAAGGCGAAAGGCGAAAAGCGGAAGGCAAAAGGAAAAACGATTTTCAAAACATGAAATGAAAATGGAGAAATTTAAAATGCCTGAAGCAAAAGAAAAAACGATATTCAAAAGATAAAATACAAAAGTTGAAATTGAAAATGCGAAATGGTAAATTCGAAATTATAAATTTGTACTTCAAAATGCCAAAGGCTAATTGCGAAAGACGAAAGACGAAAGGCGAAGGGCGAAAGTCGAAAGGCGAAAGGCGAAATGCAAAAGGCGAAAGGCGAAAGGCGAAAGGTGAAAGGCGAAAGGCGAAAGGTGAAAGGCGAAAGGCGAAAGGCGAAAGGCGAAAGGCGAAAGGCGAAAGGCGAAAGGCGAAAGGCGAAAGGCGAAAGGCGAAAGGCGAAAGGCGAAAGGCGAAAGGCGAAAGGCGAAAGGCGAAAGGCGAAAGGCGAAAGGCGAAAGGCGAAAGTCGAAAGGCGAAAGGCGAAAGGCGGAAGGTGAAAGGCGTAAGGCGAAAGGCGAAAGGCGAAAGGCGAAAGGCGAAAGGCGAAAGGCGAAGGCGAAAGGCGAAAGGCGAAAGGCGAAAGGCGAAAGGCGAAAGGCGAAAGGCGAAAGGCGAAAGGCGAAAGGCGAAAGGCGAAAGGCGAAAGGCGAAAGGCGCAAGGCGAAAGGCGAAAGGCGAAAGGCGAAAAGCGGAAGGCGAAAGGCGAAGGGCGATAGGCGAAAGGCGAAGGGCGTGAGGCAAAAGTCAAAATGCCTAAGGCAAAAGGAAAACGATTTTCAAAACATGAAATAAAAATGGAGAAATTTAAAATGCCTAAAGCAAAAGAAAAAACGATATTCAAAAGATAAAATACAAAAGTTGAAATTGAAAATGCGAAATGGAAAATTCGAAATTATAAATTCGAATTTCAAAAGGCTAAAGGCTAAAGGCGAAATGCGAAAGGCGAAAGACGAAAGGCGAAGGGCGATTGTCGAAAGGCGAAAGGCGAAAGGCGAAAGGCGAAAGGCGAAAGGCGAAATGCGAAAGGCGAAAGGCGAAAGGCGAAAGGCGAAAGGTGAAAGGCGAAAGGCGAAAGGCGAAAGGCAAAAGGCGAAAGGCGAAAGGAGAAAGGTGAAAGGCGAAAGGAGAAAGGCGAAAGACGAAAGGCGAAAGGCGAAAGGCGAAAGGCGAAAGGCGAAAGGCGAAAGGCGGAAGGCGAAAGGCGAAAGGCGAAAGGTGAAGGGCGAGAGGCAAAAGTCAAAATGCCTAAGGCAAAAGGAAAAACGATTTTCAAAACATGAAATAAAAATGGAGAAATTTAAAATGCCTAAAGCAAAAAAAAAAACGATATTCAAAAGATAAAATACAAAAGTTGAAATTGAAAATGCGAAATGGAAAATTCGAAATTATAAATTCGTATTTCAAAAGGCTAAAGGCGAAATGCGAAAGGCGAAAGACGAAAGGCGAAGGGCGATTATCGAAAGGCGAAAGGCGAAAGGCGAATGGCGAAAGGCGAAAAGCGAAAGGCGAAAGTCGAAATGCGAAAGGCGAAAGGCGAAAGGCGACAGGCGAAAGGCGAAAGGCGAAAGGCGAAAGGCGAAAGGCGAAAGGCGAAAGCGAAAGGCGAAAGGCGAAAGGCGAAAGGCGAAAGGCGAAAGGCGAAAGGCGAAAGGCGAAAGGCGAAAAGCGAAAGGCGAAAAGCGAAAGGCGAAAAGCGGAAGGCAAAAGGAAAAATAATTTTCAAAACATGAAATGAAAATGGAGAAATTTAAAATGCCTAAAGCAAAAGAAAAAACGATATTCAAAAGATAAAATACAAAAGTTGAAATTGAAAATGTGAAATGGAAAATTCGAAATTATAAATTTGTATTTCAAAATGCTAAAGGCGAATTGCGAAAGGCGAAAGACGAAAGGCGAAGGGCGAAAGTCGAAAGGCGAAAGTCGAAATGCAAAAGGCGAAAGGCGAAAGGTGAAAGGCGAAAGGCGAAAAGTGAAAGGCGAAAGGCGAAAGGCGAAAGGCGAAAGGCGAAAGGCGTAAGGCGAAACGCGAAACGCGAAAGGCGAAAGGCGAAAGGCGAAAGGCGAAAGGCGAAAGGCGAAAGGCGAAAGGCGAAAGGCGAAAGGCGAAAGGCGAAAGGCGAAAGGCGAAAGGCGAAAGGCGAAAGGCGAAAGGCGAAAGTTGAAAGGCGAAAGGCGAAAAGCGAAAGGCGAAAAGCGAAAGGCGAAAAGCGGAAGGCAAAAGGAAAAATAATTTTCAAAACATGAAATGAAAATGGAGAAATTTAAAATGCCTAAAGCAAAAGAAAAAACGATATTCAAAAGATAAAATACAAAAGTTGAAATTGAAAATGCGAAATGGAAAATTCGAAATTATAAATTTGTATTTCAAAATGCTAAAGGCGAATTGCGAAAGGCGAAAGACGAAAGGCGAAGGGCGAAAGTCGAAAGGCGAAAGGCGAAAGGCGAATGACGAAAGGCGAAAAGCGAAAGGCGAAAGGCGAAATGCGAAAGGCGAAAGGCGAAAGGCGACAGGCGAAAGGCGAAAGGCGAAAGGCGAAAGGCGAAAGGCGAAAGGCGAAAGGCGAAAGCGAAAGGCGAAAGGCGAAAGGCGAAAGGCGAAAGGCGAAAGGCGAAAGGCGAAAGGCGAAAGGCGAAAGGCGAAAGGCGAAAGGCGGAAGGCGAAAGGCGAAAGGTGAAGGGCGAGAGGCAAAAGTCAAAATGCCTAAGGCAAAAGGAAAAACGATTTTCAAAACATGAAATAAAAATGGAGAAATTTAAAATGCCTAAAGCAAAAGAAAAAACGATATTCAAAAGATAAAATACAAAAGTTGAAATTGAAAATGCGAAATGGAAAATTCGAAATTATAAATTCATATTTCAAAAGGCTAAAGGCGAAATGCGAAAGGCGAAAGACGAAAGGCGAAGGGCGATTATCGAAAGGCGAAAGGCGAAAGGCGAATGACGAAAGGCGAAAAGCGAAAGGCGAAAGGCGAAATGCGAAAGGCGAAAGGCGAAAGGCGACAGGCGAAAGGCGAAAGGCGAAAGGCGAAAGGCGAAAGGCGAAAGGCGAAAGGCGAAAGCGAAAGGCGAAAGGCGAAAGGCGAAAGGCGAAAGGCGAAAGGCGGAAGGCGAAAGGCGAAAGGAGAAAGGTGAAGGGCGAGAGGCAAAAGTCAAAATGCCTAAGGCAAAAGGAAAAACGATTTTCAAAACATGAAATAAAAATGGAGAAATTTAAAATGCCTAAAGCAAAAGAAAAAACGATATTCAAAAGATAAAATACAAAAGTTGAAATTGAAAATGCGAAATGGAAAATTCGAAATTATAAATTCGTATTTCAAAAGGCTAAAGGCGAAATGCGAAAGGCGAAAGACGAAAGGCGAAGGGCGATTATCGAAAGGCGAAAGGCGAAAGGCGAATGACGAAAGGCGAAAAGCGAAAGGCGAAAGGCGAAATGCGAAAGGCGAAAGGCGAAAGGCGACAGGCGAAAGGCGAAAGGCGAAAGGCGAAAGGCGAAAGGCGAAAGGCGAAAGGCGAAAGCGAAAGGCGAAAGGCGAAAGGCGAAAGGCGAAAGGCGAAAGGCGAGAGGCGAAAGGCGAAAGGCGAAAAGCGAAAGGCGAAAAGCGAAAGGCGAAAAGCGGAAGGCAAAAGGAAAAATAATTTTCAAAACATGAAATGAAAATGGAGAAATTTAAAATGCCTAAAGCAAAAGAAAAAACGATATTCAAAAGATAAAATACAAAAGTTGAAATTGAAAATGCGAAATGGAAAATTCGAAATTATAAATTTGTATTTCAAAATGCTAAAGGCGAATTGCGAAAGGCGAAAGACGAAAGGCGAAGGGCGAAAGTCGAAAGGCGAAAGTCGAAATGCAAAAGGCGAAAGGCGAAAGGTGAAAGGCGAAAGGCGAAAAGTGAAAGGCGAAAGGCGAAAGGCGAAAGGCGAAAGGCGAAAGGCGAAAGGCGAAAGGCGAAAGGCGAAAGGCGAAAGGCAAAAGGCGAAAGGCGAAAGGAGAAAGGTGAAAGGCGAAAGGAGAAAGGCGAAAGGCGAAAGGCGAAAGGCGAAAGGCGAAAGGCGGAAGGCGAAAGGCGAAAGGTGAAGGGCGAGAGGCAAAAGTCAAAATGCCTAAGGCAAAAGGAAAAACGATTTTCAAAACATGAAATAAAAATGGAGAAATTTAAAATGCCTAAAGCAAAAGAAAAAACGATATTCAAAAGATAAAATACAAAAGTTGAAATTGAAAATGCGAAATGGAAAATTCGAAATTATAAATTCGTATTTCAAAAGGCTAAAGGCGAAATGCGAAAGGCGAAAGACGAAAGGCGAAGGGCGATTATCGAAAGGCGAAAGGCGAAAGGCGAATGACGAAAGGCGAAAAGCGAAAGGCGAAAGGCGAAATGCGAAAGGCGAAAGGCGAAAGGCGACAGGCGAAAGGCGAAAGGCGAAAGGCGAAAGGCGAAAGGCGAAAGGCGAAAGGCGAAAGCGAAAGGCGAAAGGCGAAAGGCGAAAGGCGAAAGGCGAGAGGCGAAAGGCGAAAGGCGAAAAGCGAAAGGCGAAAAGCGAAAGGCGAAAAGCGGAAGGCAAAAGGAAAAATAATTTTCAAAACATGAAATGAAAATGGAGAAATTTAAAATGCCTAAAGCAAAAGAAAAAACGATATTCAAAAGATAAAATACAAAAGTTGAAATTGAAAATGCGAAATGGAAAATTCGAAATTATAAATTTGTATTTCAAAATGCTAAAGGCGAATTGCGAAAGGCGAAAGACGAAAGGCGAAGGGCGAAAGTCGAAAGGCGAAAGTCGAAATGCAAAAGGCGAAAGGCGAAAGGTGAAAGGCGAAAGGCGAAAAGTGAAAGGCGAAAGGCGAAAGGCGAAAGGCGAAAGGCGAAAGGCGAAAGGCGAAAGGCGAAAGGCGAAAGGCGAAAGGCAAAAGGCGAAAGGCGAAAGGAGAAAGGTGAAAGGCGAAAGGAGAAAGGCGAAAGGCGAAAGACGAAAGGCGAAAGGCGAAAGGCGGAAGGCGAAAGGCGAAAGGTGAAGGGCGAGAGGCAAAAGTCAAAATGCCTAAGGCAAAAGGAAAAACGATTTTCAAAACATGAAATAAAAATGGAGAAATTTAAAATGCCTAAAGCAAAAGAAAAAACGATATTCAAAAGATAAAATACAAAAGTTGAAATTGAAAATGCGAAATGGAAAATTCGAAATTATAAATTCGTATTTCAAAAGGCTAAAGGCGAAATGCGAAAGGCGAAAGACGAAAGGCGAAGGGCGATTATCGAAAGGCGAAAGGCGAAAGGCGAATGGCGAAAGGCGAAAAGCGAAAGGCGAAAGGCGAAATGCGAAAGGCGAAAGGCGAAAGGCGACAGGCGAAAGGCGAAAGGCGAAAGGCGAAAGGCGAAAGGCGAAAGGCGAAAGCGAAAGGCGAAAGGCGAAAGGCGAAAGGCGAAAGGCGAAAGGCGAAAGGCGAAAGGCGAAAGGCGAAAGGCGAAAAGCGAAAGGCGAAAAGCGAAAGGCGAAAAGCGGAAGGCAAAAGGAAAATAATTTTCAAAACATGAAATGAAAATGGAGAAATTTAAAATGCCTAAAGCAAAAGAAAAAACGATATTCAAAAGATAAAATACAAAAGTTGAAATTGAAAATGCGAAATGGAAAATTCGAAATTATAAATTTGTATTTCAAAATGCTAAAGGCGAATTGCGAAAGGCGAAAGACGAAAGGCGAAGGGCGAAAGTCGAAAGGCGAAAGTCGAAATGCAAAAGGCGAAAGGCGAAAGGTGAAAGGCGAAAGGCGAAAAGTGAAAGGCGAAAGGCGAAAGGCGAAAGGCGAAAGGCGAAAGGCGTAAGGCGAAACGCGAAACGCGAAAGGCGAAAGGCGAAAGGCGAAAGGCGAAAGGCGAAAGGCGAAAGGCGAAAGGCGAAAGGCGAAAGGCGAAAGGCGAAAGGCGAAAGGCGAAAGGCGAAAGGCGAAAGGCGAAAGGCGAAAGGCGAAAGGCGGAAGGCGAAATGCGAAAGGCGGAAGGTGAAAGGCGAAAGGCGAAAGGCGAAAGGCGAAAGCTGAAAGGCGAAAGGCGAAAAGTGAAAGGCGAAAGGCGAAAGGCGAAAGGCGGAAGGCGAAAGGCGAAAGGCGAAAGGTGAAGGGCGAGAGGCAAAAGTCAAAATGCCTAAGGCAAAAGGAAAAACGATTTTCAAAACATGAAATAAAAATGGAGAAATTTAAAATGCCTAAAGCAAAAGAAAAAACGATATTCAAAAGATAAAATACAAAAGTTGAAATTGAAAATGCGAAATGGAAAATTCGAAATTATAAATTCGTATTTCAAAAGGCTAAAGGCGAAATGCGAAAGGCGAAAGACGAAAGGCGAAGGGCGATTATCGAAAGGCGAAAGGCGAATGGCGAAAGGCGAAAAGCGAAAGGCGAAAGGCGAAATGCGAAAGGCGAAAGGCGAAAGGCGACAGGCGAAAGGCGAAAGGCGAAAGGCGAAAGGCGAAAGGCGAAAGGCGAAAGGCGAAAGCGAAAGGCGAAAGGCGAAAGGCGAAAGGCGAAAGGCGAAAGGCGAAAGGCGAAAAGCGAAAGGCGAAAAGCGAAAGGCGAAAAGCGGAAGGCAAAAGGAAAAATAATTTTCAAAACATGAAATGAAAATGGAGAAATTTAAAATGCCTAAAGCAAAAGAAAAAACGATATTCAAAAGATAAAATACAAAAGTTGAAATTGAAAATGCGAAATGGAAAATTCGAAATTATAAATTTGTATTTCAAAATGCTAAAGGCGAATTGCGAAAGGCGAAAGACGAAAGGCGAAGGGCGAAAGTCGAAAGGCGAAAGTCGAAATGCAAAAGGCGAAAGGCGAAAGGTGAAAGGCGAAAGGCGAAAAGTGAAAGGCGAAAGGCGAAAGGCGAAAGGCGAAAGGCGAAAGGCGAAAGGCGTAAGGCGAAACGCGAAACGCGAAAGGCGAAAGGCGAAAGGCGAAAGGCGAAAGGCGAAAGGCGAAAGGCGAAAGGCGAAAGGCGAAAGGCGAAAGGCGAAAGGCGAAAGGCGAAAGGCGAAAGGCGAAAGGCGAAAGGGGAAAGGCGAAAGGCGAAAGGCGAAAGGCGGAAGGCGAAAGGAGAAAGGCGAAAGGCGAAAGGCGAAAGCGGAAGGTGAAAGGCGTAAGGCGAAAGGCGAAAGGCGAAAGGCGAAAGACGAAAGGCGAAAGGCGAAAGGCGAAAGGCGAAAGCGAAAGGCGAAAGGCGAAAAGCGAAAGGCGAAAGGCGAAAGGCGAAAGTTGAAAGGCGAAAGGCGAAAAGTGAAAGGCGAAAGGCGAAAGGCGAAAGGCGAAAGGCGAAAGGCGAAAGGCGAAAGGCGAAAGGCGAAAGGCGAAAGGCGAAAGGCGGAAGGCGAAAGGCGAAAGGCGAAAGGTGAAGGGCGAGAGGCAAAAGTCAAAATGCCTAAGGCAAAAGGAAAAACGATTTTCAAAACATGAAATAAAAATGGAGAAATTTAAAATGCCTAAAGCAAAAGAAAAAACGATTTTCAAAAGATAAAATACAAAAGTTGAAATTGAAAATGCGAAATGGAAAATTCGAAATTATAAATTCGTATTTCAAAATGCTAAAGGCGAAATGCGAAAGGCGAAAGACGAAAGGCGAAGGGCGATTGTCGAAAGGCGAAAGGCGAATGGCGAAAGGCGAAAGGCGAAAGGCGAAAGGCGAAATGCGAAAGGCGAAAGGCGAAAGGCGACAGGCGAAAGGCGAAAGGCGACAGGCGAAAGGCGAAAGGCGAAAGGCGAAAGGCGAAAGGCGAAAGGCGAAAGGCGAAAGGCGAAAGGCAAAAGGCGAAAGGCGAAAGGCGAAAGGCGAAAGGCGAAAGGCGAAAGGCGAGAGGCGAAAGGCGAAAGGCGAAAGGCGAAAAGCGAAAGGCGAAAGGCGAAAAGCGGAAGGCAAAAGGAAAAATAATTTTCAACACATGAAATGAAAATGGAGAAATTTAAAATGCCTAAAGCAAAAGAAAAAAACGATATTCAAAAGATAAAATACAAAAGTTGAAATTGAAAATGCGAAAGGGAAAATTCGAAATTATAAATTTGTATTTCAAAATGCTAAAGGCGAATTGCGAAAGGCGAAAGACGAAAGGCGAAGGGCGAAAGTCGAAAGTCGAAATGCAAAAGGCGAAAGGCGAAAGGCGAAAGGTGAAAGGCGAAAGGCGAAAAGTGAAAGGCGAAAGGCGAAAGGCGAAAGGCGAAAGGCGAAAGGCGAAAGGCGAAAGGCGAAAGGCGTAAGGCGAAACGCAAAAGGCGAAAGGCGAAAGGCGAAAGGCGAAAGGCGAAAGGCGGAAGGCGAAAGGAGAAAGGCGAAAGGCGAAAGGCGAAAGCGGAAGGTGAAAGGCGTAAGGCGAAAGGCGAAAGGCGAAAGACGAAAGGCGAAAGGCGAAAGGCGAAAGGCGAAAGCGAAAGGCGAAAGGCGAAAAGCGAAAGGCGAAAGGCGAAAGTTGAAAGGCGAAAGGCGAAAAGTGAAAGGCGAAAGGCGAAAGGCGAAAGGCGAAAGGCGAAAGGCGAAAGGCGGAAGGCGGAAAGCGAAAGGTGAAGGGCGAGAGGCAAAATTCAAAATGCCTAAGGCAAAAGGAAAAACGATTTTCAAAACATGAAATAAAAATGGAGAAATTTAAAATGCCTAAAGCAAAAGAAAAAACGATATTCAAAAGATAAAATACAAAAGTTGAAATTGAAAATGCGAAATGGAAAATTCGAAATTATAAATTCGTATTTCAAAAGGCTAAAGGCCAAATGCGAAAGGCGAAAGACGAAAGGCGAAGGGCGATTGTCGAAAGGCGAATGGCGAAAGGCGAAAGGCGAAAGGCGAAAGACGAAATGCGAAAGGCGAAAGGCGAAAGGCGAAAGGCGAAAGGCGAAAGGCGAAAGGAGAAAGGCGAAAGGCGAAAGGCGAAAGGCGAAAGGCGAAAGGCAAAAGGCGAAAGGCGAAAGGCGAAAGGCGAAAGGCGATAGGCGAAAGGCGAAAGGCGAAAGGCGAAAAGCGAAAAGCGAAAGGCGAAAAGCGGAAGGCAAAAGGAAAAATAATTTTCAAAACATGAAATGAAAATGGAGAAATTTAAAATGCCTAAAGCAAAAGAAAAAACGATATTCAAAAGATAAAATACAAAAGTTGAAATTGAAAATGCGAAATGGAAAATTCGAAATTATAAATTTGTATTTCAAAATGCTAAAGGCGAATTGCGAAAGGCGAAAGACGAAAGGCGAAGGGCGAAAGTCGAAAGGCGAAAGTCGAGATGCAAAAGGCGAAAGGCGAAAGCCGAAAGGCGAAAGGTGAAAGGCGAAAGGCGAAAGGTGAAAGGCGAAAGGCGAAAGGCGAAAGGCGTAAGGCGAAACGCGAAAGGCGAAAGGCGAAAGGCGAAAGGTGAAAGGCGAAAGGCGAAAGGCGAATGGCGAAAGGCGTAAGGCGAAAGGCGAAAGGCGAAAGGCGAAAGGCGAAAGGCGAAAGGCGAAAGGCGAAAGGCGAAAGGCGAAAAGCGAAAGGCGAAAGGCGAAAAGCGGAAGGCAAAAGGAAAAATAATTTTCAACACATGAAATGAAAATGGAGAAATTTAAAATGCCTAAAGCAAAAGAAAAAACGATATTCAAAAGATAAAATACAAAAGTTGAAATTGAAAATGCGAAATGGAAAATTCGAAATTATAAATTTGTATTTCAAAATGCTAAAGGCGAATTGCGAAAGGCGAAAGACGAAAGGCGAAGGGCGAAATTCGAAAGTCGAAATGCAAAAGGCGAAAGGCGAAAGGCGAAAGGTGAAAGGCGAAAGGCGAAAAGTGAAAGGCGAAAGACGAAAGGCGAAAGGAGAAAGGCGAAAGGCGAAAGGCGAAAGGCGAAAGGCGTAAGGCGAAACGCAAAAGGCGAAAGGCGAAAGGCGAAAGGCGAAAGGCGAAAGGCGAAAGGCGAAAGGCGAAAGCGGAAGGTGAAAGGCGTAAGACGAAAGGCGAAAGGCGAAAGACGAAAGGCGAAAGGCGAAAGGCGAAAGGCGAAAGCGAAAGGCGAAAGTCGAAAAGCGAAAGGCGAAAGGCGAAAGTTGAAAGGCGAAAGGCGAAAAGTGAAAGGCGAAAGGCGAAAGGCGAAAGGCGAAAGGCGAAAGGCGAAAGGCGGAAGCCGAAAGGCGAAAGGCGAAAGGTGAAGGGCGAGAGGCAAAATTCAAAATGCCTAAGGCAAAAGGAAAAACGATTTTCAAAACATGAAATAAAAATGGAGAAATTTAAAATGCCTAAAGCAAAAGAAAAAACGATATTCAAAAGATAAAATACAAAAGTTGAAATTGAAAATGCGAAATGGAAAATTCGAAATTATAAATTCGTATTTCAAAATGCTAAAGGCGAAATGCGAAAGGCGAAAGACGAAAGGCGAAGGGCGATTGTCGAAAGGCGAATGGCGAAAGGCGAAAGGCGAAAGGCGAAAGGCGAAATGCGAAAGGCGAAAGGCGAAAGGCGAAAGGCGAAAGGCGAAAGGCGAAAGGAGAAAGGCGAAAGGCGAAAGGCGAAAGGCGAAAGGCGAAAGACAAAAGGCGAAAGGCGAAAGGCGAAAGGCGAAAGGCGAAAGGCGAAAGGCGAAAGGCGAAAGGCGATAGGCGAAAGGCGAAATTCGAAAGGCGAAAAGCGAAAGGCGAAAAGCGGAAGGCAAAAGGAAAAATAATTTTCAAACAATGAAATGAAAATGGAGAAATTTAAAATGCCTAAAGCAAAAGAAAAAACGATATTCAAAAGATAAAATACAAAAGTTGAAATTGAAAATGCGAAATGGAAAATTCGAAATTATAAATTTGTATTTCAAAATGCTAAAGGCGAATTGCGAAAGGCGAAAGACGAAAGGCGAAGGGCGAAAGTCGAAAGGCGAAAGTCGAAATGCAAAAGGCGAAAGGCGAAAGCCGAAAGGCGAAAGGTGAAAGGCGAAAGGCGAAAGGCGAAAGGTGAAAGGCGAAAGGCGAAAGGCGAAAGGCGAAAGGCGTAAGGCGAAACGCGAAAGGCGAAATGCGAAAGGCGAAAGGCGAAAGGCGAAAGGCGAAAGGCGGAAGGCGAAAGGGGAAAGGCGATAGGCGAAAGGCGAAAGCGGAAGGTGAAAGGCGTAAGGCGAAAGGCGAAAGGCGAAAGGCGAAAGGCGAAAGGCGAAAGGCGAAAGACGAAAGGCGAAAGGCGAAAGGCGAAAGCGAAAGGCGAAAGGCGAAAAGCGAAAGGCGAAAGGCGAAAGACGAAAGGCGAAAGGCGAAAGGCGAAAGGCGAAGGGCGAAAGGCGAAAGGCGAAAGGCGAAATGCGAAAGGCGAAAGACGAAGGGCGAAAGTCGAAAGTCGAAAGGCGAAAGGCGAAAGGCAAAAGGAGAAAGGCCAAAGGCGAAAGGCGGAAGGTGAAAGGCGAAAGGCGAAATTCGAAAGGCGAAAGGCGAAAGGCGAAAGGCGAAAGGCGAAAGGCGAAAGGCGAAAGGCGAAAGGCGAAAGGCGAAAGGCGAAAGGCGAAAGGCGAAAGGCGAAGGGCGAGAGGCGAAAGGTGAAAGGCGAAAGGCGAAAGGCGAAAGGCGAAAGGCGAAAGGCGAAAGGCGAAAGGCGAAAGGCGAAAGGCGAAGGGCGAGAGGCGAAAGGCGAAAGGCGAAAGGCGAAAGGCGAAAGGCGAAAGGCGAAAGGCGAAGGGCGAAGGGCGAAAGGCGGAAGGTGAAAGGCGAAAAGCGAAAGGCGAAAGGCGAAAGGCGAAAGGCGAAGGGCGAAAGGCGAAAGGCGAAAGGCGAAAGGCGGAAGGTGAAAGGCGAAAGGCGAAATTCGAAAGGCGAAAGGCGAAAGGCGAAAGGCGAAAGGCGAAAGGCGAAAGGCGAAAGGCGAAAGGCGAAAGGCGAAAGGCGAAAGGCGAAAGGCGAAAGGCGAAAGTCGAAAGGCGAAAAGCGAAAGGCGAAAGGCGAAAGGCGAAAGGCGAAAGGCGAAGGGCGAGAGGCGAAAGGCGAAAGGCGAAAGGCGAAAGTCGAAAGGCGAAAGGCGAAAGGCGAAAGGCGAAGGGCGAAGGGCGAAAGGCGGAAGGTGAAAGGCGAAAGGCGAAAGGCGAAAGGCGAAAGGCGAAAGGCGAAAGGCGAAAGGCGAAAGGCGAAAGGCGAAAGGCGAAAGGCGAAAGGCGAAAGGCGAAAGGCGGAAGGCGAAAGGTGAACGGCGAAGAGCGAAAGGTGAAAGGCGAAAGACGAAAGGTGAAAGCCGAAAGGCGAAAGGTGATAGGCGAAAGGCGAAAGGCGGAAAGCGAAAGGCGAAAGGCGAAAGGCGAAAGGCGAAAGGCGAAAGGCGAAAGGCGAAAGGCGAAAGGCGAACGGCGAAAGGCGAAAGGCGAAAGGCGAAAGGCGAAAGGCGAAGGGCGAGAGGCGAAAGGTGAAAGGCGAAAGGCGAAAGGCGAAAGGCGAAAGGCGAAAGGCGAAAGGCGAAAGGCGAAAGGCGAAAGGCGAAAGGCGAAAGGCGGAAGGCGAAAGGTGAACGGCGAAGAGCGAAAGGTGAAAGGCGAAAGGTGAAAGCCGAAAGGCGAAAGGTGATAGGCGAAAGGCGAAAAGCGGAAGGCGAAAGGCGAAAGGCGAATGGCGAAGGCCGAGAGGCGAAAGGTGAAAGGCGAAAGGCGAAAGGCGAAAGGCGAAAGGCGAAAGGCGAAAGGCAAAAGGCGAAAGGCGAAAGGCGAAAGGCGAAAGGCGAAGGGCGAAGGGCGAAAGGCGGAAGGTGAAAGGCGAATGGCGAAAGGCGAAAGGCGAAGGGCGAAAGGCGAAATGCGAAAGGCGAAAGGCGAAAGGCGAAAGGCGAAAGGCGAAAGGCGAAAGGCGAAAGGCGAAAGGCGAAAGGCGAAAGGCGAAAGACGAAAGGCGAAAGGCGAAAGGCGAAAGGCGAAAGGCGAAAGGCGACAGGCGAAAGGCGGAAGGCGAAAGGTGAACGGCGAAGAGCGAAAGGTGAAAGGCGAAAGGCGAAAGGTGAAAGCCGAAAGGCGAAAGGTGATAGGCGAAAGGCGAAAAGCGGAAGGCGAAAGGCGAAAGGCGAAAGGCGAAGGGCGAGAGGCGAAAGGTGAAAGGCGAAAGGCGAAAGGCGAAAGGCGAAAGGCGAAAGGCGAAAGGCGAAAGGCGAAAGGCGAAAGGCGAAAGGCGAAAGGCGAAAGGAGAAAGGTGAAAGGCGAAAGGAGAAAGGCGAAAGGCGAAAGGCGAAAGGCGAAAGGCGAAAGGCGAAAGGCGAAAGGCGAAAGGCGGAAGGCGAAAGGCGAAAGGCGGAAGGTGAAAGGCGAAAGGCGAAAGGCGAAAAATGAAAGGCGAAAGGCGAAAGCCGAAAGGCGAAAAGCGAAAGGCGAAAGGCGAAAAGCGGAAGGCAAAAGGAAAAATAATTTTCAAAACATGAAATGAAAATGGAGAAATTTAAAATGCCTAAAGCAAAAGAAAAAACGATATTCAAAAGATAAAATACAAAAGTTGAAATTGAAAATGCGAAATGGAAAATTCGAAATTATAAATTCGTATTTCAAAAGGCTAAAGGCGAAATGCGAAAGGCGAAAGACGAAAGGCGAAGGGCGATTATCGAAAGGCGAAAGGCGAAAGGCGAATGGCGAAAGGCGAAAGGCGAAAGTCGAAAGGCGAAATGCGAAAGGCGAAAGGCGACAGGCGAAAGGCGAAAGGCGAAAGGCGAAAGGCGAAAGGCGAAAGGCGAAAGGCGAAAGGCGAAAGGCAAAAGGCGAAAGGCGAAAGGCGAAAGGCGAAAGGCGAAAGGCGAAAGCCGAAAGGCGAAAGCCGAAAGGCGAAAAGCGAAAGGCGAAAGGCGAAAAGCGGAAGGCAAAAGGAAAAATAATTTTCAAAACATGAAATGAAAATGTAGAAATTTAAAATGCCTAAAGCAAAAGAAAAAACGATATTCAAAAGATAAAATACAAAAGTTGAAATTGAAAATGCGAAATGGAAAATTCGAAATTATAAATTTGTATTTCAAAATGCTAAATGCGAATTGCGAAGGGCGAAAGACGAAAGGCGAAGGGCGAAAGTCGAAAGTCGAAATGCAAAAGGCGAAAGGCGAAAGGTGAAAGACGAAAGGCGAAAAGTGAAAGGCGAAAGGCGAAAGGCGAAAGGCGAAAGGCGAAAGGCGAAAGGCGAAAGGCAAAAGGCGAAAGGGGAAAGGCGAAAGGCGAAAGGCGGAAGGTGAAAGGCGTAAGGCGAAAGGCGAAAGGCGAAAGGCGAAAGGCGAAAGGCGAAAGGCGAAAGGCGAAGGCGAAAGGCGAAAGGCGAAAGGCGAAAGGCGAAAGGCGAAAGGCGAAAGGCGAAAGGCGAAAGGCGGAAGGCGAAAGGCGAAAGGCGAAAGGTGAAGGGCGAGAGGCAAAAGTCAAAATGCCTAAGGCAAAAGGAAAAACGATTTTCAAAACATGAAATAAAAATGGAGAAATTTAAAATGCCTAAAGCAAAAGAAAAAACGATATTCAAAAGATAAAATACAAAAGTTGAAATTGAAAATGCGAAATGGAAAATTCGAAATTATAAATTTGTATTTCAAAATGCTAAAGGCGAATTGCGAAGGGCGAAAGACGACAGGCGAAGGGCGAAAGTCGAAAGTCGAAATGCAAAAGGCGAAAGGCGAAAGGTGAAAGACGAAAGGCGAAAAGTGAAAGGCGAAAGGCGAAAGGCGAAAGGCGAAAGGCGAAAGGCGAAAGGCGAAAGGCGGAAGGTGAAAGGCGTAAGGCGAAAGGCGAAAGGCGAAAGGCGAAAGGCGAAAGGCGAAAGGCGAAGGCGAAAGGCGAAAGGCGAAAGGCGAAAGGCGAAAGGCGAAAGGCGAAAGGCGAAAGGCGAAAGGCGAAAGGCGAAAGGCGCAAGGCGAAAGGCGAAAGGAGAAAGGCGAAAAGCGGAAGGCGAAAGGCGAAGGGCGAAAGGCGAAGGGCGTGAGGCAAAAGTCAAAATGCCTAAGGCAAAAGGAAAACGATTTTCAAAACATGAAATAAAAATGGAGAAATTTAAAATGCCTAAAGCAAAAGAAAAAACGACATTCAAAAGATAAAATACAAAAGTTGAAATTGAAAATGCGAAATGGAAAATTCGAAATTATAAATTCGTATTTCAAAAGGCTAAAGGCTAAAGGCGAAATGCGAAAGGCGAAAGACGAAAGGCGAAGGGCGATTGTCGAAAGGCGAAAGGCGAAAGGCGAAAGGCGAAAGGCGAAATGCGAAAGGCGAAAGGCGAAAGGCGAAAGGCGAAAGGCGAAAGGCGAAAGGCGAAAGGCAAAAGGCGAAAGGCGAAAGGAGAAAGGTGAAAGGCGAAAGGAGAAAGGCGAAAGGCGAAAGGCGAAAGGCGAAAGGCGAAAGGCGAAAGGCGAAAGGCGAAAGGCGAAAGGCGAAAGGCGGAAGGCGAAAGGCGAAAGGCGAAAGGTGAAGGGCGAGAGGCAAAAGTCAAAATGCCTAAGGCAAAAGGAAAAACGATTTTCAAAACATGAAATAAAAATGGAGAAATTTAAAATGCCTAAAGCAAAAGAAAAACGATATTCAAAAGATAAAATACAAAAGTTGAAATTGAAAATGCGAAATGGAAAATTCGAAATTACAAATTCGTATTTCAAAAGGCTAAAGGCGAAAGACGAAAGGCGAAGGGCGAAAGTCGAAAGGCGAAAGTCGAAATGCAAAAGGCGAAAGGCGAAAGGTGAAAGGCGAAAGGCGAAAAGTGAAAGGCGAAAGGCGAAAGGCGAAAGGCGAAAGGCGAAAAGCGAAAGGCGAAAGGCGAAAGGCGTAAGGCGAAACGCGAAACGCGAAAGGCGAAAGGCGAAAGGCGAAAGGCGAAAGGCGAAAGGCGAAAGGCGAAAGGCGTAAGGCGAAAGGCGAAAGGCGAAAGGCGAAAGGCGAAAGGCGAAAGGCGAAAGGCGAAAGGCGAAAGGCGAAAGTTGAAAGGCGAAAGGCGAAAAGTGAAAGGCGAAAGGCGAAAGGCGAAAAGCGGAAGGCGAAAGGCGAAAGGCGAAAGGTGAAGGGCGAGAGGCAAAAGTCAAAATGCCTAAGGCAAAAGGAAAAACGATTTTCAAAACATGAAATAAAAATGGAGAAATTTAAAATGCCTAAAGCAAAAGAAAAAACGTATTCAAAAGATAAAATACAAAAGTTGAAATTGAAAATGCGAAATGGAAAATTCGAAATTATAAATTCGTATTTCAAAAGGCTAAAGGCGAAATGCGAAAGGCGAAAGACGAAAGGCGAAGGGCGATTATCGAAAGGCGAAAGGCGAAAGGCGAATGGCGAAAGGCGAAAAGCGAAAGGCGAAAGGCGAAATGCGAAAGGCGAAAGGCGACAGGCGAAAGGCGAAAGGCGAAAGGCGAAAGGCGAAAGGCGAAAGGCGAAAGGCGAAAGGCGAAAGGCGAAAGCGAAAGGCGAAAGGCGAAAGGCGAAAGGCGAAAGGCGAAAGGCGAAAGGCGAAAGGCGAAAAGCGAAAGGCGAAAAGCGAAAGGCGAAAAGCGGAAGGC
Organism: Dioctria rufipes; assembly: GCA_963924295.1. Taxonomy (NCBI): domain Eukaryota; kingdom Metazoa; phylum Arthropoda; class Insecta; order Diptera; family Asilidae; genus Dioctria; species Dioctria rufipes. The sequence continues at coordinate 541,893 of CAWUPM010000665.1, read as the reverse complement.
AAAAGGAAAAATAATTTTCAAAACATGAAATGAAAATGGAGAAATTTAAAATGCCTAAAGCAAAAGAAAAAACGATATTCAAAAGATAAAATACAAAAGTTGAAATTGAAAATGCGAAATGGAAAATTCGAAATTATAAATTTGTATTTCAAAATGCTAAAGGCGAATTGCGAAAGGCGAAAGACGAAAGGCGAAGGGCGAAAGTCGAAAGGCGAAAGTCGAAATGCAAAAGGCGAAAGGCGAAAGGTGAAAGGCGAAAGGCGAAAAGTGAAAGGCGAAAGGCGAAAGGCGAAAGGCGAAAGGCGAAAGGCGAAGGGCGAAAGGCGAAAGGCGAAAGGCGAAAGGCGAAAGGCAAAAGGCGAAAGGCGAAAGGAGAAAGGTGAAAGGCGAAAGGAGAAAGGCGAAAGGCGAAAGGCGAAAGGCGAAAGGCGAAAGGCGAAAGGCGAAAGGCGAAAGGCGGAAGGCGAAAGGCGAAAGGTGAAGGGCGAGAGGCAAAAGTCAAAATGCCTAAGGCAAAAGGAAAAACGATTTTCAAAACATGAAATAAAAATGGAGAAATTTAAAATGCCTAAAGCAAAAGAAAAAACGATATTCAAAAGATAAAATACAAAAGTTGAAATTGAAAATGCGAAATGGAAAATTCGAAATTATAAATTCGTATTTCAAAAGGCTAAAGGCGAAATGCGAAAGGCGAAAGACGAAAGGCGAAGGGCGATTATCGAAAGGCGAAAGGCGAATGGCGAAAGGTGAAAAGCGAAAGGCGAAAGGCGAAATGCGAAAGGCGAAAGGCGAAAGGCGACAGGCGAAAGGCGAAAGGCGAAAGGAGAAAGGCGAAAGGCGAAAGGCGAAAGGCGAAAGGCGAAAGGCGAAAGCGAAAGGCGAAAGGCGAAAGGCGAAAGGCGAAAGGCGAAAGGCGAAAGGCGAAAGGCGAAAAGCGAAAGGCGAAAAGCGAAAGGCGAAAAGCGGAAGGCAAAAGGAAAAATAATTTTCAAAACATGAAATGAAAATGGAGAAATTTAAAATGCCTAAAGCAAAAGAAAAAACGATATTCAAAAGATAAAATACAAAAGTTGAAATTGAAAATGCGAAATGGAAAATTCGAAATTATAAATTTGTATTTCAAAATGCTAAAGGCGAATTGCGAAAGGCGAAAGACGAAAGGCGAAGGGCGAAAGTCGAAAGGCGAAAGTCGAAATGCAAAAGGCGAAAGGCGAAAGGTGAAAGGCGAAAGGCGAAAAGTGAAAGGCGAAAGGCGAAAGGCGAAAGGCGAAAGGCGAAAGGCGTAAGGCGAAACGCGAAACGCGAAAGGCGAAAGGCGAAAGGCGAAAGGCGAAAGGCGAAAGGCGAAAGGCGAAAGGCGACAGGCGAAAGGCGAAAGGCGAAAGGCGAAAGGCGAAAGGCGAAAGGCGAAAGGCGGAAGGCGAAATGCGGAAGGCGGAAGGTGAAAGGCGAAAGGCGAAATGCGAAAGGCGAAAGGCGAAAGGCGAAAGGCGAAAGTTGCAAGGCGAAAGGCGAAAAGTGAAAGGCGAATGGCGAAAGGCGAAAGGCGAAAGGCGAAAGGCGGAAGGCGAAAGGCGAAAGGCGAAAGGTGAAGGGCGAGAGGCAAAAGTCAAAATGCCTAAGGCAAAAGGAAAAACGATTTTCAAAACATGAAATAAAAATGGAGAAATTTAAAATGCCTAAAGCAAAAGAAAAAACGATATTCAAAAGATAAAATACAAAAGTTGAAATTGAAAATGCGAAATGGAAAATTCGAAATTATAAATTCGTATTTCAAAAGGCTAAAGGCGAAATGCGAAAGGCGAAAGACGAAAGGCGAAGGGCGATTATCGAAAGGCGAAAGGAGAAAGGCGAATGGCGAAAGGCGAAAAGCGAAAGGCGAAAGGCGAAATGCGAAAGGCGAAAGGCGAAAGGCGACAGGCGAAAGGCGAAAGGCGAAAGGCGAAAGGCGAAAGGCGAAAGGCGAAAGGCGAAAGGCGAAAGCGAAAGGCGAAAGGCGAAAGGCGAAAGGTGAAAGGCGAAAGGCGAAAGGCGAAAGGCGAAAAGCGAAAGGCGAAAAGCGAAAGGCGAAAAGCGGAAGGCAAAAGGAAAAATAATTTTCAAAACATGAAATGAAAATGGAGAAATTTAAAATGCCTAAAGCAAAAGAAAAAACGATATTCAAAAGATAAAATACAAAAGTTGAAATTGAAAATGCGAAATGGAAAATTCGAAATTATAAATTTGTATTTCAAAATGCTAAAGGCGAATTGCGAAAGGCGAAAGACGAAAGGCGAAGGGCGTAAGGCGAAACGCGAAAGGCGAAAGGCGAAAGGCGAAAGGCGAAAGGCGAAAGGCGAAAGGCGAAAGGTGAAAGGCGAAAGGCGAAAGGCGAAAGGCGAAAGGCGAAAGGCGAAAGGCGAAAGGCGAAAGGCGAAAGGCGAAAGGCGAAAGGCGAAAGGCGAAAGGCGAAAGGCGAAAGGGGAAAGGCGAAAGGCGAAAGGCGAAAGGAGAAAGGCGAAAGGCGAAAGCGGAAGGTGAAAGGCGTAAGGCGAAAGGCGAAAGGCGAAAGGCGAAAGACGAAAGGCGAAAGGCGAAAGGCGAAAAAGCGAAAGGCGAAAGGCGAAAAGCGAAAGGCGAAAGGCGAAAGGCGAAAGTTGATAGGCGAAAGGCGAAAAGTGAAAGGCGAAAGGCGAAAGGCGAAAGGCGAAAGGCGAAAGGCGAAAGGCGAAAGGCGGAAGGCGAAAGGCGAAAGGTGAAGGGCGAGAGGCAAAAGTCAAAATGCCTAAGGCAAAAGGAAAAACGATTTTCAAAACATGAAATAAAAATGGAGAAATTTAAAATGCCTAAAGCAAAAGAAAAAACGATTTTCAAAAGATAAAATACAAAAGTTGAAATTGAAAATGCGAAATGGAAAATTCGAAATTATAAATTCGTATTTCAAAATGCTAAAGGCGAAATCCGAAAGGCGAAAGACGAAAGGCGAAGGGCGATTGTCGAAAGGCGAAAGGCGAAAGGCGAATGGCGAAAGGCGAAATTCGAAAGGCGAAAGGCGAAAGGCGAAATGCGAAAGGCGAAAGGCGAAAGGCGACAGGCGAAACGCGAAAGGCGAAAGGCGAAAGGCGAAAGGCGAAAGGTGAAAGGCAAATGGCGAAAGGCGAAAGGCGAAAGGCGAAAGGCGAAAGGCGAAAGGCGAAAGGCGAAAGGCGAAAGGCGAAAGGCGAAAAGCGAAAGGCGAAAGGCGAAAAGCGGAAGGCAAAAGGAAAAATAATTTTCAACACATGAAATGAAAATGGAGAAATTTAAAATGCCTAAAGCAAAAGAAAAAACGATATTCAAAAGATAAAATGCAAAAGTTGAAATTGAAAATGCGAAATGGAAAATTCGAAATTATAAATTTGTATTTCAAAATGCTAAAGGCGAATTGCGAAAGGCGAAAGACGAAAGGCGAAGGGCGAAAGTCGAAAGTCGAAATGCAAAAGGCGAAAGGCGAAAGGCGAAAGGTGAAAGGCGAAAGGCGAAAAGTGAAAGGCGAAAGGCGAAAGGCGAAAAGCGAAAGGCGAAAGGCGAAAGGCGTAAGGCGAAACGCAAAAGGCGAAAGGCGAAAGGCGAAAGGCGAAAGGCGAAAGGCGAAAGGCGAAAGGCGAAAGGCGAAAGGGGAAAGGCGAAAGGCGAAAGGCGAAAGGCGGAAGGCGAAAGGAGAAAGGCGAAAGGCGAAAGGCGAAAGCGGAAGGTGAAAGGCGTAAGGCGAAAGGCGAAAGGCGAAAGACGAAAGGCGAAAGGCGAAAGGCGAAAGGCGAAAGCGAAACGCGAAAGGCGAAAAGCGAAAGGCGAAAGGCGAAAGTTAAAAGGCGAAAGGCGAAAAGTGAAAGGCGAAAGGCGAAAGGCGAAAGGCGAAAGGCGAAGGGCGGAAGGCGAAAGGCGAAAGGCGAAAGGTGAAGGGCGAGAGGCAAAATTCAAAATGCCTAAGGCAAAAGGAAAAACGATTTTCAAAACATGAAATAAAAATGGAGAAATTTAAAATGCCTAAAGCAAAAGAAAAAACGATATTCAAAAGATAAAATACAAAAGTTGAAATTGAAAATGCGAAATGGAAAATTCGAAATTATAAATTCGTATTTCAAAAGGCTAAAGGCGAAATGCGAAAGGCGAAAGACGAAAGGCGAAGGGCGATTGTCGAAAGGCGAATGGCGAAAGGCGAAAGGCGAAAGGCGAAAGGCGAAATGCGAAAGGCGAAAGGCGAAAGGAGAAAGGCGAAAGGCGAAAGGCGAAAGGCGAAAGGCGAAAGGCAAAAGGCGAAAGGCGAAAGGCGAAAGGCGAAAGGCGAAAGGCGAAAGGCAATAGGCGAAAGGAGAAAGGCGAAAGGCGAAAAGCGAAAGGCGAAAGGCGAAAAGCGGAAGGCAAAAGGAAAAATAATTTTCAAAACATGAAATGAAAATGGAGAAATTTAAAATGCCTAAAGCAAAAGAAAATACGATATTCAAAAGATAAAATACAAAAGTCGAAATTGAAAATGCGAAATGGAAAATTCGAAATTATAAATTTGTATTTCAAAATGCTAAAGGCGAATTGCGAAAGGCGAAAGACGAAAGGCGAAGGGCGAAAGTCGAAAGGCGAAAGTCGAAATGCAAAAGGCGAAAGGCGAAAGCCGAAAGGCGAAAGGTGAAAGGCGAAAGGCGAAAGGTGAAAGGCGAAAGGCGAAAGGCGAAAGGCGAAAGGCGTAAGGCGAAACGCGAAAGGCGAAAGGCGAAAGGCGAAAGGCGAAAGGCGAAAGGCGAAAGGCGAAAGGCGAAAGGCAAAAGGCGAAAGGCGAAAGGCGAAAGGCGAAAGGCGAAAGGCGAAAGGCGAAAGGCGAAAGGCGAAAGGGGAAAGGCGAAAGGCGAAAGGCGGAAGGCGAAAGGGGAAAGGCGATAGGCGAAAGGCGAAAGCGGAAGGTGAAAGGCGTAAAGCGAAAGGCGAAAGGCGAAAGGCGAAAGACGAAAGGCGAAAGGCGAAAGGCTAAAGCGAAAGGTGAAAGGCGAAAAGCGAAAGGCGAAAGACGAAAGGCGAAAGGCGAAATGCGAAAGGCGAAAGACGAAAGGCGAAGGGCGAAAGTCGAAAGTCGAAAGGCGAAAGGCGAAAGGCAAAAGGCGAAAGGCCAATGGCGAAAGGCGAAAGGCGGAAGGTGAAAGGCGAAAGGCGAAAAGCGAAAGGCGAAAGGCGAAAAGCGGAAGGCAAAAGGAAAAATAATTTTCAAAACATGAAATGAAAATGGAGAAATTTAAAATGCCTAAAGCAAAAGAAAAAACGATATTCAAAAGATAAAATACAAAAGTTGAAATTGAAAATGCGAAATGGAAAATTCGAAATTATAAATTTGTATTTCAAAATGCTAAAGGCGAATTGCGAAAGGCGAAAGACGAAAGGCGAAGGGCGAAAGTCGAAAGGCGAAAGTCGAAATGCAAAAGGCGAAAGGCGAAAGCCGAAAGGCGAAAGGCGAAAGGCGAAAGGTGAAAGGCGAAAGGCGAAAAGTGAAAGGCAAAAGGCGAAAGGCGAAAGGCGAAAGGCGAAAGGCGAAAGGCGAAAGGCGAAAGGCGAAAGGCGAAAGGGGAAAGGCGAAAGGCGAAAGGGGAAAGGCGAAAGGCGAAAGGCGAAAGGCGGAAGGCGAAAGGAGAAAGGCGAAAGGCGAAAGCGGAAGGTGAAAGGCGTAAGGCGAAAGACGAAAGGCGAAAGGTGAAAGGCGAAAGGCGAAAGCGAAAGGCGAAAAGCGAAAGGCGAAAGGCGAAAGTTGAAAGGCGAAAGGCGAAAAGTGAAAGGCGAAAGGCGAAAGGCGAAAGGCGAAAGGCGAAAGGCGAAAGGCGAAAGGCGAAAGGTGAAGGGCGAGAGGCAAAATTCAAAATGCCTAAGGCAAAAGGAAAAACGATTTTCAAAACATGAAATAAAAATGGAGAAATTTAAAATGCCTAAAGCAAAAGAAAAAACGATATTCAAAAGATAAAATACAAAAGTTGAAATTGAAAATGCGAAATGGAAAATTCGAAATTATAAATTCGTATTTCAAAAGGCTAAAGGCGAAATGCGAAAGGCGAAAGACGAAAGGCGAAGGGCGATTGTCGAAAGGCGAATGGCGAAAGGCGAAAGGCGAAAGGCGAAAGGCGAAATGCGAAAGGCGAAAGGCGAAAGGCGAAAGGCGAAAGGCGAAAGGCGAAAGGAGAAAGGCGAAAGGCGAAAGGCGAAAGGCGAAAGGCAAAAGGCGAAAGGCGAAAGGCGAAAGGCGAAAGGCGAAAGGCGAAAGGCGAAAGACGAAAGGCGATAGGCGAAAGGCGAAAGGCGAAAGGCGAAAAGCGAAAGGCGAAAGGCGAAAAGCGGAAGGCAAAAGGAAAAATAATTTTCAAAACATGAAATGAAAATGGAGAAATTTAAAATGCCTAAAGCAAAAGAAAAAACGATATTCAAAAGATAAAATACAAAAGTTGAAATTGAAAATGCGAAATGGAAAATTCGAAATTATAAATTTGTATTTCAAAATGCTAAAGGCGAATTGCGAAAGGCGAAAGACGAAAGGCGAAGGGCGAAAGTCGAAAGGCGAAAGTCGAAATGCAAAAGGCGAAAGGCGAAAGCCGAAAGGCGAAAGTTGAAAGGCGAAAGGCGAAAGGTGAAAGGCGAAAGGCGAAAGGCGAAAGGCGAAAGGCGAAAGGCGAAAGGCGTAAGGCGAAACGCGAAAGGCGAAAGGCGAAAGGCGAAAGGCTAAAGGCGAAAGGCGAAAGGCGAAAGGCGAAAGGCGAAAGGCGAAAGGCGAAAGGCGAAGGGCGAGAGGCGAAAGGTGAAAGGCGAAAGGCGAAAGGCGAAAGGCGAAAGGCGAAAGGCGAATGACGAAAGGCGAAGGGCGAGAGGCGAAAGGCGAAAGGCGAAAGGCGAAAGGCGAAAGGCGAAAGGCGAAAGGCGAAAGGCGAAAGGCGAAAGGCGAAGGGCGAAGGGCGAAAAGCGGAAGGTGAAAGGCGAAAAGCGAAAGGCGAAAGGCGAAAGGCGAAGGGCGAAAGGCGAAAGGCGAAAGGCGGAAGGTGAAAGGCGAAAGGCGAAATTCGAAAGGCGAAAGGCGAAAGGCGAAAGGCGAAAGGCGAAAGGCGAAAGGCGAAAGGCGAAAGGCGAAAGGCGAAAGGCGAAAGGCGAAAGGCGAAAGGCGAAAGGCGAAAGGCGGAAGGCGAAAGGTGAAAGGCGAAGAGCGAAAGGTGAAAGACGAAAGGCGAAAGGCGAAGGGCGAGAGGCGAAAGGTGAAAGGCGAAAGGCGAAAGGCGAAAGGCGAAAGGCGAAAGGCGAAAGGCGAAAGGTGAAGGGCGAAAGGCGGAAGGTGAAAGGCGAAAGGCGAAAGGCGAAAGGCGAAAGGCGAAGGGCGAAAGGCGAAATGCGAAAGGCGAAAGGCGAAAGGCGAAAGGCGAAAGGCGAAAGGCGAAAGGCGAAAGGCGAAAGGCGAAAGGCGAAAGGCGACAGGCGAAAGGCGGAAGGCGGAAGGTGAACGGCGAAGAGCGAAAGGTGAAAGGCGAAAGGCGAAAGGTGAAAGCCGAAAGGCGAATGGTGATAGGCGAAAGGCGAAAGGCGGAAGACGAAAGGCGAAAGGCGAAATGCGAAAGGCGAAAGACGAAAGGCGAAGGGCGAAAGTCGAAAGTCGAAAGGCGAAAGGCGAAAGGCAAAAGGCGAAAGGCCAAAGGCGAAAGGCGAAAGGCGAAAGGCGAAAGGCGAAAGGCGAAAGGCGAAAGGCGAAAGGCGAAAGGCGAAAGGCGAAAGGCGAAAGGCGAAAGGCGAAGGGCGAGAGGCGAAAGGTGAAAGGCGAAAGGCGAAAGGCGAAAGGCGAAAGGCGAAAGGCGAATGACGAAAGGCGAAGGGCGAGAGGCGAAAGGCGAAAGGCGAAAGGCGAAAGGCGAAAGGCGAAAGGCGAAAGGCGAAAGGCGAAAGGCGAAAGGCGAAGGGCGAAGGGCGAAAAGCGGAAGGTGAAAGGCGAAAAGCGAAAGGCGAAAGGCGAAAGGCGAAGGGCGAAAGGCGAAAGGCGAAAGGCGGAAGGTGAAAGGCGAAAGGCGAAATTCGAAAGGCGAAAGGCGAAAGGCGAAAGGCGAAAGGCGAAAGGCGAAAGGCGAAAGGCGAAAGGCGGAAGGCGAAGGGCGAAAGGCGAAAGGCGAAAGGCGGAAGGTGAAAGGCGAAAGGCGAAATTCGAAAGGCGAAAGGCGAAAGGCGAAAGGCGAAAGGCGAAAGGCGAAAGGCGAAAGGCGAAAGGCGAAAGGCGAAAGGCGAAAGGCGAAAGGCGAAAGGCGAAAGGCGGAAGGCGAAAGGTGAAAGGCGAAGAGCGAAAGGTGAAAGGCGAAAGACGAAAGGTGAAAGCCGAAAGGCGAAAGGTGATAGGCTAAAGGCGAAAGGCGGAAGGCGAAAGGTGAAAGGCGAAAGGCGAAGGGCGAGAGGCGAAAGGTGAAAGGCGAAAGGCGAAAGGCGAAAGGCGAAAGGCGAAATGCGAAAGGCGAAAGGCGAAAGGCGAAAGGCGAAAGGCGAAAGGCGAAAGGCGAAAGGCGAACGGCGAAAGGCGAAAGGCGAAAGGCGAAAGGCGAAAGGCGAAAGGCGAAAGGCGAAAGGCGAAAGGCGAAAGGCGAAAGGCGAAGGGCGAGAGGCGAAAGGTGAAAGGCGAAAGGCGAAAGGCGAAAGGCGAAAGGCGAAAGGCGAAAGGCGAAAGGCGAAAGGCGAAAGGCGAAAGGCGAAAGGCGAAAGGCGAAAGGCGAAAGGCGAAAGGCGAAAGGCGAAAGGCGGAAGGCGAAAGGTGAACGGCGAAGAGCGAAAGGTGAAAGGCGAAAGGCGAAAGGTGAAAGCCGAAAGGCGAAAGGTGATAGGCGAAAAGCGAAAGGCGGAAGGCGAAAGGCGAAAGGCGAAGGGCGAGAGGCGAAAGGTGAAAGGCGAAAGGCGAAAGGCGAAAGGCGAAAGGCGAAAGGCGAAAGGCGAAAGGTGAAGGGCGAAAGGCGGAAGGTGAAAGGCGAAAGGCGAAAGGCGAAAGGCGAAGGGCGAAAGGCGAAATGCGAAAGGCGAAAGGCGAAAGGCGAAAGGCGAAAGGCGAAAGGCGAAAGGCGACAGGCGAAAGGCGGAAGGCGGAAGGTGAACGGCGAAGAGCGAAAGGTGAAAGGCGAAAGGCGAAAGGTGAAAGCCGAAAGGCGAATGGTGATAGGCGAAAGGCGAAAGGCGGAAGACGAAAGGCGAAAGGCGAAAGGCGAAGGGCGAGAGGCGAAAGGTGAAAGGCGAAAGGCGAAAGGCGAAAGGCGAAAGGCGAAGGGCGAAGGGCGAAAGGCGGAAGGTGAAAGGCGAAAAGCGAAAGGCGAAAGGCGAAAGGCGAAAGGCGAAAGGCGAAGGGCGAAAGGCGAAAGGCGAAAGGCGAAGGGTGAAAGGCGAAAGGCGAAAGGCGAAAGGTGAAAGGCGAAAGGCGAAAGGCGAAATGCGGAAGGTGAAAGGCGAAAGGCGAAAGGCGAAAGGTGAAAGGCGAAGGGCGAAAGGCGACAGGCGAAAGGCGACAGGCGAAAGGCGGAAGGCGAAAGGTGAACGGCGAAGAGCGAAAGGTGAGAGGCGAATGGCGAAAGGTGAAAGCCGAAAGGCGAATGGTGATAGGCGAAAGGCGAAAGGCGGAAGGCGAAAGGCGAAAGGCGAAAGGCGAAGGGCGAGAGGCGAAAGGTGAAAGGCGAAAGGCGAAAGGCGAAAGGCGAAAGGCGAAGGGCGAAGGGCGAAAGGCGAAAGGCGAAGGGCGAAAGGCGAAAGGCGAAAGGTGAAAGGCGAAAGGCGAAAGGCGAAATGCGGAAGGTGAAAGGCGGAAGGCGAAAGGCGAAAGGCGAAAGGCGAAGGGCGAAAGGCGACAGGCGAAAGGCGACAGGCGAAAGGCGGAAGGCGAAAGGTGAACGGCGAAGAGCGAAAGGTGAAAGGCGAAAGGCGAAAGGTGAAAGCCGAAAGGCGAATGGTGATAGGCGAAAGGCGAAAGGCGGAAGGCGAAAGGCGAAAGGCGAAAGGCGAAGGGCGAGAGGCGAAAGGTGAAAGGCGAAAGGCGAAAGGCGAAAGGCGAAAGGCGAAGGGCGAAGGGCGAAAGGCGGAAGGTGAAAGGCGAAAAGCGAAAGGCGAAAGGCGAAAGGTGAAAGGCGGGAGGTGAAAGGCGAAAGGATAAGGGCGAAAGGCAAAAGGCAAAAGGCGAAAGGCGAAAGGCGAAAGGCGAAAGGCGAAAGGCGAAAGGCGAAAGGCGAATGGCGGAAGGCGAAAGGCGAAAGGCGAAAGGCGAAAGGCAAAAGGCGAAAGGCGAAAGGCGTAAGCGAAAGGCGAAATGCGAAATGTGAAAAGCGGAAGGCGAAAGGCAAAAGGCGAAAGGCGAAAGGCGAAATGCGAAAGGCGAAAGCGAAAGGCGAAAGGCGAAAGGCGAAAGGCGAAAGGCGAAAGGCGAAAGGCGAAAGGCGAAAGGTGAAAGGCGGAAGACGAAAGGCGAAAGGTGAAAGGCGAAAGGCGAAAGGCGAAAGGCGAAAGGCGAAAGGCGAAAGGCGGAAGGCGAAAGGCGAAAGGTGAAAGGCGAAAGGCGAAAGGCGGAAGGCGAAGGGCGAAAGGCGAAAGGCGAAAGGCGAAATGCGAAAGGCGAAAGGCGAAAGGCGAAAGGTGAAAGGCGAAAGGCGAAAGGCGAAATGCGGAAGGTGAAAGGCGAAAGGCGAAAGGCGAAAGGTGAAAGGCGAAAGGCGAAAGGTGAAAGGCGAAAGGCGAAAGGTGAAAGGCGAAAGGCGAAAAGCGAATGGCGAAAGGCGAAAGGCGAAAGGCGAAAGGCGAAAGGCGAAAGGCGAAAGGCGAAAGGCGAAAGGCGAAAAGCGAAAGGCGAAAGGCGAAAGGCGAAAGGCGAAAGGCGACAGGCGGAAGGCGAAAGGTGAAAGGCAAAAGGCGAAAGGCGTAAGAAGAAGGGCGAGACGCAAAAGTCAAAATGTCTTAGGCAAAAGGAAAAACGATTTTCAAAACATGAAATAAAAATGGAGAAATTTAAAATGCCTAAAGCAAAAGACAAAACGATATTCAAAAGATAAAATACAAAAGTTGAAATTGAAAATGCGAAATGGAAAATTCGAAATTATAAATTCGTATTTCAAAATGCTAAAGGCGAAATGCGAAAGGCGAAAGTCGAAAGGCGAAAGGCGAAAGGCAAAAGGCGAAAGGCGAAAGGCAAAAGGCGAAAGGCGTAAGGCGAAGGGCGAGAGGCAAAAGTCAAAATGTCTAAGGCAAAAGGAAAAACGATTTCCAAAACATGAAATGAAAATGGAGAAATTTAAAATGCCTAAGCAAAAGAAAAAACGATATTCAAAAGATAAAATACAAAAGTTGAAATTGAAAATGCGAAATGGAAAATTCGAAATTATAAATTCGTATTTCAAAATGCTAAAGGCGAAATGCGAAAGGCGAAAGGCGAAAGGCGAAAGGCGAAAGGCGAAAGGCGAAAGGCGAAAGGCGAAGGGCGAGAGGCGAAAGGTGAAAGGCGAAAGGCGAAAGGCGAAAGGCGAAAGGCGAAAGGCGAAAGGCGAAAGGCGAAAGGCGAAAGGCGAAAGGCGAAAGGCGAAAGGCGAAAGGCGAAAGGCGAAAGGCGAAAGGCGGAAGGCGAAAGGTGAACGGCGAAGAGCGAAAGGTGAAAGGCGAAAGGCGAAAGGTGAAAGCCGAAAGGCGAAAGGTGATAGGCGAAAAGCGAAAGGCGGAAGGCGAAAGGCGAAAGGCGAAGGGCGAGAGGCGAAAGGTGAAAGGCGAAAGGCGAAAGGCGAAAGGCGAAAGGCGAAAGGTGAAGGGCGAAAGGCGGAAGGTGAAAGGCGAAAGGCGAAAGGCGAAGGGCGAAAGGCGAAATGCGAAAGGCGAAAGGCGAAAGGCGAAAGGCGAAAGGCGAAAGGCGAAAGGCGAAAGGCGAAAGGCGAAAGGCGAAAGGCGAAAGGCGACAGGCGAAAGGCGGAAGGCGGAAGGTGAACGGCGAAGAGCGAAAGGTGAAAGGCGAAAGGCGAAAGGTGAAAGCCGAAAGGCGAATGGTGATAGGCGAAAGGCGAAAGGCGGAAGACGAAAGGCGAAAGGCGAAAGGCGAAGGGCGAGAGGCGAAAGGTGAAAGGCGAAAGGCGAAAGGCGAAAGGCGAAAGGCGAAGGGCGAAGGGCGAAAGGCGGAAGGTGAAAGGCGAAAAGCGAAAGGCGAAAGGCGAAAGGCGAAAGGCGAAAGGCGAAGGGCGAAAGGCGAAAGGCGAAAGGCGATGGGCGAAAGGCGAAAGGCGAAAGGCGAAAGGTGAAAGGCGAAAGGCGAAAGGCGAAATGCGGAAGGTGAAAGGCGAAAGGCGAAAGGCGAAAGGTGAAAGGCGAAGGGCGAAAGGCGACAGGCGAAAGGCGACAGGCGAAAGGCGGAAGGCGAAAGGTGAACGGCGAAGAGCGAAAGGTGAAAGGCGAATGGCGAAAGGTGAAAGCCGAAAGGCGAATGGTGATAGGCGAAAGGCGAAAGGCGGAAGGCGAAAGGCGAAAGGCGAAAGGCGAAGGGCGAGAGGCGAAAGGTGAAAGGCGAAAGGCGAAAGGCGAAAGGCGAAGGGCGAAGGGCGAAAGGCGAAAGGCGAAGGGCGAAAGGCGAAAGGCGAAAGGCGAAAGGTGAAAGGCGAAAGGCGAAAGGCGAAATGCGGAAGGTGAAAGGCGGAAGGCGAAAGGCGAAAGGCGAAAGGCGAAAGGCGAAGGGCGAAAGGCGACAGGCGAAAGGCGACAGGCGAAAGGCGGAAGGCGAAAGGTGAACGGCGAAGAGCGAAAGGTGAAAGGCGAAAGGCGAAAGGTGAAAGCCGAAAGGCGAATGGTGATAGGCGAAAGGCGAAAGGCGGAAGGCGAAAGGCGAAAGGCGAAAGGCGAAGGGCGAGAGGCGAAAGGTGAAAGGCGAAAGGCGAAAGGCGAAAGGCGAAAGGCGAAGGGCGAAGGGCGAAAGGCGGAAGGTGAAAGGCGAAAAGCGAAAGGCGAAAGGCGAAAGGTGAAAGGCGGGAGGTGAAAGGCGAAAGGATAAGGGCGAAAGGCAAAAGGCGAAAGGCGAAAGGCGAAAGGCGAAAGGCGAAAGGCGAAAGGCGAATGGCGGAAGGCGAAAGGCGAAAGGCGAAAGGCGAAAGGCAAAAGGCGAAAGGCGAAAGGCGTAAGCGAAAGGCGAAATGCGAAATGTGAAAAGCGGAAGGCGAAAGGCAAAAGGCGAAAGGCGAAAGGCGAAATGCGAAAGGCGAAAGCGAAAGGCGAAAGGCGAAAGGCGAAAGGCGAAAGGCGAAAGGCGAAAGGCGAAAGGCGAAAGGCGAAAGGCGGAAGACGAAAGGCGAAAGGTGAAAGGCGAAAAGGCGAAAGGCGAAAGGCGAAAGGCGGAAGGCGAAAGGCGAAAGGTGAAAGGCGAAAGGCGAAAGGCGGAAGGCGAAGGGCGAAAGGCGAAAGGCGAAAGGCGAAATGCGAAAGGCGAAAGGCGAAAGGCGAAAGGTGAAAGGCGAAAGGCGAAAGGCGAAATGCGGAAGGTGAAAGGCGAAAGGCGAAAGGCGAAAGGTGAAAGGCGAAAGGCGAAAGGTGAAAGGCGAAAGGCGAAAGGTGAAAGGCGAAAGGCGAAAAGCGAATGGCGAAAGGCGAAAGGCGAAAGGCGAAAGGCGAAAGGCGAAAGGCGAAAGGCGAAAGGCGAAAAGCGAAAGGCGAAAGGCGAAAGGCGAAAGGCGACAGGCGGAAGGCGAAAGGTGAAAGGCAAAAGGCGAAAGGCGTAAGAAGAAGGGCGAGACGCAAAAGTCAAAATGTCTTAGGCAAAAGGAAAAACGATTTTCAAAACATGAAATAAAAATGGAGAAATTTAAAATGCCTAAAGCAAAAGACAAAACGATATTCAAAAGATAAAATACAAAAGTTGAAATTGAAAATGCGAAATGGAAAATTCGAAATTATAAATTCGTATTTCAAAATGCTAAAGGCGAAATGCGAAAGGCGAAAGTCGAAAGGCGAAAGGCGAAAGGCAAAAGGCGAAAGGCGAAAGGCAAAAGGCGAAAGGCGTAAGGCGAAGGGCGAGAGGCAAAAGTCAAAATGTCTAAGGCAAAAGGAAAAACGATTTCCAAAACATGAAATGAAAATGGAGAAATTTAAAATGCCTAAGCAAAAGAAAAAACGATATTCAAAAGATAAAATACAAAAGTTGAAATTGAAAATGCGAAATGGAAAATTCGAAATTATAAATTCGTATTTCAAAATGCTAAAGGCGAAATGCGAAACGCGAAAGACGAAAGGCGAAGGGCGAAAGTCGAAAGGCGAAAGGCGAAAGGCAAAAGGCGAAAGTCGAAAGGCGAAAGGCGAAAGGCGAAAGGAGGAAGGCGAAAGGCGAAAGGTGAAAGGCGAAAGGCGAAAGGTGAAAGGCGAAAGGCGAAAGGCGAAAGGCGAAAGGCGAAAGGCGAAAGGCGAAAGGCGAAAGGCGAAAGTCGAAAGGCGAAAGGCGAAAGGCGAAAAGCGAAAGGCGAAAGGCGAAAAGCGAAAGGCGAAAGGCGAAAGGCGAAAGGCGAAAGGCGAAAGGCGAAAGGCGAAAGGCAAAAGTCGGAAGGCGAAAGGCGAAAGGCGAAAGGCGAAAGGCGAAATGCGAAAGGCGAAAGGCGGAACGTGAAAGGCGAAAGGCGAAAGGCGAAGGGCGAAAGGCGAAAGGCGAAAGGCGAAAGGCGGAAGGCGAAAGGCGAAAGGCGGAAGGAGAAAGGCGAAAGGCGAGAGGCGAAAAGCGAAAGGCGAAAGGCGAAAGGCGAAAGGCGAAAGGCGAAAGGCGAAAGGCAAAATGCGAAAGGCGAAAGGCGAAATGCGAAAGGCGAAAGGCGGAACGTGAAAGGCGAAAGGCGAAAGGCGAAAGGCGAAGGGCGAAAGGCGAAAGGCGAAAGGCGAAAGGCGGAAGGCGAAAGGCGAAAGGCGGAAGGCGAAAGGCGAAAGGCGAGAGGCGAAAGGCGAGAGGCGAAAGGCGAAAGGCGAAAGGCGAAAGGCGAAAGGAGAAAGGCGAAATGCGAAAGGCGAAAGGCGGAAGGTGAAAGGCGAAAGGCGAAAGGCGAAAGGCGGAAGGCGAAAGGCGAAAGCGAATGGCGAAATGCGAAAGGCGAAAGGCGAAAGGTGAAAGGCGAAAGGCGAAAGGCGAAAGGCGGAAGGCGAAGGGCGAAAGGCGAAAGGCGAAATGCGAAAGGCGAAAGGCGAAAGGCGAAAGGTGAAAGGCGAAAGGCGAAAGGCGAAAGGCGGAAGGTGAAAGGCGAAAGGCGAAAGTTGAATGGCGAAAGGCGAAAGGTGAAAGGCGAAAGGCGAAAGGCGTAAGGCGAAAGGCGAAGGCGAAAGTGAAAGGCGAAAGGCGAAAAGCGAATGGCGAAAGGCGAAAGGCGAAAGGCGAAAGGCGTAAGGCGAAAGGCGAAGGCGAATGGCGAAAGGCGAAAGGCGAAATGTGAAAGGCGAATGGCGAAAGGTGAAAGGCAAAGGCGAAAGGTGTAAGGCGAAAGGTGAAAAGCGAATGGCGAAAGGCGAAAGGCGAAAGGCGAAAGGCGACAGGCGAAATGCGACAGGCGAAAGGCGAAAGGCGAAAGGCGAAAGGCGAAAGGCGAAAGGCGAAAGGCGAAAGGCGAAAAGCGAAAGGCGAAAGGCGAAAGGCGAAAGCCGAAAGGCGAAAGGCGGAAGGCGAAAGGCGAAAGGCGAAAGGCGAAAGGCGAAAGGCGAAAGGCGAAAGGCGAAAGGCGAAAGGCGAAAGGCGAAAGGCGAAAGGCGAAAGGCGAAAGGCGAAAGGCGAAAGGCGAAAGGCGAAAGGCGGAAGGTGAAAGGCGGAAGGCGAAAGGCAAAGGCGAAAGGCGAAAGGCGAAAGGCGGAAGGTGAAAGGCGAAAAGCGAAAGGCGAAAGGCGAAAGGCGAAAGGCGAAAGGCGAAAGGCGAAAGGCGAAAGGCGAAAGGCGAAAGGCGAAAGGCGAAAGGCGAAAGGCGAAAGGCGAAAGGCGAAAGGCGAAAGGCGAAAGCCGAAAGGCGAAAGGCGAAAGGCGAAAGGCGAAAGGAGAAAGGCAAAAGGCGAAAGGCGAAAGGCGAAAGGCGAAAGGCGAAAGGCGAAAGGCGAAAGGCGAAAGGCGAAAGCGAAAGGCGAAAGGCGAAAGGCGAAAGGCGAAAGGTGAAAGGCGGAAGGTGAAAGGCGAAAGGCGAAGGGCGAAAGGAAAAAGGCGAAAGGCGAAAGGCTTAAGGCTTAAGGCGAAAGGCGAAAGGCGAAAGGCGAAAGGTGAAAGGCGAAAGGCGAAGGGCGAGAGGCAAAATTCAAAATGCCTAAGGCAAAAGGAAAAACGATTTTCAAAACATGAAATAAAAATGGAGAAACTTAAAATGCCTAAAGCAAAAGAAAAAACGATATTCAAAAGATAAAATACAAAAGTTGAAATTGAAAATGCGAAATGGAAAATTCGAAATTATAAATTCGTATTTCAAAAGGCTAAAGGCGAAATGCGAAAGGCGAAAGACGAAAGACGAAGGGCGAAATTCGAAAGGCGAAAGGCGAATGGCGAAAGGCGAAAGGCGAAAGGTGAAAGGCGAAAGGCGAAAAGTGAAAGGCGAAAGGCGAAAGGCGAAAGGCGAAAGGCGAACGGCGAAAGGCGAAAGGCGAAAGGCGAAAGGCGAAAGGCGAAAGGCAAAAGGCGAAAGGCGAAAGGAGAAAGGTGAAAGGCGAAAGGAGAAAGGCGAAAGGCGAAAGGCGAAAGGCGAAAGGCGAAAGGCGAAAGGCGAAAGGCGGAAGGCGAAAGGCGGAAGGCGGAAGGCGAAAGGCGAAAGGCGAAAGGCAAAAGGCGAAAGGCGAAAGGCGAAAGGCGAAAGGCGAAAGGCGAAAGGCGAAATGCGAAAGGCGAAAGCGAAAGGCGAAAGTAGAAAGGCGAAAGGCGAAAGGTGAAAGGCGCAAGGTGAAAGGCGAAAGGCAAAAGGCGAAAGGCGAAAGGCGAAAGGCGAAAGGCGAAAGGCGAAAGGCGAAAGGCGAAAGGCGAAAGGCGAAAGGCGAAAGGCGAAAGGCGAAAGGCGAAAGGCGAAATGCGAATGGCGAAAGGCGAAAGGCGAAAGGCGAAAGGCGAAAGGCAAAAGGCGAAAGGCGAAAGGCGAAAGGCGAAAGGCGAAAGGCGAAAGGCGAAAGGCGAAAGGCGAAAGGCGAAGTGCGAAAGGCGAAAGCGAAAGGCGAAAGGCGAAAGGCGAAAGGCGAACGGCAAAAGGCGAAAGGCGGAAGGCGAAAGGCGAAAGGTGAAAGGCGAAAGGCGAAAGGCGAAAGGCGAAAGGCGAAAGGCGAAAGGCGAAAGGCGAAAGGCGAAAGGTGAAAGGTGAAAGGCGAAAGGCGAAAGGCGAAAGGCGAAAGGCGAAAGGCGAAAGGCGAAAGGCGAAAGGCGAAAGGCGAAAGGCGAAAGGCGAAAGGCGAAAGGCGAAAGGTGAAAGGCGAAAGGCGAAAGGCGAAAGGCGAAAAGCGAAAGGCGAAAGGCGGAAGGCGAAAGGCGAAAGGCGAAAGGCGAAAGGCGAAAGGCAAAAGGCGAAAGGCGAAAGGCGAAAGGCGAAATGCGAAAAGCGAAATGCGAAAGGCGAAAGCGAAAGGCGAAAGGCGAAAGGCGAAAGGCGAAAGGCGAAAGGCGAAGGTGAAAGGCGGAAGGTGAAAGGCGAAAGGCGAAGGGCGAAAGGCAAAATGCGAAAGGCGAAAGGCGAAAGGCGAAAGGCGAAAGGCGAAAGGCGAAAGGCGAAAGGCGAAAGGCGGAAGGCGAAAGGCGAAAGGCGGAAGGCGAAAGGCGACAGGCGAAAGGCGAAAGGCGAAAGGCAAAAGGCGAAAGGCGAAAGGCGAAAGGCGAAAGGCGAAAGGCGAAAGGCGAAAGGCGAAAGGCGAAAGGCGAAAGGCGAAAGGCGAAAGGCGAAAGGCGAAAGGCGAAAGGCGAAAGGCGAAAGGCGAAAAGCGAAAGGCGAAAGGTGAAAGGCGAAAGGCGAAAGGCGAAAGGCGAAAGGCGAAAGGCGAAAGGCGAAAGGCGAAAGGCGAAAGGCGAAAGGCGAAAGGCGAAAGACGAAAGGCGAAAGGCGAAAGGCGAAAGGCGAAAGGCGAAAGGTGAAAGGCGAAAGGCGAAAGGCGAAAGGCGAAAGGCGAAAGGCGAAAGGCGAAAGGAGAAAGGCGAAAGGCGAAAGGCGAAAGGCGAAAGGCGAAAGGCGAAAGGCGAAAGTCGAAAGGCGAAAGGCGAAAGGCGAAAGTCGAAAGGCGAAAGGCGAAAGGCGAAAGGCGGAAGGCGAAAGGCGAAAGGCGAAAGGCGAAAGGCAAAAGGCGAAAGGCGAAAGGCGAAATGCGAAAGGCGAAAGGCAAAATGCGAAAGGCGAAAGGCGAAATGCGAAAGGCGAAAGGCGGAACGTGAAAGGCGAAAGGCGAAAGGCGAAAGGCGAAGGGCGAAAGGCGAAAGGCGGAAGGCTAAAGGCGAAAGGCGAAAGGCGAAAGGCGAAAGGCGAAAGGCGAAAGGCGAAAGGCGAAAGGCGAAAGGCGAAAGGCGGAACGTGAAAGGCGAAAGGCGAAAGGCGAAAGGCGAAGGGCGAAAGGCGAAAGGCGGAAGGCTAAAGGCGAAAGGCGAAAGGCGAAAGGCGAAAGGCGAAAGGCGAAAGGCGAAAGGCGAAAGGCGAAAGGCGAAAGGCGAAAGGCGAAAGGCGAAAGGCGAAAGGCGAAAGGCGAAAGGCGAAAGGCGAAAGGCGAAAGGCGGAAGGCGAAAGGTGAACGGCGAAGAGCGAAAGGTGAAAGGCGAAAGGCGAAAGGTGAAAGCCGAAAGGCGAAAGGTGATAGGCGAAAGGCGAAAGGCGGAAGGCGAAAGGCGAAAGGCGAAAGGCGAAGGCCGAGAGGCGAAAGGTGAAAGGCGAAAGGCGAAAGGCGAAAGGCGAAAGGCGAAAGGCGAAAGGCGAAAGGCGAAAGGCGAAAGGCAAAAGGCGAAAGGCGAAAGGCGAAAGGCGAAAGGCGAAGGGCGAAGGGCGAAAGGCGGAAGGTGAAAGGCGAATGGCGAAAGGCGAAAGGCGAAGGGCGAAAGGCGAAATGCGAAAGGCGAAAGGCGAAAGGCGAAAGGCGACAGGCGAAAGGCGGAAGGCGAAAGGTGAACGGCGAAGAGCGAAAGGTGAAAGGCGAAAGGCGAAAGGTGAAAGCCGAAAGGCGAAAGGCGAAAGGCGAAAGGCGAAAGGCGAAAGGCGAAAGGCGAAAGGCGAAAGGCGAAAGGCGAAAGGCGAAAGGAGAAAGGTGAAAGGCGAAAGGCGGAAGGCGAAAGGCGAAAGGCGAAAGGCGAAATGCGAAAGGCGGAAGGCGAAAGGCGAAAGGCGGAAGGTGAAAGGCGAAAGGCGAAAGGCGAAAGGCAAAAAATGAAAGGCGAAAGGCGAAAGCCGAAAGGCGAAAAGCGAAAGGCGAAAGGCGAAAAGCGGAAGGCAAAAGGAAAAATAATTTTCAAAACATGAAATGAAAATGGAGAAATTTAAAATGCCTAAAGCAAAAGAAAAAACGATATTCAAAAGATAAAATACAAAAGTTGAAATTGAAAATGCGAAATGGAAAATTCGAAATTATAAATTCGTATTTCAAAAGGCTAAAGGCGAAATGCGAAAGGCGAAAGACGAAAGGCGAAGGGCGATTATCGAAAGGCGAAAGGCGAAAGGCGAATGGCGAAAGGCGAAAGGCGAAAGGCGAAAGGCGAAATGCGAAAGGCGAAAGGCGACAGGCGAAAGGCGAAAGGCGAAAGGCGAAAGGCGAAAGGCGAAAGGCGAAAGGCGAAAGGCAAAAGGCGAAAGGCGAAAGGCGAAAGGCGAAAGGCGAAAGGCGAAAGGCGAAAGCCGAAAGGCGAAAAGCGAAAGGCGAAAGGCGAAAAGCGGAAGGCAAAAGGAAAAATAATTTTCAAAACATGAAATGAAAATGTAGAAATTTAAAATGCCTAAAGCAAAAGAAAAAACGATATTCAAAAGATAAAATACAAAAGTTGAAATTGAAAATGCGAAATGGAAAATTCGAAATTATAAATTTGTATTTCAAAATGCTAAATGCGAATTGCGAAGGGCGAAAGACGAAAGGCGAAGGGCGAAAGTCGAAAGTCGAAATGCAAAAGGCGAAAGGCGAAAGGTGAAAGACGAAAGGCGAAAAGTGAAAGGCGAAAGGCGAAAGGCGAAAGGCGAAAGGCGAAAGGCGAAAGGCGAAAGGCGAAAGGCGAAAGGCGAAAGGAGAAAGGTGAAAGGCGAAAGGAGAAAGGCGAAAGGCGAAAGGCGAAAGGCGAAAGGCGAAAGGCGAAAGGCGAAAGGCGAAAGGCGGAAGGCGAAAGGCGAAAGGCGGAAGGTGAAAGGCGAAAGGCGAAAGGCGAAAGGCAAAAAATGAAAGGCGAAAGGCGAAAGCCGAAAGGCGAAAAGCGAAAGGCGAAAGGCGAAAAGCGGAAGGCAAAAGGAAAAATAATTTTCAAAACATGAAATGAAAATGGAGAAATTTAAAATGCCTAAAGCAAAAGAAAAAACGATATTCAAAAGATAAAATACAAAAGTTGAAATTGAAAATGCGAAATGGAAAATTCGAAATTATAAATTCGTATTTCAAAAGGCTAAAGGCGAAATGCGAAAAGCGGAAGGCGAAAGGCGAAAGGCGAAAGGCGAAATGCGAGAGGCGAAAGGTGAAAGGCGAAAGGCGAAAGGCGAAAGGCGAAAGGCGAAAGGCGAAAGGCGAAAGGCGAAAGGCGAAAGGCAAAAGGCGAAAGGCGAAAGGCGAAAGGCGAAAGGCGAAAGGCGAAAGCCGAAAGGCGAAAAGCGAAAGGCGAAAGGCGAAAAGCGGAAGGCAAAAGGAAAAATAATTTTCAAAACATGAAATGAAAATGTAGAAATTTAAAATGCCTAAAGCAAAAGAAAAAACGATATTCAAAAGATAAAATACAAAAGTTGAAATTGAAAATGCGAAATGGAAAATTCGAAATTATAAATTTGTATTTCAAAATGCTAAATGCGAATTGCGAAGGGCGAAAGACGAAAGGCGAAGGGCGAAAGTCGAAAGTCGAAATGCAAAAGGCGAAAGGCGAAAGGTGAAAGACGAAAGGCGAAAAGTGAAAGGCGAAAGGCGAAAGGCGAAAGGCGAAAGGCGAAAGGCGAAAGGCGAAAGGCGAAAGGCAAAAGGCGAAAGGGGAAAGGCGAAAGGCGAAAGGCGGAAGGTGAAAGGCGTAAGGCGAAAGGCGAAAGGCGAAAGGCGAAAGGCGAAAGGCGAAGGCGAAAGGCGAAAGGCGAAAGGCGAAAGGCGAAAGGCGAAAGGCGAAAGGCGAAAGGCGAAAGGCGGAAGGCGAAAGGCGAAAGGCGAAAGGTGAAGGGCGAGAGGCAAAAGTCAAAATGCCTAAGGCAAAAGGAAAAACGATTTTCAAAACATGAAATAAAAATGGAGAAATTTAAAATGCCTAAAGCAAAAGAAAAACGATATTCAAAAGATAAAATACAAAAGTTGAAATTGAAAATGCGAAATGGAAAATTCGAAATTATAAATTTGTATTTCAAAATGCTAAAGGCGAATTGCGAAGGGCGAAAGACGACAGGCGAAGGGCGAAAGTCGAAAGTCGAAATGCAAAAGGCGAAAGGCGAAAGGTGAAATACGAAAGGCGAAAAGTGAAAGGCGAAAGGCGAAAGGCGAAAGGCGAAAGGCGAAAGGCGAAAGGCAAAAGGCGAAAGGGGAAAGGCGAAAGGCGAAAGGCGGAAGGTGAAAGGCGTAAGGCGAAAGGCGAAAGGCGAAAGGCGAAAGGCGAAAGGCGAAAGGCGAAGGCGAAAGGCGAAAGGCGAAAGGCGAAAGGCGAAAGGCGAAAGGCGAAAGGCGAAAGGCGAAAGGCGCAAGGCGAAAGGCGAAAGGAGAAAGGCGAAAAGCGGAAGGCGAAAGGCGAAGGGCGAAAGGCGAAGGGCGTGAGGCAAAAGTCAAAATGCCTAAGGCAAAAGGAAAACGATTTTCAAAACATGAAATAAAAATGGAGAAATTTAAAATGCCTAAAGCAAAAGAAAAAACGACATTCAAAAGATAAAATACAAAAGTTGAAATTGAAAATGCGAAATGGAAAATTCGAAATTATAAATTCGTATTTCAAAAGGCTAAAGGCTAAAGGCGAAATGCGAAAGGCGAAAGACGAAAGGCGAAGGGCGATTGTCGAAAGGCGAAAGGCGAAAGGCGAAAGGCGAAATGCGAAAGGCGAAAGGCGAAAGGCGAAAGGCGAAAGGCGAAAGGCGAAAGGCGAAAGGCGAAAGGCAAAAGGCGAAAGGCGAAAGGAGAAAGGTGAAAGGCGAAAGGAGAAAGGCGAAAGGCGAAAGGCGAAAGGCGAAAGGCGAAAGGCGAAAGGCGAAAGGCGAAAGGCGGAAGGCGAAAGGCGAAAGGCGAAAGGTGAAGGGCGAGAGGCAAAAGTCAAAATGCCTAAGGCAAAAGGAAAAACGATTTTCAAAACATGAAATAAAAATGGAGAAATTTAAAATGCCTAAAGCAAAAGAAAAACGATATTCAAAAGATAAAATACAAAAGTTGAAATTGAAAATGCGAAATGGAAAATTCGAAATTATAAATTCGTATTTCAAAAGGCTAAAGGCGAAATGCGAAAGGCGAAAGACGAAAGGCGAAAGGCGAAAGGCGAATGGCGAAAGGCGAAAAGCGAAAGGCGAAAGGCGAAATGCGAAAGGCGAAAGGCGAAAGGCGACAGGCGAAAGGCGAAAGGCGAAAGGCGAAAGGCGAAAGGCGAAAGGCGAAAGGCGAAAGCGAAAGGCGAAAGGCGAAAGGCGAAAGGCGAAAGGCGAAAGGCGAAAAGCGAAAGGCGAAAACCGAAAGGCGAAAAGCGGAAGGCAAAAGCAAAAATAATTTTCAAAACATGAAATGAAAATGGAGAAATTTAAAATGCCTAAAGCAAAAGAAAAAACGATATTCAAAAGATAAAATACAAAAGTTGAAATTGAAAATGCGAAATGGAAAATTCGAAATTATAAATTTGTATTTCAAAATGCTAAAGGCGAATTGCGAAAGGCGAAAGACGAAAGGCGAAGGGCGAAAGTCGAAAGGCGAAAGTCGAAATGCAAAAGGCGAAAGGCGAAAGGTGAAAGGCGAAAGGCGAAAAGTGAAAGGCGAAAGGCGAAAGGCGAAAGGCGAAAGGCGAAAGGCGAAAGGCGAAAGGCGAAAGGCGAAAGGCGAAAGGCGTAAGGCGAAACGCGAAACGCGAAAGGCGAAAGGCGAAAGGCGAAAGGCGAAAGGCGAAAGGCGAAAGGCGAAAGGCGAAAGGCGTAAGGCGAAAGGCGAAAGGCGAAAGGCGAAAGGCGAAAGGCGAAAGGCGAAAGGCGAAAGGCGAAAGGCGAAAGGCGAAAGGCGAAAGTTGAAAGGCGAAAGGCGAAAAGTGAAAGGCGAAAGGCGAAAGGCGAAAAGCGGAAGGCGAAAGGCGAAAGGCGAAAGGTGAAGGGCGAGAGGCAAAAGTCAAAATGCCTAAGGCAAAAGGAAAAAACGATTTTCAAAACATGAAATAAAAATGGAGAAATTTAAAATGCCTAAAGCAAAAGAAAAAACGATATTCAAAAGATAAAATACAAAAGTTGAAATTGAAAATGCGAAATGGAAAATTCGAAATTATAAATTCGTATTTCAAAAGGCTAAAGGCGAAATGCGAAAGGCGAAAGACGAAAGGCGAAGGGCGATTATCGAAAGGCGAAAGGCGAAATGCGAATGGCGAAAGGCGAAAAGCGAAAAGCGAAAGGCGAAATGCGAAAGGCGAAAGGCGACAGGCGAAAGGCGAAAGGCGAAAGGCGAAAGGCGAAAGGCGAAAGGCGAAAGGCGAAAGGCGAAAGGCGAAAGCGAAAGGCGAAAGGCGAAAGGCGAAAGGCGAAAGGCGAAAGGAGAAAGGCGAAAGGCGAAAAGCGAAAGGCGAAAAGCGAAAGGCGAAAAGCGGAAGGCAAAAGGAAAAATAATTTTCAAAACATGAAATGAAAATGGAGAAATTTAAAATGCCTAAAGCAAAAGAAAAAACGATATTCAAAAGATAAAATACAAAAGTTGAAATTGAAAATGCGAAATGGAAAATTCGAAATTATAAATTTGTATTTCAAAATGCTAAAGGCGAATTGCGAAAGGCGAAAGACGAAAGGCGAAGGGCGAAAGTCGAAAGGCGAAAGTCGAAATGCAAAAGGCGAAAGGCGAAAGGTGAAAGGCGAAAGGCGAAAAGTGAAAGGCGAAAGGCGAAAGGCGAAAGGCGAAAGGCGAAAGGCGAAAGGCGAAGGGCGAAAGGCGAAAGGCGAAAGGCGAAAGGCGAAAGGCAAAAGGCGAAAGGCGAAAGGAGAAAGGTGAAAGGCGAAAGGAGAAAGGCGAAAGGCGAAAGGCGAAAGGCGAAAGGCGAAAGGCGAAAGGCGAAAGGCGAAAGGCGGAAGGCGAAAGGCGAAAGGCGAAAGGTGAAGGGCGAGAGGCAAAAGTCAAAATGCCTAAGGCAAAAGGAAAAACGATTTTCAAAACATGAAATAAAAATGGAGAAATTTAAAATGCCTAAAGCAAAAGAAAAAACGATATTCAAAAGATAAAATACAAAAGTTGAAATTGAAAATGCGAAATGGAAAATTCGAAATTATAAATTCGTATTTCAAAAGGCTAAAGGCGAAATGCGAAAGGCGAAAGACGAAAGGCGAAGGGCGATTATCGAAAGGCGAAAGGCGAAAGGCGAATGGCGAAAGGCGAAAAGCGAAAGGCGAAAGGCGAAATGCGAAAGGCGAAAGGCGAAAGGCGACAGGCGAAAGGCGAAAGGCGAAAGGAGAAAGGCGAAAGGCGAAAGGCGAAAGGCGAAAGGCGAAAGGCGAAAGCGAAAGGCGAAAGGCGAAAGGCGAAAGGCGAAAGGCGAAAGGCGAAAGGCGAAAGGCGAAAGGCGAAAAGCGAAAGGCGAAAAGCGAAAGGCGAAAAGCGGAAGGCAAAAGGAAAAATAATTTTCAAAACATGAAATGAAAATGGAGAAATTTAAAATGCCTAAAGCAAAAGAAAAAACGATATTCAAAAGATAAAATACAAAAGTTGAAATTGAAAATGCGAAATGGAAAATTCGAAATTATAAATTTGTATTTCAAAATGCTAAAGGCGAATTGCGAAAGGCGAAAGACGAAAGGCGAAGGGCGAAAGTCGAAAGGCGAAAGTCGAAATGCAAAAGGCGAAAGGCGAAAGGTGAAAGGCGAAAGGCGAAATGTGAAAGGCGAAAGGCGAAAGGCGAAAGGCGAAAGGCGAAAGGCGAAAGGCGAAAGGCGTAAGGCGAAACGCGAAACGCGAAAGGCGAAAGGCGAAAGGCGAAAGGCGAAAGGCGAAAGGCGAAAGGCGAAAGGTGAAAGGCGAAAGGCGAAAGGCGAAAGGCGAAAGGCGAAAGGCGAAAGGCGAAAGGCGAAAGGCGAAAGGCGAAAGGCGAAAGGCGAAAGGCGAAAGGCGAAAGGCGAAAGGCGAAAGGCGAAAGGCGAAAGGGGAAAGGCGAAAGGCGAAAGGCGGAAGGCGAAAGGAGAAAGGCGAAAGGCGAAAGGCGAAAGCGGAAGGTGAAAGGCGTAAGGCGAAAGGCGAAAGGCGAAAGGCGAAAGACGAAAGGCGAAAGGCGAAAGGCGAAAAAGCGAAAGGCGAAAGGCGAAAAGCGAAAGGCGAAAGGCGAAAGGCGAAAGTTGATAGGCGAAAGGCGAAAAGTGAAAGGCGAAAGGCGAAAGGCGAAAGGCGAAAGGCGAAAGGCGAAAGGCGAAAGGCGGAAGGCGAAAGGCGAAAGGTGAAGGGCGAGAGGCAAAAGTCAAAATGCCTAAGGCAAAAGGAAAAACGATTTTCAAAACATGAAATAAAAATGGAGAAATTTAAAATGCCTAAAGCAAAAGAAAAAACGATTTTCAAAAGATAAAATACAAAAGTTGAAATTGAAAATGCGAAATGGAAAATTCGAAATTATAAATTCGTATTTCAAAATGCTAAAGGCGAAATCCGAAAGGCGAAAGACGAAAGGCGAAGGGCGATTGTCGAAAGGCGAAAGGCGAAAGGCGAATGGCGAAAGGCGAAATTCGAAAGGCGAAAGGCGAAAGGCGAAATGCGAAAGGCGAAAGGCGAAAGGCGACAGGCGAAAGGCGAAAGGCGAAAGGCGAAAGGCGAAAGGCGAAAGGCGAAAGGCGAAAGGTGAAAGGCGACAGGCGAAAGGCGAAAGGCGAAAGGCGAAAGGCGAAAGGCGAAAGGCGAAAGGCGAAAGGCGAAAGGCGAAAGGCGAAAGGCGAAAAGCGAAAGGCGAAAGGCGAAAAGCGGAAGGCAAAAGGAAAAATAATTTTCAACACATGAAATGAAAATGGAGAAATTTAAAATGCCTAAAGCAAAAGAAAAAACGATATTCAAAAGATAAAATGCAAAAGTTGAAATTGAAAATGCGAAATGGAAAATTCGAAATTATAAATTTGTATTTCAAAATGCTAAAGGCGAATTGCGAAAGGCGAAAGACGAAAGGCGAAGGGCGAAAGTCGAAAGTCGAAATGCAAAAGGCGAAAGGCGAAAGGCGAAAGGTGAAAGGCGAAAGGCGAAAAGTGAAAGGCGAAAGGCGAAAGGCGAAAAGCGAAAGGCGAAAGGCGTAAGGCGAAACGCAAAAGGCGAAAGGCGAAAGGCGAAAGGCGAAAGGCGAAAGGCGAAAGGCGAAAGGGGAAAGGCGAAAGGCGAAAGGCGAAAGGCGGAAGGCGAAAGGAGAAAGGCGAAAGGCGAAAGGCGAAAGCGGAAGGTGAAAGGCGTAAGGCGAAAGGCGAAAGGCGAAAGACGAAAGGCGAAAGGCGAAAAGGCGAAAGGCGAAAGGCGAAAGCGAAAGGCGAAAGGCGAAAAGCGAAAGGCGAAAGGCGAAAGTTAAAAGGCGAAAGGCGAAAAGTGAAAGGCGAAAGGCGAAAGGCGAAAGGCGAAAGGCGAAGGGCGGAAGGCGAAAGGCGAAAGGAGAAAGGCGAAAGGCGAAAGGCGAAAGCGGAAGGTGAAAGGCGTAAGGCGAAAGGCGAAAGGCGAAAGACGAAAGGCGAAAGGCGAAAGGCGAAAGGCGGAAAGCGAAAGGCGAAGGCGGAAGGCGAAATGCGGAAGGCGGAAGGTGAAAGGCGAAGGCGAAATGCGAAAGGCGAAAGGCGAAAGGCGAAAGTTGAAAGGCGAAAGGCGAAAGAGTGAAAGGCGAATGGCGAAAGGCGAAAGGCGAAAGGCGAAAGGCGGAAGGCGAAAGGCGAAAGGCGAAGGTGAAGGGCGAGAGGCAAAAGTCAAAATGCCTAAGGCAAAAGGAAAAACGATTTTCAAAACATGAAATAAAAATGGAGAAATTTAAAATGCCTAAAGCAAAAGAAAAAACGATATTCAAAAGATAAATACAAAAGTTGAAATTGAAAATGCGAAATGGAAAATTCGAAATTATAAATTCGTATTTCAAAAGGCTAAAGGCGAAAGGCGAAATACGAAAGGCGAAGGGCGATTGTCGAAAGGCGAATGGCGAAAGGCGAAAGGCGAAAGGCGAAATGCGAAAGGCGAAAGGCGAAAGCAGAAAGGCGAAAGGCGAAAGGCGAAAGGCGAAAGGCGAAAGGCAAAAGGCGAAAGGCGAAAGGCGAAAGGCGAAAGGCGAAAGGCGAAAGGCGAAAGGCGATAGGCGAAAGGCGAAAGGCGAAAGGCGAAAAGCGAAAGGCGAAAGGCGAAAAGCGGAAGGCAAAAGGAAAAATAATTTTCAAAACATGAAATGAAAATGGAGAAATTTAAAATGCCTAAAGCAAAAGAAAATACGATATTCAAAAGATAAAATACAAAAGTTGAAATTCAAAATGCGAAATGGAAAATTCGAAATTATAAATTTGTATTTCAAAATGCTAAAGGCGAATTGCGAAAGGCGAAAGACGAAAGGCGAAGGGCGAAAGTCGAAAGGCGAAAGTCGAAATGCAAAAGGCGAAAGGCGAAAGGTGAAAGGCGAAAGGCGAAAGGTGAAAGGCGAAAGGCGAAAGGCGAAAGGCGAAAGGCGAAAGGCGAAAGGCGTAAGGCGAAACGCGAAAGGCGAAAGGCGAAAGGCGAAAGGCGAAAGGCGAAAGGCGAAAGGCGAAAGGCAAAAGGCGAAAGGCGAAAGGCGAAAGGCGAAAGGCGAAAGGCGAAAGGCGAAAGGCGAAAGGCGAAAGGCGAAAGGGGAAAAGGGAAAGGCGAAAGGCGAAAGGCGGAAGGCGAAAGGGGAAAGGCGATAGGCGAAAGGCGAAAGCGGAAGGTGAAAGGCGTAAAGCGAAAGGCGAAAGGCGAAAGGCGAAAGACGAAAGGCGAAAGGCGAAAGGCTAAAGCGAAAGGCGAAAGGCGAAAAGCGAAAGGCGAAAGGCGAAAGACGAAAGGCGAAAGGCGAAATGCGAAAGGCGAAAGACGAAAGGCGAAGGGCGAAAGTCGAAAGTCGAAAGGCGAAAGGCGAAAGGCAAAAGGCGAAAGGCCAATGGCGAAAGGCGAAAGGCGGAAGGTGAAAGGCGAAAGGCGAAATTCGAAAGGCGAAAGGCGAAAGGCGAAAGGCGAAAGGCGAAAGGCGAAAGGCGAAAGGCGAAAGGCGAAAGGCGAAAGGCGAAAGGCGAAAGGCGAAAGGCGAAAGGCGAAGGGCGAGAGGCGAAAGGTGAAAGGCGAAAGGCGAAAGCGAAAGGCGAAAGGCGAAAGGCGAAAGGCGAAAGGCGAAAGGCGAAAGGCGAAAGGCGAAAGGCGAAAGGCGAAAGGCGAAAGGCGAAAGGCGTAAGGCGAAACGCGAAAGACGAAAGGTGAAAGGCGAAAGGCGAAAGGTGAAAGGCGAAAGGCGAAAGGCGAAAGGCGAAAGGCGTAAGGCGAAACGCGAAAGGCGAAAGGCGAAAGGCGAAAGGCGAAAGGCGAAAGGCGAAAGGCGAAAGGCGATAGGCGAAAGGCGAAAGGCGAAAGGCGAAAGGCGAAAGGCGAAAGGCGAAAGGGGAAAGGCGAAAGGCGAAAGGCGAAAGGCGGAAGGCGAAAGGAGAAAGGCGAAAGGCGAAAGCGGAAGGTGAAAGGCGTAAGGCGAAAGACGAAAGGCGAAAGGCGAAAGGCGAAAGGCGAAAGCGAAAGGCGAAAAGCGAAAGGCGAAAGGCGAAAGTTGAAAGGCGAAAGGCGAAAAGTGAAAGGCGAAAGGCGAAAGGCGAAAGGCGAAAGGCGAAAGGCGAAAGGCGAAAGGCGAAAGGTGAAGGGCGAGAGGCAAAATTCAAAATGCCTAAGGCAAAAGGAAAAACGATTTTCAAAACATGAAATAAAAATGGAGAAATTTAAAATGCCTAAAGCAAAAGAAAAAACGATATTCAAGAGATAAAATACAAAAGTTGAAATTGAAAATGCGAAATGGAAAATTCGAAATTATAAATTTGTATTTCAAAATGCTAAAGGCGAATTGCGAAAGGCGAAAGACGAAAGCCGAAGGGCGAAAGTCGAAAGGCGAAAGTCGAAATGCAAAAGGCGAAAGGCGAAAGCCGAAAGGCGAAAGTTGAAAGGCGAAAGGCGAAAGGTGAAAGGCGAAAGGCGAAAGGCGAAAGGCGAAAGGCGAAAGGCGAAAGGCGTAAGGCGAAACGCGAAAGGCGAAAGGCGAAAGGCGAAAGGCTAAAGGCGAAAGGCGAAAGGCAAAAGGCGAAAGGCGAAAGGCGAAAGGCGAAAGGCGAAAGGCGAAAGGCGAAAGGCGAAAGGGGAAAGGGGAAAGGCGAAAGGCGAAAGGCGGAAGGCGAAAGGGGAAAGGCGATAGGCGAAAGGCGAAAGCGGAAGGTGAAAGGCGTAAGGCGAAAGGCGAAAGGCGAAAGGCGAAAGACGAAAGGCGAAAGGCGAAAGGCGAAAGCGAAAGGCGAAAGGCGAAAAGCGAAAGGCGAAAGGCGAAAGACGAAAGGCGAAAGGCGAAATGCGAAAGGCGAAAGACGAAAGGCGAAGGGCGAAAGTCGAAAGTCGAAAGGCGAAAGGCGAAAGACGAAAGGCGAAAGGCGAAAGGCGAAAGGCGAAAGCGAAAGGCGAAAAGCGAAAGGCGAAAGGCGAAAGTTGAAAGGCGAAAGGCGAAAAGTGAAAGGCGAAAGGCGAAAGGCGAAAGGCGAAAGGCGAAAGGCGAAAGGCGAAAGGTGAAGGGCGAGAGGCAAAATTCAAAATGCCTAAGGCAAAAGGAAAAACGATTTTCAAAACATGAAATAAAAATGGAGAAATTTAAAATGCCTAAAGCAAAAGAAAAAACGATATTCAAAAGATAAAATACAAAAGTTGAAATTGAAAATGCGAAATGGAAAATTCGAAATTATAAATTTGTATTTCAAAATGCTAAAGGCGAATTGCGAAAGGCGAAAGACGAAAGGCGAAGGGCGAAATTCGAAAGGCGAAAGTCGAAATGCAAAAGGCGAAAGGCGTAAGGCGAAACGCGAAAGGCGAAAGGCGAAAGGCGAAAGGCGAAAGGCGAAAGGCGAAAGGCGATAGGCGAAAGGCGAAAGGCGAAAGGCGAAAGGCGAATTGCGAAAGGCGAAAGACGAAAGGCGAAGGGCGAAAGTCGAAAGGCGAAAGTCGAAATGCAAAAGGCGAAAGGCGAAAGCCGAAAGGCGAAAGCCGAAAGGCGAAAGGTGAAAGGCGAAAGGCGAAAGGTGAAAGGCGAAAGGCGAAAGGCGAAAGGCGAAAGGCGAAAGGCGAAAGGCGAAAGGCGTAAGGCGAAACGCGAAAGGCGAAAGGCGAAAGGCGAAAGGCGAAAGGCGAAAGGCGAAAGGCGAAAGGCGAAAGGCGATAGGCGAAAGGCGAAAGGCGAAAGGCGAAAGGCGAAAGGCGAAAGGCGAAAGGGGAAAGGCGAAAGGCGAAAGGCGAAAGGCGGAAGGCGAAAGGAGAAAGGCGAAAGGCGAAAGCGGAAGGTGAAAGGCGTAAGGCGAAAGACGAAAGGCGAAAGGCGAAAGGCGAAAGGCGAAAGCGAAAGGCGAAAAGCGAAAGGCGAAAGGCGAAAGTTGAAAGGCGAAAGGCGAAAAGTGAAAGGCGAAAGGCGAAAGGCGAAAGGCGAAAGGCGAAAGGCGAAAGGCGAAAGGCGAAAGGTGAAGGGCGAGAGGCAAAATTCAAAATGCCTAAGGCAAAAGGAAAAACGATTTTCAAAACATGAAATAAAAATGGAGAAATTTAAAATGCCTAAAGCAAAAGAAAAAACGATATTCAAAAGATAAAATACAAAAGTTGAAATTGAAAATGCGAAATGGAAAATTCGAAATTATAAATTCGTATTTCAAAAGGCTAAAGGCGAAATGCGAAAGGCGAAAGACGAAAGGCGAAGGGCGATTGTCGAAAGGCGAATGGCGAAAGGCGAAAGGCGAAAGGCGAAAGGCGAAATGCGAAAGGCGAAAGGCGAAAGGCGAAAGGCGAAAGGCGAAAGGCGAAAGGAGAAAGGCGAAAGGCGAAAGGCGAAAGGCGAAAGGCGAAAGGCAAAAGGCGAAAGGCGAAAGGCGAAAGGCGAAAGGCGAAAGGCGAAAGGCGAAAGGCGATAGGCGAAAGGCGAAAGGCGAAAAGCGAAAGGCGAAAGGCGAAAAGCGGAAGGCAAAAGGAAAAATAATTTTCAAAACATGAAATGAAAATGGAGAAATTTAAAATGCCTAAAGCAAAAGAAAAAACGATATTCAAAAGATAAAATACAAAAGTTGAAATTGAAAATGCGAAATGGAAAATTCGAAATTATAAATTTGTATTTCAAAATGCTAAAGGCGAATTGCGAAAGGCGAAAGACGAAAGGCGAAGGGCGAAAGTCGAAAGGCGAAAGTCGAAATGCAAAAGGCGAAAGGCGAAAGCCGAAAGGCGAAAGTTGAAAGGCGAAAGGCGAAAGGTGAAAGGCGAAAGGCGAAAGGCGAAAGGCGAAAGGCGAAAGGCGAAAGGCGTAAGGCGAAACGCGAAAGGCGAAAGGCGAAAGGCGAAAGGCGAAAGGCTAAAGGCGAAAGGCGAAAAGCAAAAGGCGAAAGGCGAAAGGCGAAAGGCGATAGGCGAAAGGCGAAAGGCGAAAGGCGAAAGGCGAAAGGCGAAAGGCGAAAGGGGAAAGGGGAAAGGCGAAAGGCGAAAGGCGGAAGGCGAAAGGGGAAAGGCGATAGGCGAAAGGCGAAAGCGGAAGGTGAAAGGCGTAAGGCGAAAGGCGAAAGGCGAAAGGCGAAAGACGAAAGGCGAAAGGCGAAAGGCGAAAGCGAAAGGCGAAAGGCGAAAAGCGAAAGGCGAAAGGCGAAAGACGAAAGGCGAAAGGCGAAATGCGAAAGGCGAAAGACGAAAGGCGAAGGGCGAAAGTCGAAAGTCGAAAGGCGAAAGGCGAAAGGCAAAAGGCGAAAGGCCAAAGGCGAAAGGCGAAAGGCGAAAGGCGAAAGGCGAAAGGCGAAAGGCGAAAGGCGAAAGGCGAAAGGCGAAAGGCGAAAGGCGAAAGGCGAAAGGCGAAAGGCGAAAGGCGAAGGGCGAGAGGCGAAAGGTGAAAGGCGAAAGGCGAAAGGCGAAAGGCGAAAGGCGAAAGGCGAAAGGCGAAAGGCGAAGGGCGAGAGGCGAAAGGCGAAAGGCGAAAGGCGAAAGGCGAAAGGCGAAAGGCGAAAGGCGAAAGGCGAAAGGCGAAAGGCGAAGGGCGAAGGGCGAAAAGCGGAAGGTGAAAGGCGAAAAGCGAAAGGCGAAAGGCGAAAGGCGAAGGGCGAAAGGCGAAAGGCGAAAGGCGGAAGGTGAAAGGCGAAAGGCGAAATTCGAAAGGCGAAAGGCGAAAGGCGAAAGGCGAAAGGCGAAAGGCGAAAGGCGAAAGGCGAAAGGCGAAAGGCGAAAGGCGAAAGGCGAAAGGCGAAAGGCGAAAGGCGGAAGGCGAAAGGTGAAAGGCGAAGAGCGAAAGGTGAAAGGCGAAAGACGAAAGGTGAAAGCCGAAAGGCGAAAGGTGATAGGCGAAAGGCGAAAGGCGGAAGGCGAAAGGTGAAAGGCGAAAGGCGAAGGGCGAGAGGCGAAAGGTGAAAGGCGAAAGGCGAAAGGCGAAAGGCGAAAGGCGAAAGGCGAAAGGTGAAAGCCGAAAGGCGAATGGTGATAGGCGAAAGGCGAAAGGCGGAAGACGAAAGGCGAAAGGCGAAAGGCGAAGGGCGAGAGGCGAAAGGTGAAAGGCGAAAGGCGAAAGGCGGAAGGTGAAAGGCGACAGGCGAAAGGTGATAGGCGAAAGGCGAAAGGCGGAAGGCGAAAGGCGAAAGGCGAAAGGCGAAGGGCGAGAGGCGAAAGGTGAAAGGCGAAAGGCGAAAGGCGAAAGGCGAAATGCGAAAGGCGAAAGGCGAAAGGCGAAAGGCGAAAGGCGAAAGGCGAAAGGCGAAAGGCGAAAGGCGAAAGGCGAAAGGCGAAAGGCGAAAGGCGAAAGGCGAACGGCGAAAGGCGAACGGCGAAAGGCGAAAGGCGAAAGGCGAAAGGCGAAAGGCGAAAGGCGAAAGGCGAAAGGCGAAAGGCGAAAGGTGATAGGCGAAAGGCGAAAGGCGGAAGGCGAAAGGCGAAAGGCGAAAGGCGAAGGGCGAGAGGCGAAAGGCGAAAGGCGAAAGGCGAAAGGCGAAAGGCGAAAGGCGAAAAGCGAAAGGCGAAAGGCGAAAGGCGAAAGGCGAAAGGCGAAAGGCGAAAGGCGAAGGGCGAAGGGCGAAAGGCGAAAGGTGAAAGGCGAAAGGCGAAAGGCGAAAGGCGAAAGGCGAAAGGCGAAAGGCGAAAGGCGAAAGGCGAAAGGCGAAAGTCGAAAGGCGAAAGGCGAAAGGCGAAGGGCGAAGGGCGAAAGGCGGAAGGTGAAAGGCGAAAGGCGAACGGCGAAAGGCGAAAGGTGAACGGCGAAGAGCGAAAGGTGAAAGGCGAAAGACGAAAGCTGAAAGGCGAAAGGCGAAAGGCGAAAGGCGAAAGGCGAAAGGCGAAGGGCGAAGGGCGAAAGGCGGAAGGTGAAAGGCGAAAGGCGAAAGGCGAAAGGCGAAAGGCGAAAGGCGAAAGGCGAAAGGCGAAAGGCGAAAGGCGAAAGGCGAAAGGCGAAAGGCGAAAGGCGAAAGGCGAAAGGCGAAAGGCGAAAGGCGAAAGGCGAAAGGCGAAAGGCGGAAGGCGAAAGGTGAACGGCGAAGAGCGAAAGGTGAAAGGCGAAAGGCGAAAGGTGAAAGCCGAAAGGCGAATGGTGATAGGCGAAAGGCGAAAGGCGGAAGGCGAAAGGCGAAAGGCGAAAGGCGAAGGGCGAGAGGCGAAAGGTGAAAGGCGAAAGGCGAAAGGCGAAAGGCGAAAGGCGAAAGGCGAAGGGCGAAGGGCGAAAGGCGAAAGGCGAAAGGCGAAGGGCGAAGGGCGAAAGGCGGAAGGTGAAAGGCGAAAGGCGAAAGGCGAAAGGCGAAGGGCGAAAGGCGAAATGCGAAAGGCGAAAGGCGAAAGGCGAAAGGCGAAAGGCGAAAGGCGAAAGGCGAAAGGCGAAAGGCGAAAGGCGAAAGGCGAAAGGCGAAAGGCGAAAGGCGAAAGGCGAAAGGCGAAAGGCGAAAGGCGAAAGGCGGAAGGCGAAAGGTGAACGGCGAAGAGCGAAAGGTGAAAGGCGAAAGACGAAAGCTGAAAGGCGAAAGGCGAAAGGCGAAAGGCGAAAGGCGAAAGGCGAAGGGCGAAGGGCGAAAGGCGGAAGGTGAAAGGCGAAAGGCGAAAGGCGAAAGGCGAAAGGCGAAAGGCGAAGGGCGAAAGGCGAAATGCGAAAGGCGAAAGGCGAAAGGCGAAAGGCGAAAGGCGAAAGGCGAAAGGCGAAAGGCGAAAGGCGAAAGGCGAAAGGCGAAAGGCGAAAGGCGAAAGGCGAAAGGCGAAAGGCGACAGGCGAAAGGCGACAGGCGAAAGGCGGAAGGCGAAAGGTGAACGGCGAAGAGCGAAAGGTGAAAGGCGAAAGGCGAAAGGTGAAAGCCGAAAGGCGAATGGTGATAGGCGAAAGGCGAAAGGCGGAAGGCGAAAGGCGAAAGGCGAAAGGCGAAGGGCGAGAGGCGAAAGGTGAAAGGCGAAAGGCGAAAGGCGAAAGGCGAAAGGCGAAGGGCGAAGGGCGAAAGGCGGAAGGTGAAAGGCGAAAAGCGAAAGGCGAAAGGCGAAAGGCGAAAGGCGAAAGGCGAAAGGCGAAAGGCGAAAAGTGAAAGGCGAAAGGCGAAAGGCGAAATTCGAAAGGCGAAATTCGAAAGGCGAAAGGCGAAAGGCGAAAGGCGAAAGACGAAAGGCGAAAGGCGAAAGGCGAAAGGCGAAAGGCGAAAGGCGAAAGGCGAAAGGCGAAGGGCGAGAGGCGAAAGGCGAAAGGCGAAAAGCGAAAGGCGAAAGGCGAAAGGCGAAAGGCGAAAGGCGAAAGGCGAAATGCGAAAGGCGAAGGGCGAAGGGCGAAAGGCGAAAGGTGAAAGGCGAAAGGCGAAAGGCGAAAGGCGAAAGGCGAAAGGCGAAAGGCGAAAGGCGAAGGGCGAGAGGCGAAAGGCGAAAGGCGAAAGGCGAAAGTCGAAAGGCGAAAGGCGAAAGGCGAAGGGCGAAGGGCGAAAGGCGGAAGGTGAAAGGCGAAAGGCGAAAGGCGAAAGGCGAAAGGCGAAGGGCGAAGGACGAAAGGCGAAAGGCGAAAGGCGAAAGGCGAAAGGCGAAAGGCGGAAGGCGAAAGGTGAACGGCGAAGAGCGAAAGGTGAAAGGCGAAAGACGAAAGGTGAAAGCCGAAAGGCGAAAGGTGATAGGCGAAAGGCGAAAGGCGGAAGGCGAAAGGCGAAAGGCGAAAGGCGAAGGGCGAGAGGCGAAAGGTGAAAGGCGAAAGGCGAAAGGCGAAAGGCGAAAGGCGAAATGCGAAAGGCGAAAGGCGAAAGGCGAAAAGCGAAAGGCGAAAGGCGAAAGGCGAAAGGCGAAAGGCGAAAGGCGAAAGGCGAACGGCGAAAGGCGAACGGCGAAAGGCGAAAGGCGAAAGGCGAAAGGCGAAAGGCGAAAGGCGAAAGGCGAAAGGCGAAAGGCGAAAGGCGAAAGGCGAAAGGCGAAAGGCGAAAGGCGAAAGGCGAAAGGCGAAAGGCGAAAGGCGAAAGGCGAAAGGCGGAAGGCGAAAGGTGAACGGCGAAGAGCGAAAGGTGAAAGGCGAAAGGCGAAAGGTGAAAGCCGAAAGGCGAAAGGTGATAGGCGAAAGGCGAAAGGCGGAAGGCGAAAGGCGAAAGGCGAAAGGCGAAGGGCGAGAGGCGAAAGGTGAAAGGCGAAAGGCGAAAGGCGAAAGGCGAAAGGAGAAAGGCGAAAGGCGAAAGGCGAAGGGCGAAGGGCGAAAGGCGGAAGGTGAAAGGCGACAGGCGAAAGGCGAAAGGCGAAGGGCGAAAGGCGACAGGCGAAAGGCGGAAGGCGAAAGGTGAACGGCGAAGAGCGAAAGGTGAAAGGCGAAAGGCGAAAGGTGAAAGCCGAAAGGCGAAAGGTGATAGGCGAAAGGCGAAAGGCGGAAGGCGAAAGGCGAAAGGCGAAAGGCGAAAGGCGAAAGGCGAAAGGCGAAAGGCGAAAGGAGAAAGGTGAAAGGCGAAAGGAGAAAGGCGAAAGGCGAAAGGCGAAAGGCGAAAGGCGAAAGGCGAAAGGCGAAAGGCGAAAGGCGGAAGGCGAAAGGCGAAAGGCGAAAGGCGAAGGGCGAGAGGCGAAAGGTGAAAGGCGAAAGGCGAAAGGCGAAAGGCGAAAGGCGAAAGGCGAAAGGCGAAAGGCGAAAGGCGAAAGGCGAAAGGCGAAAGGCGAAATGCGAAAGGCGAAAGGCGAAAGGCGAAAGGCGAAAGGCGAAAGGCGAAAGGCGACAGGCGAAAGGCGGAAGGCGAAAGGTGAACGGCGAAGAGCGAAAGGTGAAAGGCGAAAGGCGAAAGGTGAAAGCCGAAAGGCGAAAGGTGATAGGCGAAAGGCGAAAGGCGGAAGGCGAAAGGCGAAAGGCGAAAGGCGAAAGGCGAAAGGCGAAAGGCGAAAGGCGAAAGGAGAAAGGTGAAAGGCGAAAGGAGAAAGGCGAAAGGCGAAAGGCGAAAGGCGAAAGGCGAAAGGCGAAAGGCGAAAGGCGAAAGGCGGAAGGCGAAAGGCGAAAGGCGGAAGGTGAAAGGCGAAAGGCGAAAGGCGGAAGGCGAAAGGCGAAAAGTGAAAGGCGAAAGGCGAAAGGCGAAAGGCGGAAGGCGAAAGGCGAAAGGCGGAAGGTGAAAGGCGAAAGGCGAAAGGCGAAAGGCGAAAGGCGAAAGGCGAAAGCGAAAGGCGAAAGGCGAAAAGCGAAAGGCGAAAGGCGAAAGGCGAAAGGCGAAAGTTGAAAGGCGAAAGGCGAAAAGTGAAAGGCGAAAGGCGAAAGGCGAAAGGCGAAAGGCGAAAGGCGGAAGGCGAAAAGCGAAAGGCAAAAAGCGGAAGGCAAAAGGAAAAATAATTTTCAAAACATGAAATGAAAATGGAGAAATTTAAAATGCCTAAAGCAAAAGAAAAAACGATATTCAAAAGATAAAATACAAAAGTTGAAATTGAAAATGCGAAATGGAAAATTCGAAATTATAAATTTGTATTTCAAAATGCTAAAGGCGAATTGCGAAGGGCGAAAGACGAAAGGCGAAGGGCGAAAGTCGAAAGTCGAAATGCAAAAGGCGAAAGGCGAAAGGTGAAAGACGAAAGGCGAAAAGTGAAAGGCGAAAGGCGAAAGGCGAAAGGCGAAAGGCGAAAGGC
Organism: Dioctria rufipes; assembly: GCA_963924295.1. Lineage (NCBI taxonomy): Eukaryota > Metazoa > Arthropoda > Insecta > Diptera > Asilidae > Dioctria > Dioctria rufipes. Next base: position 504,378 of record CAWUPM010000665.1, on the reverse strand, counting down.
GAAAGGCGAAAGGCGAAAGGCGAAAGGCGAAAGGCAAAAGGCGAAAGGCGAAAGGCGAAAGGCGAAAGGCGAAAGGCGAAAGCCGAAAGCCGAAAGGCGAAAGGCGAAAAGCGGAAGGCAAAAGGAAAAATAATTTTCAAAACATGAAATGAAAATGGAGAAATTTAAAATGCCTAAAGCAAAAGAAAAAACGATATTCAAAAGATAAAATACAAAAGTTGAGATTGAAAATGCTAAATGGAAAATTCGAAATTATAAATTTGTATTTCAAAATGCTAAAGGCGAATTGCGAAGGGCGAAAGACGAAAGGCGAAGGGCGAAAGTCGAAAGTCGAAATGCAAAAGGCGAAAGGCGAAAGGTGAAAGACGAAAGGCGAAAAGTGAAAGGCGAAAGGCGAAAGGCGAAAGGCGAAAGGCGAAAGGCGAAGGGCGAATGGCGTAAGGCGAAACGCAAAAGGCGAAAGGCGAAAGGCGAAAGGCGAAAGGCGAAAGGCGAAAGACGAAAGGCGAAAGGCGAAAGGCGAAAGGCGAAAGGCGAAAGGCGAAAGGCGAAAGGCGAAAGGCGAAAGGCGAAAGGCGAAAGGCGAAAGGAGAAAGGTGAAAGGCGAAAGGAGAAAGGCGAAAGGCGAAAGGCGAAAGGCGAAAGGCGAAAGGCGAAAGGCGAAAGGCGAAAGGCGAAAGGCGGAAGGCGAAAGGCGAAAGGCGGAAGGTGAAAGGCGAAAGGCGAAAGGCGGAAGGCGAAAGGCGAAAAGTGAAAGGCGAAAGACGAAAAGTGAAAGGCGAAAGGCGAAAGGCGGAAGGCGAAAAGCGAAAGGCGAAAGGCGAAAAGCGGAAGGCAAAAGGAAAAATAATTTTCAAAACATGAAATGAAAATGGAGAAATTTAAAATGCCTAAAGCAAAAGAAAAAACGATATTCAAAAGATAAAATACAAAAGTTGAAATTGAAAATGCGAAATGGAAAATTCGTAATTATAAATTCGTATTTCAAAAGGCTAAAGGCGAAATGCGAAAGGCGAAAGACGAAAGGCGAAGGGCGATTATCGAAAGGCGAAAGGCGAAAGGCGAATGGCGAAAGGCGAAAGGCGAAAGCCGAAAGGCGAAATGCGAAAGGCGAAAGGCGAAAGGCGACAGGCGAAAGGCGAAAGGCGAAAGGCGAAAAGCGAAAGGCGAAAGGCGAAAGGCAAAAGGCGAAAGGCGAAAGGCGAAAGGCGAAAGGCGAAAGGCGAAAGCCGAAAGGCGAAAAGCGAAAGGCGAAAGGCGAAAAGCGGGAGGCAAAAGGAAAAATAATTTTCAAAACATGAAATGAAAATGGAGAAATTTAAAATGCCTAAAGCAAAAGAAAAAACGATATTCAAAAGATAAAATACAAAAGTTGAAATTGAAAATGCGAAATGGAAAATTCGAAATTATAAATTTGTATTTCAAAATGCTAAAGGCGAATTGCGAAGGGCGAAAGACGAAAGGCGAAGGGCGAAAGTCGAAAGTCGAAATGCAAAAGGCAAAAGGCGAAAGGTGAAAGACGAAAGGCGAAAAGTGAAAGGCGAAAGGCGAAAGGCGAAAGGCGAAAGGCGTAAGGCGAAACGCAAAAGGCGAAACGCAAAAGGCGAAAGGCGAAAGGCGAAAGGCGAAAGGCGGAAGGCGAAAGGCGAAAGGCGAAAGGTGAAGGTCGAGAGGCAAAATTCAAAATGCCTAAGGCAAAAGGAAAAACGATTTTCAAAACATGAAATAAAAATGGAGAAATTTAAAATGCCTAAAGCAAAAGAAAAAACGATATTCAAAAGATAAAATACAAAAGTTGAAATTGAAAATGCGAAATGGAAAATTCGAAATTATAAATTCGTATTTCAAAAGGCTAAAGGCGAAATGCGAAAGGCGAAAGACGAAAGGCGAAGGGCGATTGTCGAAAGGCGAATGGCGAAAGGCGAAAGGCGAAAGGCGAAAGGCGAAATGCGAAAGGCGAAAGGCAAAAGGCGAAAGGCGAAAGGCGAAAGGCGAAAGGCGAAAGGCGAAAGGCGAAAGGCGAAAGGCGAAAGGCGAAAGGCGAAAGGCGAAAGGCAAAAGGCGAAAGGCGAAAGGCGAAAGGCGAAAGGCGAAAGGCGAAAGGCGAAAGGCGAAAAGCGATAGGCGAAAGGCGAAAGGCGAAAGGCGAAAAGCGAAAGGCGAAAGGCGAAAAACGGAAGGCAAAAGGAAAAATAATTTTCAAAACATGAAATGAAAATGGAGAAATTTAAAATGCCTAAAGCAAATGAATAAACGATATTCAAAAGATAAAATACAAAAGTTGAAATTGAAAATGCGAAATGGAAAATTCGAAATTATAAATTTGTATTTCAAAATGCTAAAGGCGAATTGCGAAAGGCGAAAGACGAAAGGCGAAGGGCGAAAGTCGAAAGGCGAAAGTCGAAATGCAAAAGGCGAAAGGCGAAAGGTGAAAGGCGAAAGGCGAAAGGCGAAAGGCGAAAGGCGTAAGGCGAAACGCGAAAGGCGAAAGGCGAAAGGCGAAAGGCGAAAGGCGAAAGGCAAAAGGCGAAAGGCGAAAGGCGAAAGGCGAAAGGCGAAAGGCGAAAGGCGAAAGGGGAAAGGGGAAAGGCGAAAGGCGAAAGGCGGAAGGCGAAAGGGGAAAGGCGAAAGGCGAAAGGCGAAAGCGGAAGGTGAAAGGCGTAAGGCGAAAGGCGAAAGGCGAAAGGCGAAAGGCGAAAGACGAAAGGCGAAAGGCGAAAGGCGAAAGCGAAAGGCGAAAGACGAAAAGCGAAAGGCGAAAGGCAAAAGGCGAAAGGCGAAAGGTGAAAGGCGAAAGGCGAAAGCGGAAGGTGAAAGGCGTAAGGCGAAAGACGAAAGGCGATAGGCGAAAGGCGATAGGCGAAAGGCGAAAGGCGAAAGGCGAAAGGCGAAAGGCGAAAGGCGAAAGGCGAAAGGCGAAAGGCGAAAGGCGAAAGGCGAAAGGCGAAAGGCGAAAGGCGAAAAGCGAAAGGCGAAAGGCGAAAAGCGGAAGGCAAAAGGAAAAATAATTTTCAAAACATGAAATGAAAATGGAGAAATTTAAAATGCCTAAAGCAAAAGAAAAAACGATATTCAAAAGATAAAATACAAAAGTTGAAATTGAAAATGCGAAATGGAAAATTCGAAATTATAAATTTGTATTTCAAAATGCTAAAGGCGAATTGCGAAAGGCGAAAGGCGAAAGGCGAAGGGCGAAAGTCGAAAGGCGAAAGTCGAAATGCAAAAGGCGAAAGGCGAAAGCCGAAAGGCGAAAGGTGAAAGGCGAAAGGCGAAAGGCGAAAGGCGAAAGGCGAAAGGCGAAAGGCGAAAGGCGAAAGGCGAAAGGCGAAAGGCGAAATGCGAAAGGCGAAAGGGGAAAGGCGAAAGGCGAAAGGCGGAAGGCGAAAGGCGAAAGGCGAAAGGCGAAAGGCGAAAGGCGAAAGGCGAAAGGCGAAAGGCGAAAGGCGAAAGGCGAAAGGCGAAAGGCGAAAGGCGAAAGGCGAAAGGCGGAATGCGAAAGGCGAAAGGCGAGGGGCGAGAGGCAAAAGTCCAAATGCCTAAGGCAAAAGGAAAAACGATTTTCAAAACATGAAATAAAAATGGAGAAATTTGAAATGCCTAAAGCAAAAGAACAAACGATATTCAAAAGATAAAATACAAAAGTTGAAATTGAAAATGCGAAATGGAAAATTCGAAATTATAAATTCGTATTTCAAAAGGCTAAAGGCGAAATGCGAAAGGCGAAATGCGAAAGGCGAAAGACGAAAGGCGAAGGGCGAAAGTCGAAAGTCGAAAGGCGAAAGGCGAAAGGCAAAAGGCGAAAGGCCAAAGGCGGAAGGCGGAAGGTGAAAGGCGAAAGGCGAAATTCGAAAGGCGAAAGGCGAAAGGCGAAAGGCGAAAGGCGAAAGGCGAAAGGCGAAAGGCGAAAGGCGAAAGGCGAAAGGCGAAAGGCGAAAGGCGAAAGGCGAAGGGCGAGAGGCGAAAGGTGAAAGGCGAAAGGCGAAAGGCGAAAGGCGAAAGGCGAAAGGCGAAAGGCGAAAGGCGAAAGGCGAAAGGCGAAAGGCGAAAGGCGAAAGGCGAAAGGCGAAGGGCGAGAGGCGAAAGGCGAAAGGCGAAAGGCGAAAGGCGAAAGGCGAAAGGCGAAAGGCGAAAGGCGAAAGGCGAAAGGCGAAAGGCGAAAGGCGAAAGGCGAAAGGCGAAAGGCGAAAGGCGAAAGGCGAAAGGCGAAAGGCGAAGGGCGAAGGGCGAAAGGCGGAAGGTGAAAGGCGAAAGGCGAAATGCGAAAGGCGAAAGGCGAAGGGCGAAAGGCGAAAGGCGAAAGGCGAAAGGCGGAAGGTGAAAGGCGAAAGGCGAAATTCGAAAGGCGAAAGGCGAAAGGCGAAAGGCGAAAGGCGAAAGGCGAAAGGCGAAAGGCGAAAGGCGAAAGGCGAAAGGCGAAAGGCGAAAAGCGAAAGGCGAAAGGCGAAAGGCGAAAGGCGAAAGGCGAAGGGCGAGAGGTGAAAGGCGAAAGGCGAAAGCGGAAGGTGAAAGGCGTAAGGCGAAAGGCGAAGGGCGAAAGACGAAAGGCGAAAGGCGATAGGCGAAAGGCGATAGGCGAAAGGCGAATGGCGAAAGGCGAAAAGCGAAAGGCGAAAGGCGAAAGGCGAAAGGCGAAAGGCGAAAGGCGAAAGGCGAAAGGCGAAAGGCGAAAGGCGAAAGGCGAAGGGCGAAGGGCGAAAGGCGAAGGGCGAAAGGCGAAAGGCGAAAGGCGAAAGGCGAAAGGCGAAAGGCGAAAGGCGAAAGGCGAAAGGCGAAATTCGAAAGGCGAAGGGCGAGAGGCGAAAGGCGAAAGGCGAAGGGCGAAGGGCGAAAGGCGGAAGGTGAAAGGCGAAAGGCGAAAGGCGAAAGGCGAAAGGCGAAGGGCGAAAAGCGAAAGGCGAAAGGCGAAAGGCGGAAGGTGAAAGGCGGAAGGCGGAAGGCGAAAGGTGAACGGCGAAGAGCGAAAGGCGAAAGGCGAAAGGCGAAAGGCGAAAGGCGAAAGGCGAAAGGTGATAGGCGAAAGGCGAAATGCGAAAGGCGAAAGGCGAAAGGCGGAAGGCGGAAGGCGAAAAGCGAAAGGCGAAAAGCGGAAGGCAAAAGGAAAAATAATTTTCAAAACATGAAATGAAAATGGAGAAATTTAAAATGCCTAAAGCAAAAGAAAAAACGATATTCAAAAGATAAAATACAAAAGTTGAAATTGAAAATGCGAAATGGAAAATTCGAAATTATAAATTTGTATTTCAAAATGCTAAAGGCGAATTGCGAAGGGCGAAAGACGAAAGGCGAAGGGCGAAAGTCGAAAGTCGAAATGCAAAAGGCGAAAGGCGAAAGGTGAAAGAGGAAAGGCGAAAAGTGAAAGGCGAAAGGCGAAAGGCGAAAGGCGAAAGGCGAAAGGCGAAAGGCGTAAGGCGAAACGCAAAAGGCGAAAGGCGAAAGGCGAAAGGCGAAAGGCGAAAGGCGAAAGACGAAAGGCGAAAGGCGAAAGGCGAAAGGCGAAAGGCGAAAGGCGAAAGGCGAAAGGCGAAAGGCGAAAGGAGAAAGGTGAAAGGCGAAAGGAGAAAGGCGAAAGGCGAAAGGCGAAAGGCGAAAGGCGAAAAGCGAAAGGCGAAAGGCGAAGGGCGAGAGGCGAAAGGCGAAAGGCGAAAGGCGAAAGGCGAAAGGCGAAAGGCGAAAGGCGAAAGGCGAAAGGCGAAAGGCGAAAGGCGAAGGGCGAAGGGCGAAAGGCGAAAGGCGGAAGGTGAAAGGCGAAAGGCGAAAGGCGAAAGGCGAAAGGCGAAAGGCGAAAGGCGAAAGGCGAAAGGCGAAAGGCGAAAGGCGAAAGGCGAAAGGCGAAAGGCGAAAGGCGAAAGGCAAAAGGCGAAAGGTGAAAGGCGAAAGCGGAAGGTGAAAGGCGTAAGGCGAAAGGCGAAGGGCGAAAGACGAAAGGCGAAAGGCGATAGGCGAAAGGCGATAGGCGAAAGGCGAATGGCGAAAGGCGAAAAGCGAAAAGCGAAAGGCGAAAGGCGAAAGGCGAAAGGCGAAAGGCGAAAGGCGAAAGGCGAAAGGCGAAAGGCGAAAGGCGAAAGGCGAAGGGCGAAGGGCGAAAGGCGAAGGGTGAAAGGCGAAAGGCGAAAGGCGAAAGGCGAAAGGCGAAAGGCGAAAGGCGAAAGGCGAAAGGCGAAAGGCGAAAGGCGAAGGGCGAGAGGCGAAAGGCGAAAGGCGAAGGGCGAAGGGCGAAAGGCGGAAGGTGAAAGGCGAAAGGCGAAAGGCGAAAGGCGAAAGGCGAAAGGCGAAGGGCGAAAAGCGAAAGGCGAAAGGCGAAAGGCGGAAGGTGAAAGGCGAAAGGCGAAATTCGAAAGGCGAAAGGCGAAAGGCGAAAGGCGAAAGGCGAAACGCGAAAGGCGAAAGGCGAAAGGCGAAAGGCGAAAAGCGAAAGGCGAAAGGCGAAGGGCGAGAGGTGAAAGGCGAAAGGCGAAAGGCGAAAGGCGAAAGGCGAAAGGCGAAAGGCGAAAGGCGAAAGGCGAAAGGCGAAAGGCGAAAGGCGAAAGGCGAAAGGCGAAAGGCGAAAGGCGAAAGGCGAAAGGCGAAGGGCGAGAGGCGAAAGGTGAAAGGCGAAAGGCGAAAGGCGAAAGGCGAAAGGCGAAAGGCGAAAGGCGAAGGGCGAGAGGCGAAAGGCGAAAGGCGAAAGGCGAAAGGCGAAAGGCGAAAGGCGAAAGGCGAAAGGCGAAAGGCGAAAGGCGAAAGGCGAAAGGCGAAGGGCGAAGGGCGAAAGGCGGAAGGTGAAAGGCGAAAGGCGAAAGGCGAATAGGCGAAAGGCGAAAGGCGAAAGGCGAAAGTCGAAAGGCGAAACGCGAAAGGCGAAAGGCGAAAGGCGAAAGGCGAAAAGCGAAAGGCGAAAGGCGAAGGGCGAGAGGCGAAAGGCGAAAGGCGAAGGCGAAAGGCGAAAGGCGAAAGGCGAAAGGCGAAAGGCGAAGGGCGAAGGGCGAAAGGCGGAAGGTGAAAGGCGAAAGGCGAAAGGCGAAAGGCGAAAGGCGAAAGGCGAAAGGCGAAAGGCGAAAGGCGAAAGGCGAAGGGCGAGAGGCGAAAGGCGAAAGGCGAAAGGCGAAAGGCGAAAGGCGAAAGGCGAAAGGCGAAAGGCGGAAGGCGAAAGGCGAAAGGCGAAGGGCGAAGGGCGAAAGGCGGAAGGTGAAACTCGAAAGGCGAAAGGCGAAAGGCGAAAGGCGAAAGGCGAAGGGCGAAAGGCGAAAGGCGAAAGGCGAAAGGCGAAAGGCGAAAGGCGAAAGGCGAAAAGCGAAAGGCGAAAAGCGAAAGGCGAAAGGCGAAAGGCGAAAGGCGAAAGGCGAAAGGCGAAAGGCGAAAGGCGAAAGGTGATAGGCGAAAGGCGAAAGGCGAAAGGCGAAAGGCGAAAGGCGGAAGGCGAAAAGCGAAAGGCGAAAAGCGGAAGGCAAAAGGAAAAATAATTTTCAAAACATGAAATGAAAATGGAGAAATTTAAAATGCCTAAAGCAAAAGAAAAAACGATATTCAAAAGATAAAATACAAAAGTTGAAATTGAAAATGCGAAATGGAAAATTCGAAATTATAAATTTGTATTTCAAAATGCTAAAGGCGAATTGCGAAGGGCGAAAGACGAAAGGCGAAGGGCGAAAGTCGAAAGTCGAAATGCAAAAGGCGAAAGGCGAAAGGTGAAAGACGAAAGGCGAAAAGTGAAAGGCGAAAGGCGAAAGGCGAAAGGCGAAAGGCGAAAGGCGAAAGGCGTAAGGCGAAACGCAAAAGGCGAAAGGCGAAAGGCGAAAGGCGAAAGGCGAAAGACGAAAGGCGAAAGGCGAAAGGCGAAAGGCGAAAGGCGAAAGGCGAAAGGCGAAAGGCGAAAGGCGAAAGGCGGAAGGCGAAAGGCGAAAGGCGAAAGGCGAAAGGAGAAAGGTGAAAGGCGAAAGGAGAAAGGCGAAAGGCGAAAGGCGAAAGGCGAAAGGCGAAAGGCGAAAGGCGAAAGGCGAAAGGCGAAAGGCGAAAGGCGGAAGGCGAAAGGCGAAAGGCGGAAGGTGAAAGGCGAAAGGCGAAAGGCGGAAGGCGAAAGGCGAAAAGAAGGCGAAAGGCGAAAAGTGAAAGGCGAAAGGCGAAAGGCGGAAGGCGAAAAGCGAAAGGCGAAAGGCGAAAAGCGGAAGGCAAAAGGAAAAATAATTTTCAAAACATGAAATGAAAATGGAGAAATTTAAAATGCCTAAAGCAAAAGAAAAAACGATATTCAAAAGATAAAATACAAAAGTTGAAATTGAAAATGCGAAATGGAAAATTCGAAATTATAAATTCGTATTTCAAAAGGCTAAAGGCGAAATGCGAAAGGCGAAAGACGAAAGGCGAAGGGCGATTATCGAAAGGCGAAAGGCGAAAGGCGAATGGCGAAAGGCGAAAGGCGAAAGGCGAAAGGCGAAATGCGAAAGGCGAAAGGCGAAAGGCGACAGGCGAAAGGCGAAAGGCGAAAGGTGAAAGGCGAAAGGCGAAAGGCGAAAGGCAAAAGGCGAAAGGCGAAAGGCGAAAGGCGAAAGGCGAAAGCCGAAAGGCGAAAAGCGAAAGGCGAAAGGCGAAAAGCGGGAGGCAAAAGGAAAAATAATTTTCAAAACATGAAATGAAAATGGAGAAATTTAAAATGCCTAAAGCAAAAGAAAAAACGATATTCAAAAGATAAAATACAAAAGTTGAAATTGAAAATGCGAAATGGAAAATTCGAAATTATAAATTTGTATTTCAAAATGCTAAAGGCGAATTGCGAAGGGCGAAAGACGAAAGGCGAAGGGCGAAAGTCGAAAGTCGAAATGCAAAAGGCAAAAGGCGAAAGGTGAAAGACGAAAGGCGAAAAATGAAAGGCGAAAGGCGAAAGGCGAAAGGCGAAAGGCGTAAGGCGAAACGCAAAAGGCGAAAGGCGAAAGGCGAAAGGCGAAAGGCGAAAGGCGAAAGGCGAAAGGCGGAAGGCGAAAGGCGAAAGGCGAAAGGTGAAGGTCGAGAGGCAAAATTCAAAATGCCTAAGGCAAAAGGAAAAACGATTTTCAAAACATGAAATAAAAATGGAGAAATTTAAAATGCCTAAAGCAAAAGAAAAAACGATATTCAAAAGATAAAATACAAAAGTTGAAATTGAAAATGCGAAATGGAAAATTCGAAATTATAAATTCGTATTTCAAAAGGCTAAAGGCGAAATGCGAAAGGCGAAAGACGAAAGGCGAAGGGCGATTGTCGAAAGGCGAATGGCGAAAGGCGAAAGGCGAAAGGCGAAAGGCGAAATGCGAAGGGCGAAAGGCGAAAGGCGAAAGGCGAAAGGCGAAAGGCGAAAGGCGAAAGGCGAAAGGCGAAAGGCGAAAGGCGAAAGGCGAAAGGCGAAAGGCAAAAGGCGAAAGGCGAAAGGCGAAAGGCGAAAGGCGAAAGGCGAAAGGCGAAAGGCGAAAGGCGATAGGCGAAAGGCGAAAGGCGAAAGGCGAAAAGCGAAAGGCGAAAGGCGAAAAACGGAAGGCAAAAGGAAAAATAATTTTCAAAACATGAAATGAAAATGGAGAAATTTAAAATGCCTAAAGCAAATGAATAAACGATATTCAAAAGATAAAATACAAAAGTTGAAATTGAAAATGCGAAATGGAAAATTCGAAATTATAAATTTGTATTTCAAAATGCTAAAGGCGAATTGCGAAAGGCGAAAGACGAAAGGCGAAGGGCGAAAGTCGAAAGGCGAAAGTCGAAATGCAAAAGGCGAAAGGCGAAAGGTGAAAGGCGAAAGGCGAAAGGCGAAAGGCGAAAGGCGTAAGGCGAAACGCGAAAGGCGAAAGGCGAAAGGCGAAAGGCGAAAGGCGAAAGGCAAAAGGCGAAAGGCGAAAGGCGAAAGGCGAAAGGCGAAAGGCGAAAGGCGAAAGGGGAAAGGGGAATGGCGAAAGGCGAAAGGCGGAAGGCGAAAGGGGAAAGGCGAAAGGCGAAAGGCGAAAGCGGAAGGTGAAAGGCGTAAGGCGAAAGGCGAAAGGCGAAAGGCGAAAGACGAAAGGCGAAAGGCGAAAGGCGAAAGCGAAAGGCGAAAGGCGAAAAGCGAAAGGCGAAAGGCAAAAGGCGAAAGGCGAAAGGTGAAAGGCGAAAGGCGAAAGCGGAAGGTGAAAGGCGTAAGGCGAAAGGCAAAGGGCGAAAGACGAAAGGCGATAGGCGAAAGGCGATAGGCGAAAGGCGAAAGGCGAAAGGCGAAAGGCGAAAGGCGAAAGGCGAAAGGCGAAAGGCGAAAGGCGAAAAGCGAAAGGCGAAAGGCGAAAAGCGGAAGGCAAAAGGAAAAATAATTTTCAAAACATGAAATGAAAATGGAGAAATTTAAAATGCCTAAAGCAAAAGAAAAAACGATATTCAAAAGATAAAATACAAAAGTTGAAATTGAAAATGCGAAATGGAAAATTCGAAATTATAAATTTGTATTTCAAAATGCTAAAGGCGAATTGCGAAAGGCGAAAGGCGAAAGGCGAAGGGCGAAAGTCGAAAGGCGAAAGTCGAAATGCAAAAGGCGAAAGGCGAAAGCCGAAAGGCGAAAGGTGAAAGGCGAAAGGCGAAAGGCGAAAGGCGAAAGGCGAAAGGCGAAAGGCGAAAGGCGAAAGGCGAAAGGCGAAAGGCGAAAGGCGAAATGCGAAAGGCGAAAGGGGAAAGGCGAAACGCGAAAGGCGGAAGGCGAAAGGCGAAAGGCGAAAGGCGAAAGGCGAAAGGCGAAAGGCGAAAGGCGAAAGGCGAAAGGCGAAAGGCGAAAGGCGAAAGGCGAAAGGCGAAAGGCGAAAGGCGAAAGGCGAAAGGCGAAAGGCGAAAGGCGAAAGGCGAAAGGCGGAATGCGAAAGGCGAAAGGCGAGGGGCGAGAGGCAAAAGTCAAAATGCCTAAGGCAAAAGGAAAAACGATTTTCAAAACATGAAATAAAAATGGAGAAATTTGAAATGCCTAAAGCAAAAGAACAAACGATATTCAAAAGATAAAATACAAAAGTTGAAATTGAAAATGCGAAATGGAAAATTCGAAATTATAAATTCGTATTTCAAAAGGCTAAAGGCGAAATGCGAAAGGCGAAATGCGAAAGGCGAAAGACGAAAGGCGAAGGGCGAAAGTCGAAAGTCGAAAGGCGAAAGGCGAAAGGCAAAAGGCGAAAGGCCAAAGGCGGAAGGCGGAAGGTGAAAGGCGAAAGGCGAAATTCGAAAGGCGAAAGGCGAAAGGCGAAAGGCGAAAGGCGAAAGGCGAAAGGCGAAAGGCGAAAGGCGAAAGGCGAAAGGCGAAAGGCGAAAGGCGAAAGGCGAAAGGCGAAAGGCGAAAGGCGAAAGGCGAAAGGCGAAGGGCGAGAGGCGAAAGGTGAAAGGCGAAAGGCGAAAGGCGAAAGGCGAAAGGCGAAAGGCGAAAGGCGAAAGGCGAAAGGCGAAAGGCGAAAGGCGAAAGGCGAAGGGCGAGAGGCGAAAGGCGAAAGGCGAAAGGCGAAAGGCGAAAGGCGAAAGGCGAAAGGCGAAAGGCGAAAGGCGAAAGGCGAAAGGCGAAAGGCGAAAGGCGAAAGGCGAAAGGCGAAAGGCGAAAGGCGAAAGGCGAAGGGCGAAGGGCGAAAGGCGGAAGGTGAAAGGCGAAAGGCGAAATGCGAAAGGCGAAAGGCGAAGGGCGAAAGGCGAAAGGCGAAAGGCGAAAGGCGGAAGGTGAAAGGCGAAAGGCGAAATTCGAAAGGCGAAAGGCGAAAGGCGAAAGGCGAAAGGCGAAAGGCGAAAGGCGAAAGGCGAAAGGCGAAAGGCGAAAGGCGAAAGGCGAAAGGCGAAAGGCGAAAGGCGAAAAGCGAAAGGCGAAAGGCGAAGGGCGAGAGGCGAAAGGCGAAAGGCGAAAGGCGAAAGGCGAAAGGCGAAAGGCGAAAGGCGAAAGGCGAAAGGCGAAGGGCGAAGGGCGAAAGGCGAAAGGCGGAAGGTGAAAGGCGAAAGGCGAAAGGCGAAAGGCGAAAGGCGAAAGGCGAAAGGCGAAAGGCGAAAGGCGAAAGGCGAAAGGCGAAAGGCGAAAGGCAAAAGGCGAAAGGCGAAAGGTGAAAGGCGAAAGGCGAAAGCGGAAGGTGAAAGGCGTAAGGCGAAAGGCGAAGGGCGAAAGACGAAAGGCGAAAGGCGATAGGCGAAAGGCGATAGGCGAAAGGCGAATGGCGAAAAGCGAAAAGCGAAAGGCGAAAGGCGAAAGGCGAAAGGCGAAAGGCGAAAGGCGAAAGGCGAAAGGCGAAAGGCGAAAGGCGAAAGGCGAAAGGCGAAGGGCGAAGGGCGAAAGGCGAAGGGCGAAAGGCGAAAGGCGAAAGGCGAAAGGCGAAAGGCGAAAGGCGAAAGGCGAAAGGCGAAAGGCGAAAGGCGAAAGGCGAAGAGCGAGAGGCGAAAGGCGAAAGGCGAAGGGCGAAGGGCGAAAGGCGGAAGGTGAAAGGCGAAAGGCGAAAGGCGAAAGGCGAAAGGCGAAAGGCGAAGGGCGAAAAGCGAAAGGCGAAAGGCGAAAGGCGGAAGGTGAAAGGCGAAATGCGAAATTCGAAAGGCGAAAGGCGAAAGGCGAAAGGCGAAAGGCGAAAGGCGAAAGGCGAAAGGCGAAAGGCGAAAGGCGAAAGGCGAAAGGCGAAACGCGAAACGCGAAAGGCGAAAGGCGAAAGGCGAAAGGCGAAAAGCGAAAGGCGAAAGGCGAAGGGCGAGAGGTGAAAGGCGAAAGGCGAAAGGCGAAAGGCGAAAGGCGAAAGGCGAAAGGCGAAAGGCGAAAGGCGAAAGGCGAAAGGCGAAAGGCGAAAGGCGAAAGGCGAAAGGCGAAAGGCGAAAGGCGAAAGGCGAAAGGCGAAAGGCGAAAGGCGAAAGGCGAAAGGCGAAAGGCGAAAGGCGAAAGGCGAAAGGCGAAAGGCGAAAGGCGAAATGCGAAAGGCGGAAGGCGAAAGGCGAAAGGCGAAAGGCGAAAGGCGAAAGGCGAAAGGCGAAAGGCGAAAGGCGAAAGGCGAAAGGCGAAAGGCGAAAGGCGAAAGGCGAAAGGCGAAAGGCGAAAGGCGAAAGGCGAAATGCGAAAGGCGAAAGGGGAAAGGCGAAACGCGAAAGGCGGAAGGCGAAAGGCGAAAGGCGAAAGGCGAAAGGCGAAAGGCGAAAGGCGAAAGGCGAAAGGCGAAAGGCGAAAGGCGAAAGGCGAAAGGCGAAAGGCGAAAGGCGAAAGGCGAAAGGCGAAAGGCGAAAGGCGAAAGGCGAAAGGCGAAAGGCGAAAGGCGAAAGGCGGAATGCGAAAGGCGAAAGGCGAGGGGCGAGAGGCAAAAGTCAAAATGCCTAAGGCAAAAGGAAAAACGATTTTCAAAACATGAAATAAAAATGGAGAAATTTGAAATGCCTAAAGCAAAAGAACAAACGATATTCAAAAGATAAAATACAAAAGTTGAAATTGAAAATGCGAAATGGAAAATTCGAAATTATAAATTCGTATTTCAAAAGGCTAAAGGCGAAATGCGAAAGGCGAAATGCGAAAGGCGAAAGACGAAAGGCGAAGGGCGAAAGTCGAAAGTCGAAAGGCGAAAGGCGAAAGGCAAAAGGCGAAAGGCCAAAGGCGGAAGGCGGAAGGTGAAAGGCGAAAGGCGAAATTCGAAAGGCGAAAGGCGAAAGGCGAAAGGCGAAAGGCGAAAGGCGAAAGGCGAAAGGCGAAAGGCGAAAGGCGAAAGGCGAAAGGCGAAAGGCGAAAGGCGAAAGGCGAAGGGCGAGAGGCGAAAGGTGAAAGGCGAAAGGCGAAAGGCGAAAGGCGAAAGGCGAAAGGCGAAAGGCGAAAGGCGAAAGGCGAAAGGCGAAAGGCGAAAGGCGAAGGGCGAGAGGCGAAAGGCGAAAGGCGAAAGGCGAAAGGCGAAAGGCGAAAGGCGAAAGGCGAAAGGCGAAAGGCGAAAGGCGAAAGGCGAAAGGCGAAAGGCGAAAGGCGAAAGGCGAAAGGCGAAAGGCGAAAGGCGAAAGGCGAAGGGCGAAGGGCGAAAGGCGGAAGGTGAAAGGCGAAAGGCGAAATGCGAAAGGCGAAAGGCGAAGGGCGAAAGGCGAAAGGCGAAAGGCGAAAGGCGGAAGGTGAAAGGCGAAAGGCGAAATTCGAAAGGCGAAAGGCGAAAGGCGAAAGGCGAAAGGCGAAAGGCGAAAGGCGAAAGGCGAAAGGCGAAAGGCGAAAGGCGAAAGGCGAAAGGCGAAAGGCGAAAGGCGAAAGGCGAAAAGCGAAAGGCGAAAGGCGAAGGGCGAGAGGCGAAAGGCGAAAGGCGAAAGGCGAAAGGCGAAAGGCGAAAGGCGAAAGGCGAAAGGCGAAGGGCGAAGGGCGAAAGGCGAAAGGCGGAAGGTGAAAGGCGAAAGGCGAAAGGCGAAAGGCGAAAGGCGAAAGGCGAAAGGCGAAAGGCGAAAGGCGAAAGGCGAAAGGCGAAAGGCGAAAGGCAAAAGGCGAAAGGCGAAAGGTGAAAGGCGAAAGGCGAAAGCGGAAGGTGAAAGGCGTAAGGCGAAAGGCGAAGGGCGAAAGACGAAAGGCGAAAGGCGATAGGCGAAAGGCGATAGGCGAAAGGCGAATGGCGAAAGGCGAAAAGCGAAAGGCGAAAGGCGAAAGGCGAAAGGCGAAAGGCGAAAGGCGAAAGGCGAAAGGCGAAAGGCGAAAGGCGAAAGGCGAAAGGCGAAGGGCGAAGGGCGAAAGGCGAAGGGCGAAAGGCGAAAGGCGAAAGGCGAAAGGCGAAAGGCGAAAGGCGAAAGGCGAAAGGCGAAAGGCGAAAGGCGAAGAGCGAGAGGCGAAAGGCGAAAGGCGAAGGGCGAAGGGCGAAAGGCGGAAGGTGAAAGGCGAAAGGCGAAAGGCGAAAGGCGAAAGGCGAAAGGCGAAGGGCGAAAAGCGAAAGGCGAAAGGCGAAAGGCGGAAGGTGAAAGGCGAAATGCGAAATTCGAAAGGCGAAAGGCGAAAGGCGAAAGGCGAAAGGCGAAAGGCGAAAGGCGAAAGGCGAAAGGCGAAAGGCGAAAGGCGAAAGGCGAAAGGCGAAAGGCGAAACGCGAAACGCGAAAGGCGAAAGGCGAAAGGCGAAAGGCGAAAAGCGAAAGGCGAAAGGCGAAGGGCGAGAGGTGAAAGGCGAAAGGCGAAAGGCGAAAGGCGAAAGGCGAAAGGCGAAAGGCGAAAGGCGAAAGGCGAAAGGCGAAAGGCGAAAGGCGAAAGGCGAAAGGCGAAAGGCGAAAGGCGAAAGGCGAAAGGCGAAAGGCGAAAGGCGAAAGGCGAAAGGCGAAAGGCGAAAGGCGAAAGGCGAAGGGCGAGAGGCGAAAGGTGAAAGGCGAAAGGCGAAAGGCGAAAGGCGAAAGGCGAAAGGCGAAAGGCGAAAGGCGAAAGGCGAAAGGCGAAGGGCGAGAGGCGAAAGGCGAAAGGCGAAAGGCGAAAGGCGAAAGGCGAAAGGCGAAAGGCGAAAGGCGAAAGGCGAAAGGCGAAAGGCGAAAGGCGAAGGGCGAAGGGCGAAAGGCGGAAGGTGAAAGGCGAAAGGCGAAAGGCGAAGGGCGAAAACGAAAGGCGAAAGGCGAAAGGCGGAAGGTGAAAGGCGAAAGGCGAAATTCGAAAGGCGAAAGGCGAAAGGCGAAAGGCGAAAGGCGAAAGGCGAAAGGCGAAAGGCGATAGGCGAAAGGCGAAAGGCGAAAGGCGAAAGTCGAAAGGCGAAACGCGAAAGGCGAAAGGCGAAAGGCGAAAGGCGAAAAGCGAAAGGCGAAAGGCGAAGGGCGAGAGGCGAAAGGCGAAAGGCGAAAGGCGAAAGGCGAAAGGCGAAAGGCGAAAGGCGAAAGGCGAAGGGCGAAGGGCGAAAGGCGGAAGGTGAAAGGCGAAAGGCGAAAGGCGAAAGGCGAAAGGCGAAAGGCGAAAGGCGAAAGGCGAAAGGCGAAGGGCGAGAGGCGAAAGGCGAAAGGCGAAAGGCGAAAGGCGAAAGGCGAAAGGCGAAAGGCGGAAGGCGAAAGGCGAAAGGCGAAGGGCGAAGGGCGAAAGGCGGAAGGTGAAACTCGAAAGGCGAAAGGCGAAAGGCGAAAGGCGAAAGGCGAAGGGCGAAAGGCGAAAGGCGAAAGGCAAAAGGCGAAAGGCGAAAGGCGAAAGGCGGAAGGCGGAAGGCGAAAGGTGAACGGCGAAGAGCGAAAGGCGAAAGGCGAAAGGCGAAAGGCGAAAGGCGAAAGGCGAAAGGCGAAAGGTGATAGGCGAAAGGCGAAAGGCGAAAGGCGAAAGGCGAAAGGCGAAAGGCGGAAGGCGAAAAGCGAAAGGCGAAAAGCGGAAGGCAAAAGGAAAAATAATTTTCAAAACATGAAATGAAAATGGAGAAATTTAAAATGCCTAAAGCAAAAGAAAAAACGATATTCAAAAGATAAAATACAAAAGTTGAAATTGAAAATGCGAAATGGAAAATTCGAAATTATAAATTTGTATTTCAAAATGCTAAAGGCGAATTGCGAAGGGCGAAAGACGAAAGGCGAAGGGCGAAAGTCGAAAGTCGAAATGCAAAAGGCGAAAGGCGAAAGGTGAAAGACGAAAGGCGAAAAGTGAAAGGCGAAAGGCGAAAGGCGAAAGGCGAAAGGCGAAAGGCGAAAGGCGAAAGGCGAAAGGCGAAAAGTGAAAGGCGAAAGGCGAAAGGCGAAAGGCGGCAGGCGAAAGGCGAAAGGCGAAAGGCGAAAGGCGAAAGGCGAAAGGCGAAAGGCGAAAGGCGAAAGGCGAAAGGCGGAAGGTGAAAGGCGAAAGGCGAAAGGCGAAAGGCGAAAGGCGAAAGGCGAAAGCGAAAGGCGAAAGGCGAAAAGCGAAAGGCGAAAGGCGAAAGGCGAAAGGCGAAAGTTGAAAGGCGAAAGGCGAAAAGTGAAAGGCGAAAGGCGAAAGGCGAAAGGCGAAAGGCGAAAGGCGAAAGGCGGAAGGCGAAAAGCGAAAGGCGAAAAGCGGAAGGCAAAAGGAAAAATAATTTTCAAAACATGAAATGAAAATGGAGAAATTTAAAATGCCTAAAGCAAAAGAAAAAACGATATTCAAAAGATAAAATACAAAAGTTGAAATTGAAAATGCGAAATGGAAAATTCGAAATTATAAATTTGTATTTCAAAGTGCTAAAGGCGAATTGCGAAGGGCGAAAGACGAAAGGCGAAGGGCGAAAGTCGAAAGTCGAAATGCAAAAGGCGAAAGGCGAAAGGTGAAAGACGAAAGGCGAAAAGTGAAAGGCGAAAGGAGAAAGGCGAAAGGCGAAAGGCGAAAGGCGAAAGGCGTAAGGCGAAACGCAAAAGGCGAAAGGCGAAAGGCGAAAGGCGAAAGGCGAAAGGCGAAAGGCGAAAGACGAAAGGCGAAAGGCGAAAGGCGAAAGGCGAAAGGCGAAAGGCGAAAGGCGAAAGGCGAAAGGCGAAAGGCGAAAGGCGAAAGGCGAAAGGCGAAAGGCGAAAGGCGAAAGGCGAAAGGCGAAAGGTGAAAGGCGAAAGGAGAAAGGCGAAAGGCGAAAGCGAAAGGCGAAAGGCGAAAGGCGAAAGGCGAAAGGCGAAAGGCGGAAGGCGAAAGGCGAAAGGCGGAAGGCGAAAGGCGAAAGGCGGAAGGTGAAAGGCGAAAGGCGAAAGGCGGAAGGCGAAAGGCGAAAAGTGAAAGGCGAAAGGCGAAAGGCGAAAGGCGGAAGGCGAAAGGCGAAAGGCGGAAGGTGAAAGGCGAAAGGCGAAAGGCGAAAGGCGAAAGGCGAAAGGCGAAAGCGAAAGGCGAAAGGCGAAAAGCGAAAGGCGAAAGGCGAAAGGCGAAAGTTGAAAGGCGAAAGGCGAAAAGTGAAAGGCGAAAGGCGAAAGGCGAAAGGCGAAAGGCGAAAGGCGGAAGGCGAAAAGCGAAAGGCGAAAAGCGGAAGGCAAAAGGAAAAATAATTTTCAAAACATGAAATGAAAATGGAGAAATTTAAAATGCCTAAAGCAAAAGAAAAAACGATATTCAAAAGATAAAATACAAAAGTTGAAATTGAAAATGCGAAATGGAAAATTCGAAATTATAAATTTGTATTTCAAAATGCTAAAGGCGAATTGCGAAGGGCGAAAGACGAAAGGCGAAGGGCGAAAGTCGAAAGTCGAAATGCAAAAGGCGAAAGGCGAAAGGTGAAAGACGAAAGGCGAAAAGTGAAAGGCGAAAG
This sequence comes from Dioctria rufipes, assembly GCA_963924295.1. Lineage (NCBI taxonomy): Eukaryota > Metazoa > Arthropoda > Insecta > Diptera > Asilidae > Dioctria > Dioctria rufipes. The sequence continues at coordinate 486,301 of CAWUPM010000665.1, read as the reverse complement.
GCGAAAGGCGAAAGGCGAAAGGCGAAAGGCGAAAGGCGAAAGGCGAAAGGCGAAAGGCGAAAGGCGAAAGGCAAAAGGCGAAAGGCGAAAGGCGAAAGGCGAAAGGCGAAAGGCGAAAGGCGAAAGGCGAAAGCCGAAAGGCGAAAGGCGAAAGGCGAAAAGCGGAAGGCAAAAGGAAAAATAATTTTCAAAACATGAAATGAAAATGGAGAAATTTAAAATGCCTAAAGCAAAAGAAAAAACGATATTCAAAAGATAAAATACAAAAGTTGAAATTGAAAATGCGAAATGGAAAATTCGAAATTATAAATTTGTATTTCAAAATGCTAAAGGCGAATTGCGAAGGGCGAAAGACGAAAGGCGAAGGGCGAAAGTCGAAAGTCGAAATGCAAAAGGCGAAAGGCGAAAGGTGAAAGACGAAAGGCGAAAAGTGAAAGGCGAAAGGAGAAAGGCGAAAGGCGAAAGGCGAAAGGCGAAAGGCGAAAGGCGTAAGGCGAAACGCAAAAGGCGAAAGGCGAAAGGCGAAAGGCGAAAGGCGAAAGGCGAAAGGCGAAAGACGAAAGGCGAAAGGCGAAAGGCGAAAGGCGAAAGGCGAAAGGCGAAAGGCGAAAGGCGAAAGGCGAAAAGCGAAAGGCGAAAGGCGAAAGGCGAAAGGTGAAAGGCGAAAGGAGAAAGGCGAAAGGCGAAAGGCGAAAGGCGAAAGGCGAAAGGCGAAAGGCGAAAGGCGAAAGGCGAAAGGCGAAAGGCGGAAGGCGAAAGGCGAAAGGCGGAAGGTGAAAGGCGAAAGGCGGAAGGCGAAAGGCGAAAAGTGAAAGGCGAAAGGCGAAAGGCGGAAGGCGAAAAGCGAAAGGCGAAAGGCGAAAAGCGGAAGGCAAAAGGAAAAATAATTTTCAAAACATGAAATGAAAATGGAGAAATTTAAAATGCCTAAAGCAAAAGAAAAAACGATATTCAAAAGATAAAATACAAAAGTTGAAATTGAAAATGCGAAATGGAAAATTCGAAATTATAAATTCGTATTTCAAAAGGCTAAAGGCGAAATGCGAAAGGCGAAAGACGAAAGGCGAAGGGCGATTATCGAAAGGCGAAAGGCGAAAGGCGAATGGCGAAAGGCGAAAGGGGAAAGGCGAAAGGCGAAATGCGAAAGGCGAAAGGCGAAAGGCGACAGGCGAAAGGCGAAAGGCGAAAGGCGAAAGGCGAAAGGCGAAAGGCGAAAGGCGAAAGGCAAAAGGCGAAAGGCGAAAGGCGAAAGGCGAAAGGCGAAAGGCGAAAGGCGAAAGCCGAAAGGCGAAAAGCGAAAGGCGAAAGGCGAAAAGCGGGAGGCAAAAGGAAAAATAATTTTCAAAACATGAAATGAAAATGGAGAAATTTAAAATGCCTAAAGCAAAAGAAAAAACGATATTCAAAAGATAAAATACAAAAGTTGAAATTGAAAATGCGAAATGGAAAATTCGAAATTATAAATTTGTATTTCAAAATGCTAAAGGCGAATTGCGAAGGGCGAAAGACGAAAGGCGAAGGGCGAAAGTCGAAAGTCGAAATGCAAAAGGCAAAAGGCGAAAGGTGAAAGACGAAAGGCGAAAAGTGAAAGGCGAAAGGCGAAAGGCGAAAGGCGAAAGGCGAAAGGCGAAAGGCGTAAGGCGAAACGCAAAAGGCGAAAGGCGAAAGGCGAAAGGCGAAAGGCGAAAGGCGAAAGGCGAAAGGCGAAAGGCGGAAGGCGAAAGGCGAAAGGCGAAAGGTGAAGGTCGAGAGGCAAAATTCAAAATGCCTAAGGCAAAAGGAAAAACGATTTTCAAAACATGAAATAAAAATGGAGAAATTTAAAATGCCTAAAGCAAAAGAAAAAACGATATTCAAAAGATAAAATACAAAAGTTGAAATTGAAAATGCGAAATGGAAAATTCGAAATTATAAATTCGTATTTCAAAAGGCTAAAGGCGAAATGCGAAAGGCGAAAGACGAAAGGCGAAGGGCGATTGTCGAAAGGCGAATGGCGAAAGACGAAAGGCGAAAGGCGAAATGCGAAAGGCGAAAGGCGAAAGGCGAAAGGCGAAAGGCGAAAGGCGAAAGGCGAAAGGCGAAAGGCGAAAGGCGAAAGGCGAAAGGCGAAAGGCGAAAGGCGAAAGGCAAAAGGCGAAAGGCGAAAGGCGAAAGGCGAAAGGCGAAAGACGAAAGGCGAAAGGCGAAAGGCGAAAGGCGAAAGGCGATAGGCGAAAGGCGAAAGGCGAAAGGCGAAAAGCGAAAGGCGAAAGGCGAAAAGCGGAAGGCAAAAGGAAAAATAATTTTCAAAACATGAAATGAAAATGGAGAAATTTAAAATGCCTAAAGCAAATGAAAAAACGATATTCAAAAGATAAAATACAAAAGCTGAAATTGAAAATGCGAAATGGAAAATTCGAAATTATAAATTTGTATTTCAAAATGCTAAAGGCGAATTGCGAAAGGCGAAAGACGAAAGGCGAAGGGCGAAAGTCGAAAGGCGAAAGTCGAAATGCAAAAGGCGAAAGGCGAAAGGTGAAAGGCGAAAGGCGAAAGGCGAAAGGCGAAAGGCGTAAGGCGAAACGCGAAAGGCGAAAGGCGAAAGGCGAAAGGCGAGAGGCAAAAGGCGAAAGGCGAAAGGCGAAAGGCGAAAGGCGAAAGGCGAAAGGCGAAAGGGGAAAGGGGAAAGGCGAAAGGCGAAAGGCGGAAGGCGAAAGGGGAAAGGCGAAAGGCGAAAGGCGAAAGCGGAAGGTGAAAGGCGTAAGGCGAAAGGCGAAAGGCGAAAGGCGAAAGACGAAAGGCGAAAGGCGAAAGGCGAAAGCGAAAGGCGAAAGGCGAAAAGCGAAAGGCGAAAGGCAAAAGGCGAAAGGCGAAAGGTGAAAGGCGAAAGGCGAAAGCGGAAGGTAAAAGGCGTAAGGCGAAAGGCAAAGGGCGAAAGACGAAAGGCGATAGGCGAAAGGCGATAGGCGAAAGGCGAAAGGCGAAAGGCGAAAGGCGAAAGGCGAAAGGCGAAAGGCGAAAGGCGAAAGGCGAAAGGCGAAAGGCGAAAGGCGAAAAGCGAAAGGCGAAAGGCGAAAAGCGGAAGGCAAAAGGAAAAATAATTTTCAAAACATGAAATGAAAATGGAGAAATTTAAAATGCCTAAAGCAAAAGAAAAAACGATATTCAAAAGATAAAATACAAAAGTTGAAATTGAAAATGCGAAATGGAAAATTCGAAATTATAAATTTGTATTTCAAAATGCTAAAGGCGAATTGCGAAAGGCGAAAGGCGAAAGGCGAAGGGCGAAAGTCGAAAGGCGAAAGTCGAAATGCAAAAGGCGAAAGGCGAAAGCCGAAAGGCGAAAGGTGAAAGGCGAAAGGCGAAAGGTGAAAGGCGAAAGGCGAAAGGCGAAAGGCGAAAGGCGAAAGGCGAAAGGCGAAAGGCGAAAGGCGAAAGGCGAAAGGCGAAAGGCGTAAGGCGAAACGCGAAAGGCGAAAGGCGAAAGGCGAAAGGCGAAAGGCGAAAGGCGAAAGGCGAAAGGCGAAAGGCGAAAGGCGAAAGGCGAAATGCGAAAGGCGAAAGGCGAAAGGCGAAAGGCGAAAGGCGAAAGGCGAAAGGCGAAAGGCGAAAGGCGAAATGCGAAAGGCGAAAGGGGAAAGGCGAAAGGCGAAATGCGAAAGGCGAAAGGCGAAAGGCGAAAGGCGAAAGGCGAAAGGCGAAAGGCGAAAGGCGAAAGGCGAAATGCGAAAGGCGAAAGGGGAAAGGCGAAAGGCGAAAGGCGAAAGGCGGAAGGCGAAAGGCGAAAGGCGAAAGGCGAAAGGCGAAAGGCGAAAGGCGAAAGGCGAAAGGCGAAAGGCAAAAGTCAAAATGCCTAAGGCAAAAGGAAAAACGATTTTCAAAACATGAAATAAAAATGGAGAAATTTGAAATGCCTAAAGCAAAAGAACAAACGATATTCAAAAGATAAAATACAAAAGTTGAAATTGAAAATGCGAAATGGAAAATTCGAAATTATAAATTCGTATTTCAAAAGGCTAAAGGCGAAATGCGAAAGGCGAAATGCGAAAGGCGAAAGACGAAAGGCGAAGCGCGAAAGCCGAAAGTCGAAAGGCGAAAGGCGAAAGGCAAAAGGCGAAAGGCCAAAGGCGGAAGGCGGAAGGTGAAAGGCGAAAGGCGAAATTCGAAAGGCGAAAGGCGAAAGGCGAAAGGCGAAAGGCGAAAGGCGAAAGGCGAAAGGCGAAAGGCGAAAGGCGAAAGGCGAAAGGCGAAAGGCGAAAGGCGAAAGGCGAAAGGCGAAAGGCGAAGGGCGAGAGGCGAAAGGTGAAAGGCGAAAGGCGAAAGGCGAAAGGCGAAAGGCGAAAGGCGAAAGGCGAAAGGCGAAAGGCGAAAGGCGAAAGGCGAAAGGCGAAAGGCGAAAGGCGAAAGGCGAAGGGCGAGAGGCGAAAGGCGAAAGGCGAAAGGCGAAAGGCGAAAGGCGAAAGGCGAAAGGCGAAAGGCGAAAGGCGAAAGGCGAAAGGCGAAAGGCGAAAGGCGAAAGGCGAAAGGCGAAAGGCGAAAGGCGAAAGGCGAAAGGCGAAGGGCGAAGGGCGAAAGGCGGAAGGTGAAAGGCGAAAGGCGAAAGGCGAAAGGCGAAAGGCGAAGGGCGAAAGGCGAAAGGCGAAAGGCGAAAGGCGGAAGGTGAAAGGCGAAAGGCGAAATTCGAAAGGCGAAAGGCGAAAGGCGAAAGGCGAAAGGCGAAAGGCGAAAAGCGAAAGGCGAAAGGCGAAGGGCGAGAGGCGAAAGGCGAAAGGCGAAAGGCGAAAGGCGAAAGGCGAAAGGAGAAAGGCGAAAGGCGAAAGGCGAAAGGCGAAGGGCGAAGGGCGAAAGGCGGAAGGTGAAAGGCGAAAGGCGAAAGGCGAAAGGCGAAAGGCGAAAGGCGAAAGGCGAAAGGCGAAAGGCGAAGGGCGAGAGGCGAAAGGCGAAAGGCGAAAGGCGAAAGGCGAAAGGCGAAGGGCGAGAGGCGAAAGGCGAAAGGCGAAAGGCGAAAGGCGAAAGGCGAAAGGCGAAAGGCGAAAGGCGAAAGGCGAAGGGCGAAGGGCGAAAGGCGGAAGGTGAAACTCGAAAGGCGAAAGGCGAAAGGCGAAAGGCGAAAGGCGAAGGGCGAAAGGCGAAAGGCGAAAGGCGAAAGGCGAAAGGCGAAAGGCGAAAGGCGAAAGGCGAAAGGCGAAAGGCGAAAGGCGAAAGGCGAAAGGCGAAAGGCGAAAGGCGAAAGGCGAAAGGCGAAAGGCGAAGGGCGAAGGGCGAAAGGCGAAAGGCGAAAGGCGAAAGGCGAAAGGCGAAAGGCGAAAGGCGAAAGGCGAAAGGCGAAAGGCGAAAGGCGAAAGGCGAAAGGCGAAGGGCGAGAGGCGAAAGGCGAAAGGCGAAGGGCGAAGGGCGAAAGGCGGAAGGTGAAAGGCGAAAGGCGAAAGGCGAAAGGCGAAAGGCGAAAGGCGAAAGGCGAAGGGCGAAAAGCGAAAGGCGAAAGGCGAAAGGCGGAAGGTGAAAGGCGAAAGGCGAAATTCGAAAGGCGAAAGGCGAAAGGCGAAAGGCGAAAGGCGAAAGGTGAAAGGCGAAAGGCGAAAGGCGAAAGGCGAAAGGCGAAAGGCGAAAGGCGAAAGGCGAAAGGCGAAAGGCGAAACGCGAAAGGCGAAAGGCGAAAGGCGAAAGGCGAAAAGCGAAAGGCGAAAGGCGAAGGGCGAGAGGCGAAAGGCGAAAGGCGAAAGGCGAAAGGCGAAAGGCGAAAGGCGAAAGGCGAAAGGCGAAGGGCGAAAGGCGAAAGGCGAAAGGCGAAAGGCGAAAGGCGAAAGGCGAAGGGCGAGAGGCGAAAGGTGAAAGGCGAAAGGAGAAAGGCGAAAGGCGAAAGGCGAAAGGCGAAAGGCGAAAGGCGAAAGGCGAAAGGCGAAAGGCGAAAGGCGAAGGGCGAGAGGCGAAAGGCGAAAGGCGAAAGGCGAAAGGCGAAAGGCGAAAGGCGAAAGGCGAAAGGCGAAAGGCGAAAGGCGAAAGGCGAAAGGCGAAAGGCGAAAGGCGAAAGGCGAAAGGCGAAGGGCGAAGGGCGAAAGGCGGAAGGTGAAAGGCGAAAGGCGAAGGGCGAAAACTAAAGGCGAAAGGCGGAAGGTGAAAGGCAAAAGGCGAAATTCGAAAGGCGAAAGGCGAAAGGCGAAAGGCGAAAGGCGAAAGGCGAAAGGCGAAAGGCGAAAGGCGAAAGGCGAAAGGCGAAAGGCGAAAGGCGAAACGCGAAAGGCGAAAGGCGAAAGGCGAAAGGCGAAAAGCGAAAGGCGAAAGGCGAAGGGCGAGAGGCGAAAGGCGAAAGGCGAAAGGCGAAAGGCGAAAGGCGAAAGGAGAAAGGCGAAAGGCGAAAGGCGAAAGGCGAAGGGCGAAGGGCGAAAGGCGGAAGGTGAAAGGCGAAAGGCGAAAGGCGAAAGGCGAAAGGCGAAAGGCGAAAGGCGAAAGGCGAAAGGCGAAAGGCGAAGGGCGAGAGGCGAAAGGCGAAAGGCGAAAGGCGAAAGGCGAAAGGCGAAAGGCGAAAGGCGAAAGGCGAAAGGCGAAGGGCGAAGGGCGAAAGGCGGAAGGTGAAACTCGAAAGGCGAAAGGCGAAAGGCGAAAGGCGAAGGGCGAAAGGCGAAAGGCGAAAGGCGAAAGGCGAAAGGCGAAAGGCGAAAGGCGGAAGGCGGAAGGCGAAAGGTGAACGGCGAAGAGCGAAAGGTGAAAGGCGAAAGACGAAAGGTGAAAGCCGAAAGGCGAAAGGTGATAGGCGAAAGGCGAAAGGCGGAAGGCGAAAGGCGGAAGGCGAAAGGCGAAAGGCGAAAGGCGAAGGGCGAGAGGCGAAAGGTGAAAGGCGAAATGCGAAAGGCGAAAGGCGAAAGGCGAAAGGCGAAAGGCGAAAGGCGAAAGGCGAAAGGCGAAAGGCGAAAGGCGAAAGGCGAACGGCGAAAGGCGAAAGGCGAACGGCGAAAGGCGAAAGGCGAAAGGCGAAAGGCGAAAGGCGAAAGGCGAAAGGCGAAAGGCGAAAGGCGAAAGGCGAAAGGCGAAAGGCGAAAGGCGAAGGGCGAGAGGCGAAAGGTGAAAGGCGAAAGGCGAAAGGCGAAAGGCGGAAGGCGAAAGGCGGAAGGCGAAAGGTGAACGGCGAAGAGCGAAAGGTGAAAGGCGAAAGGCGAAAGGTGAATGCCGAAAGGCGAAAGGTGATAGGCGAAAGGCGAAAGGCGGAAGGCGAAAGGCGAAAGGCGAAAGGCGAAGGGCGAGAGGCGAAAGGTGAAAGGCGAAAGGCGAAAGGCGAAAGGCGAAAGGCGAAAGGCGAAAGGCGAAAGGCGAAAGGCGAAAGGCGAAAGGCGAAAGGCGAAAGGCGAAGGGCGAAGGGCGAGAGGCGAAAGGTGAAAGGCGAAAGGCGAAAGGCGAAAGGCGGAAGGCGAAAGGCGGAAGGCGAAAGGTGAACGGCGAAGAGCGAAAGGTGAAAGGCGAAAGGCGAAAGGTGAATGCCGAAAGGCGAAAGGTGATAGGCGAAAGGCGAAAGGCGGAAGGCGAAAGGCGAAAGGCGAAAGGCGAAGGGCGAGAGGCGAAAGGTGAAAGGCGAAAGGCGAAAGGCGAAAGGCGAAAGGCGAAAGGCGAAAGGCGAAAGGCGAAAGGCGAAAGGCGAAAGGCGAAAGGCGAAAGGCGGAAGGTGAAAGGCGAAAGGCGAAAGGCGAAAGGCGAAAGGCGAAAGGCGAAAGGCGAAAGGCGAAAGGCGAAAGGCGAAAGGCGAAAGGCGAAAGGCGAAAGGCGAAAAGCGGAAGGCAAAAGGAAAAACGATTTTCAAAACATGAAATGAAAATGGAGAAATTTAAAATGCCTAAAGCAAAAGAAAAAAACGATATTTAAAAGATAAAATACAAAACTTGAAATTGAAAATGCGAAATGGAAAATTCGAAATTATAAATTTGTATTTCAAAATGCTAAAGGCGAATTGCGAAAGGCGGAAGGTGAAAAGCGTAAGGCGAAAGGCGAAAGGCGAAAGGCGAAAGGCGAAAGGCGAAAGGCGAAAGGCGAAGGCGAAAGGCGAAAGGCGAAAGGCGAAAGGCGAAAGCGGAAGGTGAAAGGCGTAAGGCGAAAGGCCAAAGGCGAAAGGCGAAAGACGAAAGGCGAAAGGCGAAAGGCGAAAGGCGAAAGTCGAAAGGCGAAAGGCGAAAGGCGATAGGCGAAAGGCGAAAGGCGAAAGGCGAAAGGTGAAAGGCGAAAGGCGAAAGGCGAAAGGCGAAAGGCGAAAGGCGAAAGGCGAAAGGCGAAAGGCGAAAGGCGAAAAGCGAAAGGCGAAAGGCGAAAAGCGAAAGGCGAAAGGCGAAAAGCGGGAGGCGAAAGGCGAAAGGCGAAAGGCGAAAGGCGAAAGGCGAAAGGCGAAAGACGAAAGACGAAAGGCGAAAGGCGAAAGGCGAAAGGCGAAAGGCGAAAGGCGAAAGGCGAAAGGCGGAAGGTGAAAGGCGTAAGGCGAAAGGCGAAAGGCGGAAGGTGAAAGGCGTAAGGCGAAAGGCGAAAGGCGAAAGGCGAAAGGCGAAAGGCGAAAGGCGAAAGGCGAAAGGCGAAAGGCGAAAGTCGAAAGGCGAAAGGCGAAAGGCGATAGGCGAAAGGCGAAAGGCGAAAGGCGAAAGGTGAAAGGCGAAAGGCGAAAGGCGAAAGGCGAAAGGCGAAAGGCGAAATGCGAAAGGCGAAAGGCGAAAGGCGAAAGGCGAAAAGGAAAGGCGAAAGGCGAATGGCGAAAGGCGAAAGGCGAAAGGCGAAAGGCGAAAGGCGAAAGGCGAAAGGCGAAAGGCGAAAGTCGAAAGGCGAAAGGCGAAAGGCGAAAGGCGAAAGGCGAAAGGCGAAAGGCGAAAGGCGAAAGGCGAAAGGCGAAAGGCGAAAGGCGAAAGGCGAAAGGCGAAAGGCGAAAGGCGAAAGGCGAAAGGCGAAAGGTGAAAGGCGAAAGGCGAAAGGCGAAAGGCGAAAGGCGAAAGGCGAAAGGCGAAAGGCGGAAGGTGAAAGGCGTAAGGCGAAAGGCGAAAGGCGAGAGGCGAAAGGCGAAAGGCGAAAGGCGGAAGGTGAAAGGCGAAAGGCGAAAGGCGAAAGGCGAAAGGCGAAAAGCGAAAGGCGAAAGGCGAAAGGCGAAAGGCGAAAGGCGAAAGGCGAAAGTTGAAAGGCGAAAGGCGAAAAGTGAAAGGCGAAAGGCGAAAGGCGAAAGGCGAAAGGCGAAAAGCGAAAGGCGGAAGGCGAAAGGCGAAAGGCGAAAGGTGAATGGCGAGAGGCAAAAGTCAAAATGCCTAAGGCAAAAGGAAAAACGATTTTCAAAACATGAAATAAAAATGGAGAAATTTAAAATGCCTAAAGCAAAAGAAAAAACAATATTCAAAAGTAAAATACAAAAGTTGAAATTGAAAATGCGAAATGGAAAATTCGAAATTATAAATTCGTATTTCAAAAGGCTAAAGGCGAAATGCGAAAGGCGAAAGACGAAAGGCGAAGGGCGACTGTCGACAGGCGAAAGGCGAAAGGCGAAAGGCGAAAGGCGAAAGGCGAAAGGCGAAAGGCGAAAGGCGAAGGCGAAAGGCGAAAGGCGAAAGGCGAAAGGCGAAAGGCGAAAGGCGAAAGGCGAAAGGCGAAAGTCGAAAGGCGAAAGGCGAAAGGCGAAAGGCGAAAGGCGAAAGGCGAAAGTCGAAAGGCGAAAGGCGAAAGGCGAAAGGCGAAAGGCGAAAGGTGAAAGGCGAAAGGCGAAAGGCGAAAGGCGAAAGGCGAAAGGCGAAAGGCGAAAGGCGAAAGGCGAAAGGCGAAAGGCGAAAGGCGAAAGGCGAAAGGCGAAAGGCGAAAGGCGAAAGGCGGAAGGTGAAAGGCGTAAGGCGAAAGGCGAAAGGCGAAAGGCGAAAGGCGAAAGGCGAAAGGCGAAAGGCGAAAGGCGAAAGGCGAAAGGCGGAAGGTGAAAGGCGAAAGGCGAAAGGCAAAAGGCGAAAGGCGAAAGGCGAAAGGCGAAAGGCGATGGCGAAAGGCGAAAGGCGAAAGGCGAAAGGCGAAAGGCGAAAGGCGAAAGGCGGAAGGTGAAAGGCGTAAGGCGAAAGGCGAAATGCGAAAGGCGAAAGGCGAAAGGCGAAAGGAAAAACGATTTTCAAAACATGAAATAAAAATGGAGAAATTTAAAATGCCTAAAGCAAAAGAAAAAACGATATTCAAACGATAAAATACAAAAGTTGAAATTGAAAATGCGAAATGGAAAATTCGAAATTATAGATTCGTATTTCAAAAGGCTAAAGGCGAAATGCGAAAGGCGAAAGACGAAAGCGAAGGGCGAAATTCGAAATGCGAAAGGCGAATGGCGAAAGGCAAAAGGCGAAAGGCGAAAGGCGAAAGGCGAAAGGCGAAAGGCGAAAGGCGAAAGGCGAAAGGCGAAAGGCGAAAGCGAAAGGCGAAAGGCGAAAAGCGAAAGGCGAAAGGCGAAAGGCGAAAGGCGAAAGGCGAAAGGCGAAAGGCGAAAGGTGAAAGGCGAAAGGTGAAAGGCGAAAGGCGAAAGGTGAAAGGCGAAAGGCGAAAGGTGAAAGGCGAAAGGCGAAAGGCGAAAGGCGAAAGGCGAAAGGCGAAAGGCGAAAGGCGAAAGGCGAAAGGCGAAAGGCGAAAGGCGGAAGGCGAAAGGCGAAAGGCGAGGGGCGAGAGGCAAAAGTCAAAATGCCTAAGGCAAAAGTAAAAACGATTTTCAAAACATGAAATAAAAATGGAGAAATTTGAAATGCCTAAAGCAAAGGAAAAAACGATATTCAAAAGATAAAATACAAAAGTTGAAATTGAAAATGCGAAATGGAAAATTCGAAATTATAAATTCGTATTTCAAAAGGCTAAAGGCGAAATGCGAAAGGCGAAATGCGAAAGGCGAAAGACGAAAGGCGAAGGGCGAAAGTCGAAAAGCGAAAGGCGAAAGGCGAAAGGCAAAAGGCGAAAGGCCAAAGGCGAAAGGCGGAAGGTGAAAGGCGAAAGGCGAAATTCGAAACGCGAAAGGCGAAAGGCGAAAGGCGAAAGACGAAAGTCGGAAGGTGAAAGGCGAAAGGCGAAAGGCGGAAGGCGAAAGGCGAAAGGCGAAAGGCGAAAGGCGAAAGGCGAAAGGCGGAAGGTGAAAGGCGAAAGGCGAAAGGCGAAAGGCGAAAGGCGAAAGGCGAAAGGCGAAAGGCGAAAGGCGTAAGACGAAAGGCGAAAAGCGGAAGGCAAAAGGAAAAACGATTTTCAAAACATGAAATGAAAATGGAGAAATTTAAAATGCCTAAAGCAAAAGAAAAAACGATATTCAAAAGATAAAATACAAAAGTTGAAATTGAAAATGCGAAATGGAAAATTCGAAATTATAAATTTGTATTTCAAAAGGCTAAAGGCGAAATGCGAAAGGCGAAAGTCGAAAGGCGAAAGGCGAAAGGCGAAAGGCGAAAGGCGAAAGGTGAAAGGCGAAAGGCGAAAGGTGAAAGGCGAAAGGCGAAAGGCGAAAGGCGAAAGGCGAAAGGCGAAAGGCGAAAGGCCAAAGGCAAAAGGCGAAAGGCGGAAGGTGAAAGGCGGAAGGTGAAAGGCGAAAGGCGAAAGGCGAAAGGCGAAAGGCCAAAGGCAAAAGGCGAAAGCGAAAGGCGAAAGGCGAAAGGCGAAAGGTGAAAGCCGAAAGGCGAAAGGTGAAAGGCGAAAGGCGAAAGGCGAAAGGCGAAAGGCGAAAGGCGAAAGGCGAAAGGCGAAAGGCGAAAGGCGAAAGGCGAAAGGCGAAAGATGAAAGGCGAAGGGCGAAAGTCGAAAGGCGAAAGGCGATTGGCGAAAGGCGAAAGCCGAAAGGCGGAAGGTGAAAGGCGGAAGGTGAAAGGCGAAAGGCGAAAGGCGGAAGGCGAAATGCGAAAGGCGAAAGGCGAAAGGCCAAAGGCAAAAGGCGAAAGCGAAAGGCGAAAGGCGAAAGGCGAAAGGTGAAAGGCGAAAGGCGAAAGGTGAAAGGCGAAAGGCGAAAGGCGAAAGGCGAAAGGCGAAAGGCGAAAGGCGAAAGGCGAAAGGCGAAAGGCGAAAGGCGAAAGGCGAAAGGCGAAAGGCGAAAGGCGAAAGGCGAAAGGCGAAAGATGAAAGGCGAAGGGCGAAAGTCGAAAGGCGAAAGGCGAAATGCAAAAGGCGAAAGGCGAAAGGTGAAAGGCGAAAGGCGAAAGGTGAAAGGCGAAAGGCGAAAGGCGAAAGGCGAAAGGCGAAAGGCGAAATGCGAAAGGCGAAATGCGAAAGGCGAAAGGCGAAAGCGGAAAGGCGAAAGGCGAAAGGCGAAAGGCGGAAGGTGAAAGGCGAATGGCGAAAGGCAAAAGGCGAAAGGCAAAATGCGAAAGGCGAAAAGCGAAAGGCGAAAGGCGGAAGGTGAAAGGCGAAAGGCGAAAGGAGGAAGGCGAAAGGCGAAAGGCGAAAGCGAAAGGCGAAAGGCGAAAGGCGAAAGGAGAAAGGCGGAAGGTGAAAGGCGAAAGCGAAAGGCGAAAGGCGAAAGGCGAAAGGAGAAAGGCGGAAGGTGAAAGGCGAAAAGCGAAAGGCGAAAGGCGAAAGGCGAAAGGCGAAAGGCGAAAGGCGAAAGTCGAAAGGCGAAAGGCGAAAGGCGAAAGGCGAAAGGCGGAAGGCGAAATGTGAAAGGCTAAAGGCGAAAAACGAAAGGCGAAAGGCGAAAGGCGGAAGGTGAAAGGCGGAAGGTGAAAGGCGAAAGGCGAAAGGCGAAAGGCGAAAGGCGAAAGGCGAAAGGCGAAAGGCGAAAGGCGAAAGGCGAAAGCCGAAAGTTGTAAGGCGAAAGGCGAAAAGTGAAAGGCGAAAGGCGAAAAGCGAAAGGCGGAAGGCGAAAGGCGAAAGGCGAAAGGCGAAAGGCGAAAGGCGAAGGGCGAGAGGCAAAAGTCAAAATGCCTAAGGCAAAAGGAAAAACGATTTTCAAAACATGAAATAAAAATGGAGAAATTTAAAATGCCTAAAGCAAAAGAAAAAACGATATTCAAAAGGTAAAATACAAAAGTTGAAATTGAAAATGCGAAATGGAAAATTCGAAATTATAAATTCGTATTTCAAAAGGCTAAAGGCGAAATGCGAAAGGCGAAAGTCGAAAGCCGAAGGGCGAATGTCGAAAGGCGAAAGGCGATTGGCGAAAGGCGAAAGCCGAAAGGCGGAAGGTGAAAGGCGGAAGGTGAAAGGCGAAAGGCGGAAGGCGAAATGCGAAAGGCGAAAGGCGAAAGGCGAAAGGCAAAAGGCGAAAGCGAAAGGCGAAAGGCGAAAGGCGAAAGGCGAAAGGTGAAAGGCGAAAGGCGAAAGGTGAAAGGCGAAAGGCGAAAGGCGAAAGGCGAAAGGCGAAAGGCGAAAGGCGAAAGGCGAAAGGCGAAAGGCGAAAGGCGAAAGGCGAAAGGCGAAAGGCGAAAGGCGAAAGGCGAAAGGCGAAAGGCGAAAGGCGAAAGGCGAAAGGCGAAAGCGAATGGCGAAATGCGAAAAGCGAAAGGCGAAAGGCGAAAGGCGAAAGGCGAAAGGTGAAAGGCGAAAGGCGAAAGGTGAAAGGCGAAAGGCGAAAGGCGAAAGGCGAAAGGCGAAAGTCGAAAGGCGAAAGGCGAAAGGCGAAAGGCGAAAGGCGAAAGGCGAAAGGCGAAAGGCGAAAGGCGAAAGGCGGAAGGCGAAAGGCGAAAGGCGAGGGGCGAGAGGCAAAAGTCAAAATGCCTAAGGCAAAAGGAAAAACGATTTTCAAAACATGAAACAAAAATGGAGAAATTTGAAATGCCTAAAGCAAAAGAAAAAACGATATTCAAAAGATAAAATACAAAAGTTGAAATTGAAAATTCGAAATGGAAAATTCGAAATTATAAATTCGTATTTCAAAAGGCTAAAGGCGAAATGCGAAAGGCGAAATGCGAAAGGCGAAAGACGAAAGGCGAAGGGCGAAAGTCGAAAGGCGAAAGGCGAAAGGCAAAAGGCGAAAGGCCAAAGGCGAAAGGCGGAAGGTGAAAGGCGAAAGGCGAAATTCGAAAGGCGAAAGGCGAAAGGTGAAAGGCGAAAGGCGAAAGGCGGAAGGCGAAAGGCGAAAGGCGAAAGGCAAAAGTCGAAAGGCGAAAGGCGAAAGGCGAAAGGCGGAAGGTGAAAGGCGAAAGGCGAAAGGCGAAAGGCGAAAGGCGAAAGCGAAAGGCGAAAGGCGTAAGGCGAAAGGCGAAAAGCGGAAGGCAAAAGGCGAAAGGCGAAAGGCGAAAGGCGAAAGGCGATGGGCGAGAGGCAAAAGTCAAAATGCCTAAGGCAAAAGGAAAAACGATTTTCAAAACATGAAATAAAAATGGAGAAATTTAAAATGCCTAAAGCAAAAGAAAAAACGATATTCAAAAGATAAAATACAAAAGTTGAAATTGAAAATGCGAAATGGAAAATTCGAAATTATAAATTTGTATTTCAAAATGCTAAAGGCGAATTGCGAAAGGCGAAAGACGAAAGGCGAAGGGCGAAAGTCGAAAGGCGAAAGGCGAAATGCAAAAGGCGAAAGGTGAAAGGCGAAAGGCGAAAAGCAAAAGGTGAAAGGCGAAAGGCGAAAGGCGAAAGGCGAAAGGCGGAAGGTGAAAGGCGAAAGGCGAAAGGCAAAATGCGAAAGGTGAAAAGCGAAAGGCGAAAGTCGAAAGGCGAAAGGCGAAAGGCGAAAAGCGGAAGGTGAAAGGCGAAAGGCGAAAGGCGAAAGGCGGAAGGTGAAAGGCGAAAGGCGAAAGGCGGAAGGCGAAAGGCGAAAGGCGAAAGGCGAAAGGCGAAAGTCGAAAGGCGAAAGGCGAAAGGCGAAAGGCGGAAGGTGAAAGGCGAAAGGCGAAAGGCGAAAGGCGAAAGGCGAAAGGCGAAAGGCGAAGGGCGAGAGGCAAAAGTCAAAATGCCTAAGGCAAAAGGAAAAAAGATTTTCAAAACATGAAATAAAAATGGAGAAATTTAAAATGCCTAAAGCAAAAGAAAAAACGATATTCAAAAGATAAAATACAAAAGTTGAAATTGAAAATGCGAAATGGAAAATTCGAAATTATAAATTTGTATTTCAAAATGCTAAAGGCGAATTGCGAAAGGCGAAAGACGAAAGGCGAAGGGCGAAAGTCGAAAGGCGAAAGGCGAAATGCAAAAGGCGAGAGGCGAAAGGTGAAAGGCGAAAAGCAAAAGGTGAAAGGCGAAAGGCGAAAGGCGAAAGGCGAAAGGCGAAATGCGAAAGGCGAAAGGCGAAAGGGGAAAAGCGAAAGGCGAAAGGCGAAAGGCGGAAGGTGAAAGGCGAAAGGCGAAAGGCGAAAGGCAAAATGCGAAAGGTGAAAAGCGAAAGGCGAAAGGCGGAAGGTGAAAGGCGAAAGGCGAAAGGCGGAAGGCGAAAGGCGAAAGGCGAAAGGCGAAAAGCGAAAGGTGAAAGGCGAAATGCGAATAGTGAAAGGCGAAAGGCGAAAGGCGGAAGGCGAAAGGCGGAAGGTGAAAGGCGAAAGGCGAAAGGCGAAAGGCGAAAGGCGAAAGGCGAAAGGCGAAAGGCGAAAGCCGAAAGGCGAAAGCCGAAAGGCGAAAGCCGAAAGGCGAAAGGCGAAAGGCGAAAGGCGAAAGGCGAAAGGCAAAAGGCGAAAGGCGAAAGGCGAAAGGCGAAAGGCGAAAGGCGAAAGGCGAAAGGCGAAAGTCGAAAGGCGAAAGGCGAAAGGCGAAAGGCGAAAGGCGAAAGGCGAAAGGCGAAAGGCGAAAGGCGAAAGGCGAAAGGCGAAAGGAGAAAGGCGAAAGGCGAAAGGCGAAAGGCGAAAGGCGAAAGGCGAAAGGCGAAAGGCGGAAGGCGAAAGGTGAAGGGCGAGAGGCAAAAGTCAAAATGCCTACGCCAAAAGGAAAAACGATTTTCAAAACATGAAATGAAAATGGAGAAATTTAAAATGCCTAAAGCAAAAGAAAAAAACGATATTCAAAAGATAAAATACAAAAGTTGAAATTGAAAATGCGAAATGGAAAATTCGAAATTATAAATTTGTATTTCAAAATGCTAAAGGCGAATTGCGAAAGGCGAATTGCGAAAGGCGAAAGACGAAAGGTGAAGGGCGAAAGTCGAAAGGCGAAAGGCGAAATGCAAAAGGCGAAAGGCGAAAGGCGAAAGGTGAAAGGCGAAAGGCGAAAGGCGAAAGGCGAAAGGTGAAAGGCGAAAGGCGAAAGGCGGAAGGCGAAAGGCGGAAGGCGAAAGGCGAATGGCGAGAGGCAAAAGGTGAAAGGCGAAAGGCGAAAGGCGAAAGGCGAAAGGCGAAAGGCGAAAGGCGAAAGGCGAAAGGCGAAAGGCGAAAGGCGAAAGGCGAAAGGCGAAAGGCGAAAGGCGAAAGGCGAAAGGCGAAATGCGAAAGGCGAAAGGCGAAAGGCAAAAGGCGAAAGGCGAAAGGCGAAATGCGAAAGGCGAAAGGCGAAAGGCGAAAGGCGAAAGGCGAAAGGCGAAAGGCGAAAGGCGAAAGGCGAAAGGCGAAAGGCGAAAGGCGAAAGGCGAAAGGCGAAAGGCGAAAGGCGAAAGGCGAAAGGCGAAAGGCGAAGGCGAAAAGCGGAAGGCGAAAGGCGAAAGGCGATAGGCGAAAGGCGAAGGGCGTGAGGAAAAAGTCAAAATGCCTAAGGCAAAAGGAAAAACGATTTTCAAATGAAAATGGAGAAATTTAAAATGCCTAAAGCAAAAGAAAAAACGATATTCAAAAGTTAATATACAAAAGTTGAAATTGAAAATGCGAAATGGAAAATTCGAAATCATAAATTCGTATTTCAAAATGCTAAAGTCGAAATGCGAAAGGCGAAAGACGAAAGGCGAAGGGCGAAAGTCGAAAGGCGAAAGGCAAAAGGCGAAAGGCGAAAGGAGAAAGGTGAAAGGCGAAAGGCGAAAGGCGAAAGGCGATAGGCGAAAGGCGAAGGGCGTGAGGCAAAAGTCAAAATGCCTAAGGCAAAAGGAAAAACGATTTTCAAATGAAAATGGAGAAATTTAAAATGCCTAAAGCAAAAGAAAAAACGATATTCAAAAGATAATATACAAAAGTTGAAATTGAAAATGCGAAATGGAAAATTCGAAATTATAAATTCGTATTTCAAAATGCTAAAGGCGAAATGCGAAAGGCGAAAGACGAAAGGCGAAGGGCGAAAGTCGAAAGGCGAAAGGCGAAAGGCAAAAGGCGAAAGGCGAAAGGAGAAAGGTGAAAATCGAAAGGCGAAAGGCGAAAGGCGAAAGGCGAAAGGCGAAAGGCGAAAGGCGAAAGGCGAAAGGCGAAAGGCGAAAGGCGGAAGGCGAAAGGCGAAAGGCGGAAGGTGAAAGGCGAAAGGCGAAAGGCGAAAGGCGAAAGGCGAAAGGCGAAAGGCGAAAGGCGAAAGGTGAAAGGCGAAAGGCGAAAGGCGAAAGTTGAAAGGCGAAAGGCGAAAAGTGAAAGGCGAAAGGCGAAAGGCGAAAGGCGAAAGGCGAAATGCGGAAGGCGAAAGGCGAAAGGCGAAAGGTGAAAGGCGAAAGGCGAAAGGTGAAAGGCGAAAGGCGAAAGGCGAAAGGCGAAAGGCGAAAGGCGAAAGGCGAAAGGCGAAAGGCGAAAGGCGAAAGGCGAAAGGCGAAAGGCGAAAGGCGAAAGGCGAAAGGCGAAAGGCGAAAGGCGGAAGGGGAAAGGCGAAAGGCGAAAGGCGAAAGGTGAAAGGCGAAAGGCGAAAGGCGAAAGGCGAAAGGCGAAAGGCGAAAGGCGAAAGGCGAAAGGCGAAAGGCGAAAGGCGAAAGGCGAAAGGCGAAAGGCGAAAGGCGGAAGGCGAAAGGCGAAAGGCGAAAGGCGAAAGGTGAAGGGCGAGAGGCAAAAGTCAAAATGCCTAAGGCAAAAGGAAAAACGATTTTCAAAACATGAAATAAAAATGGAGAAATTTAAAATGCCTAAAGCAAAAGAAAAAACGATATTCAAAAGATAAAATACAAAAGTTGAAATTGAAAATGCGAAATGGAAAATTCGAAATTATAAATTCGTATTTTAAAAGGCTAAAGGCGAAATGCGAAAGGCGAAAGACGAAAGGCGAAAGGCGAAAGGCGAAAGGAGACAGGCGTAAGGCGAAAGGCGAAAGGCGAAAGGCGGAAGGCGAAAGGCGAAAGGCGAAAGGCGAAAGGCGAAAGGCGAAAGGCGAAAGGCGAAAGGCGAAAGGCGAAAGGCGAAATGCGAAAGGCGAAAGGCGAAAGGCGGAAGGCAAAAGGAAAAACGATTTTCAAAACATGAAATGAAAATGGAAAAATTTAAAATGCCTGAAGCAAAAGAAAAAACGATATTCAAAAGATAAAATACAAAAGTTGAAATTGAAAATGCGAAATGGAAAATTCGAAATTATAAATTTGTATTTCAAAATGCTAAAGGCTAATTGCGAAAGACGAAAGACGAAAGGCGAAGGGCGAAAGTCGAAAGGCGAAAGGCGAAATGCAAAAGGCGAAAGGCGAAAGGCGAAAGGTGAAAGGCGAAAGGCGAAAGGTGAAAGGCGAAAGGCGAAAGGCGAAAGGCGAAAGGCGAAAGGCGAAAGGCGAAAGGCGAAAGGCGAAAGGCGAAAGGCGAAAGGCGAAAGGCGAAAGGCGAAAGGCGAAAGGCGAAAGGCGAAAGGCGAAAGGCGAAAGGCGAAAGGCGAAAGGCGAAAGGCGAAAGGTGAAAGGCGAAAGGCGAAAGGCGGAAGGTGAAAGGCGTAAGGCGAAAGGCGAAAGGCGAAAGGCGAAAGGCGAAAGGCGAAAGGCGAAAGGCGAAAGGCGAAAGTCGAAAGGTGAAAGGCGTAAGGCGAAAGGCGAAAGGCGAAAGGCGAAAGGCGAAAGGGGAAAGGCGAAAGGCGAAAGGCGAAAGGCGAAAGGCGAAAGGCGAAAGGCGAAAGTCGAAAGGCGAAAGGCGAAAGGCGAAAGGCGAAAGGCGAAAGGCGAAAGGCGAAAAGCGGAATGCGAAAGGCGATAGGCGAAAGGCGTAGGGCGTGAGGCAAAAGTCAAAATGCCTAAGGCAAAAGGAAAAACGATTTTCAAATGAAAATGGAGAAACTTAAAATGCCTAAAGCAAAAGAAAAAACGATATTCAAAAGATAATATACAAAAGTTGAAATTTGAAAATGCGAAATGGAAAATTCGAAATTATAAATTCGTATTTCAAAAGGCTAAAGGCGAAATGCGAAAGGCGAAAGACGAAAGGCGAAGGGCGATTGTCGAAAGGCGAAAGGGGAAAGGCGAATGGCGAAAGGCGAAAGGCGAAAGGCGAAAGGCGAAAGGCGAAATGCGAAAGGCGAAAGGCGAAAGGCGAAAGGCGAGAGGCGAAAGGCGAAAGGCAAAAGGCGAAAGGCGAAAGGAGAAAGGTGAAAGGCGAAAGGCGAAAGGCGAAAGGCGAAAGGCGAAAGGCGAAATGCGAAAGGCGAAAGGCGAAAGGCGGAAGGCGAAAGGCGAAAGGCGGAAGGTGAAAGGCGAAAGGCGAAAGGCGAAAGGCGAAAGGCGAAAGGCGAAAGGCGAAAGGCGAAAGGCGAAAGTTGAAAGGCGAAAGGCGAAAAGTGAAAGGCGAAAGGCGAAAGGCGAAAGGCGAAAGGTGAAGGGCGAGAGGCAAAAGTCAAAATGCCTAAGGCAAAAGGAAAAACGATTTTCAAAACATGAAATAAAAATGGAGAAATTTAAAATGCCCAAAGCAAATGAAAAAACGATGTTCAAAAGATAAAATACAAAAGTTGAAATTGAAAATGCGAAATGGAAAATTCGAAATTATAAATTCGTATTTCAAAAGGCTAAAGGCGAAATGCGAAAGGCGAAAGACGAAAGGCGAAGGGCGATTGTCGACAGGCGAAAGGCGAAAGGCGAATGGCGAAAGGCGAAAGGCGAAAGGCGAAATGCGAAAGGCGAAAGGCGAAAGGCGAAAGGCGAAAGGCGAAAGGCGAAAGGCGAAAGGCGAAAGGCGAAAGGCGAAAGGCGAAAGGCGAAAGGCGAAAGGCGAAAGGCGAACGGCGAAAGGCGAAAGGCGAAAGGCGAAAGGCGAAAGGCGAAAGGCGAACGGCGAAAGGCGATATTCGAAAGGCGAAAGGCGAAAGGCGAAAGGCTAAAGGCGAAAGGCGAAAGGCGAAAGGCGAATGGCGAAAGGCGAAAGGCGAAAGGCGAAAGGCGAAAGGCGAAAGGCGAAAGGCGAAAAGCGAAAGGCGAAAGGCGAAAAGCGGAAGGCAAAAGGAAAAATGATTTTCAAAACATGAAATGAAAATGGAGAAATCTAAAATGCCTAAAGAAAAGAAAAAACGATATTCAAAAGATAAAATACAAAAGTTGAAATTGAAAATGCGAAATGGAAAATTCGAAATTATAAATTTGTATTTCAAAATGCTAAAGGCGAATTGCGAAAGGCGAAAGACGAAAGGCGAAGGGCGAAAGTCGAAAGGCGAAAGGCGAAATGCAAAAGGCGAAAGGCGAAAGGCGAAAGGCGAAAGGTGAAAGGCGAAAGGCGAAAGGTGAAAGGCGAATGGCGAAAGGCGAAAGGCGAAAGGCGAAAGGCGAAAGGCGTAAGGCGAAACGCGAAAGGCGAAAGGCGAAAGGCGACAGGCGAAAGGCGAAAGGCGAAAGGCGAAAGGCGAAAGGCGAAAGGCGAAAGGCGAAAGGCGAAAGGCGAAAGGCGAAAGGCGAAAGGCGAAAGGCGAAAGGCGAAAGGCGAAAGGCGAAAGGCGAAAAGCGAAAGGCGAAAGGCGAAAGGCGAAAGGCGAAAGGTGAAAGGCGAAAGGCGAAAGGCGAAAGGCGAAAGGGGAAAGGCGAAAGACGAAAGGCGAAAGGCGGAAGGCGAAAGGGGAAAGGCGAAAGGGGAAAGGCGAAAGGCGAAAGGCGAAAGGCGGAAGGCGAAAGGGGAAAGGCGAAAGGCGAAAGGCGAAAGCGGAAGGCGAAAGGCGAAAGGCGAAAGGCGAAAGGGGAAAGGCGAAAGGCGAAAGGCGGAAGGCGAAAGGGGAAAGGCGAAAGGCGAAAGGCGAAAGGCGAAAGCGGAAGGTGAAAGGCGTAAGGCGAAAGGCGAAAGGCGAAAGGCGAAAGACGAAAGGCGAAAGGAGACAGGCGTAAGGCGAAAGGCGAAAGGCGAAAGGTGAAAGGCGAAAGGCGAAAGGCGGAAGGTGAAAGGCGTAAGGCGAAAGGCGAAAGGCGAAAGGCGAAAGGCGAAAGGCGAAAGGCGAAAAGCGGAATGCGAAAGGCGATAGGCGAAAGGCGTAGGGCGTGAGGCAAAAGTCAAAATCCCTAAGGCAAAAGGAAAAACGATTTTCAAATGAAAATGGAGAAACTTAAAATGCCTAAAGCAAAAGAAAAAACGATATTCAAAAGATAATATACAAAAGTTGAAATTTGAAAATGCGAAATGGAAAATTCGAAATTATAAATTCGTATTTCAAAAGGCTAAAGGCGAAATGCGAAAGGCGAAAGACGAAAGGCGAAGGGCGATTGTCGAAAGGCGAAAGGCGAATGGCGAAAGGCGAAAGGCGAAAGGCGAAAGGCGAAATGCGAAAGGCGAAAGGCGAAAGGCGAGAGGCGAAAGGCGAAAGGCAAAAGGCGAAAGGCGAAAGGAGAATGGTGAAAGGCGAAAGGCGAAAGGCGAAAGGCGAAAGGCGAAAGACGAAAGGCGAAAGGCGAAAGGCGAAAGGCGAAAGGCGAAAGGCGAAAGGCGAAAGGCGAAAGGCGAAAGGCGAAAGGCGAAAGGCGAAAAGCGGAATGCGAAAGGCGATAGGCGAAAGGCGTAGGGCGTGAGGCAAAAGTCAAAATCCCTAAGGCAAAAGGAAAAACGATTTTCAAATGAAAATGGAGAAACTTAAAATGCCTAAAGCAAAAGAAAAAACGATATTCAAAAGATAATATACAAAAGTTGAAATTTGAAAATGCGAAATGGAAAATTCGAAATTATAAATTTGTATTTCAAAATGCTAAAGGCTAATTGCGAAAGACGAAAGACGAAAGGCGAAGGGCGAAAGTCGAAAGGCGAAAGGCGAAATGCAAAAGGCGAAAGGCGAAAGGCGAAAGGTGAAAGGCGAAAGGCGAAAGATGAAAGGCGAAAGGCGAAAGGCGAAAGGCGAAAGGCGAAAGGCGAAAGGCGAAAGGCGAAAGGCGAAAGGCGAAAGGCGAAAGGCGAAAGGTGAAAGGCGAAAGGCGAAAGGCGGAAGGTGAAAGGCGTAAGGCGAAAGGCGAAAGGCGAAAGGCGAAAGGCGAAAGGCGAAAGGCGAAAGGCGAAAGGCGAAAGGCGAAAGGCGAAAGGCGAAAGGCGAAAGGCGAAAGGCGAAAGTCGAAAGGTGAAAGGCGAAAGGCGAAAGGCGAAAGGCGAAAGGCGAAAGGCGAAAGGCGAAAGGCGAAAGGCGAAAGGCGAAAGGCGAAAGGCGAAAGGCGAAAGTCGAAAGGCGAAAGGCGAAAGGCGAAAGGCGAAAGGCGAAAGGCGAAAGGCGAAAGGCGAAAGGCGAAAAGCGGAATGCGAAAGGCGATAGGCGAAAGGCGTAGGGCGTGAGGCAAAAGTCAAAATCCCTAAGGCAAAAGGAAAAACGATTTTCAAATGAAAATGGAGAAACTTAAAATGCCTAAAGCAAAAGAAAAAACGATATTCAAAAGATAATATACAAAAGTTGAAATTTGAAAATGCGAAATGGAAAATTCGAAATTATAAATTCGTATTTCAAAAGGCTAAAGGCGAAATGCGAAAGGCGAAAGACGAAAGGCGAAGGGCGAAATGCGAAAGGCGAAAGGCGAAAGGCGAAAGGCGAAAGTCGAAAGGCGAAAGGCGAAAGGCGAAAGGCGAAAGGCGAAAGGCGAAAAGCGGAATGCGAAAGGCGATAGGCGAAAGGCGTAGGGCGTGAGGCAAAAGTCAAAATCCCTAAGGCAAAAGGAAAAACGATTTTCAAATGAAAATGGAGAAACTTAAAATGCCTAAAGCAAAAGAAAAAACGATATTCAAAAGATAATAAACAAAAGTTGAAATTTGAAAATGCGAAATGGAAAATTCGAAATTATAAATTCGTATTTCAAAAGGCTAAAGGCGAAATGCGAAAGGCGAAAGACGAAAGGCGAAGGGCGATTGTCGAAAGGCGAAAGGCGAAAGGCGAATGGCGAAAGGCGAAAGGCGAAAGGCGAAAGGCGAAATGCGAAAGGCGAAAGGCGAAAGGCGAAAGGCGAGAGGCGAAAGGCGAAAGGCAAAAGGCGAAAGGCGAAAGGAGAATGGTGAAAGGCGAAAGGCGAAAGGCGAAAGGCGAAAGGCGAAAGACGAAAGGCGAAAGGCGAAAGGCGAAAGGCGAAAGGCGAAAGGCGGAAGGCGAAAGGCGGAAGGTGAAAGGCGAAAGGCGAAAGGCGAAAGGCGAAAGGCGAAAGTTGAAAGGCGAAAGGCGAAAAGTGAAAGGCGAAAGGCGAAAGGCGAAAGGCGAAAGGCGAAAGGCGAAAGGCGAAAGGCGAAAGGTGAAGGGCGAGAGGCAAAAGTCAAAATGCCTAAGGCAAAAGGAAAAACGATTTTCAAAACATGAAATAAAAATGGAGAAATTTAAAATACCCAAAGCAAAAGAAAAAACGATGTTCAAAAGATAAAATACAAAAGTTGAAATTGAAAATGCGAAATGGAAAATTCGAAATTATAAATTCGTATTTCAAAAGGCTAAAGGCGAAATGCGAAAGGCGAAAGACGAAAGGCGAAGGGCGATTGTCGACAGGCGAAAGGCGAATGGCGAAAGGCGAAAGGCGAAAGGCGAAAGGCGAAATGCGAAAGGCGAAAGGCGAAAGGCGAAAGGCGAAAGGCGAAAGGCGAAAAGCGAAAGGCGAAAGGCGAAAGGCGAAAGGCGAAAGGCGAAAGGCGAAAGGCGAAAGGCGAAAGGCGAAAGGCGAAAGGCGAAAGGCGAAAGGCGAAAGGCGGATGGCGAAAGGCGAAAGGCGAAAGGCGAAAGGCGAAAGGCGAAAGGCGAAAGGCGAAAGGCGAAAGGCGAAAGGCGAAAGGCGAAAGGCGAAAGGCGAAAGGCGAAAGGCGAAAGGCGAAAGGCGAAAGGCGAAAGGCGAAAGGCGAAAAGCGAAAGGCGAAAGGCGAAAAGCGGAAGGCAAAAGGAAAAATGATTTTCAAAACATCAAATGAAAATGGAGAAATCTAAAATGCCTAAAGAAAAGAAAAAACGATATTCAAAAGATAAAATACAAAAGTTGAAATTGAAAATGCGAAATGGAAAATTCGAAATTATAAATTTGTATTTCAAAATGCTAAAGGCGAATTGCGAAAGGCGAAAGGCGAAAGGCGAAAGGCGAAAGGCGAAAGGCGAAAGGCGAAAGGCGAAAGGGGAAAGGCGAAAGGCGAAAGGCGAAAGGCGGAAGGCGAAAGGGGAAAGGCGAAAGGCGAAAGGCGAAAGGCGAAAGGCGAAAGGCGAAAGGCGAAAGGCGAAAGGCGAAAGGCGAAAGGGGAAAGGCGAAAGGCGAAAGGCGAAAGGCGGAAGGCGAAAGGGGAAAGGCGAAAGGCGAAAGGCGAAAGCGGAAGGTGAAAGGCGTAAGGCGAAAGGCGAAAGGCGAAAGACGAAAGGCGAAAGGCGAAAGGCGAAAGGCGAAAGGCGAAAGGCGAAAGGCGAAAGGCGAAAGGCGAAAGGCGAAAAGTGAAAGGCGAAAGGCGAAAGGCGAAAGGCGAAAGGCGAAAGGCGAAAGGCGAAAGGCGAAAGGCGAAAGGCGAAAGGCGGAAGGCGAAAGGCGAAAGGCGAAAGGCGAAGGGCGAGAGGCGAAAGGTGAAAGACGAAAGGCGAAGGGCGATTGTCGACAGGCGAAAGGCGAAAGGCGAATGGCGAAAGGCGAAAGGCGAAAGGCGAAAGGCGAAATGCGAAAGGCGAAAGGCGAAAGGCGAAAGGCGAAAGGCGAAAGGCGAAAGGCGAAAAGCAAAAGGCGAAAGGCGAAAGGCGAAAGGCGAAAGGCGAAAGGCGAAAGGCGAAAGGCGAAAGGCGAAAGGCGGATGGCGAAAGGCGAAAGGCGAAAGGCGAAAGGCGAAAGGCGAAAGGCGAAAGGCGAAAGGCGAAAGGCGAAAGGCGAAAGGCGAAAGGCGAAAGGCGAAAGGCGAAAAGCGAAAGGCGAAAAGCGGAAGGCAAAAGGAAAAATGATTTTCAAAACATGAAATGAAAATGGAGAAATCTAAAATGCCTAAAGAAAAGAAAAAACGATATTCAAAAGATAAAATACAAAAGTTGAAATTGAAAATGCGAAATGGAAAATTCGAAATTATAAATTTGTATTTCAAAATGCTAAAGGCGAATTGCGAAAGGCGAAAGACGAAAGGCGAAGGGCGAAAGTCGAAAGGCGAAAGGCGAAATGCAAAAGGCGAAAGGCGAACGGCGAAAGGTGAAAGGCGAAAGGCGAAAGGTGAAAGGCGAAAGGCGAAAGGCGAAAGGCGAAAGACGTAAGGCGAAACGCGAAAGGCGAAAGGCGAAAGGCGAAAGGCGACAGGCGAAAGGCGAAAGGCGAAAGGCGAAAGGCGAAAGGCGAAAGGCGAAAGGCGAAAGGCGAAAGTCGAAAGGCGAAAGGCGAAAGGCGAAAGGCGAAAGGCGAAAGGCGAAAGGCGAAAGGCGAAAGGCGAAAGGCGAAAGGCGAAAGGCGAAAGGCGAAAGGCGAAAGGCGAAAGGCGAAAGGCGAAAGGCGAAAGGCGAAAGGGGAAAGGCGAAAGGCGAAAGGCGAAAGGCGGAAGGCGAAAGGGGAAAGGCGAAAGCGGAAGGTGAAAGGCGAAAGACGAAAGGCGAAGGGCGATTGTCGACAGGCGAAAGGCGAAAGGCGAATGGCGAAAGGCGAAAGGCGAAAGGCGAAAGGCGAAATGCGAAAGGCGAAAGGCGAAAGGCGAAAGGCGAAAGGCGAAAGGCGAAAGGCGAAAGGCGAAAGGGGAAAGGCGAAAGGCGAAAGGCGAAAGGCGGAAGGCGAAAGGGGAAAGGCGAAAGCGGAAGGTGAAAGGCGTAAGGCGAAAGGCGAAAGGCGAAAGACGAAAGGCGAAAGGCGAAAGGCGTAAGGCGAAAGGCGAAAGGCGAAAGGCGAAAGGCGAAAGGCGAAAGGCGAAAGGCGAAAGGCGAAAGGCGAAAGGCGAAAGGCGAAAGGCGAAAGGCGAAAGGCGAAAGGCGAAAGGCGAAAGGCGAAAGGCGAAAGGCGAAAGGCGAAAGGCGAAAGGCGAAAGGCGAAAGGCGAAAGGCGAAAGGCGAAAGGCGAAAGGCGAAAGGCGAAAGGCGAAAGGCGAAAGGCGAAAGGCGAAAGGCGAAAGGCGAAAGGCGGAAGGTGAAAGGCGTAAGGCGAAAGGCGAAAGTCGAAAGGCGAAAGGCGAAATGCGAAAGGCGAAAGGGGAAGGCGAAAGGCGAAAGGCGTAAGGCGAAAGGTGAAAGGCGAAAGGCGAAAGGCGAAAGGCGGAAGGCAAAAGGAAAAACGATTATCAAAACATGAAATGAAAATGGAGAAATTTAAAATGCCTGAAGCAAAAGAAAAAACGATATTCAAAAGATAAAATACAAAAGTTGAAATTGAAAATGCGAAATGGAAAATTCGAAATTATAAATTTGTATTTCAAAATGCTAAAGGCTAATTGCGAAAGACGAAAGACGAAAGGCGAAGGGCGAAAGTCGAAAGGCGAAAGGCGAAATGCAAAAGGCGAAAGGCGAAAGGCGAAAGGCGAAAGATGAAAACCGAAAGGCGAAAGGCGAAAGGTATAAGGCGAAAGGCGAAAGGCGAAAGGCGAAAGGCGAAAGGCGAAAGGCGAAAGGCGAAAGGCGAAAGGCGAAAGGCGAAAGGCGAAAGGCGAAAGGAGAAAGGCGAAAGGCGAAAGGCGAAAGGCGAAAGTCGAAAGGTGAAAGGCGTAAGGCGAAAGGCGAAAGGCGAAAGGCGAAAGGCAAAAGGCGAAAGGCGAAAGGCGAAAGGCGAAAGGCGAAAGGCGAAAGGCGAAAGGCGAAAGTCGAAAGGCGAAAGGCGAAAGGCGAAAGGCGAAATTCGAAAAGCGGAATGCGAAAGGCGATAGGCGAAAGGCGTAGGGCGTGAGGCAAAAGTCAAAATCCCTAAGGCAAAAGGAAAAACGATTTTCAAATGAAAATGGAGAAACTTAAAATGCCTAAAGCAAAAGAAAAAACGATATTCAAAAGATAATATACAAAAGTTGAAATTTGAAAATGCGAAATGGAAAATTCGAAATTATAAATTCGTATTTCAAAAGGCTAAAGGCGAAATGCGAAAGGCGAAAGACGAAAGGCGAAGGGCGAAAGGCGAAAGGCGAAAGGCGAAAGGCGAAAGGCGAAAGTCGAAAGGCGAAAGGCGAAAGGCGAAAGGCGAAAGGCGAAAAGCGGAATGCGAAAGGCGATAGGCGAAAGGCGTAGGGCGTGAGGCAAAAGGAAAAACGATTTTCAAATGAAAATGGAGAAACTTAAAATGCCTAAAGCAAAAGAAAAAACGATATTCAAAAGATAATATACAAAAGTTGAAATTTCAAAATGCGAAATGGAAAATTCGAAATTATAAATTCGTATTTCAAAAGGCTAAAGGCGAAATGCGAAAGGCGAAAGACGAAAGGCGAAGGGCGATTGTCGAAAGGCGAAAGGCGAAAGGCGAATGGCGAAAGGCGAAAGGCGAAAGGCGAAAGGCGAAATGCGAAAGGCGAAAGGCGAAAGGCGAAAGGCGAGAGGCGAAAGGCGAAAGGCAAAAGGCGAAAGGCGAAAGGAGAATGGTGAAAGGCGAAAGGCGAAAGGCGAAAGGCGAAAGGCGAAAGGCGAAAGGCGAAAGGCGAAAGGCGGAAGGCGAAAGGCGGTAGGTGAAAGGAGAAAGGCGAAAGGCGAAAGGCGAAAGGCGAAAGGCGAAAGGCGAAAGTTGAAAGGCGAAAGGCGAAAAGTGAAAGGCGAAAAGCGAAAGGCGAAAGGCGAAAGGCGAAAGGCGAAAGGTGAAGGGCGAGAGGCAAAAGTCAAAATGCCTAAGGCAAAAGGAAAAACGATTTTCAAAACATGAAATAAAAATGGAGAAATTTAAAATGCCTAAAGCAAAAGAAAAAACGATATTCAAAAGATAAAATACAAAAGTTGAAATTGAAAATGCGAAATGGAAAATTCGAAATTATAAATTCGTATTTCAAAATGCTAAAGGCGAAATGCGAAAGACGAAAGGCGAAGGGCGAAAGTCGAAAGGCGAAAGGCGAAAGGCAAAAGGTGAAAGGCGAAAGGAGAAAGGTGAAAGGCGAAAGGCGAAAGGCGAAAGGCGAAAGGCGAAAGGCGAAAGGCGAAAGGCGAAAGGCGAAAGGCGAATGGCGAAAGGCGGAAGGCGAAAGGCGAAAGGCGGAAGGTGAAAGGCGAAAGGCGAAAGGCGAAAGGCGAAAGGCGAAAGGCGAAAGGCGAAAGGCGAAAGGTGAAAGGCGAAAGGCGAAAGGCGAAAGTTGAAAGGCGAAAGGCGAAAAGTGAAAGGCGAAAGGCGGAAGGTGAAAGGCGAAAGGCGAAAGGCGAAAGGCGAAAGGCGAAAGGCGAAAGGCGAAAGGTGAAAGGCGAAAGGCGAAAGGCGAAAGTTGAAAGGCGAAAGGCGAAAAGTGAAAGGCGAAAGGCGAAAGGCGAAAGGCGAAAGGCGAAAGGCGAAAGGCGAAAGGCGAAAGGCGAAAGGCGAAAGGCGGAAGGCGAAAGGCGAAAGGCGAAAGGTGAAGGGCGAGAGGCAAAAGTCAAAATGCCTAAGGCAAAAGGAAAAACGATTTTCAAAACATGAAATAAAAATGGAGAAATTTAAAATGCCTAAAGCAAAAGAAAAAACGATATTCAAAAGATAAAATACAAAAGTTGAAATTGAAAATGCGAAATGGAAAATTCGAAATTATAAATTCGTATTTCAAAAGGCTAAAGGCGAAATGCGAAAGGCGAAAGACGAAAGGCGAAGGGCGATTGTCGAAAGGCGAAAGGCGAAAGGCGAATGGCGAAAGGCGAAAGGCGAAATGCGAAAGGCGAAAGGCGAAAGGCGAAAGGCGAAAGGCGAAAGGCGAAAGGCGAAAGGCGAAAGGCGAAAGGCGAAAGGCGAAAGGCGGAAGGCGAAAGGCGAAAGGCGGAAGGTGAAAGGCGAAAGGCGAAAGGCGAAAGGCGAAAGGCGAAAGGCGAAAGGTGAAAGGCGAATGGCGAAAGTTGAAAGGCGAAAGGCGAAAAGTGAAAGGCGAAAGGCGGAAGGTGAAAGGCGAAAGGCGAAAGGCGAAAGGCGAAAGGCGAAAGGCGAAAGGCGAAAGGTGAAAGGCGAAAGGCGAAAGGCGAAAGTTGAAAGGCGAAAGGCGAAAAGTGAAAGGCGAAAGGCGAAAGGCGAAAGGCGAAAGGCGAAAGGCGGAAGGCGAAAGGCGAAAGGTGAAGGGCGAGAGGCAAAAGTCAAAATGCCTAAGGCAAAAGGAAAAACGATTTTCAAATGAAAATGGAGAAATTTAAAATGCCTAAAGCAAAAGAAAAAACGATATTCAAAAGATAATATACAAAAGTTGAAATTGAAAATGCGAAATGGAAAATTCGAAATTATAAATTCGTATTTCAAAATGCTAAAGGCGAAATGCGAAAGGCGAAAGTCGAAAGACGAAGGGCGAAAGTCGAAAGGCGAAAGGCGAAAGGCAAAAGGCGAAAGGCGAAAGGAGAAAGGTGAAAGGCGAAAGGCGAAAGGCGAAAGGCGAAAGGCGAAAGGCGAAAGGCGGAAGGCGAAAGGCGAAAGGCGAAAGGCGGAAGGCGAAAGGCGAAAGGCGGAAGGTGAAAGGCGAAAGGCGAAAGGCGAAAGGCGAAAGGCGAAAGGTGAAAGGCGAAAGGCGAAAGGCGAAAGTTGAAAGGCGAAAGGCGAAAAGTGAAAGGCGAAAGGCGAAAGGCGAAAGGCGAAAGGCGAAAGGCGAAAGGCGAAAGGCGGAAGGCGAAAGGCGAAAGGCGAAAGGTGAAGGGCGAGAGGCAAAAGTCAAAATGCCTAAGGCAAAAGGAAAAACGATTTTCAAAACATGAAATAAAAATGGAGAAATTTAAAATGCCTAAAGCAAAAGAAAAAACGATATTCAAAAGATAAAATACAAAAGTTGAAATTGAAAATGCGAAATGGAAAATTCGAAATTATAAATTCGTATTTCAAAAGGCTAAAGGCGAAATGCGAAAGGCGAAAGACGAAAGGCGAAGGGCGATTGTCGAAAGGCGAAAGGCGAAAGGCGAATGGCGAAAGGCGAAAGGCGAAAGGCGAAAGGCGAAAGCCGAAAGGCGAAAGGCGAAAGGCGAAAGGCGAAAGGCGAAAGGCGAAAGGCGAAAGGCGAAACGCGAAAGGCGAAAGGCGAAAGGCGAAAGGAAAAAGGCGAAAAGCGAAAGGCGAAAGGCGAAAGGCGAAAGGCGAAAGGCGAAAGGCGAAAGGCGAAAGGCGAAAGGCGAAAGGCGAAAGGCGAAAGGCGAAAGGCGAAAGGCGAAAGGCGAAAACCGAAAGGCGAAAAGCGGAAGGCAAAAGGAAAATGGAAAAATTTAAAATGCCTGAAGCAAAAGAAAAAACGATATTCAAAAGATAAAATACAAAAGTTGAAATTGAAAATGCGAAATGGAAAATTCGAAATTATAAATTCGTATTTCAAAAGGCTAAAGGCGAAATGCGAAAGGCGAAAGACGAAAGGCGAAGGGCGATTGTCGACAGGCGAAAGGCGAAAGGCGAATGGCGAAAGGCGAAAGGCGAAAGGCGAAAGGCGAAATGCGAAAGGCGAAATGCGAAAGGCGAAAGGCGAAAGGCGAAAGGCGAAAGGCGAAAGGCGAAAGGCGAAAGGCGAAAGGCGAAAGGCGAAAGGCAAAAGGCGAAAGGCGAAAGGCGAAAGGCGGAAAGCGAAAGGGGAAAGGCGAAAGGCGAAAGGCGAAAGGCGGAAGGCGAAAGGGGAAAGGCGAAAGGCGGAAGGCGAAAGCGGAAGGCGAAAGGCGAAAGGCGAAAGGCGAAAGGCGAAAGGGGAAAGGCGAAAGGCGAAAGGCGAAAGGCGGAAGGCGAAAGGCGGAAGGCGAAAGGCGAAAGGCGGAAGGTGAAAGGCGAAAGGCGAAAGGCGAAAGGCGAAAGGCGAAAGGCGAAAGGCGAAAGGCGAAAGGCGAAAGTTGAAAGACGAAAGGCGAAAAGTGAAAGGCGAAAGGCGAAAGGCGAAAGGGGAAAGGCGAAAGGCGAAAGGTGAAAGGCGAAAGGCGAAAGGCGAAAGGCGAAAGGGGAAAGGCGAAAGGCGAAAGGCGGAAGGCGAAAGGGGAAAGGCGAAAGGGGAAAGGCGAAAGTCTAATTGCGAAAGACGAAAGGCGAAGGGCGAAATTCGAAAGGCGAAAGGCGAAATGCAAAAGGCGAAAGGCGAAAGGCGAAAGGTGAAAGGCGAAAGGCGAAAGGCGAAAGGCGAAAGGCGAAAGGCGTAAGGCGCAAAGTGAAAGGCGAAAGGCGAAAGGCGAAAGGGGAAAGGCGAAAGGCGAAAGGTGAAAGGCGAAAGGCGAAAGGCGAAAGGCGAAAGGGGAAAGGCGAAAGGCGAAAGGCGAAAGGCGGAAGGCGAAAGGGGAAAGGCGAAAGGCGAAAGGCGAAAGGCGAAAGGCGAAAGGCGAAAGTTGAAAGACGAAAGGCGAAAAGTGAAAGGCGAAAGGCGAAAGGCGAAAGGGGAAAGGCGAAAGGCGAAAAGCGAAAGGCGAAAGGCGAAAAGCGGAAGGCAAAAGGAAAATGGAAAAATTTAAAATGCCTGAAGCAAAAGAAAAAACGATATTCAAAAGATAAAATACAAAAGTTGAAATTGAAAATGCGAAATGGAAAATTCGAAATTATAAATTCTTATTTCAAAAGGCTAAAGGCGAAATGCGAAAGGCGAAAGACGAAAGGCGAAGGGCGATTGTCGACAGGCGAAAGGCGAAAGGCGAAAAGCGAAAGGCGAAAGGCGAAATGCGAATGGCGAAATGCGAAAGGCGAAAGGCGAAAGGCGAAAGGCGAAAGGCGAAAGGCGAAAGGCGAAAGGCGAAAGGCAAAAGGCGAAAGGCGAAAGGCGAAAGGCGGAAAGCGAAAGGGGAAAGGCGAAAGGGGAAAGGCGAAAGGCGAAAGGCGGAAGGCGAAAGGGGAAAGGCGAAAGGCGAAAGGCGAAAGCGGAAGGCGAAAGGCGAAAGGCGAAAGGCGAAAGGCGAAAGGGGAAAGGCGAAAGGCGAAAGGCGGAAGGCGAAAGGCGGAAGGCGAAAGGCGAAAGGCGGAAGGTGAAAGGCGAAAGGCGAAAGGCGAAAGGCGAAAGGTGAAAGGCGAAAGGCGAAAGGCGAAAGGCGAAAGTTGAAAGACGAAAGGCGAAAAGTGAAAGGCGAAAGGCGAAAGGGGAAAGGCGAAAGGCGAAAGGTGAAAGGCGAAAGGCGAAAGGCGAAAGGCGAAAGGGGAAAGGCGAAAGGCGAAAGGCGAAAGGCGGAAGGCGAAAGGCGGAAGGCGAAAGGCGAAAGGCGGAAGGTGAAAGGCGAAAGGCGAAAGGCGAAAGGCGAAAGGCGAAAGGCGAAAGGCGAAAGGCGAAAGGCGAAAGTTGAAAGACGAAAGGCGAAAAGTGAAAGGCGAAAGGCGAAAGGCGAAAGGGGAAAGGCGAAAGGCGAAAGGTGAAAGGCGAAAGGCGAAAGGCGAAAGGCGAAAGGGGAAAGGCGAAAGGCGAAAGGCGGAAGGCGAAAGGGGAAAGGCGAAAGGGGAAAGGCGAAAGTCTAATTGCGAAAGACGAAAGGCGAAGGGCGAAATTCGAAAGGCGAAAGGCGAAATGCAAAAGGCGAAAGGCGAAAGGCGAAAGGTGAAAGGCGAAAGGCGAAAGGCGAAAGGCGAAAGGCGAAAGGCGTAAGGCGCAAAGTGAAAGGCGAAAGGCGAAAGGCGAAAGGGGAAAGGCGAAAGGCGAAAGGTGAAAGGCGAAAGGCGAAAGGCGAAAGGCGAAAGGGGAAAGGCGAAAGGCGAAAGGCGAAAGGCGGAAGGCGAAAGGGGAAAGGCGAAAGGCGAAAGGCGAAAGGCGAAAGGCGAAAGGCGAAAGTTGAAAGACGAAAGGCGAAAAGTGAAAGGCGAAAGGCGAAAGGCGAAAGGGGAAAGGCGAAAGGCGAAAAGCGAAAGGCGAAAGGCGAAAAGCGGAAGGCAAAAGGAAAATGGAAAAATTTAAAATGCCTGAAGCAAAAGAAAAAACGATATTCAAAAGATAAAATACAAAAGTTGAAATTGAAAATGCGAAATGGAAAATTCGAAATTATAAATTCTTATTTCAAAAGGCTAAAGGCGAAATGCGAAAGGCGAAAGACGAAAGGCGAAGGGCGATTGTCGACAGGCGAAAGGCGAAAGGCGAAAAGCGAAAGGCGAAAGGCGAAATGCGAATGGCGAAATGCGAAAGGCGAAAGGCGAAAGGCGAAAGGCGAAAGGCGAAAGGCGAAAGGCGAAAGGCGAAAGGCAAAAGGCGAAAGGCGAAAGGCGAAAGGCGGAAAGCGAAAGGGGAAAGGCGAAAGGGGAAAGGCGAAAGGCGAAAGGCGGAAGGCGAAAGGGGAAAGGCGAAAGGCGAAAGGCGAAAGCGGAAGGCGAAAGGCGAAAGGCGAAAGGCGAAAGGCGAAAGGGGAAAGGCGAAAGGCGAAAGGCGGAAAGCGAAAGGCGGAAGGCGAAAGGCGAAAGGCGGAAGGTGAAAGGCGAAAGGCGAAAGGCGAAAGGCGAAAGGTGAAAGGCGAAAGGCGAAAGGCGAAAGGCGAAAGTTGAAAGACGAAAGGCGAAAAGTGAAAGGCGAAAGGCGAAAGGGGAAAGGCGAAAGGCGAAAGGTGAAAGGCGAAAGGCGAAAGGCGAAAGGCGAAAGGGGAAAGGCGAAAGGCGAAAGGCGAAAGGCGGAAGGCGAAAGGGGAAAGGGGAAAGGCGAAAGGCTAATTGCGAAAGACGAAAGGCGAAGGGCGAAATTCGAAAGGCGAAAGGCGAAATGCAAAAGGCGAAAGGCGAAAGGCGAAAGGCGAAAGGTGAAAGGCGAAAGGCGAAAGGCGAAAGGCGAAAGGCGAAAGGCGTAAGGCGAAAAGTGAAAGGCGAAAGGCGAAAGGCGAAAGGGGAAAGGCGAAAGGCGAAAGGTGAAAGGCGAAAGGCGAAAGGCGAAAGGCGAAAGGCGAAAGGGGAAAGGCGAAAGGCGAAAGGCGGAAGGCGAAAGGGGAAAGGCGAAAGGCGAAAGGCGAAAGGCGAAAGGCGAAAGTTGAAAGACGAAAGGCGAAAAGTGAAAGGCGAAAGGCGAAAGGCGAAAGGGGAAAGGCGAAAGGCGAAAGGTGAAAGGCGAAAGGCGAAAGGCGAAAGGGGAAAGGCGAAAGGCGAAAGGCGGAAGGCGAAAGGGGAAAGGCGAAAGGGGAAAGGCGAAAGGCTAATTGCGAAAGACGAAAGGCGAAGGGCGAAATTCGAAAGGCGAAAGGCGAAATGCAAAAGGCGAAAGGCGAAAGGCGAAAGGCGAAAGGTGAAAGGCGAAAGGCGAAAGGCGAAAGGCGAAAGGCGAAAGGCGTAAGGCGAAAGGTGAAAGGCGAAAGGCGAAAGGCGAAAGGCGAAAGGGGAAAGGCGAAAGGCGAAAGGCGGAAAGCGAAAGGGGAAAGGCGAAAGGGGAAAGGCGAAAGGCGAAAGGCGGAAGGCTAAAGGGGAAAGGCGAAAGGCGAAAGGCGAAAGCGGAAGGCGAAAGGCGAAAGGCGAAAGGCGAAAGGCGAAAGGGGAAAGGCGAAAGGCGAAAGGCGAAAGGCGAAAGTTGAAAGACGAAAGGCGAAAAGTGAAAGGCGAAAGGCGAAAGGCGAAAGGGGAAAGGCGAAAGGCGAAAGGCGAAAGGCGAAAGGCGAAAGGGGAAAGGCGAAAGGCGAAAGGCGAAAGGCGGAAGGCGAAAGGGGAAAGGCGAAAGGGGAAAGGCGAAAGGCTAATTGCGAAAGACGAAAGGCGAAGGGCGAAATTCGAAAGGCGAAAGGCGAAATGCAAAAGGCGAAAGGCGAATGGCGAAAGGCGAAAGGTGAAAGGCGAAAGGCGAAAGGCGAAAGGCGAAAGGCGAAAGGCGAAAGGGGAAAGGCGAAAGGTGAAAGGCGAAAGGCGGAAGGCGAAAGGGGAAAGGCGAAAGGCGAAAGGCGAAAGCGGAAGGCGAAAGGCGAAAGGCGAAAGGGGAAAGGCGAAAGGCGAAAGGCGGAAGGCGAAAGGCGGAAGGCGAAAGGCGAAAGGCGGAAGGTGAAAGGCGAAAGGCGAAAGGCGAAAGGCGAAAGGCGAAAGGCGAAAGGCGAAAGGCGAAAGGCGAAAGGCGAAAGGCGAAAGGCGAAAGGCGAAAGTTGAAAGACGAAAGGCGAAAAGTGAAAGGCGAAAGGCGAAAGGCGAAAGGCGAAAGGCGAAAGGCGAAAGGCGAAAGGCGAAAGGCGAAAGGCGAAAGGCGAAAGGCGAAAGGCGAAAGGCGAAAGGCGAAAGGCGAAAGGCGAAAGGCGAAAGGCGAAAGGCGAAAGGCGAAAGGCGAAAGGCGAAAGGCGAAAGGCGAAAGGCGAAAGGCGAAAGGCGAAAGTTGAAAGGCGAAAGGCGAAAAGTGAAAGGCGAAAGGCGAAAGGCGAAAGGCGAAAGGCGAAAGGTGAAGGGCGAGAGGCAAAAGTCAAAATGCCTAAGGCAAAAGGAAAAACGATTTTCAAAACATGAAATAAAAATGGGGAAATTTAAAATGCCCAAAGCAAAAGAAAAAACGATGTTCAAAAGATAAAATACAAAAGTTGAAATTGAAAATGCGAAATGGAAAATTCGAAATTATAAATTCGTATTTCAAAAGGCTAAAGGCGAAATGCGAAAGGCGAAAGACGAAAGGCGAAGGGCGATTGTCGACAGGCGAAAGGCGAATGGCGAAAGGCGAAAGGCGAAAGGCGAAAGGCGAAATGCGAAAGGCGAAATGCGAAAGGCGAAAGGCGAAAGGCGAAAGGCGAAAGGCGAAAGGCGAAAGGCGAAAGGCGAAAGGCGAAAGGCGAAAGGTGAAAGGCGAAAGGCGAAAGGCAAAAGGCGAAAGGCGAAAGGCGAAAGGCGAAAGGCGAAAGGCGAAAGGCGAAAGGCGAAAGGCGAAAGGCGAAAGGCGAAAGGCGAAAGGCGAAAGGCGAAAGGCGAAAGGCGAAAGGCGAAAGGCGAAAGGCGAAAGTCGAAAGGCGAAAGGCGAAAAGCTAAAGGCGAAAGGCGAAAAGCGGAAGGCAAAAGGAAAAATGATTTTCAAAACATGAAATGAAAATGGAGAAATCTAAAATGCCTAAAGAAAAGAAAAAACGATATTCAAAAGATAAAATACAAAAGTTGAAATTGAAAATGCGAAATGGAAAATTCGAAATTATAAATTTGTATTTCAAAATGCTAAAGGCGAATTGCGAAAGGCGAAGGGCGAAAGTCGAAAGGCGAAAGGCGAAATGCAAAAGGCGAAAGGCGAAAGGCGAAAGGCGAAAGGTGAAAGGCGAAAGGCGAAAGGTGAAAGGCGAAAGGCGAAAGGCAAAAGGCGAAGGGCGAAAGGCGAAAGGCGAAAGGCGTAAGGCGTAAGGCGAAACGCGAAAGGCGAAAGGCGAAAGGCGAAAGGCGAAAGGCGAAAGGCGAAAGGCAAAAGGCGAAAGGCGAAAGGCGAAAGGCGAAAGTCGAAAGGCGAAAGGCGAAAGGCGAAAGGTGAAGGGCGAGAGGCAAAAGTCAAAATGCCTAAGGCAAAAGGAAAAACGATTTTCAAAACATGAAATAAAAATGGAGCAATTTAAAATGCCCAAAGCAAAAGAAAAAACGATGTTCAAAAGATAAAATACAAAAGTTGAAATTGAAAATGCGAAATTATAAATTCGTATTTTAAAAGGCTAAAGGCGAAATGCGAAAGGCGAAAGACGAAAGGCGAAGGGCGATTGTCGACAGGCGAAAGGCGAATGGCGAAAGGCGAAATGCGAAAGGCGAAAGGCGAAATGCGAAAGGCGAAAGGCGAAAGGCGAAAGGCGAAAGGCGAAAGGCGAAAGGCGAAAGGCGAAAGGCGAAAGGCGAAAGGCGAAAGGCGAAAGGAAAAAGGCGAAAAGCGAAAGGCGAAAGGCGAAAGGCGAAAGGCGAAAGGCGAAAGGCGAAAGGCGAAAGGCGAAAGGCGAAAGGCGAAAGGCGAAAAGCGAAAGGCGAAAGGCGAAAAGCGGAAGGCAAAAGGAAAATGGAAAAATTTAAAATGCCTGAAGCAAAAGAAAAAACGATATTCAAAAGATAAAATACAAAAGTTGAAATTGAAAATGCGAAATGGAAAATTCGAAATTATAAATTCGTATTTCAAAAGGCTAAAGGCGAAATGCGAAAGGCGAAAGACGAAAGGCGAAGGGCGATTGTCGACAGGCGAAAGGCGAAAGGCGAATGGCGAAAGGCGAAAGGCGAAAGGCGAAAGGCGAAAGGCGAAATGCGAAAGGCGAAATGCGAAAGGCGAAAGGCGAAAGGCGAAAGGCGAAAGGCGAAAGGCGAAAGGCGAAAGGCAAAAGGCGAAAGGCGAAAGGCGGAAAGCGAAAGGGGAAAGGCGAAAGGGGAAAGGCGAAAGGCGAAAGGCGGAAGGCGAAAGGGGAAAGGCGAAAGGCGGAAGGCGAAAGCGGAAGGCGAAAGGCGAAAGGCGAAAGGCGAAAGGCGAAAGGGGAAAGGCGAAAGGCGAAAGGCGGAAGGCGAAAGGCGGAAGGCGAAAGGCGAAAGGCGGAAGGTGAAAGGCGAAAGGCGAAAGGCGAAAGGCGAAAGGCGAAAGGCGAAAGTTGAAAGACGAAAGGCGAAAAGTGAAAGGCGAAAGGCGAAAGGCGAAAGGGGAAAGGCGAAAGGCGAAAGGTGAAAGGCGAAAGGCGAAAGGCGAAAGGCGAAAGGGGAAAGGCGAAAGGCGAAAGGCGAAAGGCGGAAGGCGAAAGGGGAAAGGCGAAAGGGGAAAGGCGAAAGTCTAATTGCGAAAGACGAAAGGCGAAGGGCGAAATTCGAAAGGCGAGAGGCGAAATGCAAAAGGCGAAAGGCGAAAGGCGAAAGGTGAAAGGCGAAAGGCGAAAGGCGAAAGGCGAAAGGCGAAAGGCGTAAGGCGAAAAGTGAAAGGCGAAAGGCGAAAGGCGAAAGGGGAAAGGCGAAAGGCGAAAGGTGAAAGGCGAAAGGCGAAAGGCGAAGGGCGAAAGGGGAAAGGCGAAAGGCGAAAGGCGAAAGGCGAAAGGCGAAAGGCGGAAGGCGAAAGGGGAAAGGCGAAAGGCGAAAGGCGAAAGGCGAAAGGCGAAAGTTGAAAGACGAAAGGCGAAAAGTGAAAGGCGAAAGGCGAAAGGCGAAAGGGGAAAGGCGAAAGGCGAAAAGCGAAAGGCGAAAGGCGAAAAGCGGAAGGCAAAAGGAAAATGGAAAAATTTAAAATGCCTGAAGCAAAAGAAAAAACTATATTCAAAAGATAAAATACAAAAGTTGAAATTGAAAATGCGAAATGGAAAATTCGAAATTATAAATTCTTATTTCAAAAGGCTAAAGGCGAAATGCGAAAGGCGAAAGACGAAAGGCGAAGGGCGATTGTCGACAGGCGAAAGGCGAAAGGCGAATGGCGAAAGGCGAAAGGCGAAATGCGAAAGGCGAAAGGCGAAAGGCGAAAGGCGAAATGCGAAAGGCGAAATGCGAAAGGCGAAAGGCGAAAGGCGAAAGGCGAAAGGCGAAAGGCGAAAGGCGAAAGGCGAAAGGCGAAAGGCAAAAGGCGAAAGGCGAAAGGCGGAAAGCGAAAGGGGAAAGGCGAAAGGGGAAAGGCGAAAGGCGAAAGGCGGAAGGCGAAAGGGGAAAGGCGAAAGGCGAAAGGCGAAAGCGGAAGGCGAAAGGCGAAAGGCGAAAGGCGAAAGGCGAAAGGGGAAAGGCGAAAGGCGAAAGGCGGAAGGCGAATGGCGGAAGGCGAAAGGCGAAAGGCGAAAGGGGAAAGGCGAAAGGCGAAAGGTGAAAGGCGAAAGGCGAAAGGCGAAAGGCGAAAGGGGAAAGGCGAAAGGCGAAAGGCGAAAGGCGGAAGGCGAAAGGGGAAAGGCGAAAGGGGAAAGGCGAAAGTCTAATTGCGAAAGACGAAAGGCGAAGGGCGAAATTCGAAAGGCGAGAGGCGAAATGCAAAAGGCGAAAGGCGAAAGGCGAAAGGTGAAAGGCGAAAGGCGAAAGGCGAAAGGCGAAAGGCGAAAGGCGTAAGGCGAAAAGTGAAAGGCGAAAGGCGAAAGGCGAAAGGGGAAAGGCGAAAGGCGAAAGGTGAAAGGCGAAAGGCGAAAGGCGAAGGGCGAAAGGGGAAAGGCGAAAGGCGAAAGGCGAAAGGCGAAAGGCGGAAGGCGAAAGGGGAAAGGCGAAAGGCGAAAGGCGAAAGGCGAAAGTTGAAAGACGAAAGGCGAAAAGTGAAAGGCGAAAGGCGAAAGGCGAAAGGGGAAAGGCGAAAGGCGAAAAGCGAAAGGCGAAAGGCGAAAAGCGGAAGGCAAAAGGAAAATGGAAAAATTTAAAATGCCTGAAGCAAAAGAAAAAACTATATTCAAAAGATAAAATACAAAAGTTGAAATTGAAAATGCGAAATGGAAAATTCGAAATTATAAATTCTTATTTCAAAAGGCTAAAGGCGAAATGCGAAAGGCGAAAGACGAAAGGCGAAGGGCGATTGTCGACAGGCGAAAGGCGAAAGGCGAATGGCGAAAGGCGAAAGGCGAAAGGCGAAAGGCGAAAGGCGAAAGGCGAAAGGCGAAATGCGAAAGGCGAAATGCGAAAGGCGAAAGGCGAAAGGCGAAAGGCGAAAGGCGAAAGGCGAAAGGCGAAAGGCGAAAGGCGAAAGGCGAAAGGCAAAAGGCGAAAGGCGAAAGGCGGAAAGCGAAAGGGGAAAGGCGAAAGGGGAAAGGCGAAAGGCGAAAGGCGGAAGGCGAAAGGGGAAAGGCGAAAGGCGAAAGGCGAAAGCGGAAGGCGAAAGGCGAAAGGCGAAAGGCGAAAGGCGAAAGGGGAAAGGCGAAAGGCGAAAGGCGGAAGGCGAAAGGCGGAAGGCGAAAGGCGAAAGGCGGAAGGTGAAAGGCGAAAGGCGAAAGGCGAAAGGCGAAAGGCGAAAGGCGAAAGGCGAAAGGCGAAAGGCGAAAGGCGAAAGTTGAAAGACGAAAGGCGAAAAGTGAAAGGCGAAAGGCGAAAGGCGAAAGGGGAAAGGCGAAAGGCGAAAGGTGAAAGGCGAAAGGCGAAAGGCGAAAGGCGAAAGGGGAAAGGCGAAAGGCGAAAGGCGAAAGGCGGAAGGCGAAAGGGGAAAGGGGAAAGGCGAAAGGCTAATTGCGAAAGACGAAAGGCGAAGGGCGAAATTCGAAAGGCGAAAGGCGAAATGCAAAAGGCGAAAGGCGAAAGGCGAAAGGCGAAAGGTGAAAGGCGAAAGGCGAAATGCGAAAGGCGAAAGGCGAAAGGCGAAAGGCGAAAGGCGTAAGGCGAAAAGTGAAAGGCGAAAGGCGAAAGGCGAAAGGGGAAAGGCGAAAGGCGAAAGGTGAAAGGCGAAAGGCGAAATGCGAAAGGCGAAAGGGGAAAGGCGAAAGGCGAAAGGCGAAAGGCGGAAGGCGAAAGGGGAAAGGCGAAAGGCGAAAGGCGAAAGGCGAAAGGCGAAAGTTGAAAGACGAAAGGCGAAAAGTGAAAGGCGAAAGGCGAAAGGCGAAAGGGGAAAGGCGAAAGGCGAAAGGTGAAAGGCGAAAGGCGAAAGGCGAAAGGCGAAAGGGGAAAGGGGAAAGGCGAAAGGCGAAAGGCGGAAGGCGAAAGGGGAAAGGCGAAAGGGGAAAGGCGAAAGGCTAATTGCGAAAGACGAAAGGCGAAGGGCGAAATTCGAAAGGCGAAAGGCGAAATGCAAAAGGCGAAAGGCGAAAGGCGAAAGGCGAAAGGTGAAAGGCGAAAGGCGAAAGGCGAAAGGGGAAAGGCGAAAGGCGAAAGGGGAAAGGCGAAAGGCGAAAGGTGAAAGGCGAAAGGCGAAAGGCGGAAGGCGAAAGGGGAAAGGCGAAAGGCGAAAGCGGAAGGCGAAAGGCGAAAGGCGAAAGGGGAAAGGCGAAAGGCGAAAGGCGGAAGGCGAAAGGCGGAAGGCGAAAGGCGAAAGGCGGAAGGTGAAAGGCGAAAGGCGAAAGGCGAAAGGCGAAAGGCGAAAAGCGAAAGGCGAAAGGCGAAAGGCGAAAGGCGAAAGTTGAAAGACGAAAGGCAAAAAGTGAAAGGCGAAAGGCGAAAGGCGAAAGGCGAAAGGCGAAAGGCGAAAGGCGAAAGGCGAAAGGCGAAAGGCGAAAGGCGAAAGGCGAAAGGCGAAAGGCGAAAGGCGAAAGGCGAAAGGCGAAAGGCGAAAGGCGAAAGGCGAAAGGCGAAAGGCGAAAGGCGGAAGGCTAAAGGGGAAAGGCGAAAGGCGAAAGGCGAAAGCGGAAGGCGAAAGGCGAAAGGCGAAAGGCGAAAGGCGAAAGGGGAAAGGCGAAAGGCGAAAGGCGAAAGGCGAAAGGCGAAAGTTGAAAGACGAAAGGCGAAAAGTGAAAGGCGAAAGGCGAAAGGCGAAAGGGGAAAGGCGAAAGGCGAA
The DNA here is from genome assembly GCA_963924295.1 of Dioctria rufipes. Classification (NCBI taxonomy): domain Eukaryota; kingdom Metazoa; phylum Arthropoda; class Insecta; order Diptera; family Asilidae; genus Dioctria; species Dioctria rufipes. The sequence continues at coordinate 445,031 of CAWUPM010000665.1, read as the reverse complement.
AGGTGAAAGGCGAAAAGCGAAAGGCGAAAGGCGAAAGGGGAAAGGCGAAAGGCGAAAGGCGAAAGGCGGAAGGCGAAAGGGGAAAGGCGAAAGGGGAAAGGCGAAAGGCTAATTGCGAAAGACGAAAGGCGAAGGGCGAAATTCGAAAGGCGAAAGGCGAAATGCAAAAGGCGAAAGGCGAAAGGCGAAAGGCGAAAGGTGAAAGGCGAAAGGCGAAAGGCGAAAGGGGAAAGGCGAAAGGCGAAAGGGGAAAGGCGAAAGGCGAAAGGTGAAAGGCGAAAGGCGAAAGGCGGAAGGCGAAAGGGGAAAGGCGAAAGGCGAAAGCGGAAGGCGAAAGGCGAAAGGCGAAAGGGGAAAGGCGAAAGGCGAAAGGCGGAAGGCGAAAGGCGGAAGGCGAAAGGCGAAAGGCGGAAGGTGAAAGGCGAAAGGCGAAAGGCGAAAGGCGAAAGGCGAAAGGCGAAAGGCGAAAGGCGAAAGGCGAAAGTTGAAAGACGAAAGGCAAAAAGTGAAAGGCGAAAGGCGAAAGGCGAAAGGCGAAAGGCGAAAGGCGAAAGGCGAAAGGCGAAAGGCGAAAGGCGAAAGGCGAAAGGCGAAAGGCGAAAGGCGAAAGGCGAAAGGCGAAAGGCGAAAGGCGAAAGGCGAAAGTTGAAAGGCGAAAGGCGAAAAGTGAAAGGCGAAAGGCGAAAGGCGAAAGGCGAAAGGCGAAAGGTGAAGGGCGAGAGGCAAAAGTCAAAATGCCTAAGGCAAAAGGAAAAACGATTTTCAAAACATGAAATAAAAATGGGGAAATTTAAAATGCCCAAAGCAAAAGAAAAAACGATGTTCAAAAGATAAAATACAAAAGTTGAAATTGAAAATGCGAAATGGAAAATTCGAAATTATAAATTCGTATTTCAAAAGGCTAAAGGCGAAATGCGAAAGGCGAAAGACGAAAGGCGAAGGGCGATTGTCGACAGGCGAAAGGCGAAAGGCGAATGGCGAAAGGCGAAAGGCGAAAGGCGAAAGGCGAAAGGCGAAATGCGAAACGCGAAATGCGAAAGGCGAAAGGCGAAAGGCGAAAGGCGAAAGGCGAAAGGCGAAAGGCGAAAGGCGAAAGGCGAAAGGCGAAAGGTGAAAGGCGAAAGGCGAAAGGCAAAAGGCGAAAGGCGAAAGGCGAAAGGCGAAAGGCGAAAGGCGAAAGGCGAAAGGCGAAAGGCGAAAGGCGAAAGGCGAAAGGCGAAAGGCGAAAGGCGAAAGGCGAAAGGCGAAAGGCGAAAGGCGAAAGTCGAAAGGCGAAAGGCGAAAGGCGAAAAGCTAAAGGCGAAAGGCGAAAAGCGGAAGGCAAAAGGAAAAATGATTTTCAAAACATGAAATGAAAATGGAGAAATCTAAAATGCCTAAAGAAAAGAAAAAACGATATTCAAAAGATAAAATACAAAAGTTGAAATTGAAAATGCGAAATGGAAAATTCGAAATTATAAATTTGTATTTCAAAATGCTAAAGGCGAATTGCGAAAGGCGAAAGACGAAAGGCGAAGGGCGAAAGACGAAAGGCGAAAGGCGAAATGCAAAAGGCGAAAGGCGAAAGGCGAAAGGCGAAAGGTGAAAGGCGAAAGGCGAAAGGTGAAAGGCGAAAGGCGAAAGGCAAAAGGCGAAGGGCGAAAGGCGAAAGGCGAAAGGCGTAAGGCGTAAGGCGAAACGCGAAAGGCGAAAGGCGAAAGGCGAAAGGCGAAAGGCGAAAGGCGAAAGGCGAAAGGCGAAAGGCGAAAGGCGAAAGTCGAAAGGCGAAAGGCGAAAGGTGAAGGGCGAGAGGCAAAAGTCAAAATGCCTAAGGCAAAAGGAAAAACGATTTTCAAAACATGAAATAAAAATGGAGCAATTTAAAATGCCCAAAGCAAAAGAAAAAACGATGTTCAAAAGATAAAATACAAAAGTTGAAATTGAAAATGCGAAATTATAAATTCGTATTTTAAAAGGCTAAAGGCGAAATGCGAAAGGCGAAAGACGAAAGGCGAAGGGCGATTGTCGACAGGCGAAAGGCGAATGGCGAAAGGCGAAATGCGAAAGGCGAAAGGCGAAATGCGAAAGGCGAAAGGCGAAAGGCGAAAGGCGAAAGGCGAAAGGCGAAAGGCGAAAGGCGAAAGGCGAAAGGCGAAAGGCGAAAGGCGAAAGGCAAAAGGCGAAAGGCGAAAGGCGAAAGGCGAAAGGCGAAAGGCGAAAGGCGAAAAGCGAAAGGCGAAAGGCAAAAGGGGAAAGGCGAAAGGAGAAAGGTGAAAGGCGAAAGGCGAAAGGCGAAAGGCGAAAGGCGAAAGGCGAAAGGCGAAAGGCGAAAGGCGAAAGGCGAAAGGCGAAAGGCGAAAGGCGGAAGGCGAAAGGCGAAAGGCGGAAGGTGAAAGGCGAAAGGCGAAAGGCGAAAGGCGAAAGGCGAAAGGCGAAAGGCAAAAGGCGAAAGTTGAAAGGCGAAAGGCGAAAGGCGAAAGGCGAAAGGCGAAAGGCGAAAGGCGAAAGGCGAAAGGCGAAAGGAGAAAGGTGAAAGGCGAAAGGCGAAAGGCGAAAGGCGAAAGGCGAAAGGCGAAAGGCGAAAGGCGAAAGGCGAAAGGCGAAAGGCGAAAGGCGAAAGGCGAAAGGCGAAAGGCGAAAGGCGAAAGGCGAAAGGCGGAAGGCGAAAGGCGAAAGGCGAAAGGCGGAAGGAGAAAGGCGAAAGGCGAAAGGCGAAAGGCGAAAGGCGAAAGGCGAAAGGCGAAAGGCGAAAGTTGAAAGGCGAAAGGCGAAAAGTGAAAGGCGAAAGGCGAAAGGCGAAAGGCGAAAGGCGAAAGGCGAAAGGCGAAAGGTGAAGGGCGAGAGGCAAAAGTCAAAATGCCTAAGGCAAAAGGAAAAACGATTTTCAAAACATGAAATAAAAATGGAGCAATTTAAAATTCCCAAAGCAAAAGAAAAAACGATGTTCAAAAGATAAAATACAAAAGTTGAAATTGAAAATGCGAAATTATAAATTCGTATTTTAAAAGGCTAAAGGCGAAATGCGAAAGGCGAAAGACGAAAGGCGAAGGGCGATTGTCGACAGGCGAAAGGCGAATGGCGAAAGGCGAAATGCGAAAGGCGAAAGGCGAAATGCGAAAGGCGAAAGGCGAAAGGCGAAAGGCGAAAGGCGAAAGGCGAAAGGCGAAAGGCGAAAGGCGAAAGGCGAAAGGCGAAAGGCGAAAGGCGAAAGGCGAAAGGCGAAAGGCAAAAGGCGAAAGGCGAAAGGCGAAAGGCGAAAGGCGAAAGGCGAAAGGCGAAAGGCGAAAGGCGAAAGGCGAAAAGCGAAAGGCGAAAGGCGAAAGGCGAAAGGCGAAAAGCGAAAGGCGAATGGCGAAAAGCGGAAGGCAAAAGGAAAAATGATTTTCAAAACATGAAATGAAAATGGAGAAATCTAAAATGCCTAAAGAAAAGAAAAAACGATATTCAAAAGATAAAATACAAAAGTTGAAATTGAAAATGCGAAATGGAAAATTCGAAATTATAAATTTGTATTTCAAAATGCTAAAGGCGAATTGCGAAAGGCGAAAGACGAAAGGCGAAGGGCGAAAGTCGAAAGGCGAAAGGCGAAATGCAAAAGGCGAAACGCAAAAGGCGAAAGGCGAAAGGCGAAAGGCAAAAGGTGAAAGGCGAAAGGCGAAAGGTGAAAGGCGAAAGGCGAAAGGCAAAAGGCGAAAGGCGAAAGGCGAAAGGCGAAAGGCGTAAGGCGTAAGGCGAAACGCGAAAGGCGAAAGGCGAAAGGCGAAAGGCGAAAGGCGAAAGGCGAAAGGCGAAAGGCGAAAGGCGAAAGTCGAAAGGCGAAAGGCGAAAGGCGAAAGGCGAAAGGCGAAAGGCGAAAGGCGAAAGGCGAAAGGCGAAAGGCGAAAGGCGAAAGGCGAAAGGCGAAAGGCGAAAGGCGAAAGGCGAAAGGCGAAAGGCGAAAGGCGAAAGGCGAAAGGCGAAAGGCGAAAGGCGAAAGGCGAAAGGCGAAAGGCGAAAGGCGAAAGGCGAAAGGCGAAAGGCGAAAGGCGAAAGGCGAAAGGCGAAAGGCGGAAGGTGAAAGGCGAAAGGCGAAAGGCGAAAGGCGAAAGGCGAAAGGCGAAAGGCGAAAGGCGAAAGGCGAAAGGCGAAAGGCGAAAGGCGAAAGGCGAAAGGCGAAAGGCGAAAGGCGAAAGGCGAAAGGCGAAAGGCGAAAGGCGAAAGGCGAAAGGCGAAAGGCGAAAGGCGAAAGGCGAAAGGCGAAAGGCGAAAGGCGAAAGGCGAAAGGCGAAAGGCGAAAGGCGAAAGGCGAAAGGCGAAAGGCGAAAGGCGAAAGGCGAAAGGCGAAAGGCGAAAGGCGAAAGGAGGAAGGTGAAAGGCGAAAGGCGAAAGGCGAAAGGCGAAAGGCGAAAGGCGAAAGGCGAAAGGCGAAAGGCGAAAGGCGAAAGGCGAAAGGCGAAAGGCGAAAGGCGAAAGGCGAAAGGCGAAAGGCGAAAGGCGAAAGGCGAAAGGCGAAAGGCGAAAGGCGAAAGGCGGAAGGTGAAAGGCGAAAGGCGAAAGGCGAAAGGCGAAAGGCGAAAGGCGAAAGGCGAAAGGCGAAAGGCGAAAGGCGAAAGGCGAAAGGCGAAAGGCGAAAGGCGAAAGGCGAAAGGCGAAAGGCGAAAGGCGAAAGGCGAAAGGCGAAAGGCGAAAGGCGAAAGGCGAAAGGCGAAAGGCGAAAGGCGAAAGGCGAAAGGCGAAAGGCGAAAGGCGAAAGGCGAAAGGCGAAAGGCGAAAGGCGAAAGGCGAAAGGCGAAAGGCGAAAAGCGGAAGGCAAAAGGAAAAACGATTTTCAAAACATGAAATGAAAATGGAGAAATTTAAAATGCCTGAAGCAAAAGAAAAAACGATATTCAAAAGATAAAATACAAAAGTTGAAATTGAAAATGCGAAATGGAAAATTCGAAATTATAAATTTGTATTTCAAAATGCTAAAGGCGAATTGCGAAAGGCGAAAGACGAAAGGCGAAAGGCGATTGTCGAAAGGCGAAAGGCGAAAGGCGAATGGCGAAAGGCGAAAGGCGAAAGACGAAATGCGAAAGGCGAAAGGCGAAAGACGAAAGGCGAAAGGCGAAAGTTGAAAGGCGAAAGGCGAAAAGTGAAAGGCGAAAAGTGAAAGGCGAAAGGCGAAAGGCGGAAGGCGAAAGGCGAAAGGTGAAGGGCGAGAGGCAAAAGTCAAAATGCCTAAGGCAAAAGGAAAAACGATTTTCAAAACATGAAATAAAAATGGAGAAATTTAAAATGCCTAAAGCAAAAGAAAAAACGATATTCAACAGATAAAATACAAAAGTTGAAATTGAAAATGCGAAATGGAAAATTCGAAATTATAAATTCGTATTTCAAAAGGCTAAAGGCGAAATGCGAAAGGCGAAAGACGAAAGGCGAAGGGCGATTGTCGAAAGGCGAAAGGCGAATGGCGAAAGGCGAAAGGCGAAAGGCGAAATGCGAAAGGCGAAAGGCGAAAGGCGAAAGGCGAAAGGCGAAAGGCGAAAGGCGAAAGGCGAAAGGCGAAAGGCGAAAGGCGGAAGGTGAAAGGCGTAAGCCGAAAGGCGAAAGGCGAAAGGCGAAAGGCGAAAGGCGAAAGGCGAAAGGCTAAAAGCGTAAGGCGAAAGGTGAAAGGCGAAAGGCGAAAGGCGAAAGGCGAAAGGCGAAAGGCGAAAGGCGAAAGGCGAAAGGCGAAAGGCGAAAGGCGAAAGGCGAAAGGCGAAAGGCGAAAGGCGAAAGGCGAAAGGCGAAAGGCGAAAGGCGAAAGGCGAAAGGCGAAAGGCGAAAGGCGGAAGGTGAAAGGCGAAAGGCGAAAGGCGAAAGGCGAAAGGCGAAAGGCGAAAGGCGAAAGGCGAAAGGCGAAAGGCGAAAGGCGAAAGGCGAAAGGCGAAAGGCGAAAGGCGAAAGGCGAAAGGCGAAAGGCGAAAGGCGGAAGGTGAAAGGCGTAAGCCGAAAGGCGAAAGGCGAAAGGCGAAAGGCGAAAGGCGAAAGGCGAAAGGCGAAAGGCGAAAGGCGAAAGGCGAAAGGCTAAAAGCGTAAGGCGAAAGGTGAAAGGCGAAAGGCGAAAGGCGAAAGGCGAAAGGCGAAAGGCGAAAGGCGAAAGGCGAAAGGCGAAAGGCGAAAGGCGAAAGGCGAAAGGCGAAAGGCGAAAGGCGAAAGGCGAAAGGCGAAAGGCGAAAGGCGAAAGGCGAAAGGCGAAAGGCGAAAGGCGAAAGGCGAAAGGCGAAAGGCGGAAGGTGAAAGGCGAAAGGCGAAAGGCGAAAGGCGAAAGGCGAAAGGCGAAAGGCGAAAGGCGAAAGGCGAAAGGCGAAAGGCGAAAGGCGAAAGGCGAAAGGCGAAAGGCGAAAAGCGGAAGGCAAAAGGAAAAACGATTTTCAAAACATGAAATGAAAATGGAGAAATTTAAAATGCCTGAAGCAAAAGAAAAAACGATATTCAAAAGATAAAATACAAAAGTTGAAATTGAAAATGCGAAATGGAAAATTCGAAATTATAAATTTGTATTTCAAAATGCTAAAGGCGAATTGCGAAAGGCGAAAGACGAAAGGCGAAGGGCGATTGTCGAAAGGCGAAAGGCGAAAGGCGAATGGCGAAAGGCGAAAGGCGAAAGACGAAATGCGAAAGGCGAAAGGCGAAAGGCGAAAGGCGAAAGGCGAAAGTTGAAAGGCGAAAGGCGAAAAGTGAAAGGCGAAAAGTGAAAGGCGAAAGGCGAAAGGCGGAAGGCGAAAGGCGAAAGGTGAAGGGCGAGAGGCAAAAGTCAAAATGCCTAAGGCAAAAGGAAAAACGATTTTCAAAACATGAAATAAAAATGGAGAAATTTAAAATGCCTAAAGCAAAAGAAAAAACGATATTCAACAGATAAAATACAAAAGTTGAAATTGAAAATGCGAAATGGAAAATTCGAAATTATAAATTCGAATTTCAAAAGGCTAAAGGCGAAATGCGAAAGGCGAAAGACGAAAGGCGAAGGGCGATTGTCGAAAGGCGAAAGGCGAAAGGCGAATGGCGAAAGGCGAAAGGCGAAAGGCGAAAGGCGAAAGGCGAAAGGCGAAAGGCGAAAGGCGAAAGGCTAAAAGCGTAAGGCGAAAGGTGAAAGGCGAAAGGCGAAAGGCGAAAGGCGAAAGGCGAAAGGCGAAAGGCGAAAGGCGAAAGGCGAAAGGCGAAAGGCGAAAGGCGAAAGGCGAAAGGCGAAAGGCGAAAGGCGAAAGGCGAAAGGCGAAAGGCGAAAGGCGAAAGGCGAAAGGCGAAAGGCGAAAGGCGAAAGGCGAAAGGCGAAAGGCGGAAGGTGAAAGGCGAAAGGCGAAAGGCGAAAGGCGAAAGGCGAAAGGCGAAAGGCGAAAGGCGAAAGGCGAAAGGCGAAAGGCGAAAGGCGAAAGGCGAAAGGCGAAAGGCGAAAGGCGAAAGGCGAAAGGCGGAAGGTGAAAGGCGTAAGCCGAAAGGCGAAAGGCGAAAGGCGAAAGGCGAAAGGCGAAAGGCGAAAGGCGAAAGGCGAAAGGCGAAAGGCGAAAGGCTAAAAGCGTAAGGCGAAAGGTGAAAGGCGGAAGGTGAAAGGCGTAAGCCGAAAGGCGAAAGGCGAAAGGCGAAAGGCGAAAGGCGAAAGGCGAAAGGCGAAAGGCGAAAGGCGAAAGGCTAAAAGCGTAAGGCGAAAGGTGAAAGGCGAAAGGCGAAAGGCGAAAGGCGAAAGGCGAAAGGCGAAAGGCGAAAGGCGAAAGGCGAAAGGCGAAAGGCGAAAGGCGAAAGGCGAAAGGCGAAAGGCGAAAGGCGAAAGGCGAAAGGCGAAAGGCGAAAGGCGAAAGGCGAAAGGCGAAAGGCGGAAGGTGAAAGGCGAAAGGCGAAAGGCGAAAGGCGAAAGGCGAAAGGCGAAAGGCGAAAGGCGAAAGGCGAAAGGCGAAAGGCGAAAGGCGGAAGGTGAAAGGCGAAAGGCGAAAGGCGAAAGGCGAAAGGCGAAAGGCGAAAGGCGAAAGGCGAAAGGCGAAAGGCGAAAGGCGAAAGGCGAAAGGCGAAAGGCGAAAGGCGAAAGGCGAAAGGCGAAAGGCGGAAGGTGAAAGGCGTAAGCCGAAAGGCGAAAGGCGAAAGGCGAAAGGCGAAAGGCGAAAGGCGAAAGGCGAAAGGCGAAAGGCGAAAGGCGAAAGGCTAAAAGCGTAAGGCGAAAGGTGAAAGGCGAAAGGCGAAAGGCGAAAGGCGAAAGGCGAAAGGCGAAAGGCGAAAGGCGAAAGGCGAAAGGCGAAAGGCGAAAGGCGAAAGGCGAAAGGCGAAAGGCGAAAGGCGAAAGGCGAAAGGCGAAAGGCGAAAGGCGAAAGGCGAAAGGCGAAAGGCGAAAGGCGAAAGGCGAAAGGCGGAAGGTGAAAGGCGAAAGGCGAAAGGCGAAAGGCGAAAGGCGAAAGGCGAAAGGCGAAAGGCGAAAGGCGAAAGGCGAAAGGCGAAAGGCGAAAGGCGAAAGGCGAAAGGCGAAAGGCGAAAGGCGAAAGGCGAAAGGCGAAAGGCGAAAGGCGAAAGGCGAAAGGCGAAAGGCGAAAGGAGGAAGGCGAAAGGCGAAAGGCGAAAGGCGAAAGGCGAAAGGCGAAAGGCGAAAGGCGAAAGGCGAAAGGCGAAAGGCGAAAGGCGAAAGGCGAAAGGCGAAAGGCGAAAGGCGAAAGGCGAAAGGCGAAAGGCGAAAGGCGAAAGGCGAAAGGCGAAAGGCGAAAAGCGGAAGGCAAAAGGAAAAACGATTTTCAAAACATGAAATGAAAATGGAGAAATTTAAAATGCCTGAAGCAAAAGAAAAAACGATATTCAAAAGATAAAATACAAAAGTTGAAATTGAAAATGCGAAATGGAAAATTCGAAATTATAAATTTGTATTTCAAAATGCTAAAGGCGAATTGCGAAAGGCGAAAGACGAAAGGCGAAGGGCGATTGTCGAAAGGCGAAAGGCGAAAGGCGAATGGCGAAAGGCGAAAGGCGAAAGACGAAATGCGAAAGGCGAAAGGCGAAAGGCGAAAGGCGAAAGGCGAAAGTTGAAAGGCGAAAGGCGAAAAGTGAAAGGCGAAAAGTGAAAGGCGAAAGGCGAAAGGCGGAAGGCGAAAGGCGAAAGGTGAAGGGCGAGAGGCAAAAGTCAAAATGCCTAAGGCAAAAGGAAAAACGATTTTCAAAACATGAAATAAAAATGGAGAAATTTAAAATGCCTAAAGCAAAAGAAAAAACGATATTCAACAGATAAAATACAAAAGTTGAAATTGAAAATGCGAAATGGAAAATTCGAAATTATAAATTCGAATTTCAAAAGGCTAAAGGCGAAATGCGAAAGGCGAAAGACGAAAGGCGAAGGGCGATTGTCGAAAGGCGAAAGGCGAAAGGCGAATGGCGAAAGGCGAAAGGCGAAAGGCGAAATGCGAAAGGCGAAAGGCGAAAGGCGAAAGGCGAAAGGCGAAAGGCGAAAGGCGAAAGGCGAAAGGCGAAAGGCGAAAGGCGAAAGGCGAAAGGCGAGAGGCGAAAGGCGAAAGGCGGCAGGCGAAAGGCGAAAGGCGAAAGGCGAAAGGCGGAAGGCGAAAGGCGAAAGGCGAAAGGCGAAAGGCGAAAGGCGAAAGGCGAAAGGCGAAAGGCGAAAGGCGAAAGGCGAAAGGCGAAAGGCGAAAGGCGAAAGGCGAAGGGCGAAAGGCGAAAGGCGAAAGGCGAAAGGCGAAAGGCGAAAGGCGGAAGGTGAAAGGCGAAAGGCGAAAGGCGAAAGGCGAAATGCAAAAGGCGAAAGGCGAAAGGCGAAAGGCGAAAGGCGAAAGGCGAAAGGCGAAAGGCGAAAGGCGAAAGGCGAAAGGCGGAAGGTGAAAGGCGTAAGCCGAAAGGCGAAAGGCGAAAGGCGAAAGGCGAAAGGCGAAAGGCGAAAGGCGAAAGGCGAAAGGCGAAAGGCGAAAGGCGAAAGGCTAAAAGCGTAAGGCGAAAGTTGAAAGGCGAAAGGCGAAAGGCGAAAGGCGAAAGGCGAAAGGCGAAAGGCGAAAGGCGAAAGGCGAAAGGCGAAAGGCGAAAGGCGAAAGGCGAAAGGCGAAAGGCGAAAGGCGGAAGGTGAAAGGAGTAAGCCGAAAGGCGAAAGGCGAAAGGCGAAAGGCGAAAGGCGAAAGGCTAAAAGCGTAAGGCGAAAGGTGAAAGGCGAAAGGCGAAAGGCGAAAGGCGAACGGCGAAAGGCGAAAGGCGAAAGGCGAAAGGCGAAAGGCGAAAGGCGAAAGGCGAAAGGCGAAAGGCGAAAGGCGAAAGGCGAAAGGCGAAAGGCGAAAGGCGAAAGGCGAAAGGCGAAAGGCGAAAGGCGGAAGGTGAAAGGCGAAAGGAGAAAGGCGAAAGGCGAAAGGCGAAAGGCGAAAGGCGAAAGGCGAAAGGCGAAAGGCGAAAGGCGAAAGGCGAAAGGCGAAAGGCGAAAGGCGAAAGGCGAAAGGCGAAAGGCGAAAGGCGAAAGGAGGAAGGTGAAAGGCGAAAGGCGAAAGGCGAAAGGCGAAAGGCGAAAGGCGAAAGGCGAAAGGCGAAAGGCGAAAGGCGAAAGGCGAAAGGCGAAAGGCGAAAGGCGAAAGGCGGAAGGTGAAAGGCGAAAGGCGAAAGGCGAAAGGCGAAAGGCGAAAGGCGAAAGGCGAAAGGCGAAAGGCGAAAGGCGAAAGGCGAAAGGCGAAAGGCGAAAGGCGAAAGGCGAAAGGCGAAAGGCGAAAGGCGAAAGGCGAAAGGCGAAAGGCGGAAGGCGAAAGGCGAAAGGCGAAAGGCGAAAGGCGATAGGCGAAAAGCGGAAGGCGAAAAGCGGAAGGCAAAAGGAAAAATGATTTTCAAAACATGAAATGAAAATGGAGAAATTTAAAATGCCTAAAGCAAAAGAAAAAACGATATTCAAAAGATAAAATACAAAAGTTGAAATTGAAAATGCGAAATGGAAAATTCGAAATTATAAATTTGTATTTCAAAATGCTAAAGGCGAATTGCGAAAGGCGAAAGACGAAAGGCGAAAGGCGAAGGGCGAAAGTCGAAAGGCGAAAGGCGAAATGCAAAAGGCGAAAGGCGAAAGGCGAAAGGCGAAAGGCGAAAGGCGAAAGGCGAAAGGCGAAAGGCGAAAGGCGGAAGGTGAAAGGCGTAAGCGGAAAGGCGAAAGGCGAAAGGCGAAAGGCGAAAGGCGAATGGCGAAAGGCGAAAGGCTAAAAGCGTAAGGCGAAAGGTGAAAGGCGAAAGGCGAAAGGCGAAAGGCGAAAGGCGAAAGGCGAAAGGCGAAAGGCGAAAGGCGAAAGGCGAAAGGCGAAAGGCGAAAGGCGAAAGGCGAAAGGCGAAAGGCGAAAGGCGAAAGGCGAAAGGCGAAAGGCGAAAGGCGAAAGGCGAAAGGCGAAAGGCGAAAGGCGGAAGGTGAAAGGTGAAAGGCGAAAGGCGAATGGCGAAAGGCGAAAGGCGAAAGGCGAAAGGCGAAAGGCGAAAGGCGAAAGGCGAAAGGCGAAAGGCGAAAGGCGAAAGGCGAAAGGCGAAAGGCGAAAGGCGAAAGGCGAAAAGCGGAAGGCAAAAGGAAAAACGATTTTCAAAACATGAAATGAAAATGGAGAAATTTAAAATGCCTGAAGCAAAAGAAAAAACGATATTCAAAAGATAAAATACAAAAGTTGAAATTGAAAATGCGAAATGGAAAATTCGAAATTATAAATTTGTATTTCAAAATGCTAAAGGCGAATTGCGAAAGGCGAAAGACGAAAGGCGAAGGGCGATTGTCGAAAGGCGAAAGGCGAAAGGCGAATGGCGAAAGGCGAAAGGCGAAAGACGAAATGCGAAAGGCGAAAGGCGAAAGGCGAAAGGCGAAAGGCGAAAGTTGAAAGGCGAAAGGCGAAAAGTGAAAGGCGAAAAGTGAAAGGCGAAAGGCGAAAGGCGGAAGGCGAAAGGCGAAAGGTGAAGGGCGAGAGGCAAAAGTCAAAAGACCTAAGTCAAAAGGAAAAACGATTTTCAAAACATGAAATAAAAATGGAGAAATTTAAAATGCCTAAAGCAAAAGAAAAAACGATATTCAACAGATAAAATACAAAAGTTGAAATTGAAAATGCGAAATGGAAAATTCGAAATTATAAATTCGTATTTCAAAAGGCTAAAGGCGAAATGCGAAAGGCGAAAGACGAAAGGCGAAGGGCGATTGTCGAAAGGCGAAAGGCGAAAGGCGAATGGCGAAAGGCGAAAGGCGAAAGGCGAAATGCGAAAGGCGAAAGGCGAAAGGCGAAAGGCGAAAGGCGAAAGGCGAAAGGCGAAAGGCGAAAGGCGAAAGGCGAAAGGCGAAAGGCGAAAGGCGGAAGGCGAAAGGCGAAAGGCGAAAGGCGAAAGGCGAAAGGCGAAAGGCGAAAGGCGAAAGGCGAAAGGCGAAAGGCGAAAGGCGAAAGGCGAAAGGCGAAAGGCGAAGGGCGAAAGGCGAAAGGCGAAAGGCGAAAGGCGAAAGGCGAAAGGCGGAAGGTGAAAGGCGAAAGGCGAAAGGCGAAAGGCGAAAGGCGAAATGCAAAAGGCGAAAGGCGAAAGGCGAAAGGCGAAAGGCGAAAGGCGAAAGGCGAAAGGCGAAAGGCGAAAGGCGGAAGGTGAAAGGCGTAAGCCGAAAGGCGAAAGGCGAAAGGCGAAAGGCGAAAGGCGAAAGGCGAAAGGCGAAAGGCGAAAGGCGAAAGGCGAAAGGCGAAAGGCTAAAAGCGTAAGGCGAAAGTTGAAAGGCGAAAGGCGAAAGGCGAAAGGCGAAAGGCGAAAGGCGAAAGGCGAAAGGCGAAAGGCGAAAGGCGAAAGGCGGAAGGTGAAAGGCGTAAGCCGAAAGGCGAAAGGCGAAAGGCGAAAGGCGAAAGGCGAAAGGCGAAAGGCGAAAGGCGAAAGGCGAAAGGCGAAAGGCGAAAGGCGAAAGGCGAAAGGCTAAAAGCGTAAGGCGAAAGGTGAAAGGCGAAAGGCGAAAGGCGAAAGGCGAAAGGCGAAAGGCGAAAGGCGAAAGGCGAAAGGCGAAAGGCGAAAGGCGAAAGGCGAATGGCGAAAGGCGAAAGGCGAAAGGCGAAAGGCGGAAGGTGAAAGGCGAAAGGAGAAAGGCGAAAGGCGAATGGCGAAAGGCGAAAGGCGAAATGCGAAATACGAAAGGCGAAAGGCGAAAGGCGAAAGGCGAAAGGCGAAAGGCGAAAGGCGAAAGGCGAAAGGCGAAAGGCGAAAGGCGAAAGGCGAAAGGCGAAAGGCGAAAGGCGAAAGGCGAAAGGCGAAAGGAGGAAGGTGAAAGGCGAAAGGCGAAAGGCGAAACGCGAAAGGCGAAAGGCGAAAGGCGAAAGGCGAAAGGCGAAAGGCGAAAGGCGAAAGGCGAAAGGCGAAAGGCGAAAGGCGAAAGGCGAAAGGCGAAAGGCGAAAGGCGAAAGGCGAAAGGCGAAAGGCGAAAGGCGAAAGGCGAAAGGCGAAAGGCGGAAGGCGAAAGGCGAAAGGCGAAAGGAGGAAGGCGAAAGGCGAAAGGCGAAAGGCGAAAGGCGAAAGGCGAAAGGCGAAAGGCGAAAGGCGAAAGGCGAAAGGCGAAAGGCGAAAGGCGGCAGGCGAAAGGCGAAAGGCGAAAGGCGAAAGGCGGAAGGCGAAAGGCGAAAGGCGAAAGGCGAAAGGCGAAAGGCGAAAGGCGAAAGGCGAAAGGCGAAGGGCGAAAGGCGAAAGGCGAAAGGCGAAAGGCGAAAGGCGAAAGGCGAAAGGTGAAAGGCGGAAGGCGGAAGGCAAAAGGAAAAACGATTTTCAAAACATGAAATGAACATGGAGAAATTTAAAATGCCTAAAGCAAAAGAAAAAACGATATTCAAAAGATAAAATACAAAAGTTGAAATTGAAAATGCGAAATGGAAAATTCGAAATTATAAATTTGTATTTCAAAATGCTAAAGGCGAATTGCGAAAGGCGAAAGACGAAAGGCGAAAGGCGAAGGGCGAAAGTCGAAAGGCGAAATGCAAAAGGCGAAAGGCGAAAGGCGAAAGGCGAAAGGCGAAAGGCGAAAGGCGAAAGGCGGAAGGTGAAAGGCGTAAGCCGAAAGGCGAAAGGCGAAAGGCGAAAGGCGAAAGGCGAAAGGCGAAAGGCGAAAGGCGAAAGGCGAAAGGCGAAAGGCGAAAGGCGAAAAGCTAAAAGCGTAAGGCGAAAGGTGAAAGGCGAAAGGCGAAAGGCGAAAGGCGAAAGGCGAAAGGCGAAAGGCGAAAGGCGAAAGGCGAAAGGCGAAAGGCGAAAGGCGAAAGGCGAAAGGCGAAAGGCGAAAGGCGAAAGGCGAAAGGCGAAAGGCGAAAGGCGAAAGGCGAAAGGCGAAAGGCGAAAGGCGGAAGGTGAAAGGCGAAAGGCGAAAGGCGAAAGGCGAAAGGCGAAAGGCGAAAGGCGAAAGGCGAAAGGCGAAAGGCGAAAGGCGAAAGGCGAAAGGCGAAAGGCGAAAGGCGAAAGGCGAAAGGCGAAAGGCGAAAGGCGAAAGGCGAAAGGCGAAAGGCGAAAGGCGAAAGGCGAAAGGCGAAAGGCGAAAGGCGAAAGGCGAAAGGCGAAAGGCGAAAGGAGGAAGGTGAAAGGCGAAAGGCGAAAGGCGAAAGGCGAAAGGCGAAAGGCGAAAGGCGAAAGGCGAAAGGCGAAAGGCGAAAGGCGAAAGGCGAAAGGCGAAAGGCGAAAGGCGAAAGGCGAAAGGCGAAAGGCGAAAGGCGAAAGGCGAAAGGCGAAAGGCGAAAGGCGAAAAGCGGAAGGCAAAAGGAAAAACGATTTTCAAAACATGAAATGAAAATGGAGAAATTTAAAATGCCTGAAGCAAAAGAAAAAACGATATTCAAAAGATAAAATACAAAAGTTGAAATTGAAAATGCGAAATGGAAAATTCGAAATTATAAATTTGTATTTCAAAATGCTAAAGGCGAATTGCGAAAGGCGAAAGACGAAAGGCGAAGGGCGATTGTCGAAAGGCGAAAGGCGAAAGGCGAAAGGCGAAAGCGAAAGGCGAAAGGCGAAAGGCGAAAGGCGAAAGGCGAAAGGCGAAAGGCGAAAGGCGAAAGGCGAAAAGTGAAAGGCGAAAAGTGAAAGGCGAAAGGCGAAAGGCGAAAGGCGGAAGGCGAAAGGTGAAGGGCGAGAGGCAAAAGTCAAAATGCCTAAGGCAAAAGGAAAAACGATTTTCAAAACATGAAATAAAAATGGAGAAATTTAAAATGCCTAAAGCAAAAGAAAAAACGATATTCAACAGATAAAATACAAAAGTTGAAATTGAAAATGCGAAATGGAAAATTCGAAATTATAAATTCGTATTTCAAAAGTCTAAAGGCGAAATGCGAAAGGCGAAAGACGAAAGGCGCAGGGCGATTGTCGAAAGGCGAAAGGCAAAAGGCGAATGGCGAAAGGCGAAATGCGAAAGGCGAAAGGCGAAATGCGAAAGGCGAAACGCGAAAGGCGAAAGGCGAAAGGCGAAAGGCGAAAGGCGAAAGGCGAAAGGCAAAAGGCGAAAGGCGAAAGGCGAAAGGCGAAAGGCGAAAGGCGAAAGGCGAAAGGCGGAAGGCGAAAGGCGAAAGGCGAAAGGCGAAAGGCGAAAGGCGAAAGGCGAAAAGCGGAAGGCAAAAGGAAAAATGATTTTCAAAACATGAAATGAATATGGAGAAATTTAAAATGCCTAAAGCAAAAGAAAAAACGATATTCAAAAGATAAAATACAAAAGTTGAAATTGAAAATGCGAAATGGAAAATTCGAAATTATAAATTTGTATTTCAAAATGCTAAAGGCGAATTGCGAAAGGCAAAAGACGAAAGGCGAAAGGCGAAGGGCGAAAGTCGAAAGGCGAAAGGCGAAATTCAAAAGGCGAAAGGCGAAAGGTGAAAGGCGAAAGGCGAAAGGTGAAAGGCGAAAGGCGAAAGGCGAAAGGCGATAGGCGAAAGGCGAAAGGCGAAAGGCGAAAGGCGTAAGGCGAAAGGCGAAAGGCGAAAGGCGAAAGGCGAAAGGCGAAAGGCGAAAGGCGAAAGGCGAAAGGCGAAAGGCGAAAGGCGAAAGGCGAAAGGCGAAAGGCGAAAGGCGAAAGGCGAAAGGCGAAAGGCGAAAGGCGAAAGGGGAAAGGCGAAAGGGGAAAGGCGAAAGGCGAAAGGCGGAAGGCGAAAGGGGAAAGGCGAAAGACGAAAGACGAAAGGGGAAAGGCGAAAGGCGAAAGGCGAAAGGCGAAAGGCGAAAGGCGAAAGGCGGAAGGTGAAAGGCGTAAGGCGAAAGGCGAAAGGCGAAAGGCGAAAGGCGAAAGGCGAAAGGCGAAAGGCGAAATGCGAAAGGCGAAAGGCGAAAGGCTAAAGGCGTAAGGCGAAAGGTGAAAGGCGAAAGGCGAAAGGCGAAAGGCGAAAGGCGAAAGGCGAAAGGCGAAAGGCGAAAGGCGAAAGGCGGAAGGCAAAAGGAAAAACGATTTTCAAAACATGAAATGAAAATGGAGAAATTTAAAATGCCTGAAGCAAAAGAAAAAACGATATTCAAAAGATAAAATACAAAAGTTGAAATTGAAATTGCGAAATGGAAAATTCGAAATTATAAATTTGTATTTCAAAATGCTAAAAGCGAATTGCGAAAGGCGAAAGACGAAAGGCGAAGGGCGAAAGTCGAAAGGCGAAAGGCGAAATGCAAAAGGCGAAAGGCGAAAGGCGAAATGTGAAAGGCGAAAGGCGAAAGGCGAAAGGCGAAAGGCGGAAGGTGAAAGGCGAAAGGCGAAAGGCGAAAGGCGAAAAGCGAAAGGCGAAAGGCGAAAGGCGAAAAGCGGAAGGCAAAAGGAAAAATGATTTTCAAAACATGAAATGAAAATGGAGAAATTTAAAATGCCTAAAGCAAAAGAAAAAACGATATTCAAAAGATAAAATACAAAAGTTGAAATTGAAAATGCGAAATGGAAAATTCGAAATTATGAATTTGTATTTCAAAATGCTAAAGGCGAATTGCGAAAGGCGAAAGACGAAAGGCGAAAGGCGAAGGGCGTAAGGCGAAAGGCGAAAGGGGAAAGGCAAAAGGGGAAAGGCGAAAGGCGGAAGGCGAAAGGCGGAAGGTGAAAGGCGTAAGGCGAAAGGCGAAAGACGAAAGGGGAAAGGCGAAAGGCGAAAGGCGAAAGGCGGAAGGTGAAAGGCGTAAGGCGAAAGGCGAAACGCGAAAGGCGAAAGTCGTAAGGTGAAACGCGTAAGGCGAAAGGCGAAAGGCGAAAGGCGAAAGGCGAAAGGCGAAAGGCGAAAGGCGAAAGACGAAAGGCGAAAGGCGTAAGGCGAAAGGTGAAAGGCGAAACGCGAAAGGCGAAAGGGGAAAGGCAAAAGGGGAAAGGCGAAGGGCGGAAGGCGAAAGGCGGAAGGTGAAAGGCGTAAGGCGAATGGCGAAAGGCGAAAGGCGAAAGGCGAAAGGCGAAAGGCGAAAGGCGTAAGGCGAAAGGCGAAAGGGGAAAGGCAAAAGGGGAAAGGCGAAAGGCGGAAGGCGAAAGGCGGAAGGTGAAAGGCGTAAGGCGAAAGGCGAAAGGCGAAAGGCGAAAAGCGGAAGGCAAAAGGAAAAATGATTTTCAAAACATGAAATGAAAATGGAGAAATTTAAAATGCCTAAAGCAAAAGAAAAAACGATATTCAAAAGTTAAAATACAAAAGTTGAAATTGAAAATGCGAAATGGAAAATTCGAAATTATAAATTTGTATTTCAAAATGCTAAAGGCGAATTGCGAAAGGCGAAAGACGAAAGGCGAAAGGCGAAAGGAAAAAGTCGAAAGGCGAAAGGCGAAATGCAAAAGGCGAAAGGCGAAAGGCGAAAGGCGAAAAGTGAAATTCGAAAGGCGAAAGGCGAAAGGTGAAAGACGAAAGGCGAAAGGCGAAAGGTGAAAGGCGAAAGGCGAAAGGCGAAAGGCGAAAGGCGAAAGGCGAAAGGCGAAAGGCGTAAGGCGAAAGGCGAAAGGCGAAAGGCGAAAGGCGAAAGGCGAAAGGCGAAAGGCGAAAGGCGAAAGGCGAAAGGCGAAAGGCGAAAAGCGGAAGGCAAAAGGAAAAACGATTTTCAAAACATGAAATGAAAATGGAGAAATTTAAAATGCCTGAAGCAAAAGAAAAAACGATATTCAAAAGATAAAATACAAAAGTTGAAATTGAAAATGCGAAATGGAAAATTCGAAATTATAAATTTGTATTTCAAAATGCTAAAGGCGAATTGCGAAAGGCGAAAGACGAAAGGCGAAAGGCGAAAGGAAAAAGTCGAAAGGCGAAATGCAAAAGGCGAAAGGCGAAAGGCGAAAGGCGAAAAGTGAAAGGCGAAAGGCGAAAGGCGAAAGGTGAAAGACGAAAGGCGAAAGGCGAAAGGTGAAAGGCGAAAGGCGAAAGGCGAAAGGCGAAAGGCGAAAGGCGAAAGGCGAAAGGCGTAAGGCGAAAGGCGAAAGGCGAAAGGCGAAAGGCGAAAGGCGAAAGGCGAAAGGCGAAAGGCGAAAGGCGAAAGGCGAAAGGCGAAAGGCGAAAGGCGAAAGGCGAAAAGCGGAAGGCAAAAGGAAAAACGATTTTCAAAACATGAAATGAAAATGGAGAAATTTAAAATGCCTGAAGCAAAAGAAAAAACGATATTCAAAAGATAAAATACAAAAGTTGAAATTGAAAATGCGAAATGGAAAATTCGAAATTATAAATTTGTATTTCAAAATGCTAAAGGCGAATTGCGAAATGCGAAAGACGAAAGGCGAAGGGCGATTGTCGAAAGGCGAATGGCGAAAGGCGAAAGGCGAAAGACGAAATGCGAAAGGCGAAAGGCGAAATGCGAAAGGCGAAAGGCGAAAGTTGAAAGGCGAAAGGCGAAAAGTGAAAGGCGAAAAGTGAAAGGCGAAAGGCGAAAGGCGAAGGGCGAAAGTCGAAAGGCGAAATGCAAAAGGCGAAAGGCGAAAGGCGAAAGGCGAAAGGCGAAAGGCGAAAGGCGAAAGGCGAAAGGCGAAAGGCGGAAGGTGAAAGGCGTAAGCCGAAAGGCGAAAGGCGAAAGGCGAAAGGCGAAAGGCGAAAGGCGAAAGGCGAAAGGCGAAAGGCGAAAGGCGAAAGGCGAAAGGCGAAAGGCGAAAGGCGAAAGGCGAAAGGCGAAAGGCTAAAAGCGTAAGGCGAAAGGTGAAAGGCGAAAGGCGAAAGGCGAAAGGCGAAAGGCGAAAGGCGAAAGGCGAAAGGCGAAAGGCGAAAGGCGAAAGGCGAAAGGCGAAAGGCGAAAGGCGAAAGGCGAAAGGCGAAAGGCGAAAGGCGAAAGGCGAAAGGCGAAAGGCGGAAGGTGAAAGGCGAAAGGCGAAAGGCGAAAGGCGAAAGGCGAAAGGCGAAAGGCGAAAGGCGAAAGGCGAAAGGCGAAAGGCGAAAGGCGAAAGGCGAAAGGCGAAAGGCGAAAGGCGAAAGGCGAAAGGCGAAAGGCGAAAGGCGAAAGGCGAAAGGCGAAAGGCGAAAGGCGAAAGGCGAAAGGCGAAAGGCGAAAGGAGGAAGGTGAAAGGCGAAAGGCGAAAGGCGAAAGGCGAAAGGCGAAAGGCGAAAGGCGAAAGGCGAAAGGCGAAAGGCGAAAGGCGAAAGGCGAAAGGCGAAAGGCGAAAGGCGAAAGGCGAAAGGCGAAAGGCGAAAGGCGAAAGGCGAAAGGCGGAAGGCAAAAGGAAAAACGATTTTCAAAACATGAAATGAAAATGGAGAAATTTAAAATGCCTGAAGCAAAAGAAAAAACGATATTCAAAAGATAAAATACAAAAGTTGAAATTGAAAATGCGAAATGGAAAATTCGAAATTATAAATTTGTATTTCAAAATGCTAAAGGCGAATTGCGAAAGGCGAAAGACGAAAGGCGAAGGGCGATTGTCGAAAGGCGAAAGGCGAAAGGCGAATGGCGAAAGGCGAAAGGCGAAAGACGAAATGCGAAAGGCGAAAGGCGAAAGGCGAAAGGCGAAAGTTGAAAGGCGAAAGGCGAAAAGTGAAAGGCGAAAAGTGAAAGGCGAAAGGCGAAAGGCGGAATGCGAAAGGTGAAGGGCGAGAGGCAAAAGTCAAAATGCCTAAGGCAAAAGGAAAAACGATTTTCAAAACATGAAATAAAAATGGAGAAATTTAAAATGCCTAAAGCAAAAGAAAAAACGATATTCAACAGATAAAATACAAAAGTTGAAATTGAAAATGCGAAATGGAAAATTCGAAATTATAAATTCGTATTTCAAAAGGCTAAAGGCGAAATGCGAAAGGCGAAAGACGAAAGGCGAAGGGCGATTGTCGAAAGGCGAAAGGCGAATGGCGAAAGGCGAAAGGCGAAAGGCGAAATGCGAAAGGCGAAAGGCGAAAGGCGAAAGGCGAAAGGCGAAAGGCGAAAGGCGAAAGGCGAAAGGCGAAAGGCGAAAGGCGAAAGGCGAAAGGCGAAAGGCGAAAGGCGGCAGGCGAAAGGCGAAAGGCGAAAGGCGAAAGGCGAAAGGCGGAAGGCGAAAGGCGAAAGGCGAAAGGCGAAAGGCGAAAGGCGAAAGGCGAAAGGCGAAAGGCGAAAGGCGAAAGGCGAAAGGCGAAAGGCGAAAGGCGAAAGGCGAAGGGCGAAAGGCGAAAGGCGAAAGGCGAAAGGCGAAAGGCGAAAGGCGAAAGGCGAAAGGCGAAAGGCGGAAGGCGGAAGGCAAAAGGAAAAACGATTTTCAAAACATGAAATGAAAATGGAGAAATTTAAAATGCCTGAAGCAAAAGAAAAAACGATATTCAAAAGATAAAATACAAACGTTGAAATTGAAAATGCGGAATGGAAAATTCGAAATTATAAATTTGTATTTCAAAATGCTAAAGGCTAATTGCGAAAGACGAAAGGCGAAGGGTGAAAGTCGAAAGGCGAAAGGCGAAATGCAAAAGTCGAAAGGCGAAAGGCGAAATGCAAAAGGCGAAAGGCGAAAGGCGAAAGGCGAAAGGTGAAAGGCGAAAGGCGAAAGGTGAAAGGCGAAAGGCGAAAGGCGAAAGGCGAAAGGCGAAAGGCGAAAGGCGAAAGGCGAAAGGCGAAAGGCGAAAGGCGAAAGGCGAAAGGCGAAAGGCGAAAAGTGAAAGGCGAAAAGTGAAAGGCGAAAGGCGAAAGGCGAAAGGCGGAAGGCGAAAGGTGAAGGGCGAGAGGCAAAAGTCAAAATGCCTAAGGCAAAAGGAAAAACGATTTTCAAAACATGAAATAAAAATGGAGAAATTTAAAATGCCTAAAGCAAAAGAAAAAACGAAATTCAACAGATAAAATACAAAAGTTGAAATTGAAAATGCGAAATGGAAAATTCGAAATTATAAATTCGTATTTCAAAAGGCTAAAGGCGAAATGCGAAAGGCGAAAGACGAAAGGCGCAGGGCGATTGTCGAAAGGCGAAAGGCGAATGGCGAAAGGCGAAAGGCGAAAGGCGAAATGCGAAAGGCGAAAGGCGAAAGGCGAAAGGCGAAAGGCGAAAGGCGAAAGGCGAAAGGCGAAAGACGAAAGGCGAAGGGCGAAAGTCGAAAGGCGAAAGGCGAAATGCAAAAGGCGAAAGGCGAAAGGCGAAATGTGAAAGGCGAAAGGCGAAAGGCGAAAGGCGGAAGGTGAAAGGCGAAAGGCGAAAGGCGAAAGGCGAAAGGCGAAAGGCGAAAGGCGAAAAGCGAAAGGCGAAAGGCGAAAGGCGAAAAGCGGAAGGCAAAAGGAAAAATGATTTTCAAAACATGAAATGAAAATGGAGAAATTTAAAATGCCTAAAGCAAAAGAAAAAACGATATTCAAAAGATAAAATACAAAAGTTGAAATTGAAAATGCGAAATGGAAAATTCGAAATTATGAATTTGTATTTCAAAATGCTAAAGGCGAATTGCGAAAGGCGAAAGACGAAAGGCGAAAGGCGAAGGGCGTAAGGCGAAAGGCGAAAGGGGAAAGGCAAAAGGGGAAAGGCGAAAGGCGGAAGGCGAAAGGTGAAAGGCGTAAGGCGAAAGGCGAAAGACGAAAGGGGAAAGGCGAAAGGCGAAAGGCGGAAGGTGAAAGGCGTAAGGCGAAAGGCGAAACGCGAAAGGCGGAAGGTGAAACGCGTAAGGCGAAAGGCGAAAGGCGAAAGGCGAAAGGCGAAAGGCGAAAGGCGAAAGGCGAAAGGCGAAAGGCGAAAGGCGAAAGGCGTTAGGCGAAAGGTGAAAGGCGAAACGCGAAAGGCGAAAGGGGAAAGGCAAAAGGGGAAAGGCGAAAGGCGGAAGGCGAAAGGCGGAAGGTGAAAGGCGTAAGGTGAAAGGCGAAAGGCGAAAGGCGAAAGGCGAAAGGCGTAAGGCGAAAGGCGAAAGGCGAAAGGCGAAAGGCGAAAGGCGAAAGGCGAAAGGCGAAAGGCGAAAGGCGAAAGGCGAAAGGCGAAAGGCGAAAGGCGAAAGGCGAAAGGCGAAAGGCGAAAGGCGAAAGGCGAAAGGGGAAAGGCAAAAGGGGAAAGGCGAAAGGCGGAAGGCGAAAGGCGGAAGGTGAAAGGCGTAAGGCGAAAGGCGTAAGGCGAAAGGCGTAAGGCGAAAGGCGTAAGGCGAAAGGCGAAAGGGGAAAGGCAAAAGGGGAAAGGCGAAAGGCGGAAGGCGAAAGGCGGAAGGTGAAAGGCGTAAGGCGAAAGGCGAAAGACGAAAGGCGAAAGGCGAAAGGCGAAATTCGAAAGGCGAAAGGCGAAAGGCGAGAGGCGAAAGGCGAAAGGCGAAACGCGAAAGGCGAAAGGCGGAAGGTGAAACGCGTAAGGCGAAAGGCGAAAGGCGAAAGGCGAAAGGCGAAAGGCGAAAGGCGAAAGGCGAAAGGCGAAAGGCGTAAGGCGAAAGGTGAAACGCGAAAGGCGAAAGGCGAAAGGCGAAAGGCGAAAGGCGAAAGGCGAAAGGCGAAAGGCGAAAGGCGAAAGGCGAAAGGCGAAAAGCGAAAGGCGAAAGGCGAAAGGCGAAAGGCGAATGGCGAAAGGCGTAAGGCGAAAGGCGAAAGGCGAAAGGCGAAAGGCGAAAGGCGAAAGGCGAAAGGCGAAAGGCGAAAGGCGAAAGGCGAAAGGCGAAAGGCGAAAGGCGAAAGGCGAAAGGCGAAAGGCGAAAGGCGAAAGGGGAAAGGCGAAAGGCGAAAAGCGAAAGGCGAAAGGCGAAAGGCGAAAGGGGAAAGGCGAAAGGCGAAAAGCGAAAGGCGAAAGGCGAAAGGCGAAAGGCGAAAGGCGAAAGGCGAAAAGCGGAAGGCAAAAGGAAAAATGATTTTCAAAACATGAAATGAAAATGGAGAAATTTAAAATGCCTAAAGCAAAAGAAAAAACGATATTCAAAAGATAAAATACAAAAGTTGAAATTGAAAATGCGAAATGGAAAATTCGAAATTATAAATTTGTATTTCAAAATGCTAAAGGCGAATTGCGAAAGGCGAAAGACGAAAGGCGAAAGGCGAAAGGAAAAAGTCGAAAGGCGAAAGGCGAAATGCAAAAGGCGAAAGGCGAAAGGCGAAAGGGGAAAAGTGAAAGGCGAAAGGCGAAAGGCGAAAGGTGAAAGACGAAAGGCGAAAGGCGAAATGCGAAAGGCGAAAGGCGAAAGGCGAAAGGCGAAAGGCGAAAGGCGAAAGGCGAAAGGCGAAAGGCGAAAGGCGAAAGGCGAATGGCGAAAGGCGTAAGGCGAAAGGCGAAAGGCGAAAGGCGAAAGGCGAAAGGCGAAAGGCGAAAGGCGAAAGGCGAAAGGCGAAAGGCGAAAGGCGAAAGGCGAAAGGCGAAAGGCGAAAGGCGAAAGGCGAAAGGCGAAAGGCGAAAGGCGAAAGGCGAAAGGCGAAAGGCGAAAGGCGAAAGGCGAAAGGCGAAAGGCGAAAGGCGAAAGGCGAAAGGCGAAAGGCGAAAGGCGAAAGGCGAAAGGGGAAAGGCAAAAGGGGAAAGGCGAAAGGCGGAAGGCGAAAGGCGGAAGGTGAAAGGCGTAAGGCGAAAGGCGTAAGGCGAAAGGCGTAAGGCGAAAGGCGTAAGGCGAAAGGCGAAAGGGGAAAGGCGAAAGGCGAAAGGCGGAAGGCGAAAGGCGAAAGGCGAAAGGCGAAAGGCGAAAGGCGAAAGGCGAAAGGCGAAAGGCGAAAGGCGAAAGGCGAAAGGCGAAAGGCGAAAGGCGAAAGGCGAAAGGCGAAAGGCGAAAGGCGAAAGGCGAAAGGCGAAAGGCGAAAGGCGAAAGGCGAAAGGCGAAAGGAGGAAGGTGAAAGGCGAAAGGCGAAAGGCGAAAGGCGAAAGGCGAAAGGCGAAAGGCGAAAGGCGAAAGGCGAAAGGCGAAAGGCGAAAGGCGAAAGGCGAAAGGCGAAAGGCGAAAGGCGAAAGGCGAAAGGCGAAAGGCGAAAGGCGAAAGGCGAAAGGCGAAAAGCGGAAGGCAAAAGGAAAAACGATTTTCAAAACATGAAATGAAAATGGAGAAATTTAAAATGCCTGAAGCAAAAGAAAAAACGATATTCAAAAGATAAAATACAAAAGTTGAAATTGAAAATGCGAAATGGAAAATTCGAAATTATAAATTTGTATTTCAAAATGCTAAAGGCGAATTGCGAAAGGCGAAAGACGAAAGGCGAAGGGCGATTGTCGAAAGGCGAAAGGCGAAAGGCGAATGGCGAAAGGCGAAAGGCGAAAGACGAAATGCGAAAGGCGAAAGGCGAAAGGCGAAAGGCGAAAGGCGAAAGGCGAAAGTTGAAAGGCGAAAGGCGAAAAGTGAAAGGCGAAAAGTGAAAGGCGAAAGGCGAAAGGCGGAAGGCGAAAGGCGAAAGGTGAAGGGCGAGAGGCAAAAGTCAAAATGCCTAAGGCAAAAGGAAAAACGATTTTCAAAACATGAAATAAAAATGGAGAAATTTAAAATGCCTAAAGCAAAAGAAAAAACGATATTCAACAGATAAAATACAAAAGTTGAAATTGAAAATGCGAAATGGAAAATTCGAAATTATAAATTCGTATTTCAAAAGGCTAAAGGCGAAATGCGAAAGGCGAAAGACGAAAGGCGAAGGGCGATTGTCGAAAGGCGAAAGGCGAAAGGCGATTGGCGAAAGGCGAAAGGCGAAAGGCGAAATGCGAAAGGCGAAAGGCGAAAGGCGAAAGGCGAAAGGCGAAAGGCGAAAGGCGAAAGGCGAAAGGCGAAAGGCGAAAGGCGAAAGGCGAAAGGCGAAAGGCGAAAGGCGGCAGGCGAAAGGCGAAAGGCGAAAGGCGAAAGGCGAAAGGCGGAAGGCGAAAGGCGAAAGGCGAAAGGCGAAAGGCGAAAGGCGAAAGGCGAAAGGCGAAAGGCGAAAGGCGAAAGGCGAAAGGCGAAAGGCGAAAGGCGAAAGGCGAAAGGCGAAAGGCGAAGGGCGAAAGGCGAAAGGCGAAAGGCGAAAGGCGAAAAGCGAAAGGCGGAAGGCGGAAGGCAAAAGGAAAAACGATTTTCAAAACATGAAATGAAAATGGAGAAATTTAAAATGCCTGAAGCAAAAGAAAAAACGATATTCAAAAGATAAAATACAAAAGTTGAAATTGAAAATGCGGAATGGAAAATTCGAAATTATAAATTTGTATTTCAAAATGCTAAAGGCTAATTGCGAAAGACGAAAGGCGAAGGGTGAAAGTCGAAAGGCGAAAGGCGAAATGCAAAAGTCGAAAGGCGAAAGGCGAAATGCAAAAGGCGAAAGGCGAAAGGCGAAAGGCGAAAGGTGAAAGGCGAAAGGCGAAAGGTGAAAGGCGAAAGGCGAAAGGCGAAAGCGAAAGGCGAAAGGCGAAAGGCGAAAGGCGAAAGGCGAAAGGCGAAAGGCGAAAGGCGAAAGGCGAAAAGTGAAAGGCGAAAAGTGAAAGGCGAAAGGCGAAAGGCGAAAGGCGGAAGGCGAAAGGTGAAGGGCGAGAGGCAAAAGTCAAAATGCCTAAGGCAAAAGGAAAAACGATTTTCAAAACATGAAATAAAAATGGAGAAATTTAAAATGCCTAAAGCAAAAGAAAAAACGATATTCAACAGATAAAATACAAAAGTTGAAATTGAAAATGCGAAATGGAAAATTCGAAATTATAAATTCGTATTTCAAAAGTCTAAAGGCGAAATGCGAAAGGCGAAAGACGAAAGGCGCAGGGCGATTGTCGAAAGGCGAAAGGCAAAAGGCGAATGGCGAAAGGCGAAATGCGAAAGGCGAAAGGCGAAATGCGAAAGGCGAAACGCGAAAGGCGAAAGGCGAAAGGCGAAAGGCGAAAGGCGAAAGGCGAAAGGCGAAAGGCAAAAGGCGAAAGGCGAAAGGCGAAAGGCGAAAGGCGAAAGGCGAAAGGCGGAAGGCGAAAGGCGAAAGGCGAAAGGCGAAAGGCGAAAGCCGAAAAGCGGAAGGCAAAAGGAAAAATGATTTTCAAAACATGAAATGAATATGGAGAAATTTAAAATGCCTAAAGCAAAAGAAAAAACGATATTCAAAAGATAAAATACAAAAGTTGAAATTGAAAATGCGAAATGGAAAATTCGAAATTATAAATTTGTATTTCAAAATGCTAAAGGCGAATTGCGAAAGGCAAAAGACGAAAGGCGAAAGGCGAAGTGCGAAAGTCGAAAGGCGAAAGGCGAAATTCAAAAGGCGAAAGGCGAAAGGTGAAAGGCGAAAGGCTAAAGGTGAAAGGCGAAAGGCGAAAGGCGATAGGCGAAAGGCGAAAGGCGAAAGGCGAAAGGCGTAAGGCGAAAGGCGAAAGGCGAAAGGCGAAAGGCGAAAGGCGAAAGGCGAAAGGCGAAAGGCGAAAGGCGAAAGGCGAAAGGCGAAAGGCGAAAGGCGAAAGGCGAAAGGCGAAAGGCGAAAGGCGAAAGGGGAAAGGCGAAAGGGGAAAGGCGAAAGGCGAAAGGCGGAAGGCGAAAGGGGAAAGGCGAAAGACGAAAGACGAAAGGGGAAAGGCGAAAGGCGAAAGGCGAAAGGCGAAAGGCGAAAGGCGGAAGGTGAAAGGCGTAAGGCGAAAGGCGAAAGGCGAAAGGCGAAAGGCGAAAGGCGAAAGGCGAAAGGCGAAAGGCGAAAGGCTAAAGGCGTAAGGCGAAAGGTGAAAGGCGAAAGGCGAAAGGCGAAAGGCGAAAGGCGAAAGGCGAAAGACGAAAGGCGAAAGGCGGAAGGCAAAAGGAAAAACGATTTTCAAAACATGAAATGAAAATGGAGAAATTTAAAATGCCTGAAGCAAAAGAAAAAACGATATTCAAAAGATAAAATACAAAAGTTGAAATTGAAAATGCGAAATGGAAAATTCGTAATTATAAATTTGTATTTCAAAATGCTAAAAGCGAATTGCGAAAGGCGAAAGACGAAAGGCGAAGGGCGAAAGTCGAAAGGCGAAAGGCGAAATGCAAAAGGCGAAAGGCGAAAGGCGAAATGTGAAAGGCGAAAGGCGAAAGGCGAAAGGCGAAAGGCGGAAGGTGAAAGGCGAAAGGCGAAAGGCGAAAGGCGAAAAGCGAAAGGCGAAAGGCGAAAGGCGAAAAGCGGAAGGCAAAAGGAAAAATGATTTTCAAAACATGAAATGAAAATGGAGAAATTTAAAATGCCTAAAGCAAAAGAAAAAACGATATTCAAAAGATAAAATACAAAAGTTGAAATTGAAAATGCGAAATGGAAAATTCGAAATTATGAATTTGTATTTCAAAATGCTAAAGGCGAATTGCGAAAGGCGAAAGACGAAAGGCGAAAGGCGAAGGGCGTAAGGCGAAAGGCGAAAGGGGAAAGGCAAAAGGGGAAAGGCGAAAGGCGGAAGGCGAAAGGCGGAAGGTGAAAGGCGTAAGGCGAAAGGCAAAAGACGAAAGGGGAAAGGCGAAAGGCGAAAGGCGAAAGGCGGAAGGTGAAAGGCGTAAGGCGAAAGGCGAAACGCGAAAGGCGAAAGTCGTAAGGTGAAACGCGTAAGGCGAAAGGCGAAAGGCGAAAGGCGAAAGGCGAAAGGCGAAAGGCGAAAGACGAAAGGCGAAAGGCGTAAGGCGAAAGGTGAAAGGCGAAACGCGAAAGGCGAAAGGGGAAAGGCAAAAGGGGAAAGGCGAAGGGCGGAAGGCGAAAGGCGGAAGGTGAAAGGCGTAAGGCGAAAGGCGAAAGGCGAAAGGCGAAAGGCGAAAGGCGAAAGGCGAAAGGCGAAAGGCGTAAGGCGAAAGGCGAAAGGGGAAAGGCAAAAGGGGAAAGGCGAAAGGCGGAAGGCGAAAGGCGGAAGGTGAAAGGCGTCAGGCGAAAGGCGAAAGACGAAAGGGGAAAGGCGAAAGGCGAAAGGCGAAAGGCGGAAGGTGAAAGGCGTAAGGCGAAAGGCGAAAGGCGAAAGGCGAAAAGCGGAAGGCAAAAGGAAAAATGATTTTCAAAACATGAAATGAAAATGGAGAAATTTAAAATGCCTAAAGCAAAAGAAAAAACGATATTCAAAAGTTAAAATACAAAAGTTGAAATTGAAAATGCGAAATGGAAAATTCGAAATTATAAATTTGTATTTCAAAATGCTAAAGGCGAATTGCGAAAGGCGAAAGACGAAAGGCGAAAGGCGAAAGGAAAAAGTCGAAAGGCGAAAGGCGAAATGCAAAAGGCGAAAGGCGAAAGGCGAAAGGCGAAAAGTGAAAGGCGAAAGGCGAAAGGCGAAAGGTGAAAGACGAAAGGCGAAAGGCGAAAGGTGAAAGGCGAAAGGCGAAAGGCGAAAGGCGAAAGGCGAAAGGCGAAAGGCGAAAGGCGAAAGGCGAAAGGCGTAAGGCGAAAGGCGAAAGGCGAAAGGCGAAAGGCGAAAGGCGAAAGGCGAAAGGCGAAAGGCGAAAGGCGAAAGGCGAAAGGCGAAAGGCGAAAGGCGAAAGGCGAAAGGCGAAAGGCGAAAAGCGGAAGGCAAAAGGAAAAACGATTTTCAAAACATGAAATGAAAATGGAGAAATTTAAAATGCCTGAAGCAAAAGAAAAAACGATATTCAAAAGATAAAATACAAAAGTTGAAATTGAAAATGCGAAATGGAAAATTCGAAATTATAAATTTGTATTTCAAAATGCTAAAGGCGAATTGCGAAATGCGAAAGACGAAAGGCGAAGGGCGATTGTCGAAAGGCGAATGGCGAAAGGCGAAAGGCGAAAGACGAAATGAGAAAGGCGAAAGGCGAAATGCGAAAGGCGAAAGGCGAAAGTTGAAAGGCGAAAGGCGAAAAGTGAAAGGCGAAAAGTGAAAGGCGAAAGGCGAAAGGCGAAGGGCGAAAGTCGAAAGGCGAAATGCAAAAGGCGAAAGGCGAAAGGCGAAAGGCGAAAGGCGAAAGGCGAAAGGCGAAAGGCGAAAGGCGGAAGGTGAAAGGCGTAAGCCGAAAGGCGAAAGGCGAAAGGCGAAAGGCGAAAGGCGAAAGGCGAAAGGCGAAAGGCGAAAGGCGAAAGGCGAAAGGCGAAAGGCGAAAGGCGAAAGGCGAAAGGCGAAAGGCGAAAGGCGAAAGGCTAAAAGCGTAAGGCGAAAGGTGAAAGGCGAAAGGCGAAAGGCGAAAGGCGAAAGGCGAAAGGCGAAAGGCGAAAGGCGAAAGGCGAAAGGCGAAAGGCGAAAGGCGAAAGGCGAAAGGCGAAAGGCGAAAGGCGAAAGGCGAAAGGCGAAAGGCGAAAGGCGAAAGGCGAAAGGCGAAAGGCGAAAGGCGAAAGGCGAAAGGCGAAAGGCGGAAGGTGAAAGGCGAAAGGCGAAAGGCGAAAGGCGAAAGGCGAAAGGCGAAAGGCGAAAGGCGAAAGGCGAAAGGCGAAAGGCGAAAGGCGAAAGGCGAAAGGCGAAAGGCGAAAGGCGAAAGGCGAAAGGCGAAAGGCGAAAGGCGAAAGGCGAAAGGCGAAAGGCGAAAGGCGAAAGGCGAAAGGAGGAAGGTGAAAGGCGAAAGGCGAAAGGCGAAAGGCGAAAGGCGAAAGGCGAAAGGCGAAAGGCGAAAGGCGAAAGGCGAAAGGCGAAAGGCGAAAGGCGAAAGGCGAAAGGCGAAAGGCGAAAAGCGGAAGGCAAAAGGAAAAACGATTTTCAAAACATGAAATGAAAATGGAGAAATTTAAAATGCCTGAAGCAAAAGAAAAAACGATATTCAAAAGATAAAATACAAAAGTTGAAATTGAAAATGCGAAATGGAAAATTCGAAATTATAAATTTGTATTTCAAAATGCTAAAGGCGAATTGCGAAAGGCGAAAGACGAAAGGCGAAGGGCGATTGTCGAAAGGCGAAAGGCGAAAGGCGAATGCGAAATGGAAAATTCGAAATTATAAATTTGTATTTCAAAATGCTAAAGGCGAATTGCGAAATGCGAAAGACGAAAGGCGAAGGGCGATTGTCGAAAGGCGAATGGCGAAAGGCGAAAGGCGAAAGACGAAATGCGAAAGGCGAAAGGCGAAATGCGAAAGGCGAAAGGCGAAAGTTGAAAGGCGAAAGGCGAAAAGTGAAAGGCGAAAAGTGAAAGGCGAAAGGCGAAAGGCGAAGGGCGAAAGTCGAAAGGCGAAATGCAAAAGGCGAAAGGCGAAAGGCGAAAGGCGAAAGGCGAAAGGCGAAAGGCGAAAGGCGGAAGGTGAAAGGCGTAAGCCGAAAGGCGAAAGGCGAAAGGCGAAAGGCGAAAGGCGAAAGGCGAAAGGCGAAAGGCGAAAGGCGAAAGGCGAAAGGCGAAAGGCGAAAGGCGAAAGGCGAAAGGCGAAAGGCGAAAGGCGAAAGGCGAAAGGCGAAAGGCTAAAAGCGTAAGGCGAAAGGTGAAAGGCGAAAGGCGAAAGGCGAAAGGCGAAAGGCGAAAGGCGAAAGGCGAAAGGCGAAAGGCGAAAGGCGAAAGGCGAAAGGCGAAAGGCGAAAGGCGAAAGGCGAAAGGCGAAAGGCGAAAGGCGAAAGGCGAAAGGCGAAAGGCGAAAGGCGAAAGGCGGAAGGTGAAAGGCGAAAGGCGAAAGGCGAAAGGCGAAAGGCGAAAGGCGAAAGGCGAAAGGCGAAAGGCGAAAGGCGAAAGGCGAAAGGCGAAAGGCGAAAGGCGAAAGGCGAAAGGCGAAAGGCGAAAGGCGAAAGGCGAAAGGCGAAAGGCGAAAGGCGAAAGGCGAAAGGCGAAAGGCGAAAGGAGGAAGGTGAAAAGGCGAAAGGCGAAAGGCGAAAGGCGAAAGGCGAAAGGCGAAAGGCGAAAGGCGAAAGGCGAAAGGCGAAAGGCGAAAGGCGAAAGGCGAAAGGCGAAAGGCGAAAAGCGGAAGGCAAAAGGAAAAACGATTTTCAAAACATGAAATGAAAATGGAGAAATTTAAAATGCCTGAAGCAAAAGAAAAAACGATATTCAAAAGATAAAATATAAAAGTTGAAATTGAAAATGCGAAATGGAAAATTCGAAATTATAAATTTGTATTTCAAAATGCTAAAGGCGAATTGCGAAAGGCGAAAGACGAAAGGCGAAGGGCGATTGTCGAAAGGCGAAAGGCGAAAGGCGAATGGCGAAAGGCGAAAGGCGAAAGACGAAATGCGAAAGGCGAAAGGCGAAAGGCGAAAGGCGAAAGTTGAAAGGCGAAAGGCGAAAAGTGAAAGGCGAAAAGTGAAAGGCGAAAGGCGGAATGCGAAAGGTGAAGGGCGAGAGGCAAAAGTCAAAATGCCTAAGGCAAAAGGAAAAACGATTTTCAAAACATGAAATAAAAATGGAGAAATTTAAAATGCCTAAAGCAAAAGAAAAAACGATATTCAACAGATAAAATACAAAAGTTGAAATTGAAAATGCGAAATGGAAAATTCGAAATTATAAATTCGTATTTCAAAAGGCTAAAGGCGAAATGCGAAAGGCGAAAGACGAAAGGCGAAGGGCGATTGTCGAAAGGCGAAAGGCGAATGGCGAAAGGCGAAAGGCGAAAGGCGAAATGCGAAAGGCGAAAGGCGAAAGGCGAAAGGCGAAAGGCGAAAGGCGAAAGGCGAAAGGCGAAAGGCGAAAGGCGAAAGGCGAAAGGCGAAAGGCGGCAGGCGAAAGGCGAAAGGCGAAAGGCGAAAGGCGAAAGGCGGAAGGCGAAAGGCGAAAGGCGAAAGGCGAAAGGCGAAAGGCGAAAGGCGAAAGGCGAAAGGCGAAAGGCGAAAGGCGAAAGGCGAAAGGCGAAAGGCGAAAGGCGAAAGGCGAAGGGCGAAAGGCGAAAGGCGAAAGGCGAAAGGCGAAAGGCGAAAGGCGAAAGGCGAAAGGCGGAAGGCGGAAGGCAAAAGGAAAAACGATTTTCAAAACATGAAATGAAAATGGAGAAATTTAAAATGCCTGAAGCAAAAGAAAAAACGATATTCAAAAGATAAAATACAAACGTTGAAATTGAAAATGCGAAATGGAAAATTCGAAATTATAAATTCGTATTTCAAAAGGCTAAAGGCGAAATGCGAAAGGCGAAAGACGAAAGGCGCAGGGCGATTGTCGAAAGGCGAAAGGCGAGTGGCGAAAGGCGAAAGGCGAAAGGCGAAATGCGAAAGGCGAAAGGCGAAAGGCGAAAGGCGAAAGGCGAAAGGCGAAAGGCGAAAGGCGAAAGGCGAAAGGCGAAAGGCGAAAGGCGAAAGGCGAAAGGCGAAAGGCGAAAGGCGAAAAGTGAAAGGCGAAAAGTGAAAGGCGAAAGGCGAAAGGCGAAAGGCGGAAGGCGAAAGGTGAAGGGCGAGAGGCAAAAGTCAAAATGCCTAAGGCAAAAGGAAAAACGATTTTCAAAACATGAAATAAAAATGGAGAAATTTAAAATGCCTAAAGCAAAAGAAAAAACGAAATTCAACAGATAAAATACAAAAGTTGAAATTGAAAATGCGAAATGGAAAATTCGAAATTATAAATTCGTATTTCAAAAGGCTAAAGGCGAAATGCGAAAGGCGAAAGACGAAAGGCGCAGGGCGATTGTCGAAAGGCGAAAGGCGAATGGCGAAAAGCGAAAGGCGAAAGGCGAAATGCGAAAGGCGAAAGGCGAAAGGCGAAAGGCGAAAGGCGAAAGGCGAAAGGCGAAAGGCGAAAGGCGAAAGACGAAAGGCGAAGGGCGAAAGTCGAAAGGCGAAAGGCGAAATGCAAAAGGCGAAAGGCGAAAGGCGAAATGTGAAAGGCGAAAGGCGAAAGGCGAAAGGCGAAAGGCGGAAGGTGAAAGGCGAAAGGCGAAAGGCGAAAGGCGAAAGGCGAAAGGCGAAAAGCGAAAGGCGAAAGGCGAAAGGCGAAAGGCGAAAAGCGGAAGGCAAAAGGAAAAATGATTTTCAAAACATGAAATGAAAATGGAGAAATTTAAAATGCCTAAAGCAAAAGAAAAAACGATATTCAAAAGATAAAATACAAAAGTTGAAATTGAAAATGCGAAATGGAAAATTCGAAATTATGAATTTGTATTTCAAAATGCTAAAGGCGAATTGCGAAAGGCGAAAGACGAAAGGCGAAAGGCGAAGGGCGTAAGGCGAAAGGCGAAAGGGGAAAGGCAAAAGGGGAAAGGCGAAAGGCGGAAGGCGAAAGGTGAAAGGCGTAAGGCGAAAGGCGAAAGACGAAAGGGGAAAGGCGAAAGGCGAAAGGCGAAAGGCGGAAGGTGAAAGGCGTAAGGCGAAAGGCGAAAGGCGAAAGGCGAAAGGCGAAAGGCGAAAGGCGAAAGGCGAAAGGCGAAAGGCGAAAGGCGAAAGGCGAAAGGCGAAAGGCGAAAAGCGAAAGGCGAAAGGCGAAAAGCGGAAGGCGAAAGACGAAAGGCGATAGGCGAAAGGCGAAAGGCGAAGGGCGAGAAGCAAAAGTCAAAATGCCTAAGGAAAAGGAAAAACGATTTTCAAATGAAAATGGAGAAATTTAAAATGCCTAAAGCAATAGAAAAAACGATATTCAAAATATAATATACAAAAGTTGAAATTGAAAATGCGAAATGGAAAATTCGAAATTATAAATTCGTATTTCAAAATGCTAAAGGCGAAATGCGAAAGGCGAAAGACGAAAGGCGAAGGGCGAAAGTCGAAAGGCGAATGGCGAAAGGCGAAATGCGAAAGGCGAAAGACGAAAGGCGAAGGGCGAAAGTCGAAAGGCGAAAGGCGAAATGCAAAAGGCGAAAGGCGAATGGCGAAAGGTGAAAGGCGAAAGGTGAAAGGCGAAAGGCGAAAGGCGAAAGGCGAAAGGCGAAAGGCGAAAGGCGAAAGGCGAAAGGCGAAAGGCGAAAGGCGAAAGGCGAAAGGCGAAAGGCGAAAGGCGAAAGGCGAAAGGCGAAAGGGGAAAGGCGAAAGGCGAAAGGCGAAAGGCGGAAGGTGAAAGGCGAAAGGCGAAAGGCGAAAGGCGAAAGGCGAAAGGCGAAAGGCGAAAGGCGAAAGGTGAAGGGCGAGAGGCAAAAGTCAAAATGCCTAAGGCAAAAGGAAAAACGATTTTCAAAACATGAAATAAAAATGGAGAAATTTAAAATGCCTAAAGCAAAAGAAAAAACGATATTCAAAAGATAAAATACAAAAGTTGAAATTGAAAATGCGAAATGGAAAATTCGAAATTATAAATCGTATTTCAAAATGCTAAAGGCGAAATGCGAAAGACGAAAGGAGAAGGGCGAAAATCGAAAGGCGAAAGGCGAAAGGCAAAAGGCGAAAGGCGAAAGGCGAAAGGCGAAAGGCGAAAGAAGAAAGCGAAACGCGAAAGGCGAAAGGCGAAAGGCGAAAGGTGAAAGGCGAAAGGCGAAAGGCGAAAGGGGAAAGGCGAATTGCAAAAGGCGAAAGGCGAAAGGCGAAAGGCGAAAGGCGAAAGGTGAAAGGCGAAAGGCGAAAGGTGAAAGGCGAAAGGCGAAAGGTGAAAGGCGAAAGGCGAAAGGCGAAAGACGAAAGGCGAAGGGCGAAAGTCGAAAGGCGAAAGGCGAAAGGTGAAAGGCGAAAGGCGAAAGGTGAATGGCGAAAGGCGAAAGGCGAAAGGCGAAAGGCGGAAGGTGAAAGGCGTAAGGCGAAAGGCGAAAAGCGAAAGGCGAAAGGCGAAAGGCGAAAGGCGAAAGGCGAAAGGCGAAAGGCGAAAGGCGAAAGGCGAAAGGCGAAAGGCGAAAGGCGAAAGGCGAAAGGCGAAAGGCGAAAGGCGAAAGGCGAAAGGCGGAAGGTGAAAGGCGTAAGGCGAAAGGCGAAAGGCGAAAGGCGAAAGGCGAAAGGCGAAAGGCGAAAGGCGAAAGGCGAAAGGCGAAAGGCGAATTGCAAAAGGCGAAAGGCGAAATGCAAAAGGCGAAAGGCGAAAGGCGAAAGGCGAAAGGCGAAAGGGGAAAGGCGAAAGGCGAAAGGCGGAAGGTGAAAGGCGTAAGGCGAAAGGCGAAAGGCGAAAGGCGAAAGGCGAAAGGCGAAAGGCGAAAGGCGAAAGGCGAAAGGCGAAAGGCGAAAGGCGAAAGGCGAATTGCAAAAGGCGAAAGGCGAAATGCAAAAGGCGAAAGGCGAAAGGCGAAAGGCGAAAGGCGAAAGGCGAAAGGCGAAAGGTGAAAGGCGAAACGCGAAAGGCGAAAGGCGAAAGGCGAAAGACGAAAGGCGAAGGGCGAAAGTCGAAAGGCGAAAGGCGAAATGCAAAAGGGGAAAGGCGAAAGGC
Organism: Dioctria rufipes; assembly: GCA_963924295.1. NCBI lineage: Eukaryota > Metazoa > Arthropoda > Insecta > Diptera > Asilidae > Dioctria > Dioctria rufipes. The sequence continues at coordinate 409,814 of CAWUPM010000665.1, read as the reverse complement.
GAAAGGCGAAAGGCGGAAGGTGAAAGGCGAAAGGCGAAGGGCGAGAGGCAAAAGTCAAAATGCCTAAGGCAAAAGGAAAAACGATTTTCAAATGAAAATGGAGAAATTTAAAATGCCTAAAGCAAAAGAAAAAACGATATTCAAAAGATAATATACAAAAGTTGAAATTGAAAATGCGAAATGGAAAATTCGAAATTATAAATTCGTATTTCAAAATGCTAAAGGCGAAATGCGAAATGCGAAAGACGAAAGGCGAAGGGCGAAAGTCGAAAGGCGAAAGGCGAAAGGCAAAAGGCGAAAGGCGAAAGGCGAAAGGAGAAAGCGAAACGCGAAAGGCGAAAGGCGAAAGGCGAAAGGCGAAAGGCGAAAGGCGAAAGGCGAAAGGCGAAAGGCAAATTGCAAAAGGCGAAAGGCGAAATGCAAAAGGCGAAAGGCGAAAGGCGAAAGGCGAAAGGCGAAAGGCGAAAGGCGAAAGGTGAAAGGCGAAACGCGAAAGGTGAAAGGCGAAAGGCGAAAGGCGAAAGGCGAAAGGCGAAAGACGAAAGGCGAAGGGCGAAAGTCGAAAGGCGAAAGGCGAAAGGTGAAAGGCGAAAGGCGAAAGGTGAATGGCGAAAGGCGAAAGGCGAAAGGCGAAAGGCGGAAGGTGAAAGGCGTAAGGCGAAAGGCGAAAAGCGAAAGGCGAAAGGCGAAAGGCGAAAGGCGAAAGGCGAAAGGCGAAAGGCGAAAGGCGAAAGGCGAAAGGCGAAAGGCGAAAGGCGAAAGGCGAAAGGCGAAAGGCGGAAGGTGAAAGGCGTAAGGCGAAAGGCGAAAGGCGAAAGGCAAAAGGCGAAAGTCGAAAGGCGAAAGGCGAAAGGCGAAAGGCGAAAGGCGAAAGGCGAAAGGCGAAAGGCGAAAGGCGAATTGCAAAAGGCGAAAGGCGAAATGCAAAAGGCGAAAGGCGAAAGGCGAAAGGCGAAAGGCGAAAGGCGAAAGGCGAAAGGGGAAAGGCGAAAGGCGAAAGGCGGAAGGTGAAAGGCGTAAGGCGAAAGGCGAAAGGCGAAAGGCGAAAGGCGAAAGGCGAAAGGCGAAAGGCGAAAGGCGAAAGGCGAAAGGCGAAAGGCGAAAGGCGAAAGGCGAATTGCAAAAGGCGAAAGGCGAAATGCAAAAGGCGAAAGGCGAAAGGCGAAAGGCGAAAGGCGAAAGGCGAAAGGTGAAAGGCGAAACGCGAAAGGCGAAAGGCGAAAGGCGAAAGACGAAAGGCGAAGGGCGAAAGTCGAAAGGCGAAAGGCGAAATGCAAAAGGGGAAAGGCGAAAGGCGAAAGGCGAAAGGCGGAAGGTGAAAGGCGAATGGCGAAAGGTGAAAGGCGAAAGGCGAAAGGTGAAAGGCGAAAGGCGAAAGGCGAAAGGCGAAAGGCGAAAGGCGAAAGGCGAAAGGCGAAAGGCGAAAGGCGAAAGGAGAAAGCGAAACGCGAAAAGCGAAAGGCGAAAGGCGAAAAGCGGAAGGCGAAAGACGAAAGGCGATAGGCGAAAGGCGAAAGGCGAAGGGCGAGAAACAAAAGTCAAAATACCTAAGGCAAAAGGAAAAACGATTTTCAAATGAAAATGGAGAAATTTAAAATGCCTAAAGCAATAGAAAAAACGATATTCAAAATATAATATACAAAAGTTGAAATTGAAAATGCGAAATGGAAAATTCGAAATTATAAATTCGTATTTCAAAATGCTAAAGGCGAAATGCGAAAGGCGAAAGACGAAAGGCGAAGGGCGAAAGTCGAAAGGCGAATGGCGAAAGGCGAAATGCGAAAGGCGAAAGACGAAAGGCGAAGGGCGAAAGTCGAAAGGCGAAAGGCGAAATGCAAAAGGCGAAAGGCGAAAGGCGAATGGCGAAAGGTGAAAGGCGAAAGGCGAAAGGTGAAAGGCGAAAGGCGAAAGGCGAAAGGCGAAAGGCGAAAGGGGAAAGGCGGAAGGTGAAAGGCGTAAGGCGAAAGGCGAAAGGCGAAAGGCGAAAGGCGAAAGGCGAAAGGCGAAAGGCGAAAGGCGAAAGGCGAAAGGCGAAAGGCGAAAGGCGAATTGCAAAAGGCGAAAGGCGAAATGCAAAAGGCGAAAGGCGAAAGGCGAAAGGCGAAAGGCGAAAGGCGAAAGGTGAAAGGCGAAACGCGAAAGGTGAAAGGCGAAAGGCGAAATGCGAAAGGCGAAAGACGAAAGGCGAAGGGCGAAAGTCGAAAGGCGAAAGGCAAAAGGCGAAAGGCGAAAGGCGAAAGGTGAAAGGCGAAAGGCGAAAGGTGAATGGCGAAAGGCGAAAGGCGAAAGGCGAAAGGCGAAAGGCGAAAGGCGAAAGACGAAAGGCGAAGGGCGAAAGTCGAAAGGCGAAAGGCGAAATGCAAAAGGGGAAAGGCGAAAGGCGAAAGGCGAAAGGCGGAAGGTGAAAGGCGTAAGGCGAAAGGCGAAAGGCGAAAGGCGAAATGCAAAATGCTAAAGGCGAAATGCGAAAGGCGAAAGACGAAAGGCGAAGGGCGAAAGTCGAAAGGCGAATGGCGAAAGGCGAAATGCGATAGACGAAAGACGAAAGGCGAAGGGCGAAAGTCGAAAGGCGAAAGGCGAAATGCAAAAGGGGAAAGGCGAAAGGCGAAAGGCGAAAGGCGGAAGGTGAAAGGCGTAAGGCGAAAGGCGAAAGGCGAAAGGCGAAAGGCGAAAGGCAAAAGGCGAAAGGCGAAAGGCGAAAGGCGAAAGGAGAAAGCGAAACGCGAAAGGCGAAAGGCGAAAGGTGAAAGGCGAAAGGCGAAAGGCGAAAGGCGAATTGCAAAATGCGAAAGGCGAAATGCAAAAGGCGAAAGGCGAAAGGCGAAAGGTGAAAGGCGAAAGGCGAAAGGTGAAAGGCGAAAGGCGAAAGGCGAAAGGCGAAAGGCGAAAGGCGAAAGGCGAAAGACGAAAGGCGAAGGGCGAAAGTCGAAAGGCGAAAGGCGAAATGCAAAAGGCGAAACGCGAAAGCGAAAGGCGAAAGGTGAAAGGCGAAAGGCGAAAGGTGAAAGGCGAAAGGCGAAAGGCGAAAGGCGAAAGGCGAAGGGCGAGAGGCAAAAGTCAAACTGCCTACGGCAAAAGGAAAAACGATTTTCAAATGAAAATGGAGAAATTTAAAATGCCTAAAGCAAAAGAAAAAACGATATTCAAAAGATAATATACAAAAGTTGAAATTGAAAATGCGAAATGGAAAATTCGAAATTATAAATCGTATTTCAAAATGCTAAAGGCGAAATGCGAAAGACGAAAGGCGAAGGGCGAAAATCGAAAGGCGAAAGGCGAAAGGCGAAAGGCGAAAGAAGAAAGAAGAAAGCGAAACGCGAAAGGCGAAAGGTGAAAGGCGAAAGGTGAAAGGCGAAAGGCGAAAGGCGAATTGCAAAAGGCGAAAGGCGAAATGCAAAAGGCAAAAGGCGAAAGGCGAAAGGCGAAAGGCGAAAGGCGAAAGGCGAAAGGCGAAAGGTGAAAGGCGAAAGGCGAAAGGTGAAAGGCGAAAGGCGAAAGGCGAAAGGCGAAAGGCGAAAGACGAAAGACGAAGGGCGAAAGTCGAAAGGCGAAAGGCGAAATGCAAAAGGCGAAAGGCGAAGGGCGAAAGGCGAAAGGTGAAGGGCGAAAGGCGAAAGGTGAAAGGCGAAAGGCGAAAGGCGAAAGGCGAAGGGCGAGAGGCAAAAGTCAAAATGCCTAAGGCAAAAGGAAAAACGATTTTCAAATGAAAATGGAGAAATTTAAAATGCCTAAAGCAAAAGAAAAAACGATATTCAAAAGATAATATACAAAAGTTGAAATTGAAAATGCGAAATGGAGAATTCGAAATTATAAATTCGTATTTCAAAATGCTAAAGGCGAAATGCGAAATGCGAAAGACGAAAGGCGAAGGGCGAAAGTCGAAAGGCGCAAGGTGAAAGGCAAAAGGCGAAAGGCGAAAGGAGAAAGCGAAAGGCGAAAGGCGAAAGGCGAAAGGCGAAAGGCGAAAGGCGAAAGGCGAAAGGCGAATTGCAAAAGGCGAAAGGCGAAATGCAAAAGGCGAAAGGCGAAAGGCGAAAGGCGAAACGCGAAAGGCGAAACGCGAAAGGTGAAAGGCGAAAGGCGAAAGGCGAAAGGCGAAAGGCGAAAGGCGAAAGGCGAAAGACGAAAGGCGAAGGGCGAAAGTCGAAAGGCGAAATGCGAAATGCAAAAGGCGAAAGGCGAAAGGCGAAAGGTGAAAGGCGAAAGGCGAAAGGTGAAAGGCGAAAGGCGAAAGGCGAAAGGCGAAAGGCGAAAGGCGAAAGGCGAAAGGCGAAAGGCGAAAGGCGAAAGGCGAAAGGCGAAAGGGGAAAGGCGAAAGGCGAAAGGCGAAAGGCGGAAGGTGAAAGGCGTAAGGCGAAAGGCGAAAGGCGAAAGGCGAAAGGCGAAAGGCGAAAGGCGAAAGGCGAAAGGCGAAAGGCGAAAGGCGAAAGGCGAAAGGCGAAAGGCGAAAGGCGAAAGGCGAAAAGCGAAAGGCGAAAGGCGAAAAGCGGAAGGCGAAAGACGAAAGGCGATAGGCGAAAGGCGAAAGGCGAAGGGCGAGAAACAAAAGTCAAAATACCTAAGGCAAAAGGAAAAACGATTTTCAAATGAAAATGGAGAAATTGAAAATGCCTAAAGCAATAGAAAAAACGATATTCAAAATATAATATACAAAAGTTGAAATTGAAAATGCGAAATGGAAAATTCGAAATTATAAATTCGTATTTCAAAATGCTAAAGGCGAAATGCGAAAGGCGAAAGACGAAAGGCGAAGGGCGAAAGTCGAAAGGCGAATGGCGAAAGGCGAAATGCGAAAGGCGAAAGACGAAAGGCGAAGGGCGAAAGTCGAAAGGCGAAAGGCGAAATGCAAAAGGCGAAAGGCGAAAGGCGAACGGCGAAAGGTGAAAGGCGAAAGGCGAAAGGTGAAAGGCGAAAGGCGAAAGGCGAAAGGCGAAAGGCGAAAGGCGAAAGGCGAAAGGCGAAAGGGGAAAGGCGAAAGGCGAAAGGCGAAAGGCGGAAGGTGAAAGGCGAAAGGCGAAAGGCGAAAGGCGAAAGGCGAAAGGCGAAAGGCGAAAGGCGAAAGCCGAAAGGCGAAAGGCGAAAGGCGAAAGGCGAAAGGCGAAAGGCGAAAGGCGAAAGGCGAAAGGCGAAAGGCGAAAGGCGAAAGGCGAAAGGTGAAGGGCGAGAGGCGAAAGGTGAAAGGCGAAAGGCGAAAGGCGAAAGACGAAAGGCGAAGGGCGAAAGTCGAAAGGCGAAAGGCGAAATGCAAAAGGGGAAAGGCGAAAGGCGAAAGGCGAAAGGCGGAAGGTGAAAGGCGAAAGGCGAAGGGCGAGAGGCAAAAGTCAAAATGCCTAAGGCAAAAGGAAAAACGATTTTCAAATGAAAATGGAGAAATTTAAAATGCCTAAAGCAAAAGAAAAAACGATATTCAAAAGATAATATACAAAAGTTGAAATTGAAAATGCGAAATGGAAAATTCGAAATTATAAATTCGTATTTCAAAATGCTAAAGGCGAAATGCGAAATGCGAAAGACGAAAGGCGAAGGGCGAAAGTCGAAAGGCGAAAGGCGAAAGGCAAAAGGCGAAAGGCGAAAGGCGAAAGGAGAAAGCGAAACGCGAAAGGCGAAAGGCGAAAGGCGAAAGGCGAAAGGCGAAAGGCGAAAGGCGAAAGGCGAAAGGCAAATTGCAAAAGGCGAAAGGCGAAATGCAAAAGGCGAAAGGCGAAAGGCGAAAGGCGAAAGGCGAAAGGCGAAAGGCGAAAGGTGAAAGGCGAAACGCGAAAGGTGAAAGGCGAAAGGCGAAAGGCGAAAGGCGAAAGGCGAAAGACGAAAGGCGAAGGGCGAAAGTCGAAAGGCGAAAGGCGAAAGGTGAAAGGCGAAAGGCGAAAGGTGAATGGCGAAAGGCGAAAGGCGAAAGGCGAAAGGCGGAAGGTGAAAGGCGTAAGGCGAAAGGCGAAAAGCGAAAGGCGAAAGGCGAAAGGCGAAAGGCGAAAGGCGAAAGGCGAAAGGCGAAAGGCGAAAGGCGAAAGGCGAAAGGCGAAAGGCGAAAGGCGAAAGGCGAAAGGCGGAAGGTGAAAGGCGTAAGGCGAAAGGCGAAAGGCGAAAGGCGAAAGGCGAAAGTCGAAAGGCGAAAGGCGAAAGGCGAAAGGCGAAAGGCGAAAGGCGAAAGGCGAAAGGCGAAAGGCGAATTGCAAAAGGCGAAAGGCGAAATGCAAAAGGCGAAAGGCGAAAGGCGAAAGGCGAAAGGCGAAAGGCGAAAGGCGAAAGGGGAAAGGCGAAAGGCGAAAGGCGGAAGGTGAAAGGCGTAAGGCGAAAGGCGAAAGGCGAAAGGCGAAAGGCGAAAGGCGAAAGGCGAAAGGCGAAAGGCGAAAGGCGAAAGGCGAAAGGCGAAAGGCGAAAGGCGAAAGGCGAATTGCAAAAGGCGAAAGGCGAAATGCAAAAGGCGAAAGGCGAAAGGCGAAAGGCGAAAGGCGAAAGGCGAAAGGTGAAAGGCGAAACGCGAAAGGCGAAAGGCGAAAGGCGAAAGACGAAAGGCGAAGGGCGAAAGTCGAAAGGCGAAAGGCGAAATGCAAAAGGGGAAAGGCGAAAGGCGAAAGGCGAAAGGCGGAAGGTGAAAGGCGAATGGCGAAAGGTGAAAGGCGAAAGGCGAAAGGTGAAAGGCGAAAGGCGAAAGGCGAAAGGCGAAAGGCGAAAGGCGAAAGGCGAAAGGCGAAAGGCGAAAGGCGAAAGGAGAAAGCGAAACGCGAAAAGCGAAAGGCGAAAGGCGAAAAGCGGAAGGCGAAAGACGAAAGGCGATAGGCGAAAGGCGAAAGGCGAAGGGCGAGAAACAAAAGTCAAAATACCTAAGGCAAAAGGAAAAACGATTTTCAAATGAAAATGGAGAAATTTAAAATGCCTAAAGCAATAGAAAAAACGATATTCAAAATATAATATACAAAAGTTGAAATTGAAAATGCGAAATGGAAAATTCGAAATTATAAATTCGTATTTCAAAATGCTAAAGGCGAAATGCGAAAGGCGAAAGACGAAAGGCGAAGGGCGAAAGTCGAAAGGCGAATGGCGAAAGGCGAAATGCGAAAGGCGAAAGACGAAAGGCGAAGGGCGAAAGTCGAAAGGCGAAAGGCGAAATGCAAAAGGCGAAAGGCGAAAGGCGAATGGCGAAAGGTGAAAGGCGAAAGGCGAAAGGTGAAAGGCGAAAGGCGAAAGGCGAAAGGCGAAAGGCGAAAGGGGAAAGGCGGAAGGTGAAAGGCGTAAGGCGAAAGGCGAAAGGCGAAAGGCGAAAGGCGAAAGGCGAAAGGCGAAAGGCGAAAGGCGAAAGGCGAAAGGCGAAAGGCGAAAGGCGAATTGCAAAAGGCGAAAGGCGAAATGCAAAAGGCGAAAGGCGAAAGGCGAAAGGCGAAAGGCGAAAGGCGAAAGGTGAAAGGCGAAACGCGAAAGGTGAAAGGCGAAAGGCGAAATGCGAAAGGCGAAAGACGAAAGGCGAAGGGCGAAAGTCGAAAGGCGAAAGGCAAAAGGCGAAAGGCGAAAGGCGAAAGGTGAAAGGCGAAAGGCGAAAGGTGAATGGCGAAAGGCGAAAGGCGAAAGGCGAAAGGCGAAAGGCGAAAGGCGAAAGACGAAAGGCGAAGGGCGAAAGTCGAAAGGCGAAAGGCGAAATGCAAAAGGGGAAAGGCGAAAGGCGAAAGGCGAAAGGCGGAAGGTGAAAGGCGTAAGGCGAAAGGCGAAAGGCGAAAGGCGAAATGCAAAATGCTAAAGGCGAAATGCGAAAGGCGAAAGACGAAAGGCGAAGGGCGAAAGTCGAAAGGCGAATGGCGAAAGGCGAAATGCGATAGACGAAAGACGAAAGGCGAAGGGCGAAAGTCGAAAGGCGAAAGGCGAAATGCAAAAGGGGAAAGGCGAAAGGCGAAAGGCGAAAGGCGGAAGGTGAAAGGCGTAAGGCGAAAGGCGAAAGGCGAAAGGCGAAAGGCGAAAGGCAAAAGGCGAAAGGCGAAAGGCGAAAGGCGAAAGGCGAAAGGAGAAAGCGAAACGCGAAAGGCGAAAGGCGAAAGGTGAAAGGCGAAAGGCGAAAGGCGAAAGGCGAATTGCAAAATGCGAAAGGCGAAATGCAAAAGGCGAAAGGCGAAAGGCGAAAGGTGAAAGGCGAAAGGCGAAAGGTGAAAGGCGAAAGGCGAAAGGCGAAAGGCGAAAGGCGAAAGGCGAAAGGCGAAAGACGAAAGGCGAAGGGCGAAAGTCGAAAGGCGAAAGGCGAAATGCAAAAGGCGAAACGCGAAAGCGAAAGGCGAAAGGTGAAAGGCGAAAGGCGAAAGGTGAAAGGCGAAAGGCGAAAGGCGAAAGGCGAAAGGCGAAGGGCGAGAGGCAAAAGTCAAACTGCCTACGGCAAAAGGAAAAACGATTTTCAAATGAAAATGGAGAAATTTAAAATGCCTAAAGCAAAAGAAAAAACGATATTCAAAAGATAATATACAAAAGTTGAAATTGAAAATGCGAAATGGAAAATTCGAAATTATAAATCGTATTTCAAAATGCTAAAGGCGAAATGCGAAAGACGAAAGGCGAAGGGCGAAAATCGAAAGGCGAAAGGCGAAAGGCGAAAGAAGAAAGAAGAAAGCGAAACGCGAAAGGCGAAAGGTGAAAGGCGAAAGGTGAAAGGCGAAAGGCGAAAGGCGAATTGCAAAAGGCGAAAGGCGAAATGCAAAAGGCAAAAGGCGAAAGGCGAAAGGCGAAAGGCGAAAGGCGAAAGGCGAAAGGCGAAAGGTGAAAGGCGAAAGGCGAAAGGTGAAAGGCGAAAGGCGAAAGGCGAAAGGCGAAAGGCGAAAGACGAAAGACGAAGGGCGAAAGTCGAAAGGCGAAAGGCGAAATGCAAAAGGCGAAAGGCGAAGGGCGAAAGGCGAAAGGTGAAGGGCGAAAGGCGAAAGGTGAAAGGCGAAAGGCGAAAGGCGAAAGGCGAAGGGCGAGAGGCAAAAGTCAAAATGCCTAAGGCAAAAGGAAAAACGATTTTCAAATGAAAATGGAGAAATTTAAAATGCCTAAAGCAAAAGAAAAAACGATATTCAAAAGATAATATACAAAAGTTGAAATTGAAAATGCGAAATGGAGAATTCGAAATTATAAATTCGTATTTCAAAATGCTAAAGGCGAAATGCGAAATGCGAAAGACGAAAGGCGAAGGGCGAAAGTCGAAAGGCGCAAGGTGAAAGGCAAAAGGCGAAAGGCGAAAGGAGAAAGCGAAAGGCGAAAGGCGAAAGGCGAAAGGCGAAAGGCGAAAGGCGAAAGGCGAAAGGCGAATTGCAAAAGGCGAAAGGCGAAATGCAAAAGGCGAAAGGCGAAAGGCGAAACGCGAAAGGCGAAACGCGAAAGGTGAAAGGCGAAAGGCGAAAGGCGAAAGGCGAAAGGCGAAAGGCGAAAGGCGAAAGACGAAAGGCGAAGGGCGAAAGTCGAAAGGCGAAATGCGAAATGCAAAAGGCGAAAGGCGAAAGGCGAAAGGTGAAAGGCGAAAGGCGAAAGGTGAAAGGCGAAAGGCGAAAGGCGAAAGGCGAAAGGCGAAAGGCGAAAGGCGAAAGGCGAAAGGCGAAAGGCGAAAGGCGAAAGGGGAAAGGCGAAAGGCGAAAGGCGAAAGGCGGAAGGTGAAAGGCGTAAGGCGAAAGGCGAAAGGCGAAAGGCGAAAGGCGAAAGGCGAAAGGCGAAAGGCGAAAGGCGAAAGGCGAAAGGCGAAAGGCGAAAGGCGAAAGGCGAAAGGCGAAAGGCGAAAAGCGAAAGGCGAAAGGCGAAAAGCGGAAGGCGAAAGACGAAAGGCGATAGGCGAAAGGCGAAAGGCGAAGGGCGAGAAACAAAAGTCAAAATACCTAAGGCAAAAGGAAAAACGATTTTCAAATGAAAATGGAGAAATTGAAAATGCCTAAAGCAATAGAAAAAACGATATTCAAAATATAATATACAAAAGTTGAAATTGAAAATGCGAAATGGAAAATTCGAAATTATAAATTCGTATTTCAAAATGCTAAAGGCGAAATGCGAAAGGCGAAAGACGAAAGGCGAAGGGCGAAAGTCGAAAGGCGAATGGCGAAAGGCGAAATGCGAAAGGCGAAAGACGAAAGGCGAAGGGCGAAAGTCGAAAGGCGAAAGGCGAAATGCAAAAGGCGAAAGGCGAAAGGCGAACGGCGAAAGGTGAAAGGCGAAAGGCGAAAGGTGAAAGGCGAAAGGCGAAAGGCGAAAGGCGAAAGGCGAAAGGCGAAAGGCGAAAGGCGAAAGGGGAAAGGCGAAAGGCGAAAGGCGAAAGGCGGAAGGTGAAAGGCGAAAGGCGAAAGGCGAAAGGCGAAAGGCGAAAGGCGAAAGGCGAAAGGCGAAAGCCGAAAGGCGAAAGGCGAAAGGCGAAAGGCGAAAGGCGAAAGGCGAAAGGCGAAAGGCGAAAGGCGAAAGGCGAAAGGCGAAAGGCGAAAGGTGAAGGGCGAGAGGCAAAAGTCAAAATGCCTAAGGCAAAAGGAAAAACGATTTTCAAAACATGAAATAAAAATGGAGAAATTTAAAATGCCTAAAGCAAAAGAAAAAACGATATTCAAAAGATAAAATACAAAAGTTGGAATTGAAAATGCGAAATGGAAAATTCGAAATTATAAATTCGTATTTCAAAAGGCTAAAGGCGAAATGCGAAAGGCGAAAGACAAAAGGCGAAGGGCGATTGTCGAAAGGCGAAAGGCGAAAGGCGAAAGGCGAAAGGCGAAAGGCGAAAGACGAAAGGCGAAAGGCGAAAGGCGAAAGGCGAAAGGCGAAAGGCGAAAGGCGAAAGGCGAAAGGCGAAAGGCGAAAGGCGAAAGGCGAAAGGCGAAAGGCGAAAGGCGGAAGGTGAAAGGCGAAATGCGAAAGACGAAAGGCGAAGGGCGAAAGTCGAAAGGCGAAAGGCGAAAGGCAAAAGGCGAAAGGCGAAAGGTGAAAGGCGAAAGGTGAAAGGTGAAAGGCGAAAGGCGAAAGGCGAAAGACGAAAGGCGAAGGGGAAAGTCGAAAGGCGAAAGGCGAAAGGCGGAAGGTGAAAGGCGAAATGCGAAAGGCGACAGACGAAAGGCGAAGGGCGAAAGTCGAAAGGCGAAAGGCAAAAGGCGAAAGGCGAAAGGCGACAGGTGAAAGGCGAAAGGCGTAAGGTGAAAGGCGAAAGGCGAAAGGCGAAAGGCGGAAGGCGAAAGGCGAAAGGCGGAAGGCGAAAGGCGAAAGGCGAAGGGCGAGAGGCAAAAGTCAAAGTGCCTACGGCAAAATGAAAAACGATTTTCAAAACATGAAATAAAAATGGAGAAATTTTAAATGCCTAAAGCAAAAGAAAAAACGATATTCAAAAGATAAAATACAAAAGTTGAAATTGAAAATGCGAAATGGAAAATTATAAATTATAAATTTGTATTTCAAAATGCTAAAGGCGAAATGCGAAAGGCGAAAGACGAAAGGCGAAGGGCGAAGGTCGAAAGGCGAAATGCGAAAGGCGAAACGCGAAAGGCGAAAGGCGAAAGGCGAAAGGCGAAAGCGGAAAGGCGAAAGGCGAAAGGCGAAAGGCGAAAGGCGAAAGGCGAAAGGCGAAAGGTGAAAGGCGAAAGGCGAAAGGCGAAAGGCGAAAGGCGAAAGGCGAAAGGCGAAAGGCGAAAGGCAAAAGGAAAAACGATTTTCAAATGAAAATGGAGAAATTTAAAATGCCTAAAGCAAAAGAAAAAACGATATTCAAAAATTAATATACAAAAGTTGAAATTGAAAATGCGAAATGGAAAATTCGAAATTATAAATTCGTATTTCAAAATGCTAAAGGCGAAATGCGAAAGACGAAAGACGAAAGGCGAAGGGCGAAAATCGAAAGGCGAAAGGCGAAAGGCAAAAGGCGAAAGGCGAAAGGCGAAAGGCGAAAGGAGAAAGCGAAACGCGAAAGGCGAAAGGTGAAAGGCGAAAGGCGAAAGGCGAAAGGCGAAAGGCGAATTGCAAAATGCGAAAGGCGAAATGCAAAAGGCGAAAGGCGAAAGGCGAAAGGTGAAAGGCGAAAGGCGAAAGGTGAAAGGCGAAAGGCGAAAGGCGAAAGGCGAAAGGCGAAAGACGAAAGGCGAAGGGCGAAATTCGAAAGGCGAAAGGCGAAATGCAAAAGGCGAAAGGCGAAAGCGAAAGGCGAAAGGTGAAAGGCGAAAGGCGAAAGGTGAAAGGCGAAAGGCGAAAGGCGAAAGGCGAAAGGCGAAGGGCGAGAGGCAAAAGTCAAACTGCCTACGGCAAAAGGAAAAACGATTTCCAAATGAAAATGGAGAAATTTAAAATGCCTAAAGCAAAAGAAAAAACGATATTCAAAAGATAATATACAAAAGTTGAAATTGAAAATGCGAAATGGAAAATTCGAAATTATAAATCGTATTTCAAAATGCTAAAGGCGAAATGCGAAAGACGAAAGGCGAAGGGCGAAAATCGAAAGGCGAAAGGCGAAAGGCGAAAGGCGAAAGGCGAAAGAAGAAAGAAGAAAGCGAAACGCGAAAGGCGAAAGGTGAAAGGCGAAAGGTGAAAGGCGAAAGGCGAAAGGCGAATTGCAAAAGGCGAAAGGCGAAATGCAAAAGGCGAAAGGCGAAAGGCGAAAGGCGAAAGGCGAAAGGCGAAAGGTGAAAGGCGAAAGGCGAAAGGTGAAAGGCTAAAGGCGAAAGGCGAAAGGCGAAAGACGAAAGGCGAAGGGCGAAAGTCGAAAGGCGAAAGGCGAAATGCAAAAGGCGAAAGGCGAAGGGCGAAAGGCGAAAGGTGAAAGGCGAAAGGCGAAAGGTGAAAGGCGAAAGGCGAAAGGCGAAAGGCGAAAGGCGAAGGGCGAGAGGCAAAAGTCAAAATGCCTAAGGCAAAAGGAAAAACGATTTTCAAATGAAAATGGAGAAATTTAAAATGCCTAAAGCAAAAGAAAAAACGATATTCAAAAGATAATATACAAAAGTTGAAATTGAAAATGCGAAATGGAAAATTCGAAATTATAAATTCGTATTTCAAAATGCTAAAGCGAAATGCGAAATGCGAAAGACGAAAGGCGAAGGGCGAAAGTCGAAAGGCGCAAGGTGAAAGGCAAAAGGCGAAAGGCGAAAGGCGAAAGGAGAAAGCGAAAGGCGAAAGGCGAAAGGCGAAAGGCGAAAGGCGAAAGGCGAATTGCAAAAGGCGAAAGGCGAAATGCAAAAGGCGAAAGGCGAAAGGCGAAAGGCGAAACGCGAAAGGTGAAAGGCGAAAGGCGAAAGGCGAAAGGCGAAAGGCGAAAGGCGAAAGACGAAAGGCGAAGGGCGAAAGTCGAAAGGCGAAAGGCGAAATGCAAAAGGCGACAGGCGAAAGGCGAAATGTGAAAGGCGAAAGGCGAAAGGTGAAAGGCGAAAGGCGAAAGGCGAAAGGCGAAAGGCGAAAGGCGAAAGGCGAAAGGCGAAAGACGAAAGGCGAAAGGGGAAAGGCGAAAGGCGAAAGGCGAAAGGCGGAAGGTGAAAGGCGTAAGGCGCAAGGCGAAAGGCGAAAGGCGAAAGGCGAAAGGCGAAAGGCGAAAGGCGAAAGGCGAAAGGCGAAAGGCGAAAGGCGAAAGGCGAAAAGCGAAAGGCGAAAGGCGAAAAGCGGAAGGCGAAAGACGAAAGGCGATAGGCGAAAGGCGAAAGGCGAAGGGCGAGAAACAAAAGTCAAAATACCTAAGGCAAAAGGAAAAACGATTTTCAAATGAAAATGGAGAAATTTAAAATGCCTAAAGCAATAGAAAAAACGATATTCAAAATATAATATACAAAAGTTGAAATTGAAAATGCGAAATGGTAAATTCGAAATTATAAAATCGTATTTCAAAATGCTAAAGGCGAAATGCGAAAGACGAAAGACGAAAGGCGAAGGGCGAAAGTCGAAAGGCGAATGGCGAAAGGCGAAATGCGAAAGGCGAAAGACGAAAGGCGAAGGGCGAAAGTCGAAAGGCGAAAGGCGAAATGCAAAAGGCGAAAGGCGAAAGGCGAATGGCGAAAGGTGAAAGGCGAAAGGCGAAAGGTGAAAGGCGAAAGGCGAAAGGCGAAAGGCGAAAGGCGAAAGGCGAAAGGCGAAAGGCGAAAGGCGAAAGGCGAAAGGCGAAAGGCGAAAGGGGAAAGGCGAAAGGCGAAAGGCGAAAGGCGGAAGGTGAAAGGCGAAAGGCGAAAGGCGAAAGGCGAAAGGCGAAAGGCGAAAGGCGAAAGGCGAAAGGCGAAAGGCGAAAGGCGAAAGGCGAAAGGCGAAAGGCGAAAGGCGAAAGGCGAAAGGCGAAAGGCGAAAGGTGAAGGGCAAGAGGCAAAAGTCAAAATGCCTAAGGCAAAAGGAAAAACGATTTTCAAAACATGAAATAAAAATGGAGAAATTTAAAATGCCTAAAGCAAAAGAAAAAACGATATTCAAAAGATAAAATACAAAAGTTGGAATTGAAAATGCGAAATGGAAAATTCGAAATTATAAATTCGTATTTCAAAAGGCTAAAGGCGAAATGCGAAAGGCGAAAGACAAAAGGCGAAGGGCGATTGTCGAAAGGCGAAAGGCGAAAGGCGAAAGGCGAAAGACGAAAGGCGAAAGGCGAAAGGCGAAAGGCGAAAGGCGAAAGGCGAAAGGCGAAAGGCGAAAGGCGAAAGGCGAAAGGCGAAAGGCGAAAGGCGAAAGGCGAAAGGCGAAAGGCGAAAGGCGAAAGGCGAAAGGCGAAAGGCGAAAGGCGGAAGGTGAAAGGCGAAATGCGAAAGGCGAAAGACGAAAGGCGAAGGGCGAAAGTCGAAAGGCGAAAGGCGAAAGGCAAAAGGCGAAAGGCGAAAGGTGAAAGGCGAAAGGTGAAAGGTGAAAGGCGAAAGGCGAAAGGCGAAAGACGAAAGGCGAAGGGGAAAGTCGAAAGACGAAAGGCGAAAGGCGAAAGGCGGAAGGTGAAAGGCGAAATGCGAAAGGCGACAGACGAAAGGCGAAGGGCGAAAGTCGAAAGGCGAAAGGCGAAAGGCAAAAGGCGAAAGGCGAAAGGCGACAGGTGAAAGGCGAAAGGCGAAAGGTGAAAGGCGAAAGGCGAAAGGCGAAAGGCAAAAGTCAAAGTGCCTACGGCAAAATGAAAAACGATTTTCAAAACATGAAATAAAAATGGAGAAATTTTAAATGCCTAAAGCAAAAGAAAAAACGATATTCAAAAGATAAAATACAAAAGTTGAAATTGAAAATGCGAAATGGAAAATTATAAATTATAAATTTGTATTTCAAAATGCTAAAGGCGAAATGCGAAAGGCGAAAGACGAAAGGCGAAGGGCGAAGGTCGAAAGGCGAAATGCGAAAGGCGAAACGCGAAAGGCGAAAGGCGAAAGGCGAAAGGCGAAAGCGGAAAGGCGAAAGGCGAAAGGCGAAAGGCGAAAGGCGAAAGGCGAAAGGCGAAAGGCGAAAGGCGAAAGGCGAAAGCCGAATGGCGGAAGGCGGAAGGTGAAAGGCGAAAGGCGAAAGGCGAAAGGCGAAAGGCGAAAGGCGAAAGGCGAAAGGCGAAAGGCGAAAGGCGTAAGGCGAAAGGCGAATGTCGAAATGCGAAAGGCGAAAGGCGAAAGGCGAAAGGCGAAAGGCGAAAGGTTAAAGGCGAAAGGCGAAAGGCGAAAGGCGAAAGGTGAAAGGCGAAAGGCGAAAGGCGAAAGGTGAAAGGCGAAAGGTGAAAGGCGAAAGGCGAAAGGCGAAAGGCGAAAGGCGAAAGACGAAAGGCGAAGGGCGAAAGTCGAAAGGCGAAAGCGAAAGGCGAAAGGCGAAAGGCGAAAGGCGAAAGGCGAAAGGCGAAAGGCGAAAGGCGAAAGGCGAAAGGCGAAAGGCGAAACGCGGAAACGCGAAAGGCGAAAGGCGAAAGGCGAAAGGCGAAAGGCGAAAGGCGAAAGGCGAAAGGCGAAAGGCGAAAGGCGAAAGGCGAAAGGCGAAAGGCGAAAGGCGAAAGGTGAAAGGCGAAAGGCGAAAGGCGAAAGGTGAAAGGCGAAAGGTGAAAGGCGAAAGGCGAAAGGCGAAAGGCGAAAGGCGAAAGGCGAAAGGCGAAACGCGAAAGGCGAAAGGCGAAAGGCGAAAGGCGAAAGGCGAAAGGCGAAAGGCGAAAGGCGAAAGGCGAAAGGTGAAAGGCGAAAGGTGAAAGGCGAAAGGCGAAAGGTGAAAGGCGAAAGGCGAAAGGCGAAAGGCGAAAGGCGAAAGGCGAAAGGCGAAAGGCGAAAGGCGAAAGGCGAAAGGCGAAAGGCGAAAGGCGAAAGGCGAAAGGCGAAAGGCGAAAAGCGAAAGGCGAAAGGCGAAAGGCGAAAGGCTAAAGGCGAAAAGTGAAAGGCAAAAGGCGAAAGGCGAAAGGCGAAAGGCGAAAGGCGAAAGGCGGAAGGCGGAAGGTGAAAGGCGAAATGCGAAAGGCGAAAGACGAAAGGCGAAGGGCGAAAGTCGAAAGGCGAAAGGCGAAAGGCGAAGGGCGAAAGGCGAAAGGCGAAAGGCGAAAGGCGAAAGGCGAAAAGCGAAAAGCGGAAGGCGAATGGCGAAAGGCGGAAGGCGAAAGGCGGAAGGCGAAAGGCGAAAGGCGAAAGGCGAAAGGCGAAAGACGAAAGGCGAAAGGCGAAAGGCGAAAGGCGAAAGGCGAAAAGCGAAAGGCGAAGGGCGAGAGGCAAAAGTAAAAATGCCTAAGGCAAAATGAAAAACGATTTTCAAAACATGAAATAAAAATGGAGAAATTTTAAATGCCTAAAGCAAAAGAAAAAACGATATTCAAAAGATAAAATACAAAAGTTGAAATTGAAAATGCGAAATGGAAAATTATAAATTATAAATTTGTATTTCAAAATGCTAAAGGCGAAATGCGAAAGGCGAAAGACGAAAGGCGAAGGGCGAAGGTCGAAAGGCGAAATGCGAAAGGCGAAACGCGAAAGGCGAAAGGCGAAAGGCGAAAGGCGAAAGCGGAAAGGCGAAAGCGGAAAGGCGAAAGGCGAAAGGCGAAAGGCGAAAGGCGAAAGGCGAAAGGCGAAAGGCGAAAGGCGAAAGGCGAAAGGCGAAAGGCGAAAGCCGAATGGCGGAAGGCGAAAGGCGAAAGGCGAAAGGCGAAAGGCGAAAGGCGAAAGGCGAAAGGCGAAAGGCGTAAGGCGAAAGGCGAATGGCGAAAGGCGAAAGGCGAAAGGCGAAAGGCGAAAGGCGAAAGGCGAAAGGTGAAAGGCGAAAGGCGAAAGGCGAAAGGCGAAAGGTGAAAGGCGAAAGGCGAAAGGCGAAAGGTGAAAGGCGAAAGGTGAAAGGCGAAAGGCGAAAGGCGAAAGGCGAAAGGCGAAAGACGAAAGGCGAAGGGCGAAAGTCGAAAGGCGAAAGGCGAAAGGCGAAAGGCGAAAGGCGAAAGGCGAAAGGCGAAAGGCGAAAGGCGAAAGGCGAAAGGCGAAAGGCGAAAGGCGAAAGGCGAAACGCGAAAGGCGAAAGGCGAAAGGCGAAAGGCGAAAGGCGAAAGGCGAAAGGCGAAAGGCGAAAGGCGAAAGGCGAAAGGTGAAAGGCGAAAGGCGAAAGGCGAAAGGTGAAAGGCGAAAGGTGAAAGGCGAAAGGCGAAAGGCGAAAGGCGAAAGGCGAAAGACGAAAGGCGAAGGGCGAAAGTCGAAAGGCGAAAGGCGAAAGGCGAAAGGCGAAAGGCGAAAGGCGAAAGGCGAAAGGCGAAAGGCGAAAGGCGAAAGGCGAAAGGCGAAAGGCGAAAGGCGAAACGCGAAAGGCGAAAGGCGAAAGGCGAAAGGCGAAAGGCGAAAGGCGAAAGCCGAATGGCGGAAGGCGGAAGGTGAAAGGCGAAAGGCGAAAGGCGAAAGGCGAAAGGCGAAAGGCGAAAGGCGAAAGGCGAAAGGCGAAAGGCGTAAGGCGAATGGCGAAATGCGAAAGGCGAAAGGCGAAAGGCGTAAGGCGAAAGGCGAAAGGCGAAGGGCGAGAGGCAAAAGTCAAAGTGCCTACGGCAAAATGAAAAACGATTTTCAAAACATGAAATAAAAATGGAGAAATTTTAAATGCCTAAAGCAAAAGAAAAAACGATATTCAAAAGATAAAATACAAAAGTTGAAATTGAAAATGCGAAATGGAAAATTATAAATTATAAATTTGTATTTCAAAATGCTAAAGGCGAAATGCGAAAGGCGAAAGACGAAAGGCGAAGGGCGAAGGTCGAAAGGCGAAATGCGAAAGGCGAAACGCGAAAGGCGAAAGGCGAAAGGCGAAAGGCGAAAGCGGAAAGGCGAAAGCGGAAAGGCGAAAGGCGAAAGGCGAAAGGCGAAAGGCGAAAGGCGAAAGGCGAAAGGCGAAAGGCGAAAGGCGAAAGCCGAATGGCGGAAGGCGAAAGGCGAAAGGCGAAAGGCGAAAGGCGAAAGGCGAAAGGCGAAAGGCGAAAGGCGTAAGGCGAAAGGCGAATGGCGAAATGCGAAAGGCGAAAGGCGAAAGGCGAAAGGCGAAAGGCGAAAGGCGAAAGGTGAAAGGCGAAAGGCGAAAGGCGAAAGGCGAAAGGTGAAAGGCGAAAGGCGAAAGGCGAAAGGTGAAAGGCGAAAGGTGAAAGGCGAAAGGCGAAAGGCGAAAGGCGAAAGGCGAAAGACGAAAGGCGAAGGGCGAAAGTCGAAAGGCGAAAGGCGAAAGGCGAAAGGCGAAAGGCGAAAGGCGAAAGGCGAAAGGCGAAAGGCGAAAGGCGAAAGGCGAAAGGCGAAAGGCGAAAGGCGAAACGCGAAAGGCGAAAGGCGAAAGGCGAAAGGCGAAAGGCGAAAGGCGAAAGCCGAATGGCGGAAGGCGGAAGGTGAAAGGCGAAAGGCGAAAGGCGAAAGGCGAAAGGCGAAAGGCGAAAGGCGAAAGGCGAAAGGCGAAAGGCGTAAGGCGAATGGCGAAATGCGAAAGGCGAAAAGCGAAAGGCGTAAGGCGAAAGGCGAAAGGCGAAGGGCGAGAGGCAAAAGTCAAAGTGCCTACGGCAAAATGAAAAACGATTTTCAAAACATGAAATAAAAATGGAGAAATTTTAAATGCCTAAAGCAAAAGAAAAAACGATATTCAAAAGATAAAATACAAAAGTTGAAATTGAAAATGCGAAATGGAAAATTATAAATTATAAATTTGTATTTCAAAATGCTAAAGGCGAAATGCGAAAGGCGAAAGACGAAAGGCGAAGGGCGAAGGTCGAAAGGCGAAATGCGAAAGGGGAAACGCGAAAGGCGAAAGGCGAAAGGCGAAAGGCGAAAGCGGAAAGGCGAAAGGCGAAAGGCGAAAGGCGAAAGGCGAAAGGCGAAAGGCGAAAGGCGAAAGGCGAAAGCCGAATGGCGGAAGGCGGAAGGTGAAAGGCGAAAGGCGAAAGGCGAAAGGCGAAAGGCGAAAGGCGAAAGGCGAAAGGCGAAAGGCGAAAGGCGTAAGGCGAAAGGCGAATGGCGAAATGCGAAAGGCGAAAGGCGAAAGGCGAAAGGCGAAAGGCGAAAGGTGAAAGGCGAAAGGCGAAAGGCGAAAGGCGAAAGGTGAAAGGCGAAAGGCGAAAGGCGAAAGGTGAAAGGCGAAAGGTGAAAGGCGAAAGGCGAAAGGCGAAAGGCGAAAGGCGAAAGACGAAAGGCGAAGGGCGAAAGTCGAAAGGCGAAAGGCGAAAGGCGAAAGGCGAAAGGCGAAAGGCGAAAGGCGAAAGGCGAAAGGCGAAAGGCGAAAGGCGAAAGGCGAAAGGCGAAAGGCGAAACGCGAAAGGCGAAAGGCGAAAGGCGAAAGGCGAAAGGCGAAAGGCGAAAGGCGAAAGGCGAAAGGCGAAAGGCGAAAGGTGAAAGGCGAAAGGTGAAAGGCGAAAGGCGAAAGCCGAAAGGCGAAAGGCGAAAGGCGAAAGGCGAAAGGCGAAAGGCGAAAGGCGAAAGGCGAAAGGCGAAAGGCGAAAGGCGAAAGGCGAAAGGTGAAAGGCGAAAGGCGAAAGGCGAAAGGTGAAAGGCGAAAGGTGAAAGGCGAAAGGCGAAAGGCGAAAGGCGAAAGGCGAAAGGCGAAAGGCGAAACGCGAAAGGCGAAAGGCGAAAGGCGAAAGGCGAAAGGCGAAAGGCGAAAGGCGAAAGGCGAAAGGCGAAAGGTGAAAGGCGAAAGGTGAAAGGCGAAAGGCGAAAGGTGAAAGGCGAAAGGCGAAAGGCGAAAGGCGAAACGCGAAAGGCGAAAGGCGAAAGGCGAAAGGCGAAAGGCGAAAGGCGAAAGGCGAAAGGCGAAAGGTGAATGGCGAAAGGTGAAAGGCGAAAGGCGAAAGGTGAAAGGCGAAAGGCGAAAGGCGAAAGGCGAAAGGCGAAAGGCGAAAGGCGAAAGGTGAAAGGCTAAAGGCGAAAAGTGAAAGGCAAAAGGCGAAAGGCGAAAGGCGAAAGGCGAAAGGCGAAAGGCGAAAGGCGAAAGGCGAAAGGCGAAAGGCGAAAGGCGAAAGGCGAAAGGCGAAAGGCGAAAGGCGAAAGGCGAAAGGCGAAAGGCGAAAGGCGAAAGGCGAAAGGCGAAAGGCGAAAGGCGAAAGGCGAAAGGCGAAAGGCGAAAGGCGAAAAGCGAAAGGCGAAAGGCGGAAGGTGAAAGGCGAAAGGCGAAAGGCGAAAGGCGAAAGGCGAAAGGGGGAAGGCGAAATGCGAAAGGCGAAATGCGAAATGCGAAAGGCGAAAGGCGAAAGGCGAAAGGCGAAAGGCGAAAGGCGAAAGGCGAAAGGCGAAAGACGAAAGGCGAAGGGCGAAAGTCGAAAGGCGAAAGGCGAAATGCAAAAGGCGAAAGGCGAAAGGCGAAATGTGAAAGGCGAAAGGCGAAAGGTGAAAGGCGAAAGGCGAAAGGCGAAAGGCGAAAGGCGAAAGGCGAAAGGCGAAAGGCGAAAGGCGAAAGGGGAAAGGCGAAAGGCGAAAGGCGAAAGGCGGAAGGTGAAAGGCGAAAGGCGAAAGGCGAAAGGCGAAAGGCGAAAGGCGAAAGGCGAAAGGCGAAAGGCGAAAGGCGAAAGGCGAAAGGCGAAAGGCGAAAGGCGAAAGGCGAAAGGCGAAAGGCGAAAGGCGAAAGGCGAAAGGCGAAAGGTGAAGGGCAAGAGGCAAAAGTCAAAATGCCTAAGGCAAAAGGAAAAACGATTTTCAAAACATGAAATAAAAATGGAGAAATTTAAAATGCCTAAAGCAAAAGAAAAAACGATATTCAAAAGATAAAATACAAAAGTTGGAATTGAAAATGCGAAATGGAAAATTCGAAATTATAAATTCGTATTTCAAAAGGCTAAAGGCGAAATGCGAAAGGCGAAAGACAAAAGGCGAAGGGCGATTGTCGAAAGGCGAAAGGCGAAAGGCGAAAGGCGAAAGACGAAAGGCGAAAGGCGAAAGGCGAAAGGCGAAAGGCGAAAGGCGAAAGGCGAAAGGCGAAAGGCGAAAGGCGAAAGGCGAAAGGCGAAAGGCGAAAGGCGAAAGGCGAAAGGCGAAAGGCGAAAGGCGAAAGGCGGAAGGTGAAAGGCGAAATGCGAAAGGCGAAAGACGAAAGGCGAATGGCGAAAGTCGAAAGGCGAAAGGCGAAAGGCAAAAGGCGAAAGGCGAAAGGTGAAAGGCGAAAGGTGAAAGGTGAAAGGCGAAAGGCGAAAGGCGAAAGGCAAAAGGCGAATGGCGAAAGGCGAAAGGCGAAAGACGAAAGGCGAAGGGGAAAGTCGAAAGGCGAAAGGCGAAAAGCGAAAGGCGGAAGGTGAAAGGCGAAATGCGAAAGGCGACAGACGAAAGGCGAAGGGCGAAAGTCGAAAGGCGAAAGGCGAAAGGCAAAAGGCGAATGGCGAAAGGCGACAGGTGAAAGGCGAAAGGCGAAAGGTGAAAGGCGAAAGGCGAAAGGCGAAAGGCGGAAGGCGAAAGGCGAAAGGCGAAAGGCGGAAGGCGAAAGGCGAAAGGCGAAGGGCGAGAGGCAAAAGTCAAAGTGCCTACGGCAAAATGAAAAACGATTTTCAAAACATGAAATAAAAATGGAGAAATTTTAAATGCCTAAAGCAAAAGAAAAAACGATATTCAAAAGATAAAATACAAAAGTTGAAATTGAAAATGCGAAATGGAAAATTATAAATTATAAATTTGTATTTCAAAATGCTAAAGGCGAAATGCGAAAGGCGAAAGACGAAAGGCGAAGGGCGAAGGTCGAAAGGCGAAATGCGAAAGGCGAAACGCGAAAGGCGAAAGGCGAAAGGCGAAAGGCGAAAGCGGAAAGGCGAAAGGCGAACGGCGAAAGGCGAAAGGCGAAAGGCGAAAGGCGAAAGGCGAAAGGCGAAAGGCGAAAGGCGAAAGCCGAATGGCGGAAGGCGGAAGGTGAAAGGCGAAAGGCGAAAGACGAAAGGCGAAAGGCGAAAGGCGAAAGGCGAAAGGCGAAAGGCGAAAGGCGAAAGGCGTAAGGCGAAAGGCGAATGGCGAAATGCGAAAGGCGAAAGGCGAAAGGCGAAAGGCGAAAGGCGAAAGGTGAAAGGCGAAAGGCGAAAGGCGAAAGGCGAAAGGTGAAAGGCGAAAGGCGAAAGGCGAAAGGTGAAAGGCGAAAGGTGAAAGGCGAAAGGCGAAAGGCGAAAGGCGAAAGGCGAAAGACGAAAGGCGAAGGGCGAAAGTCGAAAGGCGAAAGGCGAAAGGCGAAAGGCGAAAGGCGAAAGGCGAAAGGCGAAAGGCGAAAGGCGAAAGGCGAAAGGCGAAAGGCGAAAGGCGAAAGGCGAAAGGCGAAAGGCGAAAGGCGAAAGGCGAAACGCGAAACGCGAAAGGCGAAAGGCGAAAGGCGAAAGGCGAAAGGCGAAAGGCGAAAGGCGAAAGGCGAAAGGCGAAAGGCGAAAGGTGAAAGGCGAAAGGTGAAAGGCGAAAGGCGAAAGGTGAAAGGCGAAAGGCGAAAGGCGAAAGGCGAAAGGCGAAAGGTGAAAGGCTAAAGGCGAAAAGTGAAAGGCAAAAGGCGAAAGGCGAAAGGCGAAAGGCGAAAGGCGAAAGGCGAAAGGCGAAAGGCGAAAGGCGAAAGGCGAAAGGCGAAAGGCGAAAGGCGAAAGGCGAAAGGCGAAAGGCGAAAGGCGAAAGGCGAAAGGCGAAAGGCGAAAGGCGAAAGGCGAAAGGCGAAAAGCGAAAGGCGAAAGGCGGAAGGTGAAAGGCGAAAGGCGAAAGGCGAAAGGCGAAAGGCGAAAGGGGGAAGGCGAAATGCGAAAGGCGAAATGCGAAATGCGAAAGGCGAAAGGCGAAAGGTGAAAGGCGAAAGGCGAAAGGCGAAAGGCGAAAGGCGAAAGGTGAAAGGCTAAAGGCGAAAGGCGAAAGGCGAAAGGCGAAAGGCGAAAGGCGAAAGGCGAAAGGCGAAAGGCGAAAGGCGAAAGGCGAAAGGCGAAAGGCGAAAGGCGAAAGGCGAAAGGCGAAAGGCGAAAGGCGAAAGGCGAAAGGCGAAAGGCGAAAGGCGAAAAGCGAAAGGCGAAAGGCGGAAGGTGAAAGGCGAAAGGCGAAAGGCGAAAGGCGAAAGGCGAAAGGGGGAAGGCGAAATGCGAAAGGCGAAATGCGAAATGCGAAAGGCGAAAGGCGAAAGGCGAAAGGCGAAAGGCGAAAGGCGAAAGGCGAAAGGCGAAAGGCGAAAGGCGAAAGGCGAAAGGCGAAAGGCGAAAGGCGAAAGGCGAAAGGCGAAAGGCGAAAGGCGAAAGGCGAAAGGCGAAAGGCGAAAGGCGAAAGGCGAAAGGCGAAAGGCGAAAGGCGAAAGGCGAAAGGCAAAAGGCGGAAGGTGAAAGGCGAAAGGCGAAAGGCGAAGGGCGAGATGCAAAAGTCAAAATGCCTAAGGCAAAAGGAAAAACAATTTTCAAAACATGAAATAAAAATGGAGAAATGTAAAATGCCTAAAGCAAAAGAAAAAACGATATTCAAAAGATAAAATACAAAAGTTGAAATTAAAAATGCGAAATGGAAAATTCGAAATTATAAATTTGTATTTCAAAGTGCTAAAGGCGAAATGCGAAAAGCGAAAGACGAAAGGCGAAGGGCGAAAGTCGAAAGGCGAAAGGCGAAAGGCAAAAGGCGAAAGGCGAAAGGCGAAAGGCGAAAGGCGGAAGGTGAAAGGCGAAAGGCGAAAGGCGAAAGACGAAAGGCGAAAGGCGAAAGGCGAAAGGCGAAAGGCGAAAGGCGAAAGGGGGAAGGCGAAAGGCGAAATGCGAAAGGCGAAAGGCAAAAGGCGAAAGGCGAAAGGCGAAAGGCGAAAGGCGAAAGGCGAAAGGCGAAAGGCGAAAGGCGAAAGTCGAAAGGCGAAAAGCGAAAGGCGAAAGGCGGAAGGTGAAAGGCGAAAGGCGAAAGGCGAAAGGCGAAAGGCGAAAGGCGAAGGGCGAGATGCAAAAGTCAAAATGCCTAAGACAAAAGGAAAAACGATTTTCAAAACATGAAATAAAAATGGAGAAATTTAAAATGCCTAAAGCAAAAGAAAAAACGATATTCAAAAGATAATATACAAAGGTTGAAATTGAAAATGCGAAATGGAAAATTCGAAATTATAAATTCGTATTTCAAAATGCTAAAGGCGAAATGCGTAAGGCGAAAGACGAAAGGCGAAGGGCGAAAGTCGAAAGGCAAAAGGCGAAAGGCGAAAGGCGAAAGGCGAAAGGCGAAAGGCGAAAGGCGAAAGGCGAAAGGCGAAAGGCGAAAGGCGAAAGGCGAAAGGCGAAAGGCGAAAGGCGAAAGGCGGAAGGCGAAAGGCGAAAGGCGAAAGGCGAAATGCGAAAGGCGAAAGGCGAAAGGCGAAAGGCGAAAGGCGAAAGGCGAAAGGCGAAAGGCGAAAGGCGAAAGGCAAAAGGCGGAAGGTGAAAGGCGAAAGGCGAAAGGCGAAAGGCGAAAGGCGAAAGGCGAGATGCAAAAGTCAAAATGCCTAAGGCAAAAGGAAAAACAATTTTCAAAACATGCAATAGAAATGGAGAAATGTAAAATGCCTAAAGCAAAAGAAAAAACGATATTCAAAAGATAAAATACAAAAGTCGAAATTAAAAATGCGAAATGGAAAATTCGAAATTATAAATTTGTATTTCAAAATGCTAAAGGCGAAATGCGAAAAGCGAAAGACGAAAGGCGAAGGGCGAAAGTCGAAAGGCGAAAGGCGAAAGGCAAAAGGCGAAAGGCGAAAGGCGAAAGGTGAAAGGCGAAAGGCGAAAGGCGAAAGGTGAAAGGCGAATGGCGAAAGGCGAAAGGCGAAAGGCGAAAGGCGAAAGGCGAAAGGCGAAAGGCGAAAGGCGAAATGCGAGAGGCGAAAGGCGAAAGGCGAAAGGCGAAAGGCGAAAGGCGAAAGGCGAAAGACGACAGGCGAAAGGCGAAAGGCGAAAGGCGAAAAGCGAAAGGCGAAAGGCGTAAGGCGAAAGGCGAAAGGCGAAAGGCGAAAGGCGAAAGGCCAAAGGCGAAAGGCGAAAGGCGAAAGGCGGAAGGCGAAAGGCGAAAGGCGAAAGGCGAAATGCGAAAGGCGAAAGGCGAAAGGCGAAAGGCGAAAGGCGAAAGGCGAAAAGCGAAAGGCGAAAGGCGAAAAGCGGAAGGCGAAAGGCGAAAGGCGAAGGGCGAGAGGCAAAAGTCAAAATGCCTAAGGCAAAAGGAAAAACGATTTTCAAATGAAAATGAAGAAATTTAAAATGCCTAAAGCAAAAGAAAAAACGATATTCAAAAGATAATATACAAAAGTTGAAATTGAAAATGCGAAATGGAAAATTCGAAATTGTAAATTCGTATTTCAAAATGCTAAAGGCGAAATGCGAAAGGCGAAAGACGAAACGCGAAGGGCGAAAGTCGAAAGGCGAAAGGCAAAAGGCGAAAGGCGAAAGGCGAAAGGCGAAAGGCGAAAGGCGAAAGGCGAAAGGCGGAAGGCGAAAGGCGAAAGGCGAAAGGCGAAAGGCGAGATGCAAAAGTCAAAATGCCTAAGGCAAAAGGAAAAACAATTTTCAAAACATGAAATAAAAATGGAGAAATGTAAAATGCCTAAAGCAAAAGAAAAAACGATATTCAAAAGATAATATACAAAAGTTGAAATTGAAAATGCGAAATGGAAAATTCGAAATTATAAATTCGTATTTCAAAATGCTAAAGGCGAAATGCGAAAAGCGAAAGACGAAAGGCGAAGGGCGAAAGTCGAAAGGCGAAAGGCGGAAGGTGAAAGGCGAAAGGCGAAAGGCGAAAGACGAAAGGCGAAAGGCGAAAGGCGAAAGGCGAAATGCGAAATGCGAAAGGCGAAAGGCAAAAGGCGAAAGGCGAAAGGCGAAAGGCGAAAGGCGAAAGGCGAAAGGCGAAAGGCGAAAGGCGAAAGGCGAAAAGCGAAAGGCGAAAGGCGGAAGGTGAAAGGCGAAAGGCGAAAGGCGAAAGGCGAAAGGCGAAGGGCGAGATGCAAAAGTCAAAATGCCTAAGGCAAAAGGAAAAACGATTTTCAAAACATGAAATAAAAATGGAGAAATTTAAAATGCCTAAAGCAAAAGAAAAAACGATATTCAAAAGATAATATACAAAAGTTGAAATTGAAAATGCGAAATGGAAAATTCGAAATTATAAATTCGTATTTCAAAATGCTAAAGGCGAAATGCGAAAGGCGAAAGACGAAAGGCGAAGGGCGAAAGTCGAAAGGCGAAAGGCGAAAGGCGAAAGGCGAAAGGCGAAAGGCGAAAGGCGAAAGGCGAAAGGCGGAAGGCGAAAGGCGAAAGGCGAAAGGCGAAATGCGAAAGGCGAAAGGGGAAAGGCGAAAGGCGAAAGGCGAAAGGCGAAAGGCGAAAGGCGAAAGGCGAAAGGCGAAAGGCGAAAGGCGAAAGGCGAAAGGCGAAAGGCGAAAGGCGAAAGGCGAAAGGCGAAAGGCGAAAGGCGAAAGGCGAAAGGCGAAAGGCGAAAGGCAAAAGGCGGAAGGTGAAAGGCGAAAGGCGAAAGGCGAAAGGCGAAAGGCGAAAGGCGAAAGGCGAAAGTTGAAAGGCGAAAGGCGAAAAGTGAAAGGTGAAAGGCGAAAGGCGAAAGGCGAAAGGCGAAAGGCGAAGGGCGAGAGGCAAAAGTAAAAATCCCTAAGGCAAAAGGAAAAACGATTTTCAAAACATGAAATAAAAATGGAGAAATTTAAAATGCCTAAAGCAAAAGAAAAAGCGATATTCGAAAGATAAAATACAAAAATTTAAATTGAAAATGCGAAATGGAAAATTCGAAATTATAAATTCGTATTTCAAAAGGCTAAAGGCGAAATGCGAAAGGCGAAAGACGAAAGGCGAAAGACGAAAGGCGAAAGGCGAAAGGCGGAATGTGAAAGGCGAAAGGCGAAAGGCGGAAGGCGAAATGCGAAAGGTGCAAGGCGAAAGGCGAAAGGCGGAAGGCGAAAGGCGAAAGGCGGAAAGTGAAAGGCGAAAGGCGAAAGGCGAAGGGCGAGAGGCAAAACTCAAAATGCCTAAGGCAAAAGGAAAAACGATTTTCAAATGAAAATGGAGAAATTTAAAATGCCTAAAGCAAGAGAAAAAACGATATTCAAAGGATAATATACAAAAGTTGAAATTGAAAATGCGAAATGGAAAATTCGAAATTATAAATTTGTATTTCAAAATGCTAAAAGCGAAATTCGAAAGGCGAAAGACGAAAGGCGAAGGGCGAAAGTCGAAAGGCGAAAGGCGAAAGGCAAAAGGCGAATGGCGAAAGGCGAAAGGCGAAAGGTGAAAGTCGAAAGGCGAAATGCGAAAGGCGAAAGGCGAAAAGCAAAAGGCGAAAGGCGGAAGGTGAAAGGCGAAAGGCGAAAGGCGAAAGGCGAAAGGCGAAAGGCGAAAGGCGAAAGGCGAAAGGCGAAAGGCGAAAGGCGAAAGGCGAAAGGCGAAAGGCGAAAGGCGAAAGGCGAAAGGCGAAAGGCGAAAGGCGGAAGGCGAAAGGCGAAAGGCGAAAGGCGAAAGGCGAAAGGCGAAAGGCGAAAGGCGAAAGGCGAAAGGCGGAAGGCGAAAGGCGAAAGGCGAAAGGCGAAAGGCGAAAGGCGAAAGGCGAAAGGCGAAAGGCGAAAGGCGAAAGGCGAAAGGCGAAAGGCGAAAAGCGGAAGGCGAAAGGAGACAGGCGAAGGGCGAGAGGCAAAAGTCAAAATGCCTAAGGCAAAAGGAAAAACGATTTTCAAATGAAAATGGAGAAATTTAAAATGCCTAAAGCAAAAGAAAAAACGATATTCAAAAGATATTATACAAAAGTTGAAATTGAAAATGCGAAATGGAAAATACGAAATTGTAAATTCGTATTTCAAAATGCTAAAGGCGAAATGCGAAAGGCGAAAGACGAAAGGCGAAGGGCGAAAGTCGAAAGGCGAAAGGTGAAAGGCAAAAGGCGAAAGGCGAAAGGCGAAAGGCGAAAGGTGAAAGGCGAAAGGCGAAAGCTGAAAGACGAAAGGCGAAAGGCCAAAGGCGAAAGGCGAAAGGCGTAAGGCGAAAGGCGAAAGGCGAAAGGCGAAAGGCGAAAGGCGAAAGGCGAAAGGCGAAAGGCGAAAGGCGAAAGGCGGAAGGCGAAAGGCGAAAAGCGAAAGGCGAAAGGCGGAAGGTGAAAGGCGAAAGGCGAAAGGCGAAAGGCGAAAGGCGAAAGGCGAAAGGCGAAAGGGGGAAGGCGAAATGCGAAAGGCGAAATGCGAAAGGCGAAAGGCGAAAGGCGAATGGCGAAAGGCGAAAGGCGAAAGGCGAAAGGCGAAAGGCGAAAGGCGAAAGGCGAAAGGCGAAAGGCGAAAGGCGAAAGGCGAAAGGCGAAAGGCGAAAGGCGAAAGGCGAAAGGCGAAAGGCGAAAGGCGAAAGGCGAAAGGCGAAAGGCGAAAGGCGAAAGGCGAAAGGCGAAAGGCGAAAGGCGAAAGGCGAAAGGCAAAAGGCGGAAGGTGAAAGGCGAAAGGCGAAAGGCGAAAGGCGAAGGGCGAGATGCAAAAGTCAAAATGCCTAAGGCAAAAGGAAACACAATTTTCAAAACATGAAATAAAAATGCAGAAATGTAAAATGCCTAAAGCAAAAGAAAAAACGATATTCAAAAGATAAAATACAAAAGTTAAAATTAAAAATGCGAAATGGAAAATTCGAAATTATAAATTTGTATTTCAAAGTGTTAAAGGCGAAATGCGAAAAGCGAAAGACGAAAGGCGAAGGGCGAAATTCGAAAGGCGAAAGGCGAAAGGCAAAAGGCGAAAGGCGAAAGGCGAAAGGCGAAAGGTGAAAGTCGAAAGGCGAAAGGCGAAAGGCGAAAGGCGAAAAGCAAAAGGCGAAAGGCGGAAGTTGAAAGGCGAAAGGCGAAAAGCGAAAGGCGAAAGGCGAAAGGCGAAAGGCGAAAGGCGAAAGGCGAAAGGCGAAAGGCGAAATGCGAAAGGCGAAAGGCGAAAGGCGAAAGGCGAAAGGCGAAAGGCGAAAGGCGAAAGGCGAAAGGCGAAAGGCGAAAGGCGAAAGGCGAAAGGAGAAAGGCGAAAGGCGAAAGGCGAAAGGCGAAAAGCGGAAGGCGAAAGGCGACAGGCGAAGGACGAGAAGCAAAAGTCAAAATGCCTAAGGCAAAAGGAAAAACGATTTTCAAATGAAAATGGAGAAATTTAAAATGCCTAAAGCAAAAGAAAAAACGATATTCAAAAGATATTATACAAAAGTTGAAATTGAAAATGCGAAATGGAAAATACGAAATTGTAAATTCGTATTTCAAAATGCTAAAGGCGAAATGCGAAAGGCGAAAGACGAAAGGCGAAGGGCGAAAGTCGAAAGGCGAAAGGTGAAAGGCAAAAGGCGAAAGGCGAAAGGCGAAAGGTGAAAGGCGAAAGCTGAAAGACGAAAGGCGAAAGGCCAAAGGCGAAAGGCGAAAGGCGAAAGGCGTAAGGCGAAAGGCGAAAGGCGAAAGGCGAAAGGCGAAAGGCGAAAGGCGGAAGGTGAAAGGCGAAAGGCGAAAGGCGAAAGGCGAAGGGCGAAAGGCGAAAGGCGAAAGGCGAAAGGCAAAAGGCGGAAGGTGAAAGGCGAAAGGCGAAAGGCGAAAGGCGAAGGGCGAGATGCAAAAGTCAAAATGCCTAAGGCAAAAGGAAAAACAATTTTCAAAACATGAAATAAAAATGGAGAAATGTAAAATGCCTAAAGCAAAAGAAAAAACGATATTCAAAAGATAAAATACAAAAGTTGAAATTAAAAATGCGAAATGGAAAATTCGAAATTATAAATTTGTATTTCAAAGTGCTAAAGGCGAAATGCGAAAAGCGAAAGACGAAAGGCGAAGGGCGAAAGTCGAAAGGCGAAAGGCGAAAGGCAAAAGGCGAAAGGCGAAAGGCGAAAGGCGAAAGGCGAAAGGCGAAAGGCGAAAGGCGAAAGGCGAAAGGCGGAAGGTGAAAGGCGAAAGGCGAAAGGCGAAAGACGAAAGGCGAAAGGCGAAAGGCGAAAGGCGAAAGGCGGAAGGTGAAAGGCGAAAGGCGAAAGGCGAAAGGCGAAAGGCGAAAGGCGAAGGGCGAGATGCAAAAGTCAAAATGCCTAAGGCAAAAGGAAAAACGATTTTCAAAACATGAAATAAAAATGGAGAAATGTAAAATGCCTAAAGCAAAAGAAAAAACGATATTCAAAAGATAAAATACAAAAGTTGAAATTAAAAATGCGAAATGGAAAATTCGAAATTATAAATTTGTATTTCAAAGTGCTAAAGGCGAAATGCGAAAAGCGAAAGACGAAAGGCGAAGGGCGAAAGTCGAAAGGCGAAAGGCGAAAGGCAAAAGGCGAAAGGCGAAAGGCGAAAGGCGAAAGGCGAAAGGCGGAAGGTGAAAGGCGAAAGGCGAAAGGCGAAAGACGAAAGGCGAAAGGCGAAAGGCGAAAGGCGAAAGGCGAAAGGCGGAAGGTGAAAGGCGAAAGGCGAAAGGCGAAAGGCGAAAGGCGAAAGGCGAAGGGCGAGAT
Organism: Dioctria rufipes; assembly: GCA_963924295.1. NCBI lineage: Eukaryota > Metazoa > Arthropoda > Insecta > Diptera > Asilidae > Dioctria > Dioctria rufipes. The sequence continues at coordinate 379,117 of CAWUPM010000665.1, read as the reverse complement.
GCAAAAGTCAAAATGCCTAAGGCAAAAGGAAAAACGATTTTCAAAACATGAAATAAAAATGGAGAAATTTAAAATGCCTAAAGCAAAAGAAAAAACGATATTCAAAAGATAATATACAAAAGTTGAAATTGAAAATGCGAAATGGAAAATTCGAAATTATAAATTCGTATTTCAAAATGCTAAAGGCGAAATGCGAAAGGCGAAAGACGAAAGGCGAAGGGCGAAAGGCGAAAGGCGAAAGGCGAAAGGCGAAAGGCGAAAGGCGAAAGGCGAAAGGCGAAAGGCGAAAGGCGAAAGGCGAAAGGCGAAAGGCGAAAGGCGGAAGGCGAAAGGCGAAATGCGAAAGGCGAAAGGCGAAAGGCGAAAGGCGAAAGGCGAAAGGCGAAAGGCGAAAGGCAAAAGGCGAAAGGCGAAAGGCGAAAGGCGAAAGGCGAAAGGCAAAAGGCGGAAGGTGAAAGGCGAAAGGCGAAAGGCGAAAGGCGAAAGGCGAAAGGCGAAAGGCGAAAGGCGAAAGGCGAAACGCGAAAGGCGAAAGGCGAAAGGCGAAAGGCGGAAGGCGAAAGGCGAAAGGCGAAAGGCGAAAGGCGAAAGGCGACAGGCGAAAGGCGAAAGGCGAAAGGCGAAAAGCGAAAGGCGAAAGGCGGAAGGCGAAAGGCGAAAGGCGAAAGGCGAAAGGCGAAAGGCGAAAGGCGAAAGGCGGAAGGCGAAAGGCGAAAGGCGAAAGGCGAAATGCGAAAGGCGAAAGGCGAAAGGCGAAAGGCGAAAGGCGAAAGGCGAAAGGCGAAAGGCGAAAGGCGAAAAGCGAAAGGCGAAAGACGAAAAGCTGAAGGCGAAAGGCGAAAGGCGAAGGGCGAGAGGCAAAAGTCAAAATGCCTAAGGCAAAAGGAAAAACGATTTTCAAATGAAAATGGAGAAATTTAAAATGCCTAAAGCAAAAGAAAAAACGATATTCAAAAGATAATATACAAAAGTTGAAATTAAAAATGCGAAATGGAAAATTCGAAATTGTAAATTCGTATTTCAAAATGCTAAAGGCGAAATGCGAAAGGCGAAAGACGAAACGCGAAGGGCGAAACTCGAAAGGCGAAAGGCAAAAGGCGAAAGGCGAAAGGCGAAAGGCGAAAGGCGAAAGGCGAAAGGCGAAAGGCGAAAGGTGAAAGGCGAAAGGCGAAAGGTGAAAGACGAAAGGAGAAAGGCGAAAGGCGAAAGGCGAAAGGCGAAAGGCGAAAGGCGAAAGGCGAAAGGCGAAAGGCAAAAGGCGGAAGGCGAAAGGCGAAAGGCGAAAGGCGAAAGGCGTAAGGCGAAAGGCGAAAGGCGAAAGGCGAAAGGCGAAAGGCGAAAGGCGAAAAGCGAAAAGCGAAAGGCGAAAGGCGAAAGGCGGAAGGCGAAAGGCGAAAGGCGAAAGGCGAAATACGAAAGGCGAAAGGCGAAAGGCGAAAGGCGAAAGGCGAAAGGCGAAAGGCGAAAGGCGAAAGGCGAAAGGCAAAAGGCGAAAGGCGAAAGGCGAAAGGCGAAAGGCGAAAAGCGAAAGGCGAAAGGCGAAAGGCGAAAGGCGAAAGGCGAAAGGCGAAAGGCGAAAGGCGGAAGGTGAAAGGCGAAAGGCGAAAGGCGAAAGCCGAAAGGCGAAAGGCGAAAGGCGAAAAGTGAAAGGTGAAAGGCGAAAGGCGAAAGGCGAAAGGCGAAAGGCGAAGGGCGAGAGGCAAAAGTAAAAATGCCTGAGGCAAAAGGAAAAACGATTTTCAAAACATGAAATAAAAATGGAGGAATTTAAAATGCCTAAAGCAAAAGAAAAAACGATATTCAAAAGATAAAATACAAAAATTGAAATTGAAAATGCGAAATGGAAAATTCGAAATTGTAAATTCTTATTTCAAAAGGCTAAAAGCGAAATGCGAAAGGCGAAAGACGAAAGGCGAAAGGCGAAAGGCGAAAGGCGAAAGTCGGAAGGTGAAAGGCGAAAGGCGAAAGGCGGAAGGCGAAATGCGAAAGGTGCTAGGCGAAAGGCGAAAGGCGGAAGGCGAAAGGCGGAAAGTGAAAGGCGAAAGGCGAAAGGCGAAGGGCGAGAGGCAAAACTCAAAATGCCTAAGGCAAAAGGACAAACGATTTTCAAATGAAAATGGAGAAATTTAAAAAGCCTAAAGCAAGAGAAAAAACGATATTCAAAGTATAATATACAAAAGTTGAAATTGAAAATGCGAAATGGAAATTTCGAAATTATAAATTTGTATTTCAAAATGCTAAAGGCGAAATTCGAAAGCGAAAGACGAAAGGCGAAGGGCGAAATTCGAAAGGCGAAAGGCGAAAGGCAAAAGGCGAAAGGCGAAAGGCGAAAGGCGAAAGGTGAAAGTCGAAAGGCGAAAGGCGAAAGGCGAAAAGCAAAAGGCGAAAGGCGAAAGGCGAAAGGCGAAATGCAAAAGGCGAAAGGCGAAAGGCGGAAGGCGAAAGGCGAAAGGCGAAAGGCGAAAGGCGAAAGGCGAAAGGCGAAAGGCGAAAGGCGAAAGGCGAAAGGCGAAAGGCGAAAGGCGGAAGGCGAAAGGCGAAAGGCGAAATACGAAAGGCGAAAGGCGAAAGGCGAAAGGCGAAAGGCGAAAGGCGAAAGGCGAAAGGCAAAAGGCGAAAAGCGAAAGGCGAAAGGCGAAAGGCGAAAGGCGAAAGGCGAAAAGCGAAAGGCGAAAGGCGAAAGGCGAAAGCCGAAAGGCGAAAGCCGAAAGGCGAAAGCCGAAAGGCGAAAGGCGAAAGGCGAAAGTTGAAAGGCGAAAGGCGAAAAGCAAAAGGCGAAAGGCGGAAGGTGAAAGGCGAAAGGCGAAAGGCGAAAGCCGAAAGGCGAAAGGCGAAAGTTGAAAGGCGAAAGGCGAAAAGTGAAAGGTGAAAGGCGAAAGGCGAAAGGCGAAAGGCGAAAGGCGAAAGGCGGAAGGTGAAAGGCGAAAGGCGAAAGGCGAAAGGCGAAAGGCGAAAGGCGAAAGGCGAAGGGCGAGATGCAAAAGTCAAAATGCCTAAGGCAAAAGGAAAAACGATTTTCAAAACATGAAATAAAAATGGAGAAATGTAAAATGCCTAAAGCAAAAGAAAAAACGATATTCAAAAGATAAAATACAAAAGTTGAAATTAAAAATGCGAAATGGAAAATTCGAAATTATAAATTTGTATTTCAAAGTGCTAAAGGCGAAATGCGAAAAGCGAAAGACGAAAGGCGAAGGGCGAAAGTCGAAAGGCGAAAGGCGAAAGGCAAAAGGCGAAAGGCGAAAGGCGAAAGGCGAAAGGCGAAAGGCGGAAGGTGAAAGGCGAAAGGCGAAAGGCGAAAGACGAAAGACGAAAGGCGAAAGGCGAAAGGCGAAAGGCGAAAGGCGGAAGGTGAAAGGCGAAAGGCGAAAGGCGAAAGGCGAAAGGCGAAGGGCGAGATGCAAAAGTCAAAATGCCTAAGGCAAAAGGAAAAACGATTTTCAAAACATGAAATAAAAATGGAGAAATTTAAAATGCCTAAAGCAAAAGATAAAACGATATTCAAAAGATAATATACAAAAGTTGAAATTGAAAATGCGAAATGGAAAATTCGAAATTATAAATTCGTATTTCAAAATGCTAAAGGCGAAATGCGAAAGGCGAAAGACGAAAGGCGAAGGGCGAAAGGCGAAAGCCGAAAGGCGAAAGGCGAAAGGCGAAAGGCGAAAGGCGAAAGGCGAAAGGCGAAAGGCGAAAGGCGAAAGGCGAAAGGCGAAAGGCGGAAGGCGAAAGGCGAAATGCGAAAGGCGAAAGGCGAAAGGCGAAAGGCGAAAGGCGAAAGGCGAAAGGCAAAAGGCGAAAGGCGAAAGGCGAAAGGCGAAAGGCGAAAGGCAAAAGGCGGAAGGTGAAAGGCGAAAGGCGAAAGGCGAAAGGCGAAAGGCGAAAGGCGAAAGGCGAAAGGCGAAAGGCGAAAGGCGAAAGGCGAGATGCAAAAGTCAAAATGCCTAAGGCAAAAGGAAAAACAATTTTCAAAACATGAAATAAAAATGGAGAAATGTAAAATGCCTAAAGCAAAAGAAAAAACGATATTCAAAAGATAATATACAAAAGTTGAAATTGAAAATGCGAAATGGAAAATTCGAAATTATAAATTCGTATTTCAAAATGCTAAAGGCGAAATGCGAAAGGCGAAAGACGAAAGGCGAAGGGCGAAAGTCGAAAGGCGAAAGGCGAAAGGCGAAAGGCAAAAGGCGAAAGGCGAAAGGCGAAAGGCGAAAGGCGAAAGGCGAAGGCGAAAGGCGAAAGGCGAAAGGCGAAAGGCGGAAGGCGAAAGGCGAAAGGCGAAAGGCGAAATGCGAAAGGCGAAAGGCGAAAGGCGAAAGGCGAAAGGCGAAAGGCGAAAGGCGAAAGGCGAAAGGCGAAAGGCGAAAGGCGAAAGGCGAAAGGCGAAAGGCGAAAGGCGAAAGGCGAAAGGCGAAAGGCGAAAGGCGAAAGGCGAAAGGCGAAAGGCGAAATGCGAAAGGCGAAAGGCGAAAGGCGAAACGCGAAAGGCGAAAGGCGAAAGGCGAAAGGCGAAAGGCGAAAGGCGGAAGGCGAAAGGCGAAAGGCGAAAGGCGAAAGGCGAAAGGCGACAGGCGAAAGGCGAAAGGCGAAAGGCGAAAAGCGAAAGGCGAAAGGCGGAAGGCGAAAGGCGAAAGGCGAAAGGCGAAAGGCGAAAGGCGAAAGGCGGAAGGCGAAAGGCGAAAGGCGAAAGGCGAAAGGCGAAATGCGAAAGGCGAAAGGCGAAAGGCGAAAGGCGAAAGGCGAAAGGCGAAAGGCGAAAGGCGAAAGGCGAAAGGCGAAAAGCGAAAGGCGAAAGGCGAAAAGCGGAAGGCGAAAGGCGAAAGGCGAAGGGCGAGAGGCAAAAGTCAAAATGCCTAAGGCAAAAGGAAAAACGATTTTCAAATGAAAATGGAGAAATTTAAAATGCCTAAAGCAAAAGAAAAAACGATATTCAAAAGATAATATACAAAAGTTGAAATTAAAAATGCGAAATGGAAAATTCGAAATTGTAAATTCGTATTTCAAAATGCTAAAGGCGAAATGCGAAAGGCGAAAGACGAAACGCGAAGGGCGAAACTCGAAAGGCGAAAGGCAAAAGGCGAAAGGCGAAAGGCGAAAGGCGAAAGGCGAAAGGCGAAAGGCGAAAGGCGAAAGGTGAAAGGCGAAAGGCGAAAGGTGAAAGACGAAAGGAGAAAGGCGAAAGGCGAAAGGCGAAAGGCGAAAGGCGAAAGGCGAAAGGCGAAAAGCAAAAGGCGGAAGGCGAAAGGCGAAAGGCGAAAGGCGAAAGGCGTAAGGCGAAAGGCGAAAGGCGAAAGGCGAAAGGCGAAAGGCGAAAGGCGAAAAGCGAAAAGCGAAAGGCGAAAGGCGGAAGGTGAAAGGCGAAAGGCGGAAGGCGAAAGGCGAAAGGCGAAAGGCGAAATACGAAAGGCGAAAGGCGAAAGGCGAAAGGCGAAAGGCGAAAGGCGAAAGGCGAAAGGCGAAAGGCGAAAGGCAAAAGGCGAAAGGCGAAAGGCGAAAGGCGGAAGGTGAAAAGCGAAAGGCGAAAGGCGAAAGGCGAAAGGCGAAAGGCGAAAGGCGAAAGGCGGAAGGTGAAAGGCGAAAGGCGAAAGGCGAAAGCCGAAAGGCGAAAGGCGAAAGTTGAAAGGCGAAAGGCGAAAAGTGAAAGGTGAAAGGCGAAAGGCGAAAGGCGAAAGGCGAAAGGCGAAGGGCGAGAGGCAAAAGTAAAAATGCCTAAGGCAAAAGGAAAAACGATTTTCAAAACATGAAATAAAAATGGAGAAATTTAAAATGCCTAAAGCAAAAGAAAAAACGATATTCAAAAGATAAAATACAAAAATTGAAATTGAAAATGCGAAATGGAAAATTCGAAATTGTAAATTCTTATTTCAAAAGGCTAAAAGCGAAATGCGAAAGGCGAAAGACGAAAGGCGAAAGGCGAAAGGAAAGGCGAAAGTCGGAAGGTGAAAGGCGAAAGGCGAAAGGCGGAAGGCGAAATGCGAAAGGTGCTAGGCGAAAGGCGAAAGGCGGAAGGCGAAAGGCGGAAAGTGAAAGGCGAAAGGCGAAAGGCGAAGGGCGAGAGGCAAAACTCAAAATGCCTAAGGCAAAAGGACAAACGATTTTCAAATGAAAATGGAGAAATTTAAAAAGCCTAAAGCAAGAGAAAAAACGATATTCAAAGTATAATATACAAAAGTTGAAATTGAAAATGCGAAATGGAAAATTCGAAATTATAAATTTGTATTTCAAAATGCTAAAGGCGAAATTCGAAAGCGAAAGACGAAAGGCGAAGGGCGAAATTCGAAAGGCGAAAGGCGAAAGGCAAAAGGCGAAAGGCGAAAGGCGAAAGGCGAAAGGTGAAAGTCGAAAGGCGAAAGGCGAAAGGCGAAAGGTGAAAGGCGAAAGGCGAAAGGCGAAAGGCGAAATTCAAAAGGCGAAAGGCGAAAGGCGGAAGGCGAAAGGCGAAAGGCGAAAGGCGAAAGGCGAAAGGCGAAAGGCGAAAGGCGAAAGGCGAAAGGCGAAAGGCGGAAGGCGAAAGGCGAAAGGCGAAATACGAAAGGCGAAAGGCGAAAGGCGAAAGGCGAAAGGCGAAAGGCGAAAGGCGAAAGGCAAAAGGCGAAAAGCGAAAGGCGAAAGGCGAAAGGCGAAAGGCGAAAAGCGAAAGGCGAAAGGCGAAAGGCGAAAGCCGAAAGGCGAAAGGCGAAAGGCGAAAGTTGAAAGGCGAAAGGCGAAAAGCAAAAGGCGAAAGGCGGAAGGTGAAAGGCGAAAGGCGAAAGGCGAAAGCCGAAAGGCGAAAGGCGAAAGTTGAAAGGCGAAAGGCGAAAAGTGAAAGGTGAAAGGCGAAAGGCGAAAAGCGAAAGGCGAAAGGCGAAGGGCGAGAGGCAAAAGTAAAAATGCCTAAGGCAAAAGGAAAAACGATTTTCAAAACATGAAATAAAAATGGAGAAATTTAAAATGCCTAAAGCAAAAGAAAAAACGATATTCAAAAGATAAAATACAAAAATTGAAAATGCGAAATGGAAAATTCGAAATTATAAATTCGTATTTCAAAAGGCTAAAGGCGAAATGCGAAAGGCGAAAGACGAAAGGCGAAAGGCGAAAGGCGAAAGGCGGAAGGTGAAAGGCGAAAGGCGAAAGGCGGAAGGCGAAATGCGAAAGGTGCAAGGCGAAAGGCGAAAGGCGGAAGGCGAAAGGCGAAAGGCGAAAGACGGAAAGTGAAAGGCGAAAGGCGAAAGGCGAAGGGCGAGAGGCAAAACTCAAAATGCCTAAGGCAAAAGGAAAAACGATTTTCAAATGAAAATGGAGAAATTTAAAATGCCTAAAGCAAGAGAAAAAACGATATTCAAAGGATAATATACAAAAGTTGAAATTGAAAATGCGAAATGGAAAATTCGAAATTATAAATTTGTATTTCAAAATGCTAAAGGCGAAATTCGAAAGGCGAAAGACGAAAGGCGAAGGGCGAAAGTCGAAAGGCGAAAGGCGAAATGCAAAAGGCGAAAGGCGAAAGGCGAAAAGCGAAAGGTGAAAGTCGAAAGGCGAAAGGCGAAAGGCGAAAGGCGAAAAGCAAAAGGCGAAAGGCGGAAGGTGAAAGGCGAAAGGCGAAAGGCGAAAGGCGAAAGGCGAAAGGCGAAAGGCGAAATGCGAAAGGCGAAAGGCGAAAGGCGAAAGGCGAAAGGCGAAAGGCGAAAGGCGAAAGGCGAAAGGCGAAAGGCGAAAGGCGAAAGGCGAAAGGCGAAAGGCGAAAGGCGAAAGGCGAAAGGCGAAAGGCGAAAGGCGAAAGGCGAAAGGCGAAAGGCGAAAGGCGAAAAGCGAAAGGCGGAAGGCGAAAGGCGAAGGGCGAGAGGCAAAAGCCAAAATGCCTAAGGCAAAAGGAAAAACGATTTTCAAATGAAAATGGAGAAATTTAAAATGCCTAAAGCAAAAGAAAAAACGATATTCAAAAGATAATATACAAAAGTTGAAATTGAAAATGCGAAATGGAAAATACGAAATTGTAAATTCGTATTTCAAAATGCTAAAGGCGAAATGCGAAAGGCGAAAGACGAAAGGCGAAGGGCGAAAGTCGAAAGGCGAAAGTTGAAAGGCAAAAGGCGAAAGGCGAAAGGCGAAAGGCGAAAGGTGAAAGGCGAAAGGCGAAAGCTGAAAGACGAAAGGCGAAAGGCGAAAGGCGAAAGGCGTAAGGCGAAAGGCGAAAGGCGAAAGGCGAAAGGCGAAAGGCGAAAGGCGAAAGGCGAAAGGCGAAAGGCGAAAGGCGAAAGGCGAAAGGCGGAAGGTGAAAGGCGAAAGCCGAAAGGCGAAAGGCGAAAGGCGAAAGGCGAAAGGCGAAAGGCGAAAGGCGAAAAGGGGAAGGCGAAATGCGAAAGGCGAAATGCGAAATGCGAAAGGCGAAAGGCGAAAGGCGAAAGGCGAAAGGCGAAAGGCGAAAGGCGAAAGGCGAAAGGCGACAGGCGAAAGGCGAAAGGCGAAAGGCGAAAGGCGAAAGGCGAAAGGCGAAAGGCGAAAGGCGAAAGGCGAAAGGCGAAAGGCAAAAGGCGGAAGGTGAAAGGCGAAAGGCGAAAGGCGAAAGGCGAAAGGCGAAAGGCGAAAGGCGAAGGGCGAGATGCAAAAGTCAAAATGCCTAAGGCAAAAGGAAAAACAATTTTCAAACATGAAATAAAAATGGAGAAATGTAAAATGCCTAAAGCAAAAGAAAAAACTATATTCAAAAGATAAAATACAAAAGTTGAAATTAAAAATGCGAAATGGAAAATTCGAAATTATAAATTTGTATTTCAAAATGCTAAAGGCGAAATGCGAAACGCGAAAGACGAAGGGCGAAGGGCGAAAGTCGAAAGGCGAAGGGCGAAAGGCAAAAGGCGAAAGGCGAAAGGCGAAAGGCGAAAGGCGAAAAGCGAAAGGCGAAAGGCGGAAGGTGAAAGGCGAAAGGCGAAAGGCGAAAGAGAAAGGCGAAAGGCGAAAGGCGAAAGGCGAAAGGCGAAAGGGGGAAGGCGAAAGGCGAAATGCGAAAGGCGAAAGGCAAAAGGCGAAAGGCGAAAGGCGAAAGGCGAAAGGCGAAAGGCGAAAGGCGAAAGGCGAAAGGCGAAAGGCGAAAGGCGAAAAGCGAAAGGCGAAAGGCGGAAGGTGAAAGGCGAAAGGCGAAAGGCGAAAGGCGAAGGGCGAGATGCAAAAGTCAAAATGCCTAAGGCAAAAGGAAAAACGATTTTCAAAACATGAAATAAAAATGGAGAAATTTAAAATGCCTAAAGCAAAAGAAAAAACGATATTCAAAAGATAATATACAAAAGTTGAAATTGAAAATGCGAAATGGAAAATTCGAAATTATAAATTCGTATTTCAAAATGCTAAAGGCGAAATGCGAAAGGCGAAAGACGAAAGGCGAAGGGCGAAAGTCGAAAGGCGAAAGGCAAAAGGCGAAAGGCAAAAGGCGAAAGGCGAAAGGCGAAAGGCGAAAGAGAAAGGCGAAAGGCGAAAGGCGAAAGGCGAAAGGCGAAAGGCGAAAGGCGAAAGGGGGAATGCGAAAGGCGAAAGGCGAAAGGCGGAAGGCGAAAGGCGAAAGGCGAAAGGCGAAAGGCGAAAGGCGAAAGGCGATAGGCGAAATGCAAAAGGCGAAAGGCGAAAGGCGAAAGGCGAAAGGCGAAAGGCGAAAGGCGAAAGGCGAAAGGCGAAAGGCGAAAGGCGAAAGGCGAAAGGCGGAAGGCGAAAGGCGAAAGGCGGAAGGTGAAAGGTGAAAGGCGATAGGCGAAAGGCGAAGGGCGAGATGCAAAAGTCAAAATGCCTAAGGCAAAAGGAAAAACGATTTTCAAAACATGAAATAAAAATGGAGAAATTTAAAATGCCTAAAGCAAAAGAAAAAACGATATTCAAAAGATAATATACAAAAGTTGAAATTGAAAATGCGAAATGGAAAATTCGAAATTATAAATTCGTATTTCAAAATGCTAAAGGCGAAATGCGAAAGGCGAAAGACGAAAGGCGAAGGGCGAAAGTCGAAAGGCGAAAGGCAAAAGGCGAAAGGCAAAAGGCGAAAGGCGAAAGGCGAAAGGCGAAAGAGAAAGGCGAAAGGCGAAAGGCGAAAGGCGAAAGGCGAAAGGCGAAAGGCGAAAGGCGGAAGGCGAAAGGCGAAAGGCGAAAGGCGAAAGGCGAAAGGCGAAAGGCGAAAGGCGAAAGGCGAAAGGCGAAAGGCGAAAGGCGAAAGGCGAAAGGCGAAAGGCGAAAGGCGAAAGGCGAAAGGGGGAAGGCGAAAGGCGAAAGGCGAAATGCAAAAGGCGAAAGGCGAAAGGCGAAAGGCGAAAGGCGAAAGGCGAAAGGCGAAAGGCGAAAGGTGAAAGGCGAAAGGCGAAAGGCGAAAGGCGAAAGGCGAAAAGCGAAAGGCGAAAGGCGGAAGGTGAAAGGCGAAAGGCGAAAGGCGAAAGGCGAAGGGCGAGATGCAAAAGTCAAAATGCCTAAGGCAAAAGGAAAAACGATTTTCAAAACATGAAATAAAAATGGAGAAATTTAAAATGCCTAAAGCAAAAGAAAAAACGATATTCAAAAGATAATATACAAAAGTTGAAATTGAAAATGCGAAATGGAAAATTCGAAATTATAAATTCGTATTTCAAAATGCTAAAGGCGAAATGCGAAAGGCGAAAGACGAAAGGCGAAGGGCGAAAGTCGAAAGGCGAAAGGCAAAAGGCGAAAGGCAAAAGGCGAAAGGCGAAAGGCGAAAGGCGAAAGAGAAAGGCGAAAGGCGAAAGGCGAAAGGCGAAAGGCGAAAGGCGAAAGGCGAAAGGCGAAAGGGGGAAGGCGAAAGGCGAAAGGCGAAAGGCGAAAGGCGAAAGGCGAAAGGCGAAAGGCGAAAGGCGAAAGGCGAAAGGCGAAAGGCGAAAGGCGAAAGGCGAAAGGCGAAAGGCGAAAGGCGAAAGGCGAAAGGCGAAAGGCGAAAGGCGAAAGGCGAAAGAGAAAGGCGAAAGGCGAAAGGCGAAAGGCGAAAGGCGAAAGGCGAAAGGGGGAAGGCGAAAGGCGAAAGGCGAAAGGCGGAAGGCGAAAGGCGAAAGGCGAAAGGCGAAAGGCGAAAGGCGAAAGGCGAAAGGCGAAAGGCGAAAGGCGAAAGGCGAAAGGCGAAAGGCGAAAGGCGAAATGCGAAAGGGGGAAGGCGAAAGGCGAAAGGCGAAATGCAAAAGGCGAAAGGCGAAAGGCGAAAGGCGAAAGGCGAAAGGCGGAAGGCGAAAGGGGAAAGGCGAAAGGCGAAAGGCGGAAGGCGAAAGGCGAAAGGCGAAAGGCGAAAGGCGAAATGCTAAAGGCGAAAGGCGAAAGGCGAAAGGCGAAAGGCGAAAGGCGAAAGGCGAAAGGCGAAAGGCGAAAGGCGAAAGGCGAAAGGCGAAAGGCGAAAGGCGAAAGGCGAAAGGCAAAAGGCGGAAGGTGAAAGGTGAAAGGCGAAAGGCGAAAGGCGAAAGGCGAAGGGCGAGATGCAAAAGTCAAAATGCCTAAGGCAAAAGGAAAAACAATTTTCAAAACATGAAATAAAAATGGAGAAATGTAAAATGCCTAAAGCAAAAGAAAAAACGATATTCAAAAGATAAAATACAAAAGTTGAAATTAAAAATGCGAAATGGAAAATTCGAAATTATAAATTTGTATTTCAAAATGCTAAAGGCGAAATGCGAAAAGCGAAAGACGAAAGGCGAAGGGCGAAAGTCGAAAGGCGAAAGGCGAAAGGCAAAAGGCGAAAGGCGAAAGGTCAAAGGCGAAAGGCGAAAGGTGAAAGGCGAAAGGCGAAAGGCGAAAGGCGAAAGGCGAAAGGCGAAACGCGAAAGGCGAAAGGCGAAAGGCGAAAGGCGAAAGGCGAAAGGCGAAGGCGAAAGGCGAAAGGCGAAAGGCGAAAAGCGAAAGGCGAAAGGCGGAAGGCGAAAGGCGAAAGGCGAAAGGCGAAAGGCGAAAGGCGAAAGGCGAAAAGCGAAAGGCGAAAGGCGGAAGGCGAAAGGCGAAAGGCGAAAGGCGAAAGGCGAAAGGCGAAAGGCGAAAAGCGAAAGGCGAAAGGCGGAAGGCGAAAGGCGAAAGGCGAAAGGCGAAAGGCGAAAGGCGAAAGGCGAAAAGCGAAAGGCGAAAGGCGGAAGGCGAAAGGCGAAAGGCGAAAGGCGAAATGCGAAAGGTGAAAGGCGAAAGGCGAAAGGCGAAAGGCGAAAGGCGAAAGGCGAAAGGCGAAAAGCGAAAGGCGAAAAGCGAAAAGCGGAAGGCGAAAGGCGAAAGGCGAAGGGCGAGAGGCAAAAGTCAAAATGCCTAAGGCAAAAAGAAAAACGATTTTCAAATGAAAATGGAGAAATTTAAAATGCCTAAAGCAAAAGAAAAAACGATATTCAAAAGATAATATACAAAAGTTGAAATTGAAAATGCGAAATGGAAAATTCGAAATTGTAAATTCGTATTTCAAAATGCTAAAGGCGAAATGTGAAAGGCGAAAGACGAAACGCGAAGGGCGAAACTCGAAAGGCGAAAGGCAAAAGGCGAAAGGCGAAAGGCGAAAGGCGAAAGGCGAAAGGCGAAAGGCGAAAGGCGAAAGGCGAAAGGCGAAAGGCGAAAGAGAAAGGCGAAAGGCGAAAGGCGAAAAGCGAAAGGCGAAAGGCGGAAGGTGAAAGGCGAAAGGCGAAAGGCGAAAGAGAAAGGCGAAAGGCGAAAGGCGAAAGGCGAAAGGCGAAAGGGGGAAGGCGAAAGGCGAAATGCGAAAGGCGAAAGGCAAAAGGCGAAAGGCGAAAGGCGAAAGGCGAAAGGCGAAAGGCGAAAGGCGAAAGGCGAAAGGCGAAAGGCGAAAAGCGAAAGGCGAAAGGCGGAAGGTGAAAGGCGAAAGGCGAAAGGCGAAAGGCGAAGGGCGAGATGCAAAAGTCAAAATGCCTAAGGCAAAAGGAAAAACGATTTTCAAAACATGAAATAAAAATGGAGAAATTTAAAATGCCTAAAGCAAAAGAAAAAACGATATTCAAAAGATAATATACAAAAGTTGAAATTGAAAATGCGAAATGGAAAATTCGAAATTATAAATTCGTATTTCAAAATGCTAAAGGCGAAATGCGAAAGGCGAAAGACGAAAGGCGAAGGGCGAAAGTCGAAAGGCGAAAGGCAAAAGGCGAAAGGCAAAAGGCGAAAGGCGAAAGGCGAAAGGCGAAAGAGAAAGGCGAAAGGCGAAAGGCGAAAGGCGAAAGGCGAAAGGCGAAAGGGGGAATGCGAAAGGCGAAAGGCGAAAGGCGGAAGGCGAAAGGCGAAAGGCGAAAGGCGAAATGCAAAAGGCGAAAGGCGAAAGGCGAAAGGCGAAAGGCGAAAGGCGAAAGGCGAAAGGCGAAAGGCGAAAGGCGAAAGGCGAAAGGCGAAAGGCGGAAGGCGAAAGGCGAAAGGCGGAAGGTGAAAGGTGAAAGGCGATAGGCGAAAGGCGAAGGGCGAGATGCAAAAGTCAAAATGCCTAAGGCAAAAGGAAAAACGATTTTCAAAACATGAAATAAAAATGGAGAAATTTAAAATGCCTAAAGCAAAAGAAAAAACGATATTCAAAAGATAATATACAAAAGTTGAAATTGAAAATGCGAAATGGAAAATTCGAAATTATAAATTCGTATTTCAAAATGCTAAAGGCGAAATGCGAAAGGCGAAAGACGAAAGGCGAAGGGCGAAAGTCGAAAGGCGAAAGGCAAAAGGCGAAAGGCAAAAGGCGAAAGGCGAAAGGCGAAAGGCGAAAGAGAAAGGCGAAAGGCGAAAGGCGAAAGGCGAAAGGCGAAAGGCGAAAGGCGGAAGGCGAAAGGCGAAAGGCGAAAGGCGAAAGGCGAAAGGCGAAAGGCGAAAGGCGAAAGGCGAAAGGCGAAAGGCGAAAGGCGAAAGGCGAAAGGCGAAAGGCGAAAGGCGAAAGGGGGAAGGCGAAAGGCGAAAGGCGAAATGCAAAAGGCGAAAGGCGAAAGGCGAAAGGCGAAAGGCGAAAGGCGAAAGGTGAAAGGCGAAAGGCGAAAGGCGAAAGGCGAAAGGCGAAAAGCGAAAGGCGAAAGGCGGAAGGTGAAAGGCGAAAGGCGAAAGGCGAAAGGCGAAGGGCGAGATGCAAAAGTCAAAATGCCTAAGGCAAAAGGAAAAACGATTTTCAAAACATGAAATAAAAATGGAGAAATTTAAAATGCCTAAAGCAAAAGAAAAAACGATATTCAAAAGATAATATACAAAAGTTGAAATTGAAAATGCGAAATGGAAAATTCGAAATTATAAATTCGTATTTCAAAATGCTAAAGGCGAAATGCGAAAGGCGAAAGACGAAAGGCGAAGGGCGAAAGTCGAAAGGCGAAAGGCAAAAGGCGAAAGGCAAAAGGCGAAAGGCGAAAGGCGAAAGGCGAAAGAGAAAGGCGAAAGGCGAAAGGCGAAAGGCGAAAGGCGAAAGGCGAAAGGCGAAAGGGGGAAGGCGAAAGGCGAAAGGCGAAAGGCGGAAGGCGAAAGGCGAAAGGCGAAAGGCGAAAGGCGAAAGGCGAAAGGCGAAAGGCGAAAGGCGAAAGGCGAAAGGCGAAAGGCGAAAGGCGAAAGGCGAAAGGCGAAAGGCGAAAGGCGAAAGAGAAAGGCGAAAGGCGAAAGGCGAAAGGCGAAAGGCGAAAGGCGAAAGGCGAAAGGCGAAAGGCGAAAGGCGAAAGGCGAAAGGCGAAAGGCGAAAGGCGAAAGGCGAAAGGGGGAAGGCGAAAGGCGAAAGGCGAAATGCAAAAGGCGAAAGGCGAAAGGCGAAAGGCGAAAGGCGAAAGGCGAAAGGCGAAAGGCGAAAGGCGAAAGGCGAAAGGCGAAATGCAAAAGGCGAAAGGCGAAAGGCGAAAGGCGAAAGGCGAAAGGCGAAAGGCGAAAGGCGAAAGGCGAAAGGCGAAAGGCGAAAGGCGGAAGGCGAAAGGCGAAAGGCGAAAGGCGAAAGGCGAAATGCAAAAGGCGAAAGGCGAAAGGCGAAAGGCGAAAGGCGAAAGGCGAAAGGCGAAAGGCGAAAGGCGAAAGGCGAAAGGCGAAAGGCGAAAGGCGAAAGGCGAAAGGCGAAAGGCGAAAGGCGAAAGGCGAAAGGCGAAAGGCAAAAGGCGGAAGGTGAAAGGTGAAAGGCGAAAGGCGAAAGGCGAAAGGCGAAGGGCGAGATGCAAAAGTCAAAATGCCTAAGGCAAAAGGAAAAACAATTTTCAAAACATGAAATAAAAATGGAGAAATGTAAAATGCCTAAAGCAAAAGAAAAAACGATATTCAAAAGATAAAATACAAAAGTTGAAATTAAAAATGCGAAATGGAAAATTCGAAATTATAAATTTGTATTTCAAAATGCTAAAGGCGAAATGCGAAAAGCGAAAGACGAAAGGCGAAGGGCGAAAGTCGAAAGGCGAAAGGCGAAAGGCAAAAGGCGAAAGGCGAAAGGTCAAAGGCGAAAGGCGAAAGGTGAAAGGCGAAAGGCGAAAGGCGAAAGGCGAAAGGCGAAAGGCGAAAGGCGAAACGCGAAAGGCGAAAGGCGAAAGGCGAAAGGCGAAAGGCGAAAGGCGAAGGCGAAAGGCGAAAGGCGAAAGGCGAAAGGCGAAAGGCGAAAAGCGAAAGGCGAAAGGCGGAAGGCGAAAGGCGAAAGGCGAAAGGCGAAAAGCGAAAGGCGAAAGGCGGAAGGCGAAAGGCGAAAGACGAAAGGCGAAAGGCGAAAGGCGAAAGGCGAAAAGCGAAAGGCGAAAGGCGGAAGGCGAAAGGCGAAAGGCGAAAGGCGAAAGGCGAAAGGCGAAAGGCGAAAGGCGAAAAGCGAAAGGCGAAAGGCGGAAGGCGAAAGGCGAAAGGCGAAAGGCGAAATGCGAAAGGTGAAAGGCGAAAGGCGAAAGGCGAAAGGCGAAAGGCGAAAGGCGAAAGGCGAAAAGCGAAAGGCGAAAAGCGAAAAGCGGAAGGCGAAAGGCGAAAGGCGAAGGGCGAGAGGCAAAAGTCAAAATGCCTAAGGCAAAAAGAAAAACGATTTTCAAATGAAAATGGAGAAATTTAAAATGCCTAAAGCAAAAGAAAAAACGATATTCAAAAGATAATATACAAAAGTTGAAATTGAAAATGCGAAATGGAAAATTCGAAATTGTAAATTCGTATTTCAAAATGCTAAAGGCGAAATGTGAAAGGCGAAAGACGAAACGCGAAGGGCGAAACTCGAAAGGCGAAAGGCAAAAGGCGAAAGGCGAAAGGCGGAAGGCGAAAGGCGAAAGGCGAAAGGCGAAAGGCGAAAGGCGAAAGTGAAAGGCGAAAGGCGAAAGGTGAAAGGCGAAAGGAGAAAGGCGAAAGGCGAAAGGCGAAAGGCGAAAGGCGAAAGGCGAAAGGTGAAAGGCGAAAGGCGAAAGGCGAAAGGCAAAAGGCAAAAGGCGGAAGGCAAAAGGCGAAAGGCGAAAGGCGAAAGGCGTAAGGCGAAAGGCGAAAGGCGAAAGGCGAAAGGCGAAAGGCGAAAGGCGAAAGGCGAAAGGCGAAAGGCGAAAGGCGAAAAGCGAAAGGCGAAAGGCGGAAGGTGAAAGGCGAAAGGCGAAAGGCGAAAGGCGAAAGGCGAAAGGGGGAAGGCGAAAGGCGAAAGGCAAAAGGCAAAAGGCGGAAGGCAAAAGGCGAAAGGCGAAAGGCGAAAGGCGTAAGGCGAAAGGCGAAAGGCGAAAGGCGAAAGGCGAAAGGCGAAAGGCGAAATGCGAAAGGCGAAAGGCGAAAGGCGAAAGGCGAAAGGCGAAGGGCGAGATGCAAAAGTCAAAATGCCTAAGGCAAAAGGAAAAACGATTTTCAAAACATGAAATAAAAATGGAGAAATTTAAAATGCCTAAAGCAAAAGAAAAAACGATATTCAAAAGATAATATACAAAAGTTGAAATTGAAAATGCGAAATGGAAAATTCGAAATTATAAATTCGTATTTCAAAATGCTAAAGGCGAAATGCGAAAGGCGAAAGACGAAAGGCGAAGGGCGAAAGTCGAAAGGCGAAAGGCGAAAGGCAAAAGGCGAAAGGCGAAAGGCGAAAGGCGAAAGTGAAAGGCGAAAGGCGAAAGGTGAAAGGCGAAAGGAGAAAGGCGAAAGGCGAAAGGCGAAAGGCGAAAGGCGAAAGGCGAAATGCGAAAGGCGAAAGGCGAAAGGCGGAAGGCGAAAGGCGGAAGGCGAAAGGCGAAAGGCGAAAGGCGAAAGGCGAAAGGCGGAAGGCGAAAGGCGGAAGGCGAAAGGCGAAAGGCGAAAGGCGAAATACGAAAGGCGAAAGGCGAAAGGCGAAAGGCGAAAGGCGAAAGGCGAAAGGCAAAAGGCGAAAGGCGAAAGGCGAAAGGCGAAAAGCGAAAGGCGAAAGGCGAAAGGCGAAAGGCGAAAGGCGAAAGGCGAAAGGCGAAAGGCGGAAGGTGAAAGGCGAAAGGCGAAAAGCGAAAGCCGAAAGGCGAAAGGCGAAAGTTGAAAGGCGAAAGGCAAAAAGTGAAAGGTGAAAGGCGAAAGGCGAAAGGTGAAAGGCGAAAGGCGAAGGGCGAGAGGTAAAGTAAAAATGCCTAAGGCAAAAGGAAAAACGATTTTCAAAACATGAAATAAAAATGGAGAAATTTAAAATGCCTAAAGCAAAAGAAAAAACGATATTCAAAAGATAAAATACAAAAATTGAAATTGAAAATGCGAAATGGAAAATTCGAAATTATAAATTCGTATTTCAAAAGGCTAAAGGCGAAATGCGAAAGGCGAAAGACGAAAGGCGAAAGGCGAAAGGCGGAAGGTGAAAGGCGAAAGGCGAAAGGCGGAAGGCGAAATGCGAAAAGTGCAAGGCGAAAGGCGAAAGGCGGAAGGCGAAAGGCGAAAAGCGAAAGGCGAAAGGCGGAAAGTGAAAGGCGAAAGGCGAAAGGCGAAAGGTGAAAGGCGAAAGGCGAAAGGCGAAAGGCGAAAGGCGAAAAGCGAAAGGCGAAAGGCGGAAGGTGAAAGGCGAAAGGCGAAAGGCGAAAGGCGAAGGGCGAGATGCAAAAGTCAAAATGCCTAAGGCAAAAGGAAAAACGATTTTCAAAACATGAAATAAAAATGGAGAAATTTAAAATGCCTAAAGCAAAAGAAAAAACGATATTCAAAAGATAATATACAAAAGTTGAAATTGAAAATGCGAAATGGAAAATTCGAAATTATAAATTCGTATTTCAAAATGCTAAAGGCGAAATGCGAAAGGCGAAAGACGAAAGGCGAAGGGCGAAAGTCGAAAGGCGAAAGGCAAAAGGCGAAAGGCAAAAGGCGAAAGGCGAAAGGCGAAAGGCGAAAGAGAAAGGCGAAAGGCGAAAGGCGAAAGGCGAAAGGCGAAAGGCGAAAGGCGAAAGGGGGAAGGCGAAAGGCGAAAGGCGAAAGGCGGAAGGCGAAAGGCGAAAGGCGAAAGGCGAAAGGCGAAAGGCGAAAGGCGAAAGGCGAAAGGCGAAAGGCGAAAGGCGAAAGGCGAAAGGCGAAAGGGGGAAGGCGAAAGGCGAAATGCGAAATGCAAAAGGCGAAAGGCGAAAGGCGAAAGGCGAAAGGCGAAAGGCGAAAGGCGAAAGGCGAAAGGCGAAAGGCGAAAGGCGAAAGGCGAAAGGCGAAAGGCGAAAGGCGAAAGGCGAAAGGCGAAATGCAAAAGGCGAAAGGCGAAAGGCGAAAGGCGAAAGGCGAAAGGCGAAAGGCGAAAGGCGAAAGGCGAAAGGCGAAAGGCGAAAGGCGAAAGGCGAAAGGCGAAAGGCGAAAGGCGAAAGGCGAAAGGCGAAAGGCAAAAGGCGGAAGGTGAAAGGTGAAAGGCGAAAGGCGAAAGGCGAAAGGCGAAAGGCGAAGGGCGAGATGCAAAAGTCAAAATGCCTAAGGCAAAAGGAAAAACAATTTTCAAAACATGAAATAAAAATGGAGAAATGTAAAATGCCTTAAGCAAAAGAAAAAACGATATTCAAAAGATAAAATACAAAAGTTGAAATTAAAAATGCGAAATGGAAAATTCGAAATTATAAATTTGTATTTCAAAATGCTAAAGGCGAAATGCGAAAAGCGAAAGACGAAAGGCGAAGGGCGAAAGTCGAAAGGCGAAAGGCGAAAGGCAAAAGGCGAAAGGCGAAAGGTCAAAGGCGAAAGGCGAAAGGTGAAAGGCGAAAGGCGAAAGGCGAAAGGCGAAAGGCGAAAGGCGAAAGGCGAAACGCGAAAGGCGAAAGGCGAAAGGCGAAAGGCGAAAGGCGAAAGGCGAAGGCGAAAGGCGAAAGGCGAAAGGCGAAAGGCGAAAGGCGAAAAGCGAAAGGCGAAAGGCGGAAGGCGAAAGGCGAAAGGCGAAAGGCGAAAGGCGAAAGGCGAAAGGCGAAAAGCGAAAGGCGAAAGGCGGAAGGCGAAAGGCGAAAGGCGAAAGGCGAAATGCGAAAGGTGAAAGGCGAAAGGCGAAAGGCGAAAGGCGAAAGGCGAAAGGCGAAAGGCGAAAGGCGAAAAGCGAAAGGCGAAAAGCGAAAAGCGGAAGGCGAAAGGCGAAAGGCGAAGGGCGAGAGGCAAAAGTCAAAATGCCTAAGGCAAAAAGAAAAGCGATTTTCAAATGAAAATGGAGAAATTTAAAATGCCTAAAGCAAAAGAAAAAACGATATTCAAAAGATAATATACAAAAGTTGAAATTGAAAATGCGAAATGGAAAATTCGAAATTGTAAATTCGTATTTCAAAATGCTAAAGGCGAAATGTGAAAGGCGAAAGACGAAACGCGAAGGGCGAAACTCGAAAGGCGAAAGGCAAAAGGCGAAAGGCGAAAGGCGAAAGGCGAAAGGCGAAAGGCGAAAGGCGAAAGGCGAAAGGCGAAAGGCGAAAGGCGAAAGTGAAAGGCGAAAGGCGAAAGGTGAAAGGCGAAAGGAGAAAGGCGAAAGGCGAAAGGCGAAAGGCGAAAGGCGAAAGGCGAAAGGTGAAAGGCGAAAGGCGAAAGGCGAAAGGCAAAAGGCAAAAGGCGGAAGGCAAAAGGCGAAAGGCGAAAGGCGAAAGGCGTAAGGCGAAAGGCGAAAGGCGAAAGGCGAAAGGCGAAAGGCGAAAGGCGAAAGGCGAAAGGCGAAAAGCGAAAGGCGAAAGGCGGAAGGTGAAAGGCGAAAGGCGAAAGGCGAAAGGCGAAAGGCGAAAGGGGGAAGGCGAAAGGCGAAAGGCGAAAGGCGAAAGGCGAAAGGCGAAATGCGAAAGGCGAAAGGCGAAAGGCGAAAGGCGAAAGGCGAAGGGCGAGATGCAAAAGTCAAAATGCCTAAGGCAAAAGGAAAAACGATTTTCAAAACATGAAATAAAAATGGAGAAATTTAAAATGCCTAAAGCAAAAGAAAAAACGATATTCAAAAGATAATATACAAAAGTTGAAATTGAAAATGCGAAATGGAAAATTCGAAATTATAAATTCGTATTTCAAAATGCTAAAGGCGAAATGCGAAAGGCGAAAGACGAAAGGCGAAGGGCGAAAGTCGAAAGGCGAAATGCGAAAGGCAAAAGGCGAAAGGCGAAAGGCGAAAGGCGAAAGGCGAAAGTGAAAGGCGAAAGGCGAAAGGTGAAAGGCGAAAGGAGAAAGGCGAAAGGCGAAAGGCGAAAGGCGAAAGGCGAAAGGCGAAATGCGAAAGGCGAAAGGCGAAAGGCGGAAGGCGAAAGGCGAAAGGCGAAAGGCGAAAGGCGAAAGGCGAAAGGCGAAAGGCGGAAGGCGAAAGGCGAAAGGCGAAAGGCGAAATACGAAAGGCGAAAGGCGAAAGGCGAAAGGCGAAAGGCGAAAGGCGAAAGGCGAAAGGCGAAAGGCGAAAGGCAAAAGGCGAAAGGCGAAAGGCGAAAGGCGAAAAGCGAAAGGCGAAAGGCGAAAGGCGAAAGGCGAAAGGCGAAAGGCGGAAGATGAAAGGCGAAAGGCGAAAAGCGAAAGCCGAAAGGCGAAA
Organism: Dioctria rufipes; assembly: GCA_963924295.1. Classification (NCBI taxonomy): domain Eukaryota; kingdom Metazoa; phylum Arthropoda; class Insecta; order Diptera; family Asilidae; genus Dioctria; species Dioctria rufipes. Next base: position 358,314 of record CAWUPM010000665.1, on the reverse strand, counting down.
GGCGAAAGTTGAAAGGCGAAAGGCAAAAAGTGAAAGGTGAAAGGCGAAAGGCGAAAGGTGAAAGGCGAAAGGCGAAGGGCGAGAGGCAAAGTAAAAATGCCTAAGGCAAAAGGAAAAACGATTTTCAAAAAATTGAAATAAAAATGGAGAAATTTAAAATGCCTAAAGCAAAAGAAAAAACGATATTCAAAAGATAAAATACAAAAATTGAAATTGAAAATGCGAAATGGAAAATTCGAAATTATAAATTCGTATTTCAAAAGGCTAAAGGCGAAATGCGAAAGGCGAAAGACGAAAGGCGAAAGCCCAAGGCGGAAGGTGAAAGGCGAAAGGCGAAAGGCGGAAGGCGAAATGCGAAAGGTGCAAGGCGAAAGGCGAAAGGCGGAAGGCGAAAGGCGAAAAGCGAAAGGCGAAAGGCGGAAAGTGAAAGGCGAAAGGCGAAAGGCGAAAGGTGAAAGTCGAAAGGCGAAAGGCGAAAGGCGAAAGGCGAAAAGCAAAAGGCGAAAGGCGGAAGGTGAAAGGCGAAAGGCGAAAGGCGAAAGGCGAAAGGCGAAAGGCGAAAGGTGTGGCGGCAGTTGTCAATGAATGCCAAGCTACCTCCACATATCTAACCTGAGCTAGCCAGAATCAGAGTCAGACTACGTCCAGGTAGATAGGAGCTGTTTAGATCCAAGAACAGCACAATTTGCCGACTCGAGCTCATGGTATGGGGTGGGGGTATTTTCTTGGACCTGGTATGCCAGCTCTGGTGTGTGCTGATACTAGTATTGCTGATAGATTAACGTAGAGATCCCTTTCCCTCCAAACCTCCCCAAATCAGAGAAAAATAATATCAAACTAAATTTTGTACACGACGAGAAAAAAAAACCCCTGACGCCATTGCTTACATCGCCCGAATTCTCTACAGAGACTACAACCAAAACGCTAGAAGAATTATGTAAACATCTTAATTTTTATTCATTTAGTACGGTATATTGATAATACATAATATACAGGAAGACGGTATATGGACAGCATAAAAAAAATAGAGCTAAATTATTTACTTAGCATTAGAATAACAAAATAAAAATAATTTCAAAAAAAATTCAATTAATCATTTCTAGATGTGAAAACCGGCCTAAAGAGATTCTACTTTGAATAACCTAAACGACCATGTATTTACATGTATGAGATAATTTAAAGTCCCGAGGACAAATTATATACCTATTTAATTACCCCACGAGTATTCCAGACATTCGTGGGTGAGAATTGCTATTATATATAAGCTCTTAAACTCTACAAGATTTAAAAGAAAAAAAAAAAAAAAACCGGGGATAATTCTTTGAAATTTGAACAAGAAGTCTAAAACATCATTGCATTTTCTATCTTTCTTCTCCCCTTTCCAACACCTCCCTACGGAGTCCAAGCGGATCTGACATTGATGAATATTCGTAGGCACATATCACTAATAATTAATATGTGTATATATATGTATTTAATTAATAATTAACTATGTATAGTTAAATTCACATAAACAGAGCAAAAAAAACTTTATCAACGAAAAAAAATAAGATTCTACTAATGTTATGTATAAGAAGCATAGATTTCTTACTCTAAAAGATTTAAACTTAAGTACTTACATAGTTTCCTTCCGGGTGAAGCTTCAGCCGCAGGTATCTGCTGTAACTAGGCATGCAGCAAAAGAGAAAAATGTTATGCAAAAAACAAAAACCAAAAGGACATACCGCGAAGGTTGGAAGGAGTTCACAGCAATCGACACTTTATATTAACAAGTTATGCTACGCGAGAAAAATTTAGAGTTACAAAAAAAAAATTAATATATACTAATAGATTTCGGATGAATCGAGCGAATTAAACGGACTACTATCTTTACTTTTGATTAAGCTACAGATACCTTTACTGAAACCTAGGTTACTCTTAGAAATACGGTGTTCCGCTGATTGGAAATGGCGAGCTGACTTGTCAGACCACCTGCACTGATCCTTCTCGAACCGCATATTATGCAAGGTATTGTTTGCAATCCGGTAACATGCTCCACTGCTTATCCGTTCGTTCTTATTCCATGAAATCGTCCTGATACCCCTCTCCGGGGTTCAAGGGCTCTGTAAAGCTCTGTCAGAAATCACGAGTAATCCCGCTTTAACCAATAAAAATTGCCACAACCTATACTATATGGGATTCAACTATTATTTACACTTCCAGAAATGCACAAAATTAACCTACCCTTTGGTATAAGGGTTTTCGTTTTTAAAGGATGTAGGCCACCCCGCATGCGTTCCACGCAAGAAATGAACTCAAACTCCTGGGATCACTTAATACCCCTTTTTAGGGAACACTCTTCCGCAGATAGCACTTATATTTACGCTTATCGCTTAGGAAATGACCAATTTAATAATAAAAAAAAAAACACTATAATTAATATAATATGATTGTAAGATACTAGGCGTGACTGCCTCTCGCAAGATCAAAGATGAAATGATCTACACTACACTTTGAATTATTGGAATTATTGGTTTTTTCGTTACAATTAGAGCGGGATTTCACAAAAGAACTGTTGACCCTGATCATCCAATGATCTTTTCGCAAGCACGGCCACTTCGATCGATAAGCGCAATATTACCACCAGCCATAGATAGTGATGCCTATACTTGTTGCGTATGTATATATACATATTGGAAAAACAGATGAAATCTTATCTAGGGACCGTAAATAATTTCGGGTTTATGAAATTTTTGCATTTGCAATGCATTTGGACGAGTTCAAATTTTCAATTCGATGTGTAATTCAAGCGGCACTTCTATTGTGCGTCAGAAATATTTTTTTTTTTCACGCGATTGTTATCATGCTGGAGGATAACATCTGGGCCAGTTTTTGCTTTGGTCGAAATACCAGTGAGTTTTACGACCTGATCATTTTAAGCCATTGACCTATGTGTCTATATATATCGTGTATATATGACCAATATTTCCTTATATTGCTCGTTACAGGGCAGCTTCGGTCCTTGCCAAAGTGCGAGAACGAAGCTGAGGTAGTACGGAAAGAGACCCAACGTGGGGACGTCTCACACCCTGAGATTTCATGCTCTACTGGATTACTCATAATCACCTGCATAGGTTTACGTCCTATTAGAAGAGATATTATGGAATACCGGTGTAGCAAGAATTTTATGCGGGACAATGATAAAATACCTAGGATGCTCTGATTGGAATTTCATGTTCTAATGTCATTTGCATGGAAAATGCCTAATGGTTTACCGCCTAAAGCAACAACCTCGTAATGAACTGACCCAATCCTTGACTTAACCACTGCTTTAATGTATTTGTTTGCCAATTTTGCAGAAAATTTAGCTGCAGCCTTGCTCAGCACATGGTTACGCACAAAAACTGTTTGGCCAATTGTAAACGTCTTTAATCGTGCGCGCAAATTGTAAGATTTCTCATTCTTTTGGTACGCTTCCTTGAGATATTGCTTTATTTTATTATGAATTAATGGCATTTTGAGATTTGATGGGATAATTTCAAAATCTCCCTCGGTGACGGAGTCAATTTTCCGTAAGAGCGCGTAAGTGTCGCCATGCATGATCATGTTGTAGCCGTATAGTAGGTAGTAAGGAGTATTTTTGGTCGACTCGTGTACCGCATTTCGGAGAGCACAGGCTACATCGCTTAATTGTTCATCCCACCGAGAGTGGTCCGAGTTAGCATACGCTCGGATAGCTGCGACGATAGATCGATTCACTCGTTCGGCAGCATTGGATTGAGGCGAGTAGATGGCTGTTCGCGTATGTAGGATACCAAACCGCTGTAATAGGTGGGCGAATTCACCTGAGGTGAACTGTGAGCCATTGTCAGTGTGGATGGATTCTGGCACCCCATAGTGATGAAAGACATCATCCTCAAGATAGGTGATTAAACTACGAGTTTTAGCATTGCTAAAAGCCCTTATTAGTGGAAATTTTGAAAAGTGATCCACCAAGACCAATATAACCGTATTTCCCCTCTTCGAACGAGGCAGAGGACCTATATAGTCTAAGTAAATCCGTTGCCAGGGCCGGCACACCTCAAATTGCTTTCCGAACAGTGCCCTTTGTCTAGTATTCGGAGCCTTTGTTTGTTTACAGACATCGCATCTCCGGATATAATCGGATACTTGCTGACGCATCCGCGGCCAGAAAAAGTATCGTCGTATTCGCTCGAGTGTTTTTTTAATACCACCATGCGCAGCGGTTGATGACTCATGTTCTCTGCGAATAATTTCCGGTGTCAAAGATGTCGGCAACCAGAGCTTCCAAGCTGGTATGTCTGCAAACTCATCTTCTTCGCGAGGGTTAATATGGATAAAAACATGTTTTTCCAGGACCTTCATATTTGGGAAATTCTCAGCCCGTTCCTTAATGGTATCTCTCCACTTCCCATACTCAGCGCTCTGGAACGCCTCTGAGTTCATTTCTATCTGATAATCTATTTTCGTAAGTTCAGAGATCTCACCATCGATTGGTCCTTCGTATGCTCTGGAAAGTGCATCAGGAACCACATTGGCCGTACCTTTAACATGCTCAATTTTAAAATTAAAGGATTGGAGCTTCAGACTCCAGCGAGCTAGCCGTCCAGAGAGATCCCTTTGCGACATTAACCATTTTAAGCTTTGATGATCTGTCATAATGACAAATTCGTATCCTTCGATGTATGCCCGAAACTTTTTGACACTAAGAACTGCAGCGTAACATTCTAATTCCGTTATGCTATAATTTTTTTGAGCAGAGTTTAATTTTTGGGACATATATGCTATCGGCTTTTCGCATCCCTCATCTGATTTTTGGAAAAGAACGCTTCCCACGCCCACTTTACTCGCATCGCAGCGGATGAAGAACTGTTTGGAATAGTCAGGATTTGCTAAAAGCGGGGCTGATGAGAGAAGTACCTTCAATTGTTCAAAAGCCATCTGCGCTTCAAGAGTCCAGTGAAAACGCGAGTTTTTCTTCAGCAAATCTGTAATTGGTGCTGTTATTTCTGAGAAATTCGGAATAAACCGTCTATACCAGCCTGTCATACCCAACAGTCTTCGCGTCTGTTTCACCGTCACCGGTGATGGAAAATTAACTATGGCTGTTATCTTGTCCGGATCCGTTCGAAGGACACCCTCGCCAACTATATAACCCAAATACTTGATCTGTTTAAGCACAAATTTGCTTTTTTCTAGGTTGATGGTCAGCTTTGCCTGCCCAAGTAGACTAGCAACGGTGTGCAACAGCTTAATGTGCTCATCGAAAGTGACGGACGTGATTAGCAGATCATCCAAGTAAACAAATATTCGGTCATGCCATTGATGCGGAATAACTTTATCCATCAGACGACACATGGTCTGAGGAGCATTGCAAAGACCGAACGGCATGACCTTGAATTGATACAGGGGTCTCCCTGGCACAGTAAAAGCAGTTTTATCTTTAGAATCGTTCGACAATGGAATCTGCCAAAACGCATCCTTCAAATCTAAGCTGCTAATGTATCTTGTTTCCTGTAGTCTACCCAACAGCCCCTCTATCAATGGCAAGGGATATGCGTCTTTCTTAGTGAGCATATTCAGTTTACGAGAGTCTAGGCACAAGCGAACCTTTCCGTTCGACTTCTTAACTAAAACTACCGGAGAACTCCATGAACTTTGGCTCTCTTCAATGACACCAAGTTTTAACATTCTGTCTAGCTCTTCGTAAAGTAATTTCTGTATTGCGGGTGATACGGGGAAGTGCCGTTGTTTCACTGGAGGGTTATCGCCTATGTCGATATGATGTTCAAGTAGTGAGGTTCGACCTAATCCGTTCTTAGTACAAGAAGGAAACATAGCTTTTACAGCTTCTAGTTGGAGTTCTTGTGGTTTTGTGAGCTCATGCCTTAAAGGATCGGCACTTGTAGGTTTATCGATGGAGTTAACAATACGTGGGACAAAACCAAAGGCTTGCCAAAAATCAATCCCTAGGTATAGTTCATGCACTAGGCTGGGGACTACGTAAAATTTAATTTTTTCAGACCTCCCGTCATATTTAACAAGAAGATCAATATAGCCAACAATAGGGTTTCTAGACCCATCTGCGGTTCGAACATGTGATCGCAGCTGTTTATACTCGAGACCCGCCTCCTTCAGTAATTTTAGCGAGTTTGCACCCAAAATACTTATTGACGCTCCACTGTCTAGCAGTCCCTTTAAATTTTTATTGCCAATATCAATTGCTATGTGTGGTCTAGGATCGTTGTTATTATATATAATTGTGGATAGTATAGACTTCCGTAAACTACGTCTCATGTTAAAATAATGCCTACTTCGAGCTAACCGGGTTTTATACTTCGAGTGTTTGATTATGATGGGATTTTTCCAGCGATTGACATCATCGGTTTGAGTGCTTACACTGGTTTGTTGTGAAACTGAAAATGGCTTGAAAGGCTGGGAGTTAGTGAATGCCAAGATTTTGCTTGAAGGTAGCGCCCCTAGCGATGTAGGCTCGGCTCGGTATTTGTCGCCGCTTCTTCTGTCGCAACTCTGGGGCGCATCAAAGGCGGAACCGAACGCGTAGCCCCAGATTTCACTGCGTTCGGTCGCTGGTTTCCCGTTACACTAAAACAATGTTGGCAGTTCGGCTTAAGAACACCTGGTTGACCACATCCGTAACAAAAAATTCCCAAGTTACCTTTATTACAGTCATGATAACGGTGTCCCAAGTCTCGACAGTTCCAACAGACAATATAAGGACATTCCCCCTTGTCATATCGAGGCCGGCGGTCCATTGCATTCACTTCAAAACCGCCATCCCCTGTGATTGGCTCTTGGGTGTCGACGTCGGGCTCTACAGCGTGTACCATATTGTAAGCTCGACCTGGACGAGCTGTGGAATTGATTTGCCGGGGGTCATGCCCAGAACGAGACCAGAGCTTCTCGAGTCTTTGACAGATAATACGGAGATCCTCAGTCGACCTAAGGTGGGTGGTAATAGTCGCACTTTGTAGTGCCGGATCCATGTTGTCCTTCACGATTTCTAGAAGCTCCCATTCAGGAAAGGGACGTCGAAGTCGCCCATTCAGGCGTTCAACCTCAAGAAGGAAATTACTGAAGCTTTCCTTATGTGCTTGTTTCCGCACTTCAATTGCCCTACGGGTCTCTCGCTCGGTGATATGGCTGCCGAATCGTTCAATGAGAGCGTTCTTCAGAGGTACCCAGGTTACATCGGCGTACTTTCGCCGGTACACCCAGAACCAGTTTTCGGCGGTAGCCGTCAAGAAGTTCGGAATGATCTTAACCAGCCCTTCAAGCGGAACCAAGTCATTTGCAGCAAATGTTTCTAATCTAAAGACAAATTCTGTGACATCAAGACCTTCGTTAGTTCCACTAAATGAAATCTTCCATTTCGGGACCTTAGGCTGCCAGCTGTGGCTTGACGTAAACGAACGTTCATTCGAATGCTCTGCTGACCCATAAGGCTGTCTAGTCCTGAAAGTACTATTGTAACTCCATGGAATCTGGTTAGTAGCAGATTGACTTCCCGGTGCTGCAGAATGACTTCCCGGTGCTGCAGAGTGCCCGTCATTTCTCATGGCAAAAGTTGTACTAGCGGTGCCTTCCAAATTCCCTGGAGCAGAAGAAGGACCTGGTTCAAAAAAGCTTATCCTCCGCTTCGCTCCGGGTACAGTCAGAAGACTAGCATTGGAAGTTGGAGCATCCTCCCGAAGATGTGGAGTGCTCGATATTCTACTAACAGGAACCTGTATAGACAGATCCTTTTCAACCGGTTGTGTCAAAGACGGTTGAAGAACGGATAGTTTCGCGATTGCTTCACCGACTGTCTTGAGTTCAGTTTGAGCATCATTAGCATAAGTCGGCGAGGAATCTACCAGCCTTTGAAGACGACCCATATAGTGCCAAAGTCTCGCTTTTAATGTCTGGTAGTCGTTATAAGTTATGTTATCCTTAGCAGCATTGACTTGTTCCAGCAAATCTGTAACGCTAGCCTTGCATGCTTCTAAATCTCGCGCTGGCTGTTTGGGATCGTGTATCTTTGTAGGCCTATTACCCGGAATGAGAGCTTCGAGGCTTAAAGCTTCCTTCAAAACTTCTAACGCTGAAGGACTAGATGCATCTACGTCCCTTAGCTGAAATTCAATGGCTTGTTCTTCGGGTTTCAACCAAATTGGATCCATCGTAACAAACGGGATCGAGCAGTTTAAAAAAATATAGATTTCGAGTAGAGAGAGTATTCAGCTACTTGCCTGTTCTTTTATTTATTTATATTTTTTTTTTTTTTCGTAAAGTAATTGCAATTTCGTATCCTGATGAATAACTATGAGCTACTAGGGTATATATGGTATATATGTACCATTTAGTAGTATATGTAGTGTGTTAAGACTAATAAGATAAACCTAATATAAACAACGAAAGGTATGAGGACAACTTAAATAAGAATTCTCCTGCAGAAAAAAAAAGGAATAATCATAAGATGCGCAGTTTGGTTGCAGTCCACAGAGATAAGTGCGATGCGCCATGAACGTCGGGTAGAAATTTATTAGAGAGAAACGACGAAAAAGGGGAAAAAAATGGGAGAGGATCCAATCTATCTATTCCCGCCGGGATGTAGCAAATCAAACCAAGCTGAAGAGGAGAAGAGAGAGTTATTTGAATCAACCCACGTCAATTGCACCTTCCAGCTAGGTGACAACTATTTTCCCAAGCACGACCCTAACACAGGCTCTGATGATTTCCGTACTAGTGATCGACTAGTAGCTTTGTATCCTGTCCAACGTTAGCGAATCACCACTGATGATATCCAGCCACGCGAAAGATATGACATCACTGATATCCCTAGTACGGAAATTCGTTCGAGGAACCAGATAACAAAGATTGAAAGAGAATTAAAGATAAAATTAGCATACTATAAAGAAAAGGAGGGGTTAGATATTTTACAACTTATCAACTTATCGAAGACCTTTAACTTGGGCGCCATTTTTTGTGGCGGCAGTTGTCAATGAATGCCAAGCTACCTCCACATATCTAACCTGAGCTAGCCAGAATCAGAGTCAGACTACGTCCAGGTAGATAGGAGCTGTTTAGATCCAAGAACAGCACAATTTGCCGACTCGAGCTCATGGTATGGGGTGGGGGTATTTTCTTGGACCTGGTATGCCAGCTCTGGTGTGTGCTGATACTAGTATTGCTGATAGATTAACGTAGAGATCCCTTTCCCTCCAAACCTCCCCAAATCAGAGAAAAATAATATCAAACTAAATTTTGTACACGACGAGAAAAAAAAACCCCTGACGCCATTGCTTACATCGCCCGAATTCTCTACAGAGACTACAACCAAAACGCTAGAAGAATTATGTAAACATCTTAATTTTTATTCATTTAGTACGGTATATTGATAATACATAATATACAGGAAGACGGTATATGGACAGCATAAAAAAAATAGAGCTAAATTATTTACTTAGCATTAGAATAACAAAATAAAAATAATTTCAAAAAAAATTCAATTAATCATTTCTAGATGTGAAAACCGGCCTAAAGAGATTCTACTTTGAATAACCTAAACGACCATGTATTTACATGTATGAGATAATTTAAAGTCCCGAGGACAAATTATATACCTATTTAATTACCCCACGAGTATTCCAGACATTCGTGGGTGAGAATTGCTATTATATATAAGCTCTTAAACTCTACAAGATTTAAAAGAAAAAAAAAAAAAAAAACCGGGGATAATTCTTTGAAATTTGAACAAGAAGTCTAAAACATCATTGCATTTTCTATCTTTCTTCTCCCCTTTCCAACACCTCCCTACGGAGTCCAAGCGGATCTGACATTGATGAATATTCGTAGGCACATATCACTAATAATTAATATGTGTATATATATGTATTTAATTAATAATTAACTATGTATAGTTAAATTCACATAAACAGAGCAAAAAAAACTTTATCAACGAAAAAAAATAAGATTCTACTAATGTTATGTATAAGAAGCATAGATTTCTTACTCTAAAAGATTTAAACTTAAGTACTTACATAGTTTCCTTCCGGGTGAAGCTTCAGCCGCAGGTATCTGCTGTAACTAGGCATGCAGCAAAAGAGAAAAATGTTATGCAAAAAACAAAAACCAAAAGGACATACCGCGAAGGTTGGAAGGAGTTCACAGCAATCGACACTTTATATTAACAAGTTATGCTACGCGAGAAAAATTTAGAGTTACAAAAAAAAAATTAATATATACTAATAGATTTCGGATGAATCGAGCGAATTAAACGGACTACTATCTTTACTTTTGATTAAGCTACAGATACCTTTACTGAAACCTAGGTTACTCTTAGAAATACGGTGTTCCGCTGATTGGAAATGGCGAGCTGACTTGTCAGACCACCTGCACTGATCCTTCTCGAACCGCATATTTTGCAAGGTATTGTTTGCAATCCGGTAACATGCTCCACTGCTTATCCGTTCGTTCTTATTCCATGAAATCGTCCTGATACCCCTCTCCGGGGTTCAAGGGCTCTGTAAAGCTCTGTCAGAAATCACGAGTAATCCCGCTTTAACCAATAAAAATTGCCACAACCTATACTATATGGGATTCAACTATTATTTACACTTCCAGAAATGCACAAAATTAACCTACCCTTTGGTATAAGGGTTTTCGTTTTTAAAGGATGTAGGCCACCCCGCATGCGTTCCACGCAAGAAATGAACTCAAACTCCTGGGATCACTTAATACCCCTTTTTAGGGAACACTCTTCCGCAGATAGCACTTATATTTACGCTTATCGCTTAGGAAATGACCAATTTAATAATAAAAAAAAAAACACTATAATTAATATAATATGATTGTAAGATACTAGGCGTGACTGCCTCTCGCAAGATCAAAGATGAAATGATCTACACTACACTTTGAATTATTGGAATTATTGGTTTTTTCGTTACAATTAGAGCGGGATTTCACAAAAGAACTGTTGACCCTGATCATCCAATGATCTTTTCGCAAGCACGGCCACTTCGATCGATAAGCGCAATATTACCACCAGCCATAGATAGTGATGCCTATACTTGTTGCGTATGTATATATACATATTGGAAAAACAGATGAAATCTTATCTAGGGACCGTAAATAATTTCGGGTTTATGAAATTTTTGCATTTGCAATGCATTTGGACGAGTTCAAATTTTCAATTCGATGTGTAATTCAAGCGGCACTTCTATTGTGCGTCAGAAATATTTTTTTTTTTCACGCGATTGTTATCATGCTGGAGGATAACATCTGGGCCAGTTTTTGCTTTGGTCGAAATACCAGTGAGTTTTACGACCTGATCATTTTAAGCCATTGACCTATGTGTCTATATATATCGTGTATATATGACCAATATTTCCTTATATTGCTCGTTACAAAGGCGAAATGCGAAAGGCGAAAGGCGAAAGTCGAAAGGCGAAAGGCGAAAGGCGAAAGGCGGAAGGCGAAAGGCGAAAGGCGAAAAGCGGAAGGCGAAAGGCGAAAGGCGAAGGGCGAGAGGCAAAAGTCAAAATGCCTAAGACAAAAGGAAAAACGATCTTCAAATGAAAATGGAGAAATTTAAAATGCCTAAAGCAAAAGAAAAAACGATATTCAAAAGATAATATACAAAAGTTGAAATTGAAAATGCGAAATGGAAAATACGAAATTGTAAATTCTTATTTCAAAATGCTAAAGGCGAAATGCGAAAGGCGAAAGACGAAATGCGAAGGGCGAAAGTCGAAAGGCGAAAGGTGAAAGGCAAAAGGCGAAAGGCGAAAGGCGAAAGGCGAAAGGTGAAAGGCGAAAGGCGAAAGCTGAAAGACGAAAGGCGAAAGGCGAAAGGCGAAAGGCGTAAGGCGAAAGGGGGAAGGCGAAATGCGAAAGGCGAAATGTGAAAGGCGAAAGGCGAACGGCGAAAGGCGAAAAGCGAAAGGCGAAAGGCGGAAGGTGAAAGGCGAAAGGCGAAAGGCGAAAGGCGAAAGGCGAAAGGCGAAAGGCGAAAGGCGAAAGGCGAAAGGCGAAAGGCGAAAGGGGGAAGGCGAAATGCGAAATGCGAAAGGCGAAATGTGAAAGGCGAAAGGCGAAAGGCGAAAGGCGAAAGGCGAAAGGCGAAAGGCGAAAGGCGAAAGGCAAAAGGCGGAAGGTGAAAGGCGAAAGGCGAAAGCGAAGGGCGAGATGCAAAAGTCAAAATGCCTACGGCAAAAGGAAAAACAATTTTCAAAACATGAAATAAAAATGGAGAAATATAAAATGCCTAAAGCAAAAGAAAAAACGATATTCAAAAGATAAAATACAAAAGTTTAAATTAAAAATGCGAAATGGAAAATTCGAAATTATAAATTTGTATTTCAAAATGCTAAAGGCGAAATGCGAAAAGCGAAAGACGAAAGGCGAAGGGCGAAAGTCGAAAGGCGAAAGGCGAAAGGCAAAAGGCGAAAGGCGAAAGGCGAAAAGCGAAAGGCGAAAGGCGGAAGGTGAAAGGCGAAAGGCGAAAGACGAAAGGCGAAAGGCGAAAGGCGAAAGGCGAAAGGCGAAAGGGGGAAGGCGAAAGGCGAAATGCGAAAGGCGAAAGGCAAAAGGCGAAAGGCGAAAGGCGAAAGGCGAAAGGCGAAAGGCGAAAGGCGAAAGGCGAAAGGCGAAAGGCGAAAGGCGAAAGGCGAAAGGCGAAAGGCGAAAGGCGAAAAGCGAAAGGCGAAAGGCGGAAGGTGAAAGGCGAAAGGCGAAAGGCGAAAGGCGAAAGGCGAAAGGCGAAAGGCGAAGGGCGAGATGCAAAAGTCAAAATGCCTAAGGCAAAAGGAAAAACGATTTTCAAAACATGAAATAAAAATGGAGAAATTTAAAATGCCTAAAGCAAAAGAAAAAACGATATTCAAAAGATAATATACAAAAGTTGAAATTGAAAATGCGAAATGGAAAATTCGAAATTATAAATTCGTATTTCAAAATGCTAAAGGCGAAATGCGAAAGGCGAAAGACGAAAGGCGAAGGGCGAAAGTCGAAAGGCGAAAGGCGCAAGGCAAAAGGCGAAAGGCGAAAGGCGAAAGGCGAAAAGCGAAAGGCGAAAGGCGGAAGGTGAAAGGCGAAAGGCGAAAGGCGAAAGACGAAAGGCGAAAGGCGAAAGGCGAAAGGCGAAAGGGGGAAGGCGAAAGGCGAAATGCGAAAGGCGAAAGGCAAAAGGCGAAAGGCGAAAGGCGAAAGGCGAAAGGCGAATGGCGAAAGGCGAAAGGCGAAAGACGAAAGGCGAAAGGCGAAAGGCGAAAGGCGAAAAGCGAAAGGCGAAAGGCGGAAGGTGAAAGGCGAAAGGCGAAAGACGAAAGGCGAAAGGCGAAAGGCGAAAGGCGAAAGGCGAAAGGGGGAATGCGAAAGGCGAAATGCGAAAGGCGAAAGGCAAAAGGCGAAAGGCGAAAGGCGAAAGGCGAAAGGCGAAAGGTGAAAGGCGAAAGGCGGAAGGCGAAAGGCAAAAGGCGAAAGGCGAAATGCGAAAGGCGAAAGGCGAAAGGCGAAAGGCGAAAGGCGAAAGGCGAAAGGCGAAAGGCAAAAGGCGGAACGTGAAAGGCGAAAGGCGAAAGGCGAAAGGCGAAAGGCGAAGGGCGAGATGCAAAAGTCAAAATGCCTAAGGCAAAAGGAAAAACAATTTTCAAAACATGAAATAAAAATGGAGAAATGTAAAATGCCTAAAGCAAAAGAAAAAACGATATTCAAAAGATAAAATACAAAAGTTGAAATTAAAAATGCGAAATGGAAAATTCGAAATTATAAATTTGAATTTCAAAATGCTAAAGGCGAAATGCGAAAAGCGAAAGTCGAAAGGCGAAGGGCGAAAGTCGAAAGGCGAAAGGCAAAAGGCGAAAGGCGAAAGGCGAAAGGCGAAAGGCGAAAGGCGAAAGGTGAAAGGCGAAAGGCGAAAGGTGAAAGGCGAAAGGCGAAAGGCGAAAGGCGAAAGGCGAAACGCGAAAGGCGAAAGGCGAAAGGCGAAAGGCGAAAGGCGAAAGGCGAAAGGCGAAAGGCGAAAGGCGATAGGCGAAAGGCGAAAGGCGAAAGGCGAAAGGCGAAAAGCGAAAGGCGAAAGGCGGAAGGCGAAAGGCGAAAGGCGAAAGGCGAAAGGCGAAAGGCGGAAGGCGAAAGGCGAAAGGCGAAAGGCGAAATGCGAAAGGCGAAAGGCGAAAGGCGAAAGGCGAAAGGCGAAAGGCGAAAGGCGAAAAGCGAAAGGCGAAAGGCGAAAAGCGGAAGGCGAAAGGCGAAAGGCGAAGGGCGAGAGGCAAAAGTCAAAATGCCTAAGGCAAAAGGAAAAACGATTTTCAAATGAAAATGGAGAAATTTAAAATGCCTAAAGCAAAAGAAAAAACGATATTCAAAAGATAATATACAAAAGTTGAAATTGAAAATGCGAAATGGAATATTCGAAATTGTAAATTCGTATTTCAAAATGGTAAAGGCGAAATGCGAAAGGCGAAAGACGAAACGCGAAGGGCGAAACTCGAAAGGCGAAAGGCAAAAGGCGAAAGGCGAAAGGCGAAAGGCGAAAGGCGAAAGGCGAAAGGCGAAAGGCGAAAGGCGAAAGGCGAAAGGTGAAAGGCGAAAGGAGAAAGGCGAAAGGCGAAAGGCGAAAGGCGAAAGGCGAAAGGCGAAAGGCGAAAGGCGAAAGGCGAAAGGCGAAAGGCGAAAGGCGAAAGGCGAAAGGCGAAGGGCGAAAGGCGAAAGGCGAAAGTTGAAAGGCGAAAGGCGAAAGGCGAAGGGCGAGATGCAAAAGTCAAAATGCCTAAGGCAAAAGAAAAAACGATTTTCAAAACATGAAATAAAAATGGAGAAATTTAAAATGCCTAAAGCAAAAGAAAAAACGATATTCAAAAGATAATATACAAAAGTTGAAATTGAAAATGCGTAATGGAAAATTCGAAATTATAAATTCGTATTTCAAAATGCTAAAGGCGAAATGCGAAAGGCGAAAGACGAAAGGCGAAGGGCGAATGTCGAAAGGCGAAAGGCGAAAGGCAAAAGGCGAAAGGCGAAAGGCGAAAGGCGAAAGGCGAAAGTGAAAGGCGAAAGGCGAAAGGTGAAAGGCGAAAGGAGAAAGGCGAAAGGCGAAAGGCGAAAGGCGAAATGCGAAAGGCGAAAGGCGGAAGGCGAAAGGCGAAAGGCGAAAGGCAAAAGGCGAAAGGCGAAAGGCGAAAGGCGAAAGGCGAAAGGC
The DNA here is from genome assembly GCA_963924295.1 of Dioctria rufipes. Classification (NCBI taxonomy): domain Eukaryota; kingdom Metazoa; phylum Arthropoda; class Insecta; order Diptera; family Asilidae; genus Dioctria; species Dioctria rufipes. The sequence continues at coordinate 343,112 of CAWUPM010000665.1, read as the reverse complement.
GAAAGGCGAAAGGCAAAAGGCAAAAGGCGGAAGGCGAAAGGCGAAAGGCGAAAGGCGAAAGGCGTAAGGCGAAAGGCGAAAGGCGAAAGGCGAAAGGCGAAAGGCGAAAGGGGAAGGGCGAGATGCAAAAGTCAAAATGCCTAAGGCAAAAGGAAAAACGATTTTCAAAACATGAAATAAAAATGGAGAAATTTAAAATGCCTAAAGCAAAAGAAAAAACGATATTCAAAAGATAATATACAAAAGTTGAAATTGAAAATGCGTAATGGAAAATTCGAAATTATAAATTCGTATTTCAAAATGCTAAAGGCGAAATGCGAAAGGCGAAAGACGAAAGGCGAAGGGCGAAAGTCGAAAGGCGAAAGGCGAAAGGCAAAAGGCGAAAGGCGAAAGGCGAAAGGCGAAAGGCGAAAGTGAAAGGCGAAAGGCGAAAGGTGAAAGGCGAAAGGAGAAAGGCGAAAGGCGAAAGGCGAAAGGCGAAAGGCGAAATGCGAAAGGCGAAAGGCGAAAGGCGGAAGGCGAAAGGCGAAAGGCGAAAGGCGAAAGGCGAAAGGCGAAAGGCGAAAGGCGAAAGGCGGAAGGCGAAAGGCGAAAGGGGAAAGGCGAAATACGAAAGGCGAAAGGCGAAAGGCGAAAGGCGAAAGGCGAAAGGCGAAAGGCGAAAGGCAAAAGGCGAAAGGCGAAAGGCGAAAGGCGAAAAGCGAAAGGCGAAAGGCGAAAGGCGAAAGGCGAAAGGCGAAAGGCGAAAGGCGAAAGGCGAAAGGCGAAAGGCGAAAGGCGAAAGGCGAAAGGCGAAAGGCGGAAGGTGAAAGGCGAAAGGCGAAAGACGAAAGCCGAAAGGCGAAAGGCGAAAGTTGAAAGACGAAAGGCAAAAAGTGAAAGGTGAAAGGCGAAAGGCGAAAGGCGAAAGGCGAAAGGCGAAGGGCGAGAGGCAAAGTAAAAATGCCTAAGGCAAAAGGAAAAACGATTTTCAAAACATGAAATAAAAATGGAGAAATTTAAAATGCCTAAAGCAAAAGAAAAAACGATATTCAAAAGATAAAATACAAAAATTGAAATTGAAAATGCGAAATGGAAAATTCGAAATTATAAATTCGTATTTCAAAAGGCTAAAGGCGAAATGCGAAAGGCGAAAGACGAAAGGCGAAAGGCGAAAGGCGGAAGGTGAAAGGCGAAAGGCGAAAGGCGGAAGGCGAAATGCGAAAGGTGCAAGGCGAAAGGCGAAAGGCGGAAGGCGAAAGGCGAAAAGCGAAAGGCGAAAGGCGGAAAGTGAAAGGCGAAAGGCGAAAGGCGAAGGGCGAGAGGCAAAACTCAAAATGCCTAAGGCAAAAGGAAAAACGATTTTCAAATGAAAATGGAGAAATTTAAAATGCATAAAGCAAGAGAAAAAACGATATTCAAAGGATAATATACAAAAGTTGAAATTGAAAATGCGAAATGGAAAATTCGAAATTATAAATTTGTATTTCAAAATGCTAAAGGCTAAATTCGAAAGGCGAAAGACGAAAGGCGAAGGGCGAAAGTCGAAAGGCGAAAGGCGAAAGGAAAAGGCGAAAGGCGAAAGGTGAAAGTCGAAAGGCGAAAGGCGAAAGGCGAAAGGCGAAAAGCAAAAGGCGAAAGGCGGAAGGTGAAAGGCGAAAGGCGAAAGGCGAAAGGCGAAAGGCGAAAGGCGAAATGCGAAAGGCGAAAGGCGAAAGGCGAAAGGCGAAAGGCGGAAGGCGAAAGGCGAAAGGCGAAAAGCGGAAGGCGAAAGGCGAAGGGCGAGAGGCAAAAGTCAAAATGCCTAAGGCAAAAGGAAAAACGATCTTCAAATGAAAATGGAGAAATTTAAAATGCCTAAAGCAAAAGAAAAACGATATTCAAAAGATAATATACAAAAGTTGAAATTGAAAATGCGAAATGGAAAATACGAAATTGTAAATTCTTATTTCAAAATGCTAAAGGCGAAATGCGAAAGGCGAAAGACGAAAGGCGAAGGGCGAAAGTCGAAAGGCGAAAGGTGAAAGGCAAAAGGCGAAAGGCGAAAGGCGAAAGGCGAAAGGTGAAAGGCGAAAGGCGAAAGCTGAAAGACGAAAGGCGAAAGGCGAAAGGCGAAAGGCGAAAGGCGAAAGGCGAAAGGCGAAAGGCGAAAGGCGTAAGGCGAAAGGGGGAAGGCGAAATGCGAAAGGCGAAATGTGAAAGGCGAAAGGCGAAAGGCGAAAGGCGAAAAGCGAAAGGCGAAAGGCGGAAGGTGAAAGGCGAAAGGCGAAAGGCGAAAGGCGAAAGGCGAAAGGCGAAAGGGGGAAGGCGAAATGCGAAAGGCTAAATGTGAAAGGCGAAAGGCGAAAGGCGAAAGGCGAAAGGCGAAAGGCGAAAGGCGAAAGGCGAAAGGCGAAAGGCGAAGGGCGAAAGGCGAAAGGCAAAAGGCGGAAGGTGAAAGGCGAAAGGCGAAAGGCGAAAGCGAAGGGCGAGATGCAAAAGTCAAAATGCCTAAGGCAAAAGGAAAAACAATTTTCAAAACATGAAATAAAAATGGAGAAATGTAAAATGCCTAAAGCAAAAGAAAAAACGATATTCAAAAGATAAAATACAAAAGTTGAAATTAAAAATGCGAAATGGAAAATTCGAAATTATAAATTTGTATTTCAAAATGCTAAAGGCGAAATGCGAAAAGCGAAAGATGAAAGGCGAATGGCGAAATTCGAAAGGCGAAAGGCAAAAGGCGAAAGGCGAAAGGCGAAAGGCGAAAAGCGAAAGGCGAAAGGCGGAACGTGAAAGGCGAAAGGCGAAAGGCGAAAGACGAAAGGCGAAAGGCGAAAGGCGAAAGGCGAAAGGCGGAAGGTGAAAGGCGAAAGGCGAAAGGCGAAAGACGAAAGGCGAAAGGCGAAAGGCGAAAGGCGAAAGGCGAAAGGGGGAAGGCGAAAGGCGAAATGCGAAAGGCGAAAGGCGAAAGGCGGAAGGCGAAAGGCGCAAGGCGAAAGGCGAAATGCGAAAGGCGAAAGGCGAAAGGCGAAAGGCGAAAGGCGAAAGGCGAAAGGCGAAAGGCAAAAGGCGGAACGTGAAAGGCGAAAGGCGAAAGGCGAAAGGCGAAAGGCGAAAGGCGAAAGGCGAAAGGCGAAGGGCGAGATGCAAAAGTCAAAATGCCTAAGGCAAAAGGAAAAACAATTTTCAAAACATGAAATAAAAATGGAGAAATGTAAAATGCCTAAAGCAAAAGAGAAAACGATATTCAAAAGATAAAATACAAAAGTTGAAATTAAAAATGCGAAATGGAAAATTCGAAATTATAAATTTGAATTTCAAAATGCTAAAGGCGAAATGCGAAAAGCGAAAAACGAAAGGCGAAAGGCGAAGGGCGAAAGTCGAAAGGCGAAAGGCAAAAGGCGAAAGGCGAAAGGCGAAAGGCGAAAGGTGAAAGGCGAAAGGCGAAAGGTGAAAGGCGAAAGGCGAAAGGCGAAAGGCGAAAGGCGAAAGGCGAAAGGCGAAAGGCGAAAGGCGAAAGGCGATAGGCGAAAGGCGAAAGGCGAAAGGCGAAAGGCGAAAGGCGAAAAGCGAAAGGCGAAAGGCGGAAGGCGAAAGGCGAAAGGCGAAAGGCGAAAGGCGAAAGGCGAAAGGCGAAAGGCGAAAGGCGAAAGGCGGAAGGCGAAAGGCGAAAGGCGAAAGGCGAAATGCGAAAGGCGAAAGGCGAAAGGCGAAAGGCGGAAGGCGAAAGGCGAAAGGCGAAAAGCGAAAGGCGAAAGGCGAAAAGCGGAAGGCGAAAGGCGAAACGCGAAGGACGAAACTCGAAAGGCGAAAGGCAAAAGGCGAAAGGCGAAAGGCGAAAGGCGAAGGGCGAAAGGCGAAAGGCGAAAGGTGAAAGACGAAAGGAGAAAGGCGAAAGGCGAAAGGCGAAAGGCGAAAGGCGAAAGGCGAAAGGCGAAAGGCGAAAGGCGAAAGGCGAAAGGCGAAAGGCCAAAGGCAAAAGGCGGAAGGCGAAATGCGAAAGGCGAAAGGCGAAAGGCGTAAGGCGAAAGGCGAAAGGCGAAAGGCGAAAGGCGAAAGGCGAAAGGCGAAAGGCGAAAGGCGAAAAGCGAAAGGCGAAAGGCGGAAGGTGAAAGGCGAAAGGCGAACGGCGAAAGGCGAAAGGCGAAAGGCGAAAGGGGGAAGGCGAAAGGCGAAAGGCGAAAGGCGAAAGGCGAAATGCGAAAGGCGAAAGGCGAAAGGCGAACGGCGAAAGGCGAAAGGCGAAAGGCGAAAGGCGAAGGGCGAAGGGCGAGATGCAAAAGTCAAAATGCCTAAGGCAAAAGGAAAAACGATTTTCAAAACATGAAATAAAAATGGAGAAATTTAAAATGCCTAAAGCAAAAGAAAAAACGATATTCAAAAGATAATATACAAAAGTTGAAATTGAAAATGCGAAATGCAAAATTCGAAATTATAAATTCGTATTTCAAAATGCTAAAGGCGAAATGCGAAAGGCGAAAGACGAAAGGCGAAGGGTGAAAGTCGAAAGGCGAAAGGCGAAAGGCAAAAGGCGAAAGGCGAAAGGCGAAAGGCGAAAGGCGAAAGGCGAAAGGCGAAAGGCGAAAGGGGGAAGGCGAAAGGCGAAAGGCGAAATGCGAAAGGCGAAAGGCGAAAGGCGAAAGGCGAAAGGCGAAAGGCGAAAGGCGAAAGGCGAAAGGCGAAAGGCGAAAGGCGAAAGGCGAAAGGCGAAAGGCGAAAGGCGAAAGGCGAAAGGCGAAAGGCGAAAGGCGAAAGGCGAAAGGCGAAAGGCGAAAGGCGAAAGGCGAAAGGCGAAAGACGAAAGGCGAAAGGCAAAAGGCGGAAGGTGAAAGGCGAAAGGCGAAAGGCGAAAGGCGAAAGGCGAAAGGCGAAAGGCGAAAGGCGAAAGGCGAAAGGCGAAAGGCGAAAGGCGAAAGGCGAAAGGCGAAAGGCGAAAGGCGAAAGGCGAAGGGCGAGATGCAAAAGTCAAAATGCCTAAGGCAAAAGGAAAAACGATTTTCAAAACATGAAATAGAAATGGAGAAGTTTAAAATGCCTAAAGCAAAAGAAAAAACGATATTCAAAAGATAATATACAAAAGTTGAAATTGAAAATGCGAAATGGAAAATTCGAAATTATAAATTCGTATTTTAAAATGCTAAAGGCGAAATGCGAAAGGCGAAAGACGAAAGGCGAAGGGCGAAAGTCGAAAGGCGAAAGGCAAAAGGCGAAAGGCGAAAGGCGAAAGGCGAAAGGCGAAAGGCGAAAGGCGAAAGGCGAAAGGCGAAAGGCGAAAGGCGAAAGGCGAAAGGCGAAAGGCGAGAGGCGAAAGGCGAAAGGCGGAAGGCGAAAGGCGAAAGGCGATAGGCGAAAGGCGAAAGGCGAAAGGCGAAAGGCGAAAGGCGAAAGGCGAAAGGCGAAAGGCGAAAAGCGAAAGGCGGAAGGCGAATGGCGAAAGGCGAAAGGCGAAAGGCGAAAGGCGAAAGGCGAAAGGCGGAAGGCGAAAGGCGAAAGGCGAAAGGCGAAATGCGAAAGGCGAAAGGCGAAAGGCGAAAGGCGAAAGGCGAAAGGCGAAAGGCGAAAGGCGAAAGGCGAAAGGCGAAAAGCGAAAGGCGAAAGGCGAAAAGCGGAAGGCGAAAGGCGAAAGGCGAAGGGCGAGAGGCAAAAGTCAAAATGCCTAAGGCAAAAGGAAAAACGATTTTCAAATGAAAATGGAGAAAGTTAAAATGCCTAAAGCAAAAGAAAAAACGATATTCAAAAGATAATATACAAAAGTTGAAATTGAAAATGCGAAATGGAAAATTCGAAATTGTAAATTCGTATTTCAAAATGCTAAAGGCGAAATGCGAAAGGCGAAGGACGAAACGCGAAGGGCGAAACTCGAAAGGCGAAAGGCAAAAGGCGAAAGGCGAAAGGCGAAAGGCGAAAGGCGAAAGGCGAAAGGTGAAAGGCGAAAGGAGAAAGGCGAAAGGCGAAAGGCGAAAGGCGAAAGGCGAAAGGCGAAAGGCGAAAGGCGAAAGGCGAAAGGCGAAGGGCGAAAGGCGAAAGGCGAAAGGCAAAAGGCGGAAGGTGAAAGGCGAAAGGCGAAAGGCGAAAGCGAAGGGCGAGATGCAAAAGTCAAAATGCCTAAGGCAAAAGGAAAAACAATTTTCAAAACATGAAATAAAAATGGAGAAATGTAAAATGCCTAAAGCAAAAGAAAAAACGATATTCAAAAGATAAAATACAAAAGTTGAAATTAAAAATGCGAAATGGAAAATTCGAAATTATAAATTTGTATTTCAAAATGCTAAAGGCGAAATGCGAAAAGCGAAAGACGAAAGGCGAAGGGCGAAATTCGAAAGGCGAAAGGCGAAAGGCAAAAGGCGAAAGGCGAAAGGCGAAAGGCGAAAAGCGAAAGGCGAAAGGCGGAACGTGAAAGGCGAAAGGCGAAAGGCGAAAGGCGAAAGGCGAAAGGCGAAATGCGAAAGGCAAAAGGCGGAAGGTGAAAGGCGAAAGGCGAAAGGCGAAAGGCGAAAGGCGAAAGGCGTAAGGCGAAAGGGGGAAGGCGAAATGCGAAAGGCGAAATGTGAAAGGCGAAAGGCGAAAGGCGAAAGGCGAAAAGCGAAAGGCGAAAGGCGAAAGGCGAAAAGCGAAAGGCGAAAGGCGGAAGGTGAAAGGCGAAAGGCGAAAGGCGAAAGGCGAAAGGCGAAGGGCGAGATGCAAAAGTCAAAATGCCTAAGGCAAAAGGAAAAACGATTTTCAAAACATGAAATAAAAATGGAGAAATTTAAAATGCCTAAAGCAAAAGAAAAAAGGATATTCAAAAGATAATATACAAAAGTTGAAATTGAAAATGCGAAATGGAAAATTCGAAATTATAAATTCGTATTTCAAAATGCTAAAGGCGAAATGCGAAAGGCGAAAGACGAAAGGCGAAGGGCGAAAGTCGAAAGGCGAAAGGCGAAAGGCAAAAGGCGAAAGGCGAAAGGCGAAAGGCGAAAAGCGAAAGGCGAAAGGCGGAAGGTGAAAGGCGAAAGGCGAAAGGCGAAAGACCAAAGGCGAAAGGCGAAAGGCGAAAGGCGAAATGTGAAAGGCGAAAGGCGAAAGGCGAAAGGCGAAAAGCGAAAGGCGAAAGGCGGAAGGTGAAAGGCGAAAGGCGAAAGGCGAAAGGCGAAAGGCGAAAGGCGAAAGGGGGAAGGCGAAATGCGAAAGGCGAAATGTGAAAGGCGAAAGGCGAAAGGCGAAAGGCGAAAGGCGAAAGGCGAAAGGCGAAAGGCGAAAGGCGAAGGGCGAAAGGCGAAAGGCGAAAGGCAAAAGGCGGAAGGTGAAAGGCGAAAGGCGAAAGGCGAAAGCGAAGGGCGAGATGCAAAAGTCAAAATGCCTAAGGCAAAAGGAAAAACAATTTTCAAAACATGAAATAAAAATGGAGAAATGTAAAATGCCAAAACAAAAGAAAAAACGATATTCAAAAGATAAAATACAAAAGTTGAAATTAAAAATGCGAAATGGAAAATTCGAAATTATAAATTTGTATTTCAAAATGCTAAAGGCGAAATGCGAAAAGCGAAAGACGAAAGGCGAAGGGCGAAATTCGAAAGGCGAAAGGCGAAAGGCAAAAGGCGAAAGGCGAAAGGCGAAAGGCGAAAAGCGAAAGGCGAAAGGCGGAACGTGAAAGGCGAAAGGCGAAAGGCGAAAGACGAAAGGCGAAAGGCGAAAGGCGAAAGGCGAAAGGCGAAAGGCGAAAGGCGAAAGGCAAAAGGCGGAAGGTGAAAGGCGAAAGGCGAAAGGCGAAAGGCGAAAGGCGTAAGGCGAAAGGGGGAAGGCGAAATGCGAAAGGCGAAATGTGAAAGGCGAAAGGCGAAAGGCGAAAGGCGAAAAGCGAAAGGCGAAAGGCGAAAGGCGAAAAGCGAAAGGCGAAAGGCGGAAGGTGAAAGGCGAAAGGCGAAAGGCGAAAGGCGAAAGGCGAAGGGCGAGATGCAAAAGTCAAAATGCCTAAGGCAAAAGGAAAAACGATTTTCAAAACATGAAATAAAAATGGAGAAATTTAAAATGCCTAAAGCAAAAGAAAAAACGATATTCAAAAGATAATATACAAAAGTTGAAATTGAAAATGCGAAATGCAAAATACGAAATTGTAAATTCTTATTTCAAAATGCTAAAGGCGAAATGCGAAAGGCGAAAGACGAAAGGCGAAGGGCGAAAGTCGAAAGGCGAAAGGTGAAAGGCAAAAGGCGAAAGGCGAAAGGCGAAAGGCGAAAGGTGAAAGGCGAAAGGCGAAAGCTGAAAGACGAAAGGCGAAAGGCGAAAGGCGAAAGGCGTAAGGCGAAAGGGGGAAGGCGAAATGCGAAAGGCGAAATGTGAAAGGCGAAAGGCGAAAGGCGAAAGGCGAAAAGCGAAAGGCGAAAGGCGGAAGGTGAAAGGCGAAAGGCGAAAGGCGAAAGGCGAAAGGCGAAAGGCGAAAGGGGGAAGGCGAAATGCGAAAGGCGAAATGTGAAAGGCGAAAGGCGAAAGGCGAAAGGCGAAAGGCGAAAGGCGAAAGGCGAAAGGCGAAAGGCGAAAGGCGAAGGGCGAAAGGCGAAAGGCGAAAGGCAAAAGGCGGAAGGTGAAAGGCGAAAGGCGAAAGGCGAAAGCGAAGGGCGAGATGCAAAAGTCAAAATGCCTAAGGCAAAAGGAAAAACAATTTTCAAAACATGAAATAAAAATGGAGAAATGTAAAATGCCTAAAGCAAAAGAAAAAACGATATTCAAAAGATAAAATACAAAAGTTGAAATTAAAAATGCGAAATGGAAAATTCGAAATTATAAATTTGTATTTCAAAATGCTAAAGGCGAAATGCGAAAAGCGAAAGACGAAAGGCGAAGGGCGAAATTCGAAAGGCGAAAGGCGAAAGGCAAAAGGCGAAAGGCGAAAGGCGAAAGGCGAAAAGCGAAAGGCGAAAGGCGGAACGTGAAAGGCGAAAGGCGAAAGGCGAAAGACGAAAGGCGAAAGGCGAAAGGCGAAAGGCGAAAGGCGAAAGGCGAAAGGGGGAAGGCGAAAGGCGAAATGCGAAAGGCGAAAGGCAAAAGGCGAAAGGCGAAAGGCGAAAGGCGAAAGGCGAAAGGCGAAAGGCGAAAGGCGAAAGGCGAAAGGCGAAAGGCGAAAGGCGAAAGGCGAAAGGCGAAAGGCGAAAGGCGAAAAGCGAAAGGCGAAAGGCGGAAGGTGAAAGGCGAAAGGCGAAAGGCGAAAGGCGAAAGGCGAAGGGCGAGATGCAAAAGTCAAAATGCCTAAGGCAAAAGGAAAAACGATTTTCAAAACATGAAATAAAAATGGAGAAATTTAAAATGCCTAAAGCAAAAGAAAAAACGATATTCAAAAGATAATATACGAAAGTTGAAATTGAAAATGCGAAATGGAAAATTCGAAATTATAAATTCGTATTTCAAAATGCTAAAGGCGAAATGCGAAAGGCGAAAGACGAAAGGCGAAGGGCGAAAGTCGAAAGGCGAAAGGCGAAAGGCAAAAGGCGAAAGGCGAAAGGCGAAAGGCGAAAAGCGAAAGGCGAAAGGCGGAAGGTGAAAGGCGAAAGGCGAAAGGCGAAAGGAGAAAGACGAAAGGCGAAAGGCGAAAGGCGAAAGGCGAAAGGGGGAAGGCGAAAGGCGAAATGCGAAAGGCGAAAGGCAAAAGGCGAAAGGCGAAAGGCGAAAGGCGAAAGGCGAAAGGCGAAAGGCGAAAGGCGAAAGAGGGAAGGCGAAAGGCGAAATGCGAAAGGCGAAAGGCGAAAGGCAAAAGGCGAAAGGCGAAAGGCGAAAGGCGAAAGGCGAAAGGCGAAAGGCGAAAGGCGGAAGGCGAAAGGCGAAAGGCGAAATGCGAAAGGCGAAAGGCAAAAGGCGAAAGGCGAAAGGCGAAAGGCGAAAGGCGAAAGGCGAAAGGCGAAAGGCGAAAGGCGAAAGGCGAAAGGCGAAAGGCGAAAGAGGGAAGGCGAAAGGCGAAATGCGAAAGGCGAAAGGCAAAAGGCGAAAGGCGAAAGGCGAAAGGCGAAAGGCGAAAGGCGAAAGGCGAAAGGCGAAAGGCGGAAGGCGAAAGGCGAAAGGCGAAAGGCGAAATGCGAACGGCGAAAGGCGAAAGGCGAAAGGCGAAAGGCGAAAGGCGAAAGGCGAAAGGCGAAAGGCAAAAGGCGGAACGTGAAAGGCGAAAGGCGAAAGGCGAAAGGCGAAGGGCGAGATGCAAAAGTCAAAATGCCTAAGGCAAAAGGAAAAACAATTTTCAAAACATGAAATAAAAATGGAGAAATGTAAAATGCCTAAAGCAAAAGAGAAAACGATATTCAAAAGATAAACTACAAAAGTTGAAATTAAAAATGCGAAATGGAAAATTCGAAATTATAAATTTGAATTTCAAAATGCTAAAGGCGAAATGCGAAAAGCGAAAGACGAAAGGCGAAGGGCGAAAGTCGAAAGGCGAAAGGCGAAAGGCAAAAGGCGAAAGGCGAAAGGCGAAAGGCGAAAGGCGAAAGGTGAAAGGCGAAAGGCGAAAGGTGAAAGGCGAAAGGCGAAAGGCGAAAGGCGAAAGGCGAAAGGCGAAAGGCGAAAGGCGAAAGGCGAAAGGCGAAAGGCGAAAGGCGATAGGCGAAAGGCGAAAGGCGAAAGGCGAAAGGCGAAAGGCGAAAAGCGAAAGGCGAAAGGCGGAAGGCGAAAGGCGAAAGGCGAAAGGCGAAAGGCGAAATGCGAAAGGCGAAAGGCGAAAGGCGGAAGGCGAAAGGCGAAAGGCGAAAGGCGAAATGCGAAAGGCGAAAGGCGAAAGGCGAAAGGCGAAAGGCGGAAGGCGAAAGGCGAAAGGCGAAAAGCGAAAGGCGAAAGGCGAAAAGCGGAAGGCGAAAGGCGAAAAGCGAAGGGCGAGAGGCAAAAGTCAAAATGCCTAAGGCAAAAGGAAAAACGATTTTCAAATGAAAATGGAGAAATTTAAAATGCCTAAAGCAAAAGAAAAAACGATATTCAAAAGATAATATACAAAAGTTGAAATTGAAAATGCGAAATGGAAAATTCGAAATTGTAAATTCGTATTTCAAAATGCTAAAGGCGAAATGCGAAAGGCGAAAGACGAAACGCGAAGGGCGAAACTCGAAAGGCGAAAGGCAAAAGGCGAAAGGCGAAAGGCGAAAGGCGAAAGGCGAAAGGCGAAAGGCGAAAGGCGAAAGGTGAAAGGCGAAAGGAGAAAGGCGAAAGGCGAAAGGCGAAAGGCGAAAGGCGAAAGGCGAAAGGCGAAAGGCGAAAGGCGAAAGGCGAAAGGCGAAAGGCGAAAGGCGAAAGGCGAAAGGCGAAAGGCGAAAGGCAAAAGGCAAAAGGCGGAAGGCGAAAGGCGAAAGGCGAAAGGCGAAAGGCGTAAGGCGAAAGGCGAAAGGCGAAAGGCGAAAGGCGAAAGGCGAAAAGCGAAAGGCGAAAGGCGGAAGGTGAAAGGCGAAAGGCGAAAGGCGAAAGGCGAAAGGCGAAAGGCGAAAGGGGGAAGGCGAAAGGCGAAAGGCGAAAGGCCAAAGGCGAAATGCGAAAGGCGAAAGGCGAAAGGCGAACGGCGAAAGGCGAAAGGCGAAAGGCGAAAGGCGAAAGGCGAAGGGCGAGATGCAAAAGTCAAAATGCCTAAGGCAAAAGGAAAAACGATTTTCAAAACATGAAATAAAAATGGAGAAATTTAAAATGCCTAAAGCAAAAGAAAAAACGATATTCAAAAGATAATATACAAAAGTTGAAATTGAAAATGCGAAATGCAAAATTCGAAATTATAAATTCGTATTTCAAAATGCTAAAGGCGAAATGCGAAAGGCGAAAGACGAAAGGCGAAGGGTGAAAGTCGAAAGGCGAAAGGCGAAAGGCAAAAGGCGAAAGGCGAAAGGCGAAAGGCGAAAGGCGAAAGGCGAAAGGCGAAAGGGGGAAGGCGAAAGGCGAAAGGTGAAAGGCGAAAGGAGAAAGGCGAAAGGCGAAAGGCGAAAGGCGAAAGGCGAAAGGCAAAAGGCGGAAGGCGAAAGGCGGAAGGCGAAAGGCGAAAGGCGAAAGGCGAAAGGCGAAAGGCAAAAGGCGAAAGGCGAAAGGCGAAAGGCGAAAGGCGAAAGGCGAAAGGCGAAAGGCGAAAGGCGAAAGGCGAAAGGCGAGAGGCGAAAGGCGAAAGGCGGAAGGCGAAAGGCGAAAGGCGATAGGCGAAAGGCGAAAGGCGAAAGGCGAAAGGCGAAAGGCGAAAGGCGAAAGGCGAAAAGCGAAAGGCGGAAGGCGAAAGGCGAAAGGCGAAAGGCGAAAGGCGAAAGGCGGAAGGCGAAAGGCGAAAGGCGAAAGGCGAAATGCGAAAGGCGAAAGGCGAAAGGCGAAAGGCGAAAGGCGAAAGGCGAAAGGCGAAAGGCGAAAGGCGAAAGGCGAAAAGCGAAAGGCGAAAGGCGAAAAGCGGAAGGCGAAAGGCGAAAGGCGAAGGGCGAGAGGCAAAAGTCAAAATGCCTAAGGCAAAAGGAAAAACGATTTTCAAATGAAAATGGAGAAATTTAAAATGCCTAAAGCAAAAGAAAAAACGATATTCAAAAGATAATATACAAAAGTTGAAATTGAAAATGCGAAATGGAAAATTCGAAATTGTAAATTCGTATTTCAAAATGCTAAAGGCGAAATGCGAAAGGCGAAGGACGAAACGCGAAGGGCGAAACTCGAAAGGCGAAAGGCAAAAGGCGAAAGGCGAAAGGCGAAAGGCGAAAGGCGAAAGGCGAAAGGCGAAAGGTGAAAGGCGAAAGGAGAAAGGCGAAAGGCGAAAGGCGAAAGGCGAAAGGCGAAAGGCGAAAGGCGAAAGGCGAAAGGCGAAAGGCGAAGGGCGAAAGGCGAAAGGCGAAAGGCAAAAGGCGGAAGGTGAAAGGCGAAAGGCGAAAGGCGAAAGCGAAGGGCGAGATGCAAAAGTCAAAATGCCTAAGGCAAAAGGAAAAACAATTTTCAAAACATGAAATAAAAATGGAGAAATGTAAAATGCCTAAAGCAAAAGAAAAAACGATATTCAAAAGATAAAATACAAAAGTTGAAATTAAAAATGCGAAATGGAAAATTCGAAATTATAAATTTGTATTTCAAAATGCTAAAGGCGAAATGCGAAAAGCGAAAGACGAAAGGCGAAGGGCGAAATTCGAAAGGCGAAAGGCGAAAGGCAAAAGGCGAAAGGCGAAAGGCGAAAGGCGAAAAGCGAAAGGCGAAAGGCGGAACGTGAAAGGCGAAAGGCGAAAGACGAAAGGCGAAAGGCGAAAGGCGAAAGGCGAAAGGCGAAAGGCGAAAGGCAAAAGGCGGAAGGTGAAAGGCGAAAGGCGAAAGGCGAAAGGCGTAAGGCGAAAGGGGGAAGGCGAAATGCGAAAGGCGAAATGTGAAAGGCGAAAGGCGAAAGGCGAAAGGCGAAAAGCGAAAGGCGAAAGGCGAAAGGCGAAAAGCGAAAGGCGAAAGGCGGAAGGTGAAAGGCGAAAGGCGAAAGGCGAAAGGCGAAAGGCGAAGGGCGAGATGCAAAAGTCAAAATGCCTAAGGCAAAAGGAAAAACGATTTTCAAAACATGAAATAAAAATGGAGAAATTTAAAATGCCTAAAGCAAAAAAAAAACGATATTCAAAAGATAATATACAAAAGTTGAAATTGAAAATGCGAAATGGAAAATTCGAAATTATAAATTCGTATTTCAAAATGCTAAAGGCGAAATGCGAAAGGCGAAAGACGAAAGGCGAAGGGCGAAAGTCGAAAGGCGAAAGGCGAAAGGCAAAAGGCGAAAGGCGAAAGGCGAAAGGCGAAAAGCGAAAGGCGAAAGGCGGAAGGTGAAAGGCGAAAGGCGAAAGGCGAAAGACGAAAGGCGAAAGGCGAAAGGCGAAAGGCGAAAGGCGTAAGGCGAAAGGGGGAAGGCGAAATGCGAAAGGCGAAATGTGAAAGGCGAAAGGCGAAAGGCGAAAGGCGAAAGGCGAAAGGGGGAAGGCGAAATGCGAAAGGCGAAATGTGAAAGGCGAAAGGCGAAAGGCGAAAGGCGAAAGGCGAAAGGCGAAAGGCGAAAGGCGAAAGGCGAAGGGCGAAAGGCGAAAGGCGAAAGGCAAAAGGCGGAAGGTGAAAGGCGAAAGGCGAAAGGCGAAAGCGAAGGGCGAGATGCAAAAGTCAAAATGCCTAAGGCAAAAGGAAAAACAATTTTCAAAACATGAAATAAAAATGGAGAAATGTAAAATGCCTAAAGCAAAAGAAAAAACGATATTCAAAAGATAAAATACAAAAGTTGAAATTAAAAATGCGAAATGGAAAATTCGAAATTATAAATTTGTATTTCAAAATGCTAAAGGCGAAATGCGAAAAGCGAAAGACGAAAGGCGAAGGGCGAAATTCGAAAGGCGAAAGGCGAAAGGCAAAAGGCGAAAGGCGAAAGGCGAAAGGCGAAAAGCGAAAGGCGAAAGGCGGAACGTGAAAGGCGAAAGGCGAAAGGCGAAAGACGAAAGGCGAAAGGCGAAAGGCGAAAGGCGAAAGGCGAAAGGCGAAAGGCGAAAGGCGAAAGGCAAAAGGCGGAAGGTGAAAGGCGAAAGGCGAAAGGCGAAAGGCGAAAGGCGTAAGGCGAAAGGGGGAAGGCGAAATGCGAAAGGCGAAATGTGAAAGGCGAAAGGCGAAAGGCGAAAGGCGAAAAGCGAAAGGCGAAAGGCGAAAGGCGAAAAGCGAAAGGCGAAAGGCGGAAGGTGAAAGGCGAAAGGCGAAAGGCGAAAGGCGAAGGGCGAGATGCAAAAGTCAAAATGCCTAAGGCAAAAGGAAAAACGATTTTCAAAACATGAAATAAAAATGGAGAAATTTAAAATGCCTAAAGCAAAAGAAAAAACGATATTCAAAAGATAATATACAAAAGTTGAAATTGAAAATGCGAAATGCAAAATACGAAATTGTAAATTCTTATTTCAAAATGCTAAAGGCGAAATGCGAAAGGCGAAAGACGAAAGGCGAAGGGCGAAAGTCGAAAGGCGAAAGGTGAAAGGCAAAAGGCGAAAGGCGAAAGGCGAAAGGCGAAAGGTGAAAGGCGAAAGGCGAAAGCTGAAAGACGAAAGGCGAAAGGCGAAAGGCGAAAGGCGAAAGGCGTAAGGCGAAAGGGGGAAGGCGAAATGCGAAAGGCGAAATGTGAAAGGCGAAAGGCGAAAGGCGAAAGGCGAAAGGCGAAAGGCGAAAGGGGGAAGGCGAAATGCGAAAGGCGAAATGTGAAAGGCGAAAGGCGAAAGGCGAAAGGCGAAAGGCGAAAGGCGAAAGGCGAAAGGCGAAGGGCGAAAGGCGAAAGGCGAAAGGCAAAAGGCGGAAGGTGAAAGGCGAAAGGCGAAAGGCGAAAGCGAAGGGCGAGATGCAAAAGTCAAAATGCCTAAGGCAAAAGGAAAAACAATTTTCAAAACATGAAATAAAAATGGAGAAATGTAAAATGCCTAAAGCAAAAGAAAAAACGATATTCAAAAGATAAAATACAAAAGTTGAAATTAAAAATGCGAAATGGAAAATTCGAAATTATAAATTTGTATTTCAAAATGCTAAAGGCGAAATGCGAAAAGCGAAAGACGAAAGGCGAAGGGCGAAATTCGAAAGGCGAAAGGCGAAAGGCAAAAGGCGAAAGGCGAAATGTGAAAGGCGAAAGGCGAAAGGCGAAAGGCGAAAAGCGAAAGGCGAAAGGCGAAAGGCGAAAAGCGAAAGGCGAAAGGCGGAAGGTGAAAGGCGAAAGGCGAAAGGCGAAAGGCGAAAGGCGAAGGGCGAGATGCAAAAGTCAAAATGCCTAAGGCAAAAGGAAAAACGATTTTCAAAACATGAAATAAAAATGGAGAAATTTAAAATGCCTAAAGCAAAAGAAAAAACGATATTCAAAAGATAATATACAAAAGTTGAAATTGAAAATGCGAAATGGAAAATTCGAAATTATAAATTCGTATTTCAAAATGCTAAAGGCGAAATGCGAAAGGCGAAAGACGAAAGGCGAAGGGCGAAAGTCGAAAGGCGAAAGGCGAAAGGCAAAAGGCGAAAGGCGAAAGGCGAAAGGCGAAAAGCGAAAGGCGAAAGGCGGAAGGTGAAAGGCGAAAGGCGAAAGACGAAATGTGAAAGGCGAAAGGCGAAAGGCGAAAGGCGAAAAGCGAAAGGCGAAAGGCGGAACGTGAAAGGCGAAAGGCGAAAGGCGAAAGACGAAAGGCGAAAGGCGAAAGGCGAAAGGCGAAAGGCGAAAGGCGAAAGGCAAAAGGCGGAAGGTGAAAGGCGAAAGGCGAAAGGCGAAAGGCGTAAGGCGAAAGGGGGAAGGCGAAATGCGAAAGGCGAAATGTGAAAGGCGAAAGGCGAAAGGCGAAAGGCGAAAAGCGAAAGGCGAAAGGCGAAAGGCGAAAAGCGAAAGGCGAAAGGCGGAAGGTGAAAGGCGAAAGGCGAAAGGCGAAAGGCGAAAGGCGAAGGGCGAGATGCAAAAGTCAAAATGCCTAAGGCAAAAGGAAAAACGATTTTCAAAACATGAAATAAAAATGGAGAAATTTAAAATGCCTAAAGCAAAAGAAAAAACGATATTCAAAAGATAATATACAAAAGTTGAAATTGAAAATGCGAAATGGAAAATTCGAAATTATAAATTCGTATTTCAAAATGCTAAAGGCGAAATGCGAAAGGCGAAAGACGAAAGGCGAAGGGCGAAAGTCGAAAGGCGAAAGGCGAAAGGCAAAAGGCGAAAGGCGAAAGGCGAAAGGCGAAAAGCGAAAGGCGAAAGGCGGAAGGTGAAAGGCGAAAGGCGAAAGGCGAAAGACGAAATGTGAAAGGCGAAAGGCGAAAGGCGAAAGGCGAAAAGCGAAAGGCGAAAGGCGGAAGGTGAAAGGCGAAAGGCGAAAGGCGAAAGGCGAAAGGCGAAAGGCGAAAGGGGGAAGGCGAAATGCGAAAGGCGAAATGTGAAAGGCGAAAGGCGAAAGGCGAAAGGCGAAAGGCGAAAGGCGAAAGGCGAAAGGCGAAAGGCGAAAGGCGAAAGGCGAAGGGCGAAAGGCGAAAGGCGAAAGGCAAAAGGCGGAAGGTGAAAGGCGAAAGGCGAAAGGCGAAAGCGAAGGGCGAGATGCAAAAGTCAAAATGCCTAAGGCAAAAGGAAAAACAATTTTCAAAACATGAAATAAAAATGGAGAAATGTAAAATGCCTAAAGCAAAAGAAAAAACGATATTCAAAAGATAAAATACAAAAGTTGAAATTAAAAATGCGAAATGGAAAATTCGAAATTATAAATTTGTATTTCAAAATGCTAAAGGCGAAATGCGAAAAGCGAAAGACGAAAGGCGAAGGGCGAAATTCGAAAGGCGAAAGGCGAAAGGCAAAAGGCGAAAGGCGAAAGGCGAAAGGCGAAAAGCGAAAGGCGAAAGGCGGAACGTGAAAGGCGAAAGGCGAAAGGCGAAAGACGAAAGGCGAAAGGCGAAAGGCGAAAGGCGAAAGGCGAAAGGCGAAAGGCGAAAGGCGAAAGGCGAAAGGCGAAAGGCAAAAGGCGGAAGGTGAAAGGCGAAAGGCGAAAGGCGAAAGGCGAAAGGCGTAAGGCGAAAGGGGGAAGGCGAAATGCGAAAGGCGAAATGTGAAAGGCGAAAGGCGAAAGGCGAAAGGCGAAAAGCGAAAGGCGAAAGGCGAAAGGCGAAAAGCGAAAGGCGAAAGGCGGAAGGTGAAAGGCGAAAGGCGAAAGGCGAAAGGCGAAGGGCGAGATGCAAAAGTCAAAATGCCTAAGGCAAAAGGAAAAACGATTTTCAAAACATGAAATAAAAATGGAGAAATTTAAAATGCCTAAAGCAAAAGAAAAAACGATATTCAAAAGATAATATACAAAAGTTGAAATTGAAAATGCGAAATGCAAAATACGAAATTGTAAATTCTTATTTCAAAATGCTAAAGGCGAAATGCGAAAGGCGAAAGACGAAAGGCGAAGGGCGAAAGTCGAAAGGCGAAAGGTGAAAGGCAAAAGGCGAAAGGCGAAAGGCGAAAGGCGAAAGGTGAAAGGCGAAAGGCGAAAGCTGAAAGACGAAAGGCGAAAGGCGAAAGGCGAAAGGCGAAAGGCGTAAGGCGAAAGGGGGAAGGCGAAATGCGAAAGGCGAAATGTGAAAGGCGAAAGGCGAAAGGCGAAAGGCGAAAAGCGAAAGGCGAAAGGCGGAAGCTGAAAGGCGAAAGGCGAAAGGCGAAAGGCGAAAGGCGAAAGGGGGAAGGCGAAATGCGAAAGGCGAAATGTGAAAGGCGAAAGGCGAAAGGCGAAAGGCGAAAGGCGAAAGGCGAAAGGCGAAAGGCGAAAGGCGAAGGGCGAAAGGCGAAAGGCGAAAGGCAAAAGGCGGAAGGTGAAAGGCGAAAGGCGAAAGGCGAAAGCGAAGGGCGAGATGCAAAAGTCAAAATGCCTAAGGCAAAAGGAAAAACAATTTTCAAAACATGAAATAAAAATGGAGAAATGTAAAATGCCTAAAGCAAAAGAAAAAACGATATTCAAAAGATAAAATACAAAAGTTGAAATTAAAAATGCGAAATGGAAAATTCGAAATTATAAATTTGTATTTCAAAATGCTAAAGGCGAAATGCGAAAAGCGAAAGACGAAAGGCGAAGGGCGAAATTCGAAAGGCGAAAGGCGAAAGGCAAAAGGCGAAAGGCGAAAGGCGAAAGGCGAAAGGCGAAAAGCGAAAGGCGGAACGTGAAAGGCGAAAGGCGAAAGGCGAAAGACGAAAGGCGAAAGGCGAAAGGCGAAAGGCGAAAGGGGGAAGGCGAAAGGCGAAAGGCGAAATGCGAAAGGCGAAAGGCAAAAGGCGAAAGGCGAAAGGCGAAAGGCGAAAGGCGAAAGGCGAAAGGCGAAAGGCGAAAGGCGAAAGGCGAAAGGCGAAAGGCGAAAAGCGAAAGGCGAAAGGCGGAAGGTGAAAGGCGAAAGGCGAAAGGCGAAAGGCGAAAGGCGAAGGGCGAGATGCAAAAGTCAAAATGCCTAAGGCAAAAGGAAAAACGATTTTCAAAACATGAAATAAAAATGGAGAAATTTAAAATGCCTAAAGCAAAAGAAAAAACGATATTCAAAAGATAATATACGAAAGTTGAAATTGAAAATGCGAAATGGAAAATTCGAAATTATAAATTCGTATTTCAAAATGCGAAATGCGAAAGGCGAAAGACGAAAGGCGAAGGGCGAAAGTCGAAAGGCGAAAGGCGAAAGGCAAAAGGCGAAAGGCGAAAGGCGAAAGGCGAAAAGCGAAAGGCGAAAGGCGGAAGGTGAAAGGTGAAAGGCGAAAGGCGAAAGGCGAAAGGCGAAAGACGAAAGGCGAAAGGCGAAAGGCGAAAGGCGAAAGGCGAAAGGGGGAAGGCGAAAGGCGAAATGCGAAAGGCGAAAGGCAAAAGGCGAAAGGCGAAAGGCGAAAGGCGAAAGGCGAAAGGCGAAAGGCGAAAGGCGAAAGGCGAAAGGCGAAAAAGGGAAGGCGAAAGGCGAAATGCGAAAGGCGAAAGGCAAAAGGCGAAAGGCGAAAGGCGAAAGGCGAAAGGCGAAAGGCGAAAGGCGAAAGGCGAAAGGCGGAAGGCGAAAGGCGAAAGGCGAAATGCGAAAGGCGAAAGGCAAAAGGCGAAAGGCGAAAGGCGAAAGGCGAAAGGCGAAAGGCGAAAGGCGAAAGGCGAAAGGCGAAAGGCGAAAGGCGAAAGGCGAAAGGCGAAAGGCGAAAGGCGAAAGGCGAAAGAGGGAAGGCGAAAGGCGAAATGCGAAAGGCGAAAGGCAAAAGGCGAAAGGCGAAAGGCGAAAGGCGAAAGGCGAAAGGCGAAAGGCGAAAGGCGAAAGGCGAAAGGCGGAAGGCGAAAGGCGAAAGGCGAAAGGCGAAATGCGAACGGCGAAAGGCGAAAGGCGAAAGGCGAAAGGCGAAAGGCGAAAGGCGAAAGGCAAAAGGCGGAACGTGAAAGGCGAAAGGCGAAAGGCGAAAGGCGAAGGGCGAGATGCAAAAGTCAAAATGCCTAAGGCAAAAGGAAAAACAATTTTCAAAACATGAAATAAAAATGGAGAAATGTAAAATGCCTAAAGCAAAAGAGAAAACGATATTCAAAAGATAAACTACAAAAGTTGAAATTAAAAATGCGAAATGGAAAATTCGAAATTATAAATTTGAATTTCAAAATGCTAAAGGCGAAATGCGAAAAGCGAAAGACGAAAGGCGAAGGGCGAAAGTCGAAAGGCGAAAGGCGAAAGGCAAAAGGCGAAAGGCGAAAGGCGAAAGGCGAAAGGCGAAAGGCGAAAGGTGAAAGGCGAAAGGCGAAAGGTGAAAGGCGAAAGGCGAAAGGCGAAAGGCGAAAGGCGAAAGGCGAAAGGCGAAAGGCGAAAGGCGAAAGGCGAAAGGCGAAAGGCGAAAGGCGATAGGCGAAAGGCGAAAGGCGAAAGGCGAAAGGCGAAAGGCGAAAAGCGAAAGGCGAAAGGCGGAAGGCGAAAGGCGAAAGGCGAAAGGCGAAAGGCGAAAGGCGAAATGCGAAAGGCGAAAGGCGAAAGGCGGAAGGCGAAAGGCGAAAGGCGAAAGGCGAAATGCGAAAGGCGAAAGGCGAAAGGCGAAAGGCGAAAGGCGGAAGGCGAAAGGCGAAAGGCGAAAAGCGAAAGGCGAAAGGCGAAAAGCGGAAGGCGAAAGGCGAAAAGCGAAGGGCGAGAGGCAAAAGTCAAAATGCCTAAGGCAAAAGGAAAAACGATTTTCAAATGAAAATGGAGAAATTTAAAATGCCTAAAGCAAAAGAAAAAACGATATTCAAAAGATAATATACAAAAGTTGAAATTGAAAATGCGAAATGGAAAATTCGAAATTGTAAATTCGTATTTCAAAATGCTAAAGGCGAAATGCGAAAGGCGAAAGACGAAACGCGAAGGGCGAAACTCGAAAGGCGAATGGCAAAAGGCGAAAGGCGAAAGGCGAAAGGCGAAAGGCGAAAGGCGAAAGGCGAAAGGTGAAAGGCGAAAGGAGAAAGGCGAAAGGCGAAAGGCGAAAGGCGAAAGGCGAAAGGCGAAAGGCGAAAGGCGAAAGGCGAAAGGCGAAAGGCGAAAGGCAAAAGGCAAAAGGCGGAAGGCGAAAGGCGAAAGGCGAAAGGCGAAAGGCGTAAGGCGTAAGGCGAAAGGCGAAAGGCGAAAGGCGAAAGGCGAAAGGCGAAAAGCGAAAGGCGAAAGGCGGAAGGTGAAAGGCGAAAGGCGAAAGGCGAAAGGCGAAAGGCGAAAGGCGAAAGGGGGAAGGCGAAAGGCGAAAGGCGAAAGGCGAAAGGCGAAATGCGAAAGGCGAAAGGCGAACGGCGAAAGGCGAAAGGCGAAAGGCGAAAGGCGAAAGGCGAAGGGCGAGATGCAAAAGTCAAAATGCCTAAGGCAAAAGGAAAAACGATTTTCAAAACATGAAATAAAAATGGAGAAATTTAAAATGCCTAAAGCAAAAGAAAAAACGATATTCAAAAGATAATATACAAAAGTTGAAATTGAAAATGCGAAATGCAAAATTCGAAATTATAAATTCGTATTTCAAAATGCTAAAGGCGAAATGCGAAAGGCGAAAGACGAAAGGCGAAGTGTGAAAGTCGAAAGGCGAAAGGCGAAAGGCAAAAGGCGAAAGGCGAAAGGCGAAAGGCGAAAGGCGAAAGGCGAAAGGGGGAAGGCGAAAGGCGAAAGGTGAAAGGCGAAAGGAGAAAGGCGAAAGGCGAAAGGCGAAAGGCGAAAGGCGAAAGGCAAAAGGCGGAAGGCGAAAGGCGGAAGGCGAAAGGCGAAAGGCGAAAGGCGAAAGGCGAAAGGCAAAAGGCGAAAGGCGAAAGGCGAAAGGCGAAAGGCGAAAGGCGAAAGGCGAAATGCGAAAGGCGAAAGCGAAAGGCGAAAGGCGAAAGGCGAAAGGCGAAAGGCGAAAGGCGAAAGGCGAAAGGTGAAAGGCGCAAGGTGAAAGGCGAAAGGCGAAGGGCGAAAGGCAAAAGGCGAAAGGCGAAAGGCGACAGGCGAAAGGCGAAAGGCGAAAGGCAAAACGCGAAAGGCGAAAGGCTAAAGGCGAAATGCGAATGGCGAAAGGCGAAAGGCGAAAGGCGAAAGGCGAAAGGTAAAAGGCGAAAGGCGAAAGGCGAAAGGCGAAAGGCGAAAGCGAAAGCGAAAGGCGAAAGGCGAAAGGCGAAAGGCGAACGGCAAAAGGCGAAAGGCGGAAGGCGAAAGGCGAAAGGCGAACGGCAAAAGGCCAAAGGCGGAAGGCGAAAGGCGAAAGGTGAAAGGCGAAAGGCGAAAGGCGAAAGGCGAAAGGCGAAATGCGAAAGGCGAAAGGCGAAAGGCGAAAGGCGAAAGGTGAAAGGCGAAAGGCGAAAGGCGAAAGGCGAAAGGCGAAAGGCGAAAGGCGAAAGGCGAAAGGCGAAAGGCGAAAGGCGAAAGGCGAAAGGCGAAAGGCGAAAGGCGAAAGGCGAAAGGCGAAAGGCGAAAGGCGAAAGGTGAAAGGCGAAAGGCGAAAGGCGAAAGGCGAAAGGCGAAAGGCGAAAGGCGGAAGGCGAAAGGCGAAAGGCGAAAGGCGAAAGGCGAAAGGCAAAAGGCGAAAGGCGAAAGGCGAAAGGCGAAAGGCGAAAGGCGAAATGCGAAAGGCGAAAGGCGAAAGGCGAAAGGCGAAAGGTGAAAGGCGGAAGGTGAAAGGCGAAAGGCGAAGGGCGAAAGGCAAAATGCGAAAGGCGAAAGGCGAAAGGCGAAAGGCGAAAGGCGAAAGGCGAAAGGCGAAAGGCGAAAGGCGAAAGGCGAAAGGCGAAAGGCGAAAGACGAAAGGCGAAAGGCGAAAGGCGAAAGGCGAAAGGCGAAAGGCGGAAGGCGAAAGGCGAAAGGCGGAAGGCGAAAGGCGACAGGCGAAAGGCGAAAGGCGAAAGGCGAAAGGCGAAAGGCGAAAGGCGAAAGGTGAAAGGCGAAAGGCGAAAGGCGAAAGGCGAAAGGCGAAAGGCGAAAGGCGAAAGGCGAAAGGCGAAAGGCGAAAGGCGAAAGGCGAAAGGCGAAAGGCGAAAGGCGAAAGGCGAAAGGCGAAAGGCGAAAGGCGAAAGGCGAAAGGCGAAAGGCGAAAGGCGAAAGGCGAAAGGCGGAAGGCGAAAGGCGAAAGGTGAAAGGCGAAAGGCGAAAGGCGAAAGGCGAAAGGCGAAAGGCGAAAGGCGAAAGGCGAAAGGCGAAAGGCGAAAGGCGAAAGGCGAAAGGCGAAAGGCGAAAGGCGAAAGGCGAAAGGCGAAAGGCGAAAGGCGAAAGTCGAAAGGCGAAAGGCGAAAGGCGAAAGGCGGAAGGCGAAAGGCGAAAGGCGAAAGGCAAAAGGCGAAAGGCGAAAGGCGAAAGGCGAAAGGCGAAAGGCGAAAGGCGAAATGCGAAAGGCGAAAGCGAAAGGCGAAAGGCGAAAGGCGAAAGGCGAAAGGTGAAAGGCGGAAGGTGAAAGGCGAAAGGATAAGGGCGAAAAGCAAAAGGCGAAAGGCGAAAGGCGAAAGGCGAAAGGCGAAATGCGAATGGCGGAAGGCGAAAGGCGAAAGGCGAAAGGCGAAAGGCGAAAGGCAAAAGGCGAAAGGCGAAAGGCGTAAGCGAAAGGCGAAATGCGAAATGTGAAAGGCGGAAGGCGAAAGGCAAAAGGCGAAAGGCGAAAGGCGAAATGAGAAAGGCGAAAGCGAAAGGCGAAAGGCGAAAGGCGAAAGGCGAAAGGCGAAAGGCGGAAGACGAAAGGCGAAAGGTGAAAGGCGAAAGGCGAAAGGCGAAAGGCGAAAGGCGGAAGGCGAAAGGCGAAAGGTGAAAGGCGAAAGGCGAAAGGCGGAAGGCGAAGGGCGAAAGGCGAAAGGCGAAAGGCGAAAGGCGAAATGCGAAAGGCGAAAGGCGAAAGGCGAAAGGTGAAAGGCGAAAGGCGAAAGGCGAAATGCGGAAGGTGAAAGGCGAAAGGCGAAAGGCGAAAGGTGAAAGGCGAAAGGCGAAAGGTGAAAGGCGGAAGGTGAAAGGCGAAAGGATAAGGGCGAAAGGCAAAAGGCGAAAGGCGAAAGGCGAAAGGCGAAAGGCGAAAGGCGAAAGGCGAAAGGCGAAAGGCGAAAGGCGAATGGCGGAAGGCGAAAGGCGAAAGGCGAAAGGCGAAAGGCAAAAGGCGAAAGGCGAAAGGCGAAAGGAGTAAGCGAAAGGCGAAATGCGAAATGTGAAAGGCGGAAGGCGAAAGGCAAAAGGCGAAAGGCGAAAGGCGAAATGCGAAAGGCGAAAGCGAAAGGCGAAAGGCGAAAGGCGAAAGGCGAAAGGCGAAAAGCGAAAGGCGAAAGGCGAAAGGCGAAAGGCGAAAGGCGGAAGACGAAAGGCGAAAGTTGAAAGGCGAAAGGCGAAAGGCGAAAGGCGGAAGGCGAAAGGCGAAAGGCGAAAGGCGAAAGGCGAAAGGCGAAAAGCGAAAGGCGAAAGGCGGAAGGTGAAAGGCGAAAGGCGAAAGGCGAAAGACGAAATGTGAAAGGCGAAAGGCGAAAGGCGAAAGGCGAAAAGCGAAAGGCGAAAGGCGGAAGGTGAAAGGCGAAAGGCGAAAGGCGAAAGGCGAAAGGCGAAAGGCGAAAGGCGAAAGGGGGAAGGCGAAATGCGAAAGGCGAAATGTGAAAGGCGAAAGGCGAAAGGCGAAAGGCGAAAGGCGAAAGGCGAAAGGCGAAAGGCGAAAGGCGAAAGGCGAAGGGCGAAAGGCGAAAGGCGAAAGGCAAAAGGCGGAAGGTGAAAGGCGAAAGGCGAAAGGCGAAAGCGAAGGGCGAGATGCAAAAGTCAAAATGCCTAAGGCAAAAGGAAAAACAATTTTCAAAACATGAAATAAAAATGGAGAAATGTAAAATGCCTAAAGCAAAAGAAAAAACGATATTCAAAAGATAAAATACAAAAGTTGAAATTAAAAATGCGAAATGGAAAATTCGAAATTATAAATTTGTATTTCAAAATGCTAAAGGCGAAATGCGAAAAGCGAAAGACGAAAGGCGAAGGGCGAAATTCGAAAGGCGAAAGGCGAAAGGCAAAAGGCGAAAGGCGAAAGGCGAAAGGCGAAAAGCGAAAGGCGAAAGGCGGAACGTGAAAGGCGAAAGGCGAAAGGCGAAAGACGAAAGGCGAAAGGCGAAAGGCGAAAGGCGAAAGGCGAAAGGCGAAAGGCGAAAGGCGAAAGGCGAAAGGCGAAAGGCAAAAGGCGGAAGGTGAAAGGCGAAAGGCGAAAGGCGAAAGGCGAAAGGCGTAAGGCGAAAGGGGGAAGGCGAAATGCGAAAGGCGAAATGTGAAAGGCGAAAGGCGAAAGGCGAAAGGCGAAAGGCGAAAGGCGAAAGGCGAAAGGCGAAAGGCGAAAGGCGAAGGGCGAAAGGCGAAAGGCGAAAGGCAAAAGGCGGAAGGTGAAAGGCGAAAGGCGAAAGGCGAAAAGCGAAAGGCGAAAGGCGGAAGGTGAAAGGCGAAAGGCGAAAGGCGAAAGACGAAATGTGAAAGGCGAAAGGCGAAAGGCGAAAGGCGAAAAGCGAAAGGCGAAAGGCGTAAGGCGAAAGGGGGAAGGCGAAATGCGAAAGGCGAAATGTGAAAGGCGAAAGGCGAAAGGCGAAAGGCGAAAGGCGAAAGGCGAAAGGCGAAAGGCGAAAGGCGAAAGGCGAAGGGCGAAAGGCGAAAGGCGAAAGGCAAAAGGCGGAAGGTGAAAGGCGAAAGGCGAAAGGCGAAAAGCGAAAGGCGAAAGGCGGAAGGTGAAAGGCGAAAGGCGAAAGGCGAAAGACGAAATGTGAAAGGCGAAAGGCGAAAGGCGAAAGGCGAAAAGCGAAAGGCGAAAGGCGGAAGGTGAAAGGCGAAAGGCGAAAGGCGAAAGGCGAAAGGCGAAAGGCGAAAGGGGGAAGGCGAAATGCGAAAGGCGAAATGTGAAAGGCGAAAGGCGAAAGGCGAAAGGCGAAAGGCGAAAGGCGAAAGGCGAAAGGCGAAAGGCGAAAGGCGAAGGGCGAAAGGCGAAAGGCGAAAGGCAAAAGGCGGAAGGTGAAAGGCGAAAGGCGAAAGGCGAAAGCGAAGGGCGAGATGCAAAAGTCAAAATGCCTAAGGCAAAAGGAAAAACAATTTTCAAAACATGAAATAAAAATGGAGAAATGTAAAATGCCTAAAGCAAAAGAAAAAACGATATTCAAAAGATAAAATACAAAAGTTGAAATTAAAAATGCGAAATGGAAAATTCGAAATTATAAATTCGTATTTCAAAATGCTAAAGGCGAAATGCGAAAGGCGAAAGACGAAAGGCGAAGGGCGAAAGTCGAAAGGCGAAAGGCGAAAGGCAAAAGGCGAAAGGCGAAAGGCGAAAGGCGAAAAGCGAAAGGCGAAAGGCGGAAGGTGAAAGGCGAAAGGCGAAAGGCGAAAGACGAAATGTGAAAGGCGAAAGGCGAAAGGCGAAAGGCGAAAAGCGAAAGGCGAAAGGCGGAAGGTGAAAGGCGAAAGGCGAAAGGCGAAAGGCGAAAGGGGGAAGGCGAAATGCGAAAGGCGAAATGTGAAAGGCGAAAGGCGAAAGGCGAAAGGCGAAAGGCGAAAGGCGAAAGGCGAAAGGCGAAAGGCGAAAGGCGAAGGGCGAAAGGCGAAAGGCGAAAGGCAAAAGGCGGAAGGTGAAAGGCGAAAGGCGAAAGGCGAAAGCGAAGGGCGAGATGCAAAAGTCAAAATGCCTAAGGCAAAAGGAAAAACAATTTTCAAAACATGAAATAAAAATGGAGAAATGTAAAATGCCTAAAGCAAAAGAAAAAACGATATTCAAAAGATAAAATACAAAAGTTGAAATTAAAAATGCGAAATGGAAAATTCGAAATTATAAATTTGTATTTCAAAATGCTAAAGGCGAAATGCGAAAAGCGAAAGACGAAAGGCGAAGGGCGAAATTCGAAAGGCGAAAGGCGAAAGGCAAAAGGCGAAAGGCGAAAGGCGAAAGGCGAAAAGCGAAAGGCGAAAGGCGGAACGTGAAAGGCGAAAGGCGAAAGGCGAAAGACGAAAGGCGAAAGGCGAAAGGCGAAAGGCGAAAGGCGAAAGGCGAAAGGCGAAAGGCGAAAGGCGAAAGGCGAAAGGCAAAAGGCGGAAGGTGAAAGGCGAAAGGCGAAAGGCGAAAGGCGAAAGGCGTAAGGCGAAAGGGGGAAGGCGAAATGCGAAAGGCGAAATGTGAAAGGCGAAAGGCGAAAGGCGAAAGGCGAAAAGCGAAAGGCGAAAGGCGAAAGGCGAAAAGCGAAAGGCGAAAGGCGGAAGGTGAAAGGCGAAAGGCGAAAGGCGAAAGGCGAAGGGCGAGATGCAAAAGTCAAAATGCCTAAGGCAAAAGGAAAAACGATTTTCAAAACATGAAATAAAAATGGAGAAATTTAAAATGCCTAAAGCAAAAGAAAAAACGATATTCAAAAGATAATATACAAAAGTTGAAATTGAAAATGCGAAATGCAAAATACGAAATTGTAAATTCTTATTTCAAAATGCTAAAGGCGAAATGCGAAAGGCGAAAGACGAAAGGCGAAGGGCGAAAGTCGAAAGGCGAAAGGTGAAAGGCAAAAGGCGAAAGGCGAAAGGCGAAAGGCGAAAGGTGAAAGGCGAAAGGCGAAAGCTGAAAGACGAAAGGCGAAAGGCGAAAGGCGAAAGGCGAAAGGCGTAAGGCGAAAGGGGGAAGGCGAAATGCGAAAGGCGAAATGTGAAAGGCGAAAGGCGAAAGGCGAAAGGCGAAAAGCGAAAGGCGAAAGGCGGAAGGTGAAAGGCGAAAGGCGAAAGGCGAAAGGCGAAAGGCGAAAGGCGAAAGGGGGAAGGCGAAATGCGAAAGGCGAAATGTGAAAGGCGAAAGGCGAAAGGCGAAAGGCGAAAGGCGAAAGGCGAAAGGCGAAAGGCGAAAGGCGAAGGGCGAAAGGCGAAAGGCGAAAGGCAAAAGGCGGAAGGTGAAAGGCGAAAGGCGAAAGGCGAAAGCGAAGGGCGAGATGCAAAAGTCAAAATGCCTAAGGCAAAAGGAAAAACAATTTTCAAAACATGAAATAAAAATGGAGAAATGTAAAATGCCTAAAGCAAAAGAAAAAACGATATTCAAAAGATAAAATACAAAAGTTGAAATTAAAAATGCGAAATGGAAAATTCGAAATTATAAATTTGTATTTCAAAATGCTAAAGGCGAAATGCGAAAAGCGAAAGACGAAAGGCGAAGGGCGAAATTCGAAAGGCGAAAGGCGAAAGGCAAAAGGCGAAAGGCGAAAGGCGAAAGGCGAAAGGCGAAAAGCGAAAGGCGGAACGTGAAAGGCGAAAGGCGAAAGGCGAAAGACGAAAGGCGAAAGGCGAAAGGCGAAAGGCGAAAGGGGGAAGGCGAAAGGCGAAAGGCGAAATGCGAAAGGCGAAAGGCAAAAGGCGAAAGGCGAAAGGCGAAAGGCGAAAGGCGAAAGGCGAAAGGCGAAAGGCGAAAGGCGAAAGGCGAAAGGCGAAAGGCGAAAAGCGAAAGGCGAAAGGCGGAAGGTGAAAGGCGAAAGGCGAAAGGCGAAAGGCGAAAGGCGAAGGGCGAGATGCAAAAGTCAAAATGCCTAAGGCAAAAGGAAAAACGATTTTCAAAACATGAAATAAAAATGGAGAAATTTAAAATGCCTAAAGCAAAAGAAAAAACGATATTCAAAAGATAATATACGAAAGTTGAAATTGAAAATGCGAAATGGAAAATTCGAAATTATAAATTCGTATTTCAAAATGCGAAATGCGAAAGGCGAAAGACGAAAGGCGAAGGGCGAAAGTCGAAAGGCGAAAGGCGAAAGGCAAAAGGCGAAAGGCGAAAGGCGAAAGGCGAAAAGCGAAAGGCGAAAGGCGGAAGGTGAAAGGTGAAAGGCGAAAGGCGAAAGGCGAAAGACGAAAGGCGAAAGGCGAAAGGCGAAAGGCGAAAGGCGAAAGGGGGAAGGCGAAAGGCGAAATGCGAAAGGCGAAAGGCAAAAGGCGAAAGGCGAAAGGCGAAAGGCGAAAGGCGAAAGGCGAAAGGCGAAAGGCGAAAGGCGAAAGGCGAAAGAGGGAAGGCGAAAGGCGAAATGCGAAAGGCGAAAGGCAAAAGGCGAAAGGCGAAAGGCGAAAGGCGAAAGGCGAAAGGCGAAAGGCGAAAGGCGAAAGGCGAAAGGCGGAAGGCGAAAGGCGAAAGGCGAAATGCGAAAGGCGAAAGGCAAAAGGCGAAAGGCGAAAGGCGAAAGGCGAAAGGCGAAAGGCGAAAGGCGAAAGGCGAAAGGCGAAAGGCGAAAGGCGAAAGGCGAAAGGCGAAAGGCGAAAGGCGAAAGGCGAAAGAGGGAAGGCGAAAGGCGAAATGCGAAAGGCGAAAGGCAAAAGGCGAAAGGCGAAAGGCGAAAGGCGAAAGGCGAAAGGCGAAAGGCGAAAGGCGAAAGGCGGAAGGCGAAAGGCGAAAGGCGAAAGGCGAAATGCGAACGGCGAAAGGCGAAAGGCGAAAGGCGAAAGGCGAAAGGCGAAAGGCGAAAGGCGAAAGGCAAAAGGCGGAACGTGAAAGGCGAAAGGCGAAAGGCGAAAGGCGAAGGGCGAGATGCAAAAGTCAAAATGCCTAAGGCAAAAGGAAAAACAATTTTCAAAACATGAAATAAAAATGGAGAAATGTAAAATGCCTAAAGCAAAAGAGAAAACGATATTCAAAAGATAAACTACAAAAGTTGAAATTAAAAATGCGAAATGGAAAATTCGAAATTATAAATTTGAATTTCAAAATGCTAAAGGCGAAATGCGAAAAGCGAAAGACGAAAGGCGAAGGGCGAAAGTCGAAAGGCGAAAGGCGAAAGGCAAAAGGCGAAAGGCGAAAGGCGAAAGGCGAAAGGCGAAAGGCGAAAGGTGAAAGGCGAAAGGCGAAAGGTGAAAGGCGAAAGGCGAAAGGCGAAAGGCGAAAGGCGAAAGGCGAAAGGCGAAAGGCGAAAGGCGAAAGGCGAAAGGCGAAAGGCGAAAGGCGAAAGGCGAAAGGCGATAGGCGAAAGGCGAAAGGCGAAAGGCGAAAGGCGAAAGGCGAAAAGCGAAAGGCGAAAGGCGGAAGGCGAAAGGCGAAAGGCGAAAGGCGAAAGGCGAAAGGCGAAATGCGAAAGGCGAAAGGCGAAAGGCGGAAGGCGAAAGGCGAAAGGCGAAAGGCGAAATGCGAAAGGCGAAAGGCGAAAGGCGAAAGGCGAAAGGCGGAAGGCGAAAGGCGAAAGGCGAAAAGCGAAAGGCGAAAGGCGAAAAGCGGAAGGCGAAAGGCGAAAAGCGAAGGGCGAGAGGCAAAAGTCAAAATGCCTAAGGCAAAAGGAAAAACGATTTTCAAATGAAAATGGAGAAATTTAAAATGCCTAAAGCAAAAGAAAAAACGATATTCAAAAGATAATATACAAAAGTTGAAATTGAAAATGCGAAATGGAAAATTCGAAATTGTAAATTCGTATTTCAAAATGCTAAAGGCGAAATGCGAAAGGCGAAAGACGAAACGCGAAGGGCGAAACTCGAAAGGCGAATGGCAAAAGGCGAAAGGCGAAAGGCGAAAGGCGAAAGGCGAAAGGCGAAAGGCGAAAGGTGAAAGGCGAAAGGAGAAAGGCGAAAGGCGAAAGGCGAAAGGCGAAAGGCGAAAGGCGAAAGGCGAAAGGCGAAAGGCGAAAGGCGAAAGGCGAAAGGCGAAAGGCAAAAGGCAAAAGGCGGAAGGCGAAAGGCGAAAGGCGAAAGGCGAAAGGCGTAAGGCGTAAGGCGAAAGGCGAAAGGCGAAAGGCGAAAGGCGAAAGGCGAAAAGCGAAAGGCGAAAGGCGGAAGGTGAAAGGCGAAAGGCGAAAGGCGAAAGGCGAAAGGCGAAAGGCGAAAGGGGGAAGGCGAAAGGCGAAAGGCGAAAGGCGAAAGGCGAAATGCGAAAGGCGAAAGGCGAACGGCGAAAGGCGAAAGGCGAAAGGCGAAAGGCGAAAGGCGAAGGGCGAGATGCAAAAGTCAAAATGCCTAAGGCAAAAGGAAAAACGATTTTCAAAACATGAAATAAAAATGGAGAAATTTAAAATGCCTAAAGCAAAAGAAAAAACGATATTCAAAAGATAATATACAAAAGTTGAAATTGAAAATGCGAAATGCAAAATTCGAAATTATAAATTCGTATTTCAAAATGCTAAAGGCGAAATGCGAAAGGCGAAAGACGAAAGGCGAAGTGTGAAAGTCGAAAGGCGAAAGGCGAAAGGCAAAAGGCGAAAGGCGAAAGGCGAAAGGCGAAAGGCGAAAGGCGAAAGGCGAAAGGCGAAAGGGGGAAGGCGAAAGGCGAAAGGTGAAAGGCGAAAGGAGAAAGGCGAAAGGCGAAAGGCGAAAGGCGAAAGGCGAAAGGCAAAAGGCGG
Organism: Dioctria rufipes; assembly: GCA_963924295.1. NCBI lineage: Eukaryota > Metazoa > Arthropoda > Insecta > Diptera > Asilidae > Dioctria > Dioctria rufipes. The sequence continues at coordinate 311,994 of CAWUPM010000665.1, read as the reverse complement.
AAGGCGAAAGGCGGAAGGCGAAAGGCGAAAGGCGAAAGGCGAAAGGCGAAAGGCAAAAGGCGAAAGGCGAAAGGCGAAAGGCGAAAGGCGAAAGGCGAAAGGCGAAATGCGAAAGGCGAAAGCGAAAGGCGAAAGGCGAAAGGCGAAAGGCGAAAGGCGAAAGGCGAAAGGCGAAAGGTGAAAGGCGCAAGGTGAAAGGCGAAAGGCGAAGGGCGAAAGGCAAAAGGCGAAAGGCGAAAGGCGACAGGCGAAAGGCGAAAGGCGAAAGGCAAAACGCGAAAGGCGAAAGGCTAAAGGCGAAATGCGAATGGCGAAAGGCGAAAGGCGAAAGGCGAAAGGCGAAAGGTAAAAGGCGAAAGGCGAAAGGCGAAAGGCGAAAGGCGAAAGCGAAAGCGAAAGGCGAAAGGCGAAAGGCGAAAGGCGAACGGCAAAAGGCGAAAGGCGGAAGGCGAAAGGCGAAAGGCGAACGGCAAAAGGCCAAAGGCGGAAGGCGAAAGGCGAAAGGTGAAAGGCGAAAGGCGAAAGGCGAAAGGCGAAAGGCGAAAGGCGAAAGGCGAAAGGCGAAAGGCGAAAGGCGAAAGGTGAAAGGCGAAAGGCGAAAGGCGAAAGGCGAAAGGCGAAAGGCGAAAGGCGAAAGGCGAAAGGCGAAAGGCGAAAGGCGAAAGGCGAAAGGCGAAAGGCGAAAGGCGAAAGGCGAAAGGCGAAAGGCGAAAGGCGAAAGGCGAAAGGTGAAAGGCGAAAGGCGAAAGGCGAAAGGCGAAAGGCGAAAGGCGAAAGGCGGAAGGCGAAAGGCGAAAGGCGAAAGGCGAAAGGCGAAAGGCAAAAGGCGAAAGGCGAAAGGCGAAAGGCGAAAGGCGAAAGGCGAAATGCGAAAGGCGAAAGGCGAAAGGCGAAAGGCGAAAGGTGAAAGGCGGAAGGTGAAAGGCGAAAGGCGAAGGGCGAAAGGCAAAATGCGAAAGGCGAAAGGCGAAAGGCGAAAGGCGAAAGGCGAAAGGCGAAAGGCGAAAGGCGAAAGGCGAAAGGCGAAAGGCGAAAGACGAAAGGCGAAAGGCGAAAGGCGAAAGGCGAAAGGCGAAAGGCGGAAGGCGAAAGGCGAAAGGCGGAAGGCGAAAGGCGACAGGCGAAAGGCGAAAGGCGAAAGGCGAAAGGCGAAAGGCGAAAGGTGAAAGGCGAAAGGCGAAAGGCGAAAGGCGAAAGGCGAAAGGCGAAAGGCGAAAGGCGAAAGGCGAAAGGCGAAAGGCGAAAGGCGAAAGGCGAAAGGCGAAAGGCGAAAGGCGAAAGGCGAAAGGCGAAAGGCGAAAGGCGAAAGGCGAAAGGCGAAAGGCGAAAGGCGGAAGGCGAAAGGCGAAAGGTGAAAGGCGAAAGGCGAAAGGCGAAAGGCGAAAGGCGAAAGGCGAAAGGCGAAAGGCGAAAGGCGAAAGGCGAAAGGCGAAAGGCGAAAGGCGAAAGGCGAAAGGCGAAAGGCGAAAGGCGAAAGGCGAAAGGCGAAAGTCGAAAGGCGAAAGGCGAAAGGCGAAAGGCGGAAGGCGAAAGGCGAAAGGCGAAAGGCAAAAGGCGAAAGGCGAAAGGCGAAAGGCGAAAGGCGAAAGGCGAAAGGCGAAATGCGAAAGGCGAAAGCGAAAGGCGAAAGGCGAAAGGCGAAAGGCGAAAGGCGAAAGGTGAAAGGCGGAAGGTGAAAGGCGAAAGGATAAGGGCGAAAAGCAAAAGGCGAAAGGCGAAAGGCGAAAGGCGAAAGGCGAAATGCGAATGGCGGAAGGCGAAAGGCGAAAGGCGAAAGGCGAAAGGCGAAAGGCAAAAGGCGAAAGGCGAAAGGCGTAAGCGAAAGGCGAAATGCGAAATGTGAAAGGCGGAAGGCGAAAGGCAAAAGGCGAAAGGCGAAAGGCGAAATGAGAAAGGCGAAAGCGAAAGGCGAAAGGCGAAAGGCGAAAGGCGAAAGGCGAAAGGCGGAAGACGAAAGGCGAAAGGTGAAAGGCGAAAGGCGAAAGGCGAAAGGCGAAAGGCGGAAGGCGAAAGGCGAAAGGTGAAAGGCGAAAGGCGAAAGGCGGAAGGCGAAGGGCGAAAGGCGAAAGGCGAAAGGCGAAAGGCGAAATGCGAAAGGCGAAAGGCGAAAGGCGAAAGGTGAAAGGCGAAAGGCGAAAGGCGAAATGCGGAAGGTGAAAGGCGAATGGCGAAAGGCGAAAGGTGAAAGGCGAAAGGCGAAAGGTGAAAGGCGGAAGGTGAAAGGCGAAAGGATAAGGGCGAAAGGCAAAAGGCGAAAGGCGAAAGGCGAAAGGCGAAAGGCGAAAGGCGAAAGGCGAAAGGCGAAAGGCGAAAGGCGAATGGCGGAAGGCGAAAGGCGAAAGGCGAAAGGCGAAAGGCAAAAGGCGAAAGGCGAAAGGCGAAAGGAGTAAGCGAAAGGCGAAATGCGAAATGTGAAAGGCGGAAGGCGAAAGGCAAAAGGCGAAAGGCGAAAGGCGAAATGCGAAAGGCGAAAGCGAAAGGCGAAAGGCGAAAGGCGAAAGGCGAAAGGCGAAAAGCGAAAGGCGAAAGGCGAAAGGCGAAAGGCGAAAGGCGGAAGACGAAAGGCGAAAGTTGAAAGGCGAAAGGCGAAAGGCGAAAGGCGAAAGGCGGAAGGCGAAAGGCGAAAGGTGAAAGGCGAAAGGCGAAAGGCGGAAGGCGAAGGGCGAAAGGCGAAAGGCGAAAGGCGAAATGCGAAAGGCGAAAGGCGAAAGGCGAAAGGTGAAAGGCGAAAGGCGAAATGCGGAAGGTGAAAGGCGAAAGGCGAAAGGCGAAAGGTGAAAGGCGAAAGGCGAAAGGTGAAAGGCGAAAGGCGAAAGGTGAAAGGCGAAAGGCGAAAAGCGAATGGCGAAAGGCGAAAGGCGAAAGGCGAAAGGCGAAAGGCGAAAGGCGAAAGGCGAAAGGCGAAAGGCGAAAGGCAAAAGGCGAAAGGCGAAAGGCGAAAGGCGAAAGGCGAAAGGCGAAATGCGAAAGGCGAAAGCGAAAGGCGAAAGGCGAAAGGCGAAAGGCGAAAGGCGAAAGGCGAAAGGCGAAAGGCGAAAGGTGAAAGGCGCAAGGTGAAAGGCGAAAGGCGAAGGGCGAAAGGCAAAAGGCGAAAGGCGAAAGGCGAAAGGCGAAAGGCGAAAGGCGAAAGGCGAAAGGCGAAACGCGAAAGGCGAAAGGCTAAAGGCGAAATGCGAATGGCGAAAGGCGAAAGGCGAAAGGCGAAAGGCGAAAGGTAAAAGGCGAAAGGCGAAAGGCGAAAGGCGAAAGGCGAAAGGCGAAAGGCGAAAGGCGAAAGGCGAAAGGCGAAGTGCGAAAGGCGAAAGCGAAAGCGAAAGGCGAAAGGCGAAAGGCGAAAGGCGAACGGCAAAAGGCGAAAGGCGGAAGGCGAAAGGCGAAAGGTGAAAGGCGAAAGGCGAAAGGCGAAAGGCGAAAGGCGAAAGGCGAAAGGCGAAAGGCGAAAGGTGAAAGGCGAAAGGCGAAAGGCGAAAGGCGAAAGGCGAAAGGCGAAAGGCGAAAGGCGAAAGGCGAAAGGCGAAAGGCGAAAGGCGAAAGGCGAAAGGCGAAAGGCGAAAGGTGAAAGGCGAAAGGCGAAAGGCGAAAGGCGAAAGGCGAAAGGCGAAAGGCGGAAGGCGAAAGGCGAAAGGCGAAAGGCGAAAGGCAAAAGGCGAAAGGCGAAAGGCGAAAGGCGAAAGGCGAAATGCGAAAGGCGAAAGGCGAAAGGCGAAAGGCGAAAGGCGAAAGGTGAAAGGCGGAAGGTGAAAGGCGAAAGGCGAAGGGCGAAAGGCAAAATGCGAAAGGCGAAAGGCGAAAGGCGAAAGGCGAAAGGCGAAAGGCGAAAGGCGAAAGGCGAAAGGCGAAAGGCGAAAGGCGAAAGGCGAAAGGCGAAAGGCGAAAGGCGAAAGGCGGAAGGCGAAAGGCGAAAGGCGGAAGGCGAAAGGCGACTGGCGAAAGGCGAAAGGCGAAAGGCGAAAGGCGAAAGGTGAAAGGCGAAAGGCGAAAGGCGAAAGGCGAAAGGCGAAAGGCGAAAGGCGAAAGGCGAAAGGCGAAAGGCGAAAGGCGAAAGGCGAAAGGCGAAAGGCGAAAGGCGAAAGGCGGAAGGCGAAAGGCGAAAGGTGAAAGGCGAAAAGCGAAAGGCGAAAGGCGAAAGGCGAAAGGCGAAAGGCGAAAGGCGAAAGGCGAAAGGCGAAAGGCGAAAGGCGTAAGGCGAAAGGCGAAAGGCGAAAGGCGAAAGGCGAAAGGCGAAAGTCGAAAGGCGAAAGGCGAAAGGCGGAAGGCGAAAGGCGAAAGGCGAAAGGCGAAAGGCGAAAGGCAAAAGGCGAAAGGCGAAAGGCGAAATGCGAAAGGCGAAAGCGAAAGGCGAAAGGCGAAAGGCGAAAGGCGAAAGGCGAAAGGTGAAAGGCGGAAGGTGAAAGGCGAAAGGATAAGGGCGAAAAGCAAAAGGCGAAAGGCGAAAGGCGAAATGCGAAAGGCGAAAGGCGAAAAGCGAAAGGCGAAAGGCGAATGGCGGAAGGCGAAAGGCGAAAGGCGAAAGGCGAAAGGCAAAAGGCGAAAGGCGAAAGGCGAAAGGCGTAAGCGAAAGGCGAAATGCGAAATGTGAAAGGCGGAAGGCGAAAGGCAAAAGGCGAAAGGCGAAAGGCGAAATGAGAAAGGCGAAAGCGAAAGGCGAAAGGCGAAAGGTGAAAGGCGGGAGGTGAAAGGCGAAAGGATAAGGGCGAAAGGCAAAAGGCGAAAGGCGAAAGGCGAAAGGCGAAAGGCGAAAGGCGAAAGGCGAATGGCGGAAGGCGAAAGGCGAAAGGCGAAAGGCGAAAGGCAAAAGGCGAAAGGCGAAAGGCGTAAGCGAAAGGCGAAATGCGAAATGTGAAAAGCGGAAGGCGAAAGGCAAAAGGCGAAAGGCGAAAGGCGAAATGCGAAAGGCGAAAGCGAAAGGCGAAAGGCGAAAGGCGAAAGGCGAAAGGCGAAAGGCGAAAGGCGAAAGGCGAAAGGCGGAAGACGAAAGGCGAAAGGTGAAAGGCGAAAGGCGAAAGGCGAAAGGCGAAAGGCGAAAGGCGAAAGGCGAAAGGCGGAAGGCGAAAGGCGAAAGGTGAAAGGCGAAAGGCGAAAGGCGGAAGGCGAAGGGCGAAAGGCGAAAGGCGAAAGGCGAAATGCGAAAGGCGAAAGGCGAAAGGCGAAAGGTGAAAGGCGAAAGGCGAAAGGCGAAATGCGGAAGGTGAAAGGCGAAAGGCGAAAGGCGAAAGGTGAAAGGCGAAAGGCGAAAGGTGAAAGGCGAAAGGCGAAAGGTGAAAGGCGAAAGGCGAAAAGCGAATGGCGAAAGGCGAAAGGCGAAAGGCGAAAGGCGAAAGGCGAAAGGCGAAAGGCGAAAGGCGAAAGGTGAAAGGCGAAAGGCGAAAGGCGAAAGGCGAAAGGCGAAAGGCGAAAGGCGAAAGGCGACAGGCGGAAGGCGAAAGGTGAAAGGCGGAAGACGAAAGGCGAAAGGTGAAAGGCGAAAGGCGAAAGGCGAAAGGCGAAAGGCGAAAGGCGAAAGGCGAAAGGCGGAAGGCGAAAGGCGAAAGGTGAAAGGCGAAAGGCGAAAGGCGGAAGGCGAAGGGCGAAAGGCGAAAGGCGAAAGGCGAAATGCGAAAGGCGAAAGGCGAAAGGCGAAAGGCGAAAGGCGAAAGGCGAAAGGCGAAAGGCGAAAAGCGAATGGCGAAAGGCGAAAGGCGAAAGGCGAAAGGCGAAAGGCGAAAGGCGAAAGGCGAAAGGCGAAAGGCGAAAGGCGAAAGGCGAAATGCGAAAGGCGAAAGGCGGAAGGTGAAAGGCGAAAGGCGAAAGGCGAAAGGCGGAAGGCGAAAGGCGAAAGCGAATGGCGAAATGCGAAAGGCGAAAGGCGAAAGGTGAAAGGCGAAAGGCGAAAGGCGAAAGGCGGAAGGCGAAGGGCGAAAGGCGAAAGGCGAAAGGCGAAATGCGAAAGGCGAAAGGCGAAAGGCGAAAGGTGAAAGGCGAAAGGCGAAAGGCGGAAGGTGAAAGGCGAAAGGCGAAAGGCGAAAGGCGAAAGGCGAAAGGCGAAAGGCGAAAGGCGAAAGGCGAAAGGCGGAAGACGAAAGGCGAAAGGTGAAAGGCGAAAGGCGAAAGGCGAAAGGCGAAAGGCGAAAGGCGAAAGGCGGAAGGCGAAAGGCGAAAGGTGAAAGGTAAAAGGCGAAAGGCGAAAGGCGAAAGGCGAAAGGCGAAAGGCGAAAGGCGAAAGGCGAAAGGCGAAAGGCGAAGTGCGAAAGGCGAAAGCGAAAGCGAAAGGCGAAAGGCGAAAGGCGAAAGGCGAACGGCAAAAGGCGAAAGGCGGAAGGCGAAAGGCGAAAGGTGAAAGGCGAAAGGCGAAAGGCGAAAGGCGAAAGGCGAAAGGCGAAAGGCGAAAGGCGAAAGGTGAAAGGCGAAAGGCGAAAGGCGAAAGGCGAAAGGCGAAAGGCGAAAGGCGAAAGGCGAAAGGCGAAAGGCGAAAGGCGAAAGGCGAAAGGCGAAAGGCGAAAGGCGAAAGGCGAAAGGCGGAAGACGAAAGGCGAAAGTTGAAAGGCGAAAGGCGAAAGGCGAAAGGCGAAAGGCGGAAGGCGAAAGGCGAAAGGTGAAAGGCGAAAGGCGAAAGGCGGAAGGCGAAGGGCGAAAGGCGAAAGGCGAAAGGCGAAATGCGAAAGGCGAAAGGCGAAAGGCGAAAGGTGAAAGGCGAAAGGCGAAATGCGGAAGGTGAAAGGCGAAAGGCGAAAGGCGAAAGGTGAAAGGCGAATGGCGAAAGGTGAAAGGCGAAAGGCGAAAGGTGAAAGGCGAAAGGCGAAAAGCGAATGGCGAAAGGCGAAAGGCGAAAGGCGAAAGGCGAAAGGCGAAAGGCGAAAGGCGAAAGGCGAAAGGCGAAAGGCAAAAGGCGAAAGGCGAAAGGCGAAAGGCGAAAGGCGAAAGGCGAAATGCGAAAGGCGAAAGCGAAAGGCGAAAGGCGAAAGGCGAAAGGCGAAAGGCGAAAGGCGAAAGGTGAAAGGCGCAAGGTGAAAGGCGAAAGGCGAAGGGCGAAAGGCAAAAGGCGAAAGGCGAAAGGCGAAAGGCGAAAGGCGAAAGGCGAAAGGCGAAAGGCGAAAGGCGAAAGGCGAAACGCGAAAGGCGAAAGGCTAAAGGCGAAATGCGAATGGCGAAAGGCGAAAGGCGAAAGGTAAAAGGCGAAAGGCGAAAGGCGAAAGGCGAAAGGCGAAAGGCGAAAGGCGAAAGGCGAAAGGCGAAAGGCGAAAGGCGAAAGGCGAAGTGCGAAAGGCGAAAGCGAAAGCGAAAGGCGAAAGGCGAAAGGCGAAAGGCGAACGGCAAAAGGCGAAAGGCGGAAGGCGAAAGGCGAAAGGTGAAAGGCGAAAAGCGAAAGGCGAAAGGCGAAAGGCGAAAGGCGAAAGGCGAAAGGCGAAAGGTGAAAGGCGAAAGGCGAAAGGCGAAAGGCGAAAGGCGAAAGGCGAAAGGTGAAAGGCGAAAGGCGAAAGGCGAAAGGCGAAAGGCGAAAGGCGAAAGGCGGAAGGCGAAAGGCGAAAGGCGAAAGGCGAAAGGCGAAAGGCAAAAGGCGAAAGGCGAAAGGCGAAAGGCGAAAGGCGAAATGCGAAAGGCGAAAGGCGAAAGGCGAAAGGCGAAAGGCGAAAGGTGAAAGGCGGAAGGTGAAAGGCGAAAGGCGAAGGGCGAAAGGCAAAATGCGAAAGGCGAAAGGCGAAAGGCGAAAGGCGAAAGGCGAAAGGCGAAAGGCGAAAGGCGAAAGGCGAAAGGCGAAAGGCGAAAGGCGAAAGGCGAAAGGCGAAAGGCGAAAGGCGAAAGGCGAAAGGCGGAAGGCGAAAGGCGAAAGGCGGAAGGCGAAAGGCGACTGGCGAAAGGCGAAAGGCGAAAGGCGAAAGGCGAAAGGTGAAAGGCGAAAGGCGAAAGGCGAAAGGCGAAAGGCGAAAGGCGAAAGGCGAAAGGCGAAAGGCGAAAGGCGAAAGGCGAAAGGCGAAAGGCGAAAGGCGAAAGGCGAAAGGCGAAAGGCGAAAGGCGGAAGGCGAAAGGCGAAAGGTGAAAGGCGAAAAGCGAAAGGCGAAAGGCGAAAGGCGAAAGGCGAAAGGCGAAAGGCGAAAGGCGAAAGGCGAAAGGCGAAAGGCGTAAGGCGAAAGGCGAAAGGCGAAAGGCGAAAGGCGAAAGGCGAAAGTCGAAAGGCGAAAGGCGAAAGGCGAAAGGCGGAAGGCGAAAGGCGAAAGGCGAAAGGCGAAAGGCGAAAGGCAAAAGGCGAAAGGCGAAAGGCGAAATGCGAAAGGCGAAAGCGAAAGGCGAAAGGCGAAAGGCGAAAGGCGAAAGGCGAAAGGTGAAAGGCGGAAGGTGAAAGGCGAAAGGATAAGGGCGAAAAGCAAAAGGCGAAAGGCGAAAGGCGAAATGCGAAAGGCGAAAGGCGAAAAGCGAAAGGCGAAAGGCGAATGGCGGAAGGCGAAAGGCGAAAGGCGAAAGGCGAAAGGCAAAAGGCGAAAGGCGAAAGGCGAAAGGCGTAAGCGAAAGGCGAAATGCGAAATGTGAAAGGCGGAAGGCGAAAGGCAAAAGGCGAAAGGCGAAAGGCGAAATGAGAAAGGCGAAAGCGAAAGGCGAAAGGCGAAAGGCGAAAGGCGAAAGGCGAAAGGCGAAAGGCGAAAGGCGAAAGGCGAAAGGCGAAAGGCGGAAGACGAAAGGCGAAAGGTGAAAGGCGAAAGGCGAAAGGCGAAAGGCGAAAGGCGAAAGGCGGAAGGCGAAAGGCGAAAGGTGAAAGGCGAAAGGCGAAAGGCGGAAGGCGAAGGGCGAAAGGCGAAAGGCGAAAGGCGAAAGGCGAAATGCGAAAGGCGAAAGGCGAAAGGCGAAAGGTGAAAGGCGAAAGGCGAAAGGCGAAATGCGGAAGGTGAAAGGCGAAAGGCGAAAGGCGAAAGGTGAAAGGCGGGAGGTGAAAGGCGAAAGGATAAGGGCGAAAGGCAAAAGGCGAAAGGCGAAAGGCGAAAGGCGAAAGGCGAAAAGCGAAAGGCGAATGGCGGAAGGCGAAAGGCGAAAGGCGAAAGGCAAAAGGCGAAAGGCGAAAGGCGTAAGCGAAAGGCGAAATGCGAAATGTGAAAAGCGGAAGGCGAAAGGCAAAAGGCGAAAGGCGAAAGGCGAAATGCGAAAGGCGAAAGGCGAAAGGCGGAAGGCGAAAGGCGAAAGGCGAAAGGCGAAAGGCGAAAGGCAAAAGGCGAAAGGCGAAAGGCGAAAGGCGAAAGGCGAAATGCGAAAGGCGAAAGGCGAAAGGCGAAAGGCGAAAGGCGAAAGGTGAAAGGCGGAAGGTGAAAGGCGAAAGGCGAAGGGCGAAAGGCAAAATGCGAAAGGCGAAAGGCGAAAGGCGAAAGGCGAAAGGCGAAAGGCGAAAGGCGAAAGGCGAAAGGCGAAAGGCGAAAGGCGAAAGGCGAAAGGCGAAAGGCGAAAGGCGAAAGGCGAAAGGCGGAAGGCGAAAGGCGAAAGGCGGAAGGCGAAAGGCGACTGGCGAAAGGCGAAAGGCGAAAGGCGAAAGGCGAAAGGTGAAAGGCGAAAGGCGAAAGGCGAAAGGCGAAAGGCGAAAGGCGAAAGGCGAAAGGCGAAAGGCGAAAGGCGAAAGGCGAAAGGCGAAAGGCGAAAGGCGAAAGGCGAAAGGCGAAAGGCGAAAGGCGGAAGGCGAAAGGCGAAAGGTGAAAGGCGAAAAGCGAAAGGCGAAAGGCGAAAGGCGAAAGGCGAAAGGCGAAAGGCGAAAGGCGAAAGGCGAAAGGCGTAAGGCGAAAGGCGAAAGGCGAAAGGCGAAAGGCGAAAGGCGAAAGTCGAAAGGCGAAAGGCGAAAGGCGAAAGGCGGAAGGCGAAAGGCGAAAGGCGAAAGGCGAAAGGCAAAAGGCGAAAGGCGAAAGGCGAAATGCGAAAGGCGAAAGCGAAAGGCGAAAGGCGAAAGGCGAAAGGCGAAAGGCGAAAGGTGAAAGGCGGAAGGTGAAAGGCGAAAGGATAAGGGCGAAAAGCAAAAGGCGAAAGGCGAAAGGCGAAATGCGAAAGGCGAAAGGCGAAAAGCGAAAGGCGAAAGGCGAATGGCGGAAGGCGAAAGGCGAAAGGCGAAAGGCGAAAGGCAAAAGGCGAAAGGCGAAAGGCGAAAGGCGTAAGCGAAAGGCGAAATGCGAAATGTGAAAGGCGGAAGGCGAAAGGCAAAAGGCGAAAGGCGAAAGGCGAAATGAGAAAGGCGAAAGCGAAAGGCGAAAGGCGAAAGGCGAAAGGCGAAAGGCGAAAGGCGAAAGGCGAAAGGCGAAAGGCGAAAGGCGAAAGGCGGAAGACGAAAGGCGAAAGGTGAAAGGCGAAAGGCGAAAGGCGAAAGGCGAAAGGCGAAAGGCGGAAGGCGAAAGGCGAAAGGTGAAAGGCGAAAGGCGAAAGGCGGAAGGCGAAGGGCGAAAGGCGAAAGGCGAAAGGCGAAAGGCGAAATGCGAAAGGCGAAAGGCGAAAGGCGAAAGGTGAAAGGCGAAAGGCGAAAGGCGAAATGCGGAAGGTGAAAGGCGAAAGGCGAAAGGCGAAAGGTGAAAGGCGGGAGGTGAAAGGCGAAAGGATAAGGGCGAAAGGCAAAAGGCGAAAGGCGAAAGGCGAAAGGCGAAAGGCGAAAAGCGAAAGGCGAATGGCGGAAGGCGAAAGGCGAAAGGCGAAAGGCGAAAGGCAAAAGGCGAAAGGCGAAAGGCGTAAGCGAAAGGCGAAATGCGAAATGTGAAAAGCGGAAGGCGAAAGGCAAAAGGCGAAAGGCGAAAGGCGAAATGCGAAAGGCGAAAGCGAAAGGCGAAAGGCGAAAGGCGAAAGGCGAAAGGCGAAAGGCGAAAGGCGAAAGGCGAAAGGCGAAAGGCGAAAGGCGAAAGGCGAAAGGCGGAAGACGAAAGGCGAAAGGTGAAAGGCGAAAGGCGAAAGGCGAAAGGCGAAAGGCGAAAGGCGAAAGGCGAAAGGCGAAAGGCGGAAGGCGAAAGGCGAAAGGTGAAAGGCGAAAGGCGAAAGGCGGAAGGCGAAGGGCGAAAGGCGAAAGGCGAAAGGCGAAATGCGAAAGGCGAAAGGCGAAAGGCGAAAGGTGAAAGGCGAAAGGCGAAAGGCGAAATGCGGAAGGTGAAAGGCGAAAGGCGAAAGGCGAAAGGTGAAAGGCGAAAGGCGAAAGGTGAAAGGCGAAAGGCGAAAGGTGAAAGGCGAAAGGCGAAAAGCGAATGGCGAAAGGCGAAAGGCGAAAGGCGAAAGGCGAAAGGCGAAAGGCGAAAGGCGAAAGGCGAAAGGCGAAAGGTGAAAGGCGAAAGGCGAAAGGTGAAAGGCGAAAGGCGAAAGGCGAAAGGCGACAGGCGGAAGGCGAAAGGTGAAAGGCAAAAGGCGAAAGGCGTAAGGCGAAGGGCGAGACGCAAAAGTCAAAATGTCTTAGGCAAAAGGAAAAACGATTTTCAAAACATGAAATAAAAATGGAGAAATTTAAAATGCCTAAAGCAAAAGACAAAACGATATTCAAAAGATAAAATACAAAAGTTGAAATTGAAAATGCGAAATGGAAAATTCGAAATTATAAATTCGTATTTCAAAATGCTAAAGGCGAAATGCGAAAGGCGAAAGTCGAAAGGCGAAAGGCGAAAGGCAAAAGGCGAAAGGCGAAAGGCAAAAGGCGAAAGGCGTAAGGCGAAGGGCGAGAGGCAAAAGTCAAAATGTCTAAGGCAAAAGGAAAAACGATTTCCAAAACATGAAATGAAAATGGAGAAATTTAAAATGCCTAAGCAAAAGAAAAACCGATATTCAAAAGATAAAATACAAAAGTTGAAATTGAAAATGCGAAATGGAAAATTCGAAATTATAAATTCGTATTTCAAAATGCTAAAGGCGAAATGCGAAACGCGAAAGACGAAAGGCGAAGGGCGAAAGTCGAAAGGCGAAAGGCGAAAGGCAAAAGGCGAAAGTCGAAAGGCGAAAGGCGAAAGGCGAAAGGAGGAAGGCGAAAGGCGAAAGGCGAAAGGTGAAAGGCGAAAGGCGAAAGGCGAAAGGCGAAAGGCGAAAGGCGAAAGGCGAAAGGCGAAAGGCGAAAGTCGAAAGGCGAAAGGCGAAAGGCGAAAAGCGAAAAGCGAAAGGCGAAAAGCGAAAGGCGAAAGGCGAAAGGCGAAATGCGAAAGGCGAAAGGCGAAAGGCGAAAGGCAAAAGTCGGAAGGCGAAAGGCGAAAGGCGAAAGGCGAAAGGCGAAAGGCGAAAGGCGAAAGGCGAAATGCGAAAGGCGAAAGGCGGAACGTGAAAGGCGAAAGGCGAAAGGCGAAGGGCGAAAGGCGAAAGGCGAAAGGCGAAAGGCGGAAGGCGAAAGGCGAAAGGCGGAAGGAGAAAGGCGAAAGGCGAGAGGCGAAAGGCGAAAGGCGAAAGGCGAAAGGCGAAAGGCGAAAGGCAAAATGCGAAAGGCGAAAGGCGAAATGCGAAAGGCGAAAGGCGGAACGTGAAAGGCGAAAGGCGAAAGGCGAAAGGCGAAGGGCGAAAGGCGAAAGGCGAAAGGCGAAAGGCGGAAGGCGAAAGGCGAAAGGCGAAAGGCGGAAGGCGAAAGGCGAAAGGCGAGAGGCGAAAGGCGAGAGGCGAAAGGCGAAAGGCGAAAGGCGAAAGGCGAAAGGCGAAAGGCGAAAGGAGAAAGGCGAAATGCGAAAGGCGAAAGGCGGAAGGTGAAAGGCGAAAGGCGAAAGGCGAAAGGCGGAAGGCGAAAGGCGAAAGCGAATGGCGAAATGCGAAAGGCGAAAGGCGAAAGGTGAAAGGCGAAAGGCGAAAGGCGAAAGGCGGAAGGCGAAGGGCGAAAGGCGAAAGGCGAAAGGCGAAATGCGAAAGGCGAAAGGCGAAAGGCGAAAGGTGAAAGGCGAAAGGCGAAAGGCGGAAGGTGAAAGGCGAAAGGCGAAAGTTGAATGGCGAAAGGCGAAAGGTGAAAGGCGAAAGGCGAAAGGCGTAAGGCGAAAGGCGAAGGCGAAAGTGAAAGGCGAAAGGCGAAAAGCGAATGGCGAAAGGCGAAAGGCGAAAGGCGAAAGGCGAAAGGCGAAAGGCGTAAGGCGAAAGGCGAAGGCGAATGGCGAAAGGCGAAAGGCGAAATGTGAAAGGCGAAAGGCGAAAGGTGAAAGGCAAAGGCGAAAGGTGAAAGGCGAAAGGTGAAAAGCGAATGGCGAAAGGCGAAAGGCGAAAGGCGAAAGGCGAAAGGCGAAAGGCGACAGGCGAAAGGCGACAGGCGAAAGGCGAAAGGCGAAAGGCGAAAGGCGAAAGGCGAAAGGCGAAAGGCGAAAGGCGAAAGGCGAAAGGCGAAAGGCGAAAGGCGAAAGGCGAAAGGCGAAAGGCGAAAGGCGAAAGGCGAAAGGCGGAAGGCGAAAGGCGAAAGGCGAAAGGCGAAAGGCGAAAGGCGAAAGGCGAAAGGCGAAAGGCGAAAGGCGAAAGGCGAAAGGCGAAAGGCGAAAGGCGAAAGGCGAAAGGCGAAAGGCGAAATGCGAAAGGCGAAAGGCGAAAGGCGAAAGGCGGAAGGTGAAAGGCGGAAGGCGAAAGGCAAAGGCGAAAGGCGAAAGGCGAAAGGCGAAAGGCGGAAGGTGAAAGGCGAAAAGCGAAAGGCGAAAGGCGAAAGGCGAAAGGCGAAAGGCGAAAGGCGAAAGGCGAAAGGCGAAAGGCGAAAGGCGAAAGGCGAAAGACGAAAGGCGAAAGGCGAAAGGCGAAAGGCGAAAGGCGAAAGGCGAAAGGAGAAAGGCAAAAGGCGAAAGGCGAAAGGCGAAAGGCGAAAGGCGAAAGGCGAAAGGCGAAAGGCGAAAGGCGAAAGCGAAAGGCGAAAGGCGAAAGGCGAAAGGCGAAAGGTGAAAGGCGGAAGGTGAAAGGCGAAAGGCGAAGGGCGAAAAGCAAAAGGCGAGAGGCGAAAGGCTTAAGGCGAAAGGCGAAAGGCGAAAGGCGAAAGGCGAAAGGCGAAAGGTGAAAGGCGAAAGGCGAAGGGCGAGAGGCAAAATTCAAAATGCCTAAGGCAAAAGGAAAAACGATTTTCAAAACATGAAATAAAAATGGAGAAACTTAAAATGCCTAAAGCAAAAGAAAAAACGATATTCAAAAGATAAAATACAAAACTTGAAATTGAAAATGCGAAATGGAAAATTCGAAATTATAAATTCGTATTTCAAAAGGCTAAAGGCGAAATGCGAAAGGCGAAAGACGAAAGACGAAGGGCGAAATTCGAAAGGCGAAAGGCGAATGGCGAAAGGCGAAAGGCGAAAGGTGAAAGGCGAAAGGCGAAAAGTGAAAGGCGAAAGGCGAAAGGCGAAAGGCGAAAGGCGAAAGGCGAAAGGCGAAAGGCGAAAGGCGAAAGGCGAAAGGCGAAAGGCGAAAGGCGAAAGGCGAAAGGCAAAAGGCGAAAGGCGAAAGGAGAAAGGTGAAAGGAGAAAGGCGAAAGGCGAAAGGCGAAAGGCGAAAGGCGAAAGGCGAAAGGCGAAAGGCGAAAGGCGGAAGGCGAAAGGCGGAAGGCGGAAGGCGAAAGGCGAAAGGCGAAAGGCAAAAGGCGAAAGGCGAAAGGCGAAAGGCGAAAGGCGAAAGGCGAAATGCGAAAGGCGAAAGCGAAAGGCGAAAGTAGAAAGGCGAAAGGCGAAAGGTGAAAGGCGCAAGGTGAAAGGCGAAAGGCAAAAGGCGAAAGGCGAAAGGCGAAAGGCGAAAGGCGAAAGGCGAAAGGCGAAAGGCGAAAGGCGAAAGGCGAAAGGCGAAAGGCGAAAGGCGAAAGGCGAAAGGCGAAATGCGAATGGCGAAAGGCGAAAGGCGAAAGGCGAAAGGCGAAAGGCAAAAGGCGAAAGGCGAAAGGCGAAAGGCGAAAGGCGAAAGGCGAAAGGCGAAAGGCGAAAGGCGAAAGGCGAAAGGCGAAAGGCGAAAGGCGAAGTGCGAAAGGCGAAAGCGAAAGGCGAAAGGCGAAAGGCGAAAGGCGAACGGCAAAAGGCGAAAGGCGGAAGGCGAAAGGCGAAAGGTGAAAGGCGAAAGGCGAAAGGCGAAAGGCGAAAGGCGAAAGGCGAAAGGCGAAAGGCGAAAGGTGAAAGGCGAAAGGCGAAAGGCGAAAGGCGAAAGGCGAAAGGCGAAAGGCGAAAGGCGAAAGGCGAAAGGCGAAAGGCGAAAGGCGAAAGGCGAAAGGCGAAAGGCGAAAGGCGAAAGGCGAAAGGCGAAAGGCGAAAGGCGAAAGGTGAAAGGCGAAAGGCGAAAGGCGAAAGGCGAAAAGCGAAAGGCGAAAGGCGGAAGGCGAAAGGCGAAAGGCGAAAGGCGAAAGGCGAAAGGCAAAAGGCGAAAGGCGAAAGGCGAAAGGCGAAAGGCGAAATGCGAAAAGCGAAATGCGAAAGGCGAAAGCGAAAGGCGAAAGGCGAAAGGCGAAAGGCGAAAGGCGAAAGGCGAAGGTGAAATGCGGAAGGTGAAAGGCGAAAGGCGAAGGGCGAAAGGCAAAATGCGAAAGGCGAAAGGCGAAAGGCGAAAGGCGAAAGGCGAAAGGCGAAAGGCGAAAGGCGAAAGGCGGAAGGCGAAAGGCGAAAGGCGGAAGGCGAAAGGCGACAGGCGAAAGGCGAAAGGCGAAAGGCAAAAGGCGAAAGGCGAAAGGCGAAAGGCGAAAGGCGAAAGGCGAAAGGCGAAAGGCGAAAGGCGAAAGGCGAAAGGCGAAAGGCGAAAGGCGAAAGGCGAAAGGCGAAAGGCGAAAGGCGAAAAGCGAAAGGCGAAAGGTGAAAGGCGAAAGGCGAAAGGCGAAAGGCGAAAGGCGAAAGGCGAAAGGCGAAAGGCGAAAGGCGAAAGGCGAAAGGCGAAAGACGAAAGGCGAAAGGCGAAAGGCGAAAGGCGAAAGGCGAAAGGTGAAAGGCGAAAGGCGAAAGGCGAAAGGCGAAAGGCGAAAGGAGAAAGGCGAAAGGCGAAAGGCGAAAGGCGAAAGGCGAAAGGCGAAAGGCGAAAGGCGGAAGGCGAAAGGCGAAAGGTGAAAGGCGAAAGGCGAAAGGCGAAAGGCGAAAGGCGAAAGGCGAAAGGCGAAAGGCGAAAGGCGAAAGGCGAAAGGCGAAAGGCGAAAGGCGAAAGGCGAAAGGCGAAAGGCGAAAGGCGAAAGTCGAAAGGCGAAAGGCGAAAGGCGAAAGGCGGAAGGCGAAAGGTGAAAGGCGAAAGGCGAAAGACAAAAGGCGAAAGGCGAAAGGCGAAATGCGAAAGGCGAAAGCGAAAGGCGAAAGGCGAAAGGCGAAAGGATAAGGGCGAAAGGCAAAAGGCGAAAGGCGAAAGGCGAAAGGCGAAAGGCGAAAGGCGGAAGGTGAAAGGCGGAAGGCGAAAGGCGAAAGGCGAAATGCGAAAGGCGAAAGCGAAAGGCGAAAGGCGAAAGGCGAAAGGCGAAAGGCGAAAGGCGAAAGGCGAAAGGCGAAAGGCGAAAGGCGAAAGGCGAAAGGCGGAAGACGAAAGGCGAAAGGTGAAATGCGAAAGGCGAAAGGCGATAGGCGAAAGGCGAAAGGCGGAAGGCGAAGGGCGAAAGGCGAAAGGCGAAATGCGAAAGGCGAAAGGCGAAAGGCGAAAGGTGAAAGGCGAAAGGCGAAAGGCGAAATGCGGAAGGTGAAAGGCGAAAGGCGAAAGGCGAAAGGTGAACTGCGAAAGGTGAAAGGTGAAAGGCGAAAGGCGAAAGGTGAAAGGCGAAAGGCGAAAAGCGAAAGGTGAAAGGCAAAAGGCGAAAGGCGTAAGGCGAAGGGCGAGACGCAAAAGTCAAAATGTCTTAGGCAAAGGGAAAAACGATTTTCAAAACATGAAATAAAAATGGAGAAATTTAAAATGCCTAAAGCAAAAGACAAAGCGATATTCAAAAGATAAAATACAAAAGTTGAAATTGAAAATGCGAAATGGAAAATTCGAAATTATAAATTCGTATTTCAAAATGCTAAAGGCGAAATGCGAAAGGCGAAAGTCGAAAGGCGAAAGGCGAAAGGCAAAAGGCGAAAGGCGAAAGGCAAAAGGCGAAAGGCGTAAGGCGAAGGGCGAGAGGCAAAAGTCAAAATGTCTAAGGCAAAAGGAAAAACGATTTTCAAAACATGAAATGAAAATGGAGAAATTTAAAATGCCTAAGCGAAAGAAAAAACGATATTCAAAAGATAAAATACAAAAGTTGAAATTGAAAATGCGAAATGGAAAATTCGAAATTATAAATTCGTATTTCAAAATGCTAAAGGCGAAATGCGAAACGCGAAAGACGAAAGGCGAAGGGCGAAAGTCGAAAGGCGAAAGGCGAAAGGCAAAAGGCGAAAGGCGAAAGGCGAAAGGCGAAAGGAGGAAGGCGAAAGGCGAAAGGTGAAAGGCGAAAGGCGAAAGGTGAAAGGCGAAAGGCGAAAGGCGAAAGGCGAAAGGCGAAAGGCGAAAGGCGAAAGTCGAAAGGCGAAAGGCGAAAGGCGAAAGGCGAAAGGCGAAAGGCGAAAAGCGAAAGGCGAAAGGCGAAAGGCAAAAGTCGGAAGGCGAAAGGCGAAAGGCAAAAGGCGAAAGGCGAAAGGCGAAAGGCAAAATGCGAAAGGCGAAAGGCGAAATGCGAAAGGCGAAAGGCGGAACGTGAAAGGCGAAAGGCGAAAGGCGAAAGGCGAAGGGCGTAAGGCGAAAGGCGAAAGGCGAAAGGCGGAAGGCGAAAGGCGAAAGGCGGAAGGCGAAAGGCGAAAGGCGAGAGGCGAAAGGCGAGAGGCGAAAGGCGAAAGGCGACAGGCGAAAGGCGAAAGGCGACAGGCGGAAGGCGAAAGGCGAAAGGCGAAAGGCCAAGGGCGAGAGGCAAAAGTCGAAATGCCTAAGGCAAAAGGAAAAACGATTTTCAAAACATGAAATAAAAATGGAGAAATTTGAAATGCCTAAAGCAAAAGAAAAAACGAAATTCAAAAGATAAAATACAAAAGTTGAAATTGAAAATGCGAAATGGAAAATTCGAAATTATAAATTCGTATTTCAAAATGCTAAAGACGAAGGGCGAAAGTCGAAAGGCGAAAGGCGAAAGGCAAAAGGCGAAAGGCGAAAGGCGAAAGGCGGAAGGTGAAAGGCGAAAGGCGAAAGGCGAAAGGCGAAACGCGAAAGGTGAAAGGCGAAAGGCGAAAAGTGAAAGGCGAAAGGCGAAAGGCGAAAGGCGAAAGGCGAAAGGCGAAAGGCGAAAGGCGAAAGGCGAAAGGCGAAAGGCGAAAGGCGAAAGGCGAAAGGCGAAAGGCGAAAGGCAAAAGGCGAAAGGCCAAAGGAGAAAGGTGAAAGGAGAAAGGCGAAAGGCGAAAGGCGAAAGGCGAAAGGCGAAAGGCGAAAGGCGAAAGGCGAAAGGCGGAAGGCGAAAGGCGGAAGGCGGAAGGCGAAAGGCGAAAGGCGAAAGGCAAAAGGCGAAAGGCGAAAGGCGAAAGGCGAAAGGCGAAAGGCGAAATGCGAAAGGCGAAAGCGAAAGGCGAAAGTAGAAAGGCGAAAGGCGAAAGGCGGAAGGCGAAAGGCGAAAGGTGAAAGGCGAAAGGCGAAAGGCGAAAGGCGAAAGGCGAAAGGCGAAAGGCGAAAGGCGAAAGGCGAAAGGCGAAAGGCGAAAGGCGAAAGGCGAAAGGCGAAAGGCGAAAGGCGAAAGGCGAAAGGCGAAAGTCGAAAGGCGAAAGGCGAAAGGCGAAAGGCGGAAGGCGAAAGGTGAAAGGCGAAAGGCGAAAGGCAAAAGGCGAAAGGCGAAAGGCGAAATGCGAAAGGCGAAAGCGAAAGCCGAAAGGCGAAAGGCGAAAGGATAAGGGCGAAAGGCAAAAGGCGAAAGGCGAAAGGCGAAAGGAGAAAGGCGAAAGGCGAAAGGCGAAAGGCGAAAGGCGAAAGGCGAAAGGCGAAAGGCGGAAGGCGAAAGGCGAAAGGTGAAAGGCGAAAGGCGAAAGGCGAAAGGCGAAAGGCGAAAGGCGAAAGGCGAAAGGCGAAAGGCGAAAGGCGAAAGGCGAAAGGCGAAAGGCGAAAGGCGAAAGGCGAAAGGCGAAAGGCGAAAGTCGAAAGGCGAAAGGCGAAAGGCGAAAGGCGGAAGGCGAAAGGTGAAAGGCGAAAGGCGAAAGGCAAAAGGCGAAAGGCGAAAGGCGAAATGCGAAAGGCGAAAGCGAAAGCCGAAAGGCGAAAGGCGAAAGGATAAGGGCGAAAGGCAAAAGGCGAAAGGCGAAAGGCGAAAGGCGAAAGGCGAAAGGCGAAAGGCGGAAGGTGAAAGGCGGAAGGCGAAAGGCGAAAGGCGAAATGCGAAAGGCGAAAGCGAAAGGCGAAAGGCGAAAGGCGAAAGGCGAAAGGCGAAAGGCGAAAGGCGAAAGGCGAAAGGCGAAAGGCGAAAGGCGAAAGGCGAAAGGCGGAAGACGAAAGGCGAAAGGTGAAATGCGAAAGGCGAAAGGCGAAAGGCGAAAGGCGAAAGGCGGAAGGCGAAGGGCGAAAGGCGAAAGGCGAAAGGCGAAATGCGAAAGGCGAAAGGCGAAAGGCGAAAGGTGAAAGGCGAAAGGCGAAAGGCGAAATGCGGAAGGTGAAAGGCGAAAGGCGAAAGGCGAAAGGTGAACTGCGAAAGGCGAAAGGTGAAAGGCGAAAGGCGAAAGGTGAAAGGCGAAAGGCGAAAAGCGAATGGCGAAAGGCGAAAGGCGAAAGGCGAAAGGCGAAAGGCGAAAGGCGAAAGGCGAAAGGCGAAAGGCGAAAGGCGAAAGGCGAAAGGCGAAAGGCGAAAGGCGAAAGGTGAAAGACGAAAGGCGAAAGGCGAAAGGCGAAAGGCGAAAGGCGAAAGGCGACAGGCGGAAGGCGAAAGGTGAAAGGCAAAAGGCGAAAGGCGTAAGGCGAAGGGCGAGACGCAAAAGTCAAAATGTCTTAGGCAAAGGGAAAAACGATTTTCAAAACATGAAATAAAAATGGAGAAATTTAAAATGCCTAAAGCAAAAGACAAAGCGATATTCAAAAGATAAAATACAAAAGTTGAAATTGAAAATGCGAAATGGAAAATTCGAAATTATAAATTCGTATTTCAAAATGCTAAAGGCGAAATGCGAAAGGCGAAAGTCGAAAGGCGAAAGGCGAAAGGCAAAAGGCGAAAGGCGAAAGGCAAAAGGCGAAAGGCGTAAGGCGAAGGGCGAGAGGCAAAAGTCAAAATGTCTAAGGCAAAAGGAAAAACGATTTTCAAAACATGAAATGAAAATGGAGAAATTTAAAATGCCTAAGCGAAAGAAAAAACGATATTCAAAAGATAAAATACAAAAGTTGAAATTGAAAATGCGAAATGGAAAATTCGAAATTATAAATTCGTATTTCAAAATGCTAAAGGCGAAATGCGAAACGCGAAAGACGAAAGGCGAAGGGCGAAAGTCGAAAGGCGAAAGGCGAAAGGCAAAAGGCGAAAGGCGAAAGGCGAAAGGCGAAAGGCGAAAGGAGGAAGGCGAAAGGCGAAAGGTGAAAGGCGAAAGGCGAAAGGTGAAAGGCGAAAGGCGAAAGGCGAAAGGCGAAAGGCGAAAGGCGAAAGGCGAAAGTCGAAAGGCGAAAGGCGAAAGGCGAAAGGCGAAAGGCGAAAGGCGAAAAGCGAAAGGCGAAAGGCGAAAGGCAAAAGTCGGAAGGCGAAAGGCGAAAGGCAAAAGGCGAAAGGCGAAAGGCGAAAGGCAAAATGCGAAAGGCGAAAGGCGAAATGCGAAAGGCGAAAGGCGGAACGTGAAAGGCGAAAGGCGAAAGGCGAAAGGCGAAGGGCGTAAGGCGAAAGGCGAAAGGCGAAAGGCGGAAGGCGAAAGGCGAAAGGCGGAAGGCGAAAGGCGAAAGGCGAGAGGCGAAAGGCGAGAGGCGAAAGGCGAAAGGCGACAGGCGAAAGGCGAAAGGCGACAGGCGGAAGGCGAAAGGCGAAAGGCGAAAGGCCAAGGGCGAGAGGCAAAAGTCGAAATGCCTAAGGCAAAAGGAAAAACGATTTTCAAAACATGAAATAAAAATGGAGAAATTTGAAATGCCTAAAGCAAAAGAAAAAACGAAATTCAAAAGATAAAATACAAAAGTTGAAATTGAAAATGCGAAATGGAAAATTCGAAATTATAAATTCGTATTTCAAAATGCTAAAGACGAAGGGCGAAAGTCGAAAGGCGAAAGGCGAAAGGCAAAAGGCGAAAGGCGAAAGGCGAAAGGCGGAAGGTGAAAGGCGAAAGGCGAAAGGCGAAAGGCGAAAGGCGAAAGGCGAAAGGCGAAAGGAGAAAGGCGAAAGGCGAAAGGCGAAAGGCGAAAGGCGAAAGGAGAAAGGCGAAAGGCGAAAGGCGAAAGGCGAAAGCCGAAAGGCGAAAGGCGAAAGCCGAAAGGCGAAAGCCGAAAGGCAAAAGGCGAAAGGCGGAAGGCGAAAGGCGGAAGGCGAAAGGCGAAAGGCGAAAGGCGAAAGGCGAAAGGCGAAGTAAGAGAGGCAAAAATCAAAATGCCTAAGGCAAAAGGAAAAACGATTTTCAAAACATGAAATAAAAGTGGAGAAATTTAAAATGCCTAAAGCAAAAGAAAAAACGATATTCAAAAGATAAAATACAAAAGTTGAAATTGAAAATGCGAAATGGAAAATTCGAAATTATAAATTCGTATTTCAAAAGGCTAAAGGCGAAATGCGAAAGGCGAAAGACGAAAGGCGAAGGGCGAAAGTCGAAATGCGAAAGGCGAGAGGCGAATGGCGAAAGGCGAAAGGCGAAAGGCGAAAGGCGAAAGGCGAAAGGCGAAAGGCGAAAGGCGAAAGGCGAAAGGCGAAAGGCGAAAGGCGAAAGGCGAAAGTCGAAAGGCGAAAGGCGAAAGTCGAAAGGCGAAAGGCGAAAGGCGAGGGGCGAGAGGCAAAAGTCAAAATGCCTAAGGCAAAAGGAAAAACGATTTTCAAAACATGAAATAAAAATGGAGAAATTTGAAATGCCTAAAGCAAAAGAAAAAACGATATTCAAAAGATAAAATACAAAAGTTGAAATTGAAAATGCGAAATGGAAAATTCGAAATTATAAATTCGTATTTCAAAAGGCTAAAGGCGAAGGGCGAAAGTCGAAAGGCGAAAGGCGAAAGGCGAAAGGCGAAAGGCGAAAGGCGAAAGGCGGAAGGTGAAAGGCGAAAGGCTAATGGCGAAAGGCGAAAGGCGAAAGGCGAAAGGCGAAAGGCGAAAGGAGAAAGGCGAAAGGCGAAAGGCGAAAGGCGAAAGGCGAAAGGCGAAAGGCGAAAGGCGAAAGGCGAAAGGCGAAAGGCGAAAGGCGGAAGGTGAAAGGCGAAAAGCGAAAAGCGAAAGGCGAAAGGCGAAAGGCGAAAGGCGAAAGGCGAAAGGCGAAAGGCGAAAGGCGAAAGGCGAAAGGCGGAAGGCGAAATGTGAAAGGCGAAAGGTGAAAGGCGAAAGGCGAAAGCGAAAGGCGAAAGGCGAAAGGCGAAAGGCGAAAGGCGAACGGCAAAAGGCGAAAGGCGGAAGGCGAAAGGCGAAAGGTGAAAGGCGAAAGGCGAAAGGCGAAAGGCGAAAGGCGAAAGGCGAAAGGCGAAAGGTGAAAGGCGAAAGGCGAAAGGCGAAAGGCGAAAGGCGAAAGGCGAAAGGCGAAAGGCGAAAGGCGAAAGGCGAAAGGAGAAAGGCGAAAGGCGAAAGGCGAAAGGCGAAAGCCGAAAGGCGAAAGGCGAAAGCCGAAAGGCGAAAGCCGAAAGGCGAAAGGCGAAAGGCGGAAGGCGAAAGGCGGAAGGCGAAAGGCGAAAGGCGAAAGGCGAAAGGCGAAGTAAGAGAGGCAAAAATCAAAATGCCTAAGGCAAAAGGAAAAACGATTTTCAAAACATGAAATAAAAGTGGAGAAATTTAAAATGCCTAAAGCAAAAGAAAAAACGATATTCAAAAGATAAAATACAAAAGTTGAAATTGAAAATGCGAAATGGAAAATTCGAAATTATAAATTCGTATTTCAAAAGGCTAAAGGCGAAATGCGAAAGGCGAAAGACGAAAGGCGAAGGGCGAAAGTCGAAATGCGAAAGGCGAGAGGCGAATGGCGAAAGGCGAAAGGCGAAAGGCGAAAGGCGAAAGGCGAAAGGCGAAAGGCGAAAGGCGAAAGGCGAAAGGCGAAAGTCGAAAGGCGAAAGGCGAAAGGCGAAAGGCGAAAGGCGAAAGGCGAAGGTGAAAGGCGGAAGGTGAAAGGCGAAAGGCGAAGGGCGAAAGGCAAAATGCGAAAGGCGAAAGGCGAAAGGCGAAAGGCGAAAGGCGAAAGGCGAAAGGCGAAAGGCGAAAGGCGAAAGGCGAAAGGCGAAAGGCGAAAGGCGAAAGGCGAAAGGCGGAAGGCGAAAGGCGAAAGGCGGAAGGCGAAAGGCGACAGGCGAAAGGCGAAAGGCGAAAGGCAAAAGGCGAAAGGCGAAAGGCGAAAGGCGAAAGGCGAAAGGCGAAAGGCGAAAGGCGAAAGGCGAAAGGCGAAAGGCGAAAGGCGAAAGGCGAAAGGCGAAAGGCGAAAGGCGATAGGCGAAAGGCGAAAGGTGAAAGGCGAAAGGCGAAAGGCGAAAGGCGAAAGGCGAAAGGCGAAAGGCGAAAGGCGAAAGGCGAAAGACGAAAGGCGAAAGGCGAAAGGTGAAAGGCGAAAGGCGAAAGGCGAAAGGCGAAAGGCGAAAGGCGAAAGGCGAAAAGCGAAAGGCGAAAGTCGAAAGGCGAAAGGCGGAAGGCGAAAGGCGAAAGGTGAAAGGCGAAAGGCGAAAGGCGAAAGGCGAAAGGCGAAAGGCGAAAGGCGAAAGGCGAAAGGCGAAAGGCGAAAGGCGAAAGGCGAAAGGCGAAAGGCGAAAGGCGAAAGGCGAAAGTCGAAAGGCGAAAGGCGAAAGGCGAAAGGCGGAAGGCGAAAGGCGAAAGGCGAAAGGCGAAAGGCGAAAGGCAAAAGGCGAAAGGCGAAAGGCGAAAGGCGAAATGCGAAAGGCGAAAGCGAAAGGCGAAAGGCGAAAGGCGAAAGGCGAAAGGTGAAAGGCGGAAGGTGAAAGGCGAAAGGATAAGGGCGAAAGGCAAAAGGCGAAAGGCGAAAGGCGAAAGGCGAAAGGCGAAAGGCGAAAGGCGAAAGGCGAAAGGCGAAAGGCGAAAGGCGAATGGCGGAAGGCGAAAGGCGAAAGGCGAAAGGCGAAAGGCAAAAGGCGAAAGGCGAAAGGCGAAAGGCGTAAGCGAAAGGCGAAATGCGAAATGTGAAAGTCGGAAGGCGAAAGGCAAAAGGCGAAAGGCGAAAGTCGAAATGCGAAAGGCGAAAGCGAAAGGCGAAAGGCGAAAGGCGAAAGGCGAAAGGCGAAAGGCGAAAGGCGAAAGGCGAAAGGCGAAAGGCGAAAGGCGAAAGGCGAAAGGCGAAAGGCGGAAGACGAAAGGCGAAAGGTGAAATGCGAAAGGCGAAAGGCGAAAGGCGAAAGGCGAAAGGCGAAAGGCGGAAGGCGAAGGGCGAAAGGCGAAAGGCGAAAGGCGAAATGCGAAAGGCGAAAGGCGAAAGGCGAAAGGTGAAAGGCGAAAGGCGAAAGGCGAAATGCGGAAGGTGAAAGGCGAAAGGCGAAAGGCGAAAGGTGAAATGCGAAAGGCGAAAGGTGAAAGGCGAAAGGCGAAAGGTGAAAGGCGAAAGGCGAAAAGCGAATGGCGAAAGGCGAAAGGCGAAAGGCGAAAGGCGAAAGGCGAAAGGCGAAAGGCGAAAGGCGAAAGGCGAAAGGCGAAAGGCGAAAGGCGAAAGGCGAAAGGTGAAAGACGAAAGGCGAAAGGCGAAAGGCGAAAGGCGAAAGGCGACAGGCGGAAGGCGAAAGGTGAAAGGCAAAAGGCGAAAGGCGTAAGGCGAAGGGCGAGACGCAAAAGTCAAAATGTCTTAGGCAAAAGGAAAAACGATTTTCAAAACATGAAATAAAAATGGAGAAATTTAAAATGCCTAAAGCAAAAGACAAAGCGATATTCAAAAGATAAAATACAAAAGTTGAAATTGAAAATGCGAAATGGAAAATTCGAAATTATAAATTCGTATTTCAAAAAGCTAAAGGCGAAATGCGAAAGGCGAAAGTCGAAAGGCGAAAGGCGAAAGGCAAAAGGCGAAAGGCGAAAGGCAAAAGGCGAAAGGCGTAAGGCGAAGGGCGAGAGGCAAAAGTCAAAATGTCTAAGGCAAAAGGAAAAACGATTTTCAAAACATGAAATGAAAATGGAGAAATTTAAAATGCCTAAGCGAAAGAAAAAACGATATTCAAAAGATAAAATACAAAAGTTGAAATTGAAAATGCGAAATGGAAAATTCGAAATTATAAATTCGTATTTCAAAATGCTAAAGGCGAAATGCGAAACGCGAAAGACGAAAGGCGAAGGGCGAAAGTCGAAAGGCGAAAGGCGAAAGGCAAAAGGCGAAAGGCGAAAGGCGAAAGGCGAAAGGCGAAAGGAGGAAGGCGAAAGGCGAAAGGTGAAAGGCGAAAGGCGAAAGGTGAAAGGCGAAAGGCGAAAGGCGAAAGGCGAAAGGCGAAAGGCGAAAGGCGAAAGGCGAAAGGCGAAAGGCGAAAGTCGAAAGGCGAAAGGCGAAAGGCGAAAGGCGAAAGGCGAAAGGCGAAAAGCGAAAGGCGAAAGGCGAAAGGCAAAAGTCGGAAGGCGAAAGGCGAAAGGCAAAAGGCGAAAGGCGAAAGGCGAAAGGCAAAATGCGAAAGGCGAAAGGCGAAATGCGAAAGGCGAAAGGCGGAACGTGAAAGGCGAAAGGCGAAAGGCGAAAGGCGAAGGGCGTAAGGCGAAAGGCGAAAGGCGAAAGGCGGAAGGCGAAAGGCGGAAGGCGAAAGGCGAAAGGCGAGAGGCGAAAGGCGAGAGGCGAAAGGCGAAAGGCGAAAGGCGAAAGGCGAAAGGCGAAAGGCGACAGGCGGAAGGCGAAAGGCGAAAGGCGAAAGGCCAAGGGCGAGAGGCAAAAGTCGAAATGCCTAAGGCAAAAGGAAAAACGATTTTCAAAACATGAAATAAAAATGGAGAAATTTGAAATGCCTAAAGCAAAAGAAAAAACGAAATTCAAAAGATAAAATACAAATGTTGAAATTGAAAATGCGAAATGGAAAATTCGAAATTATAAATTCGTATTTCAAAATGCTAAAGACGAAGGGCGAAAGTCGAAAGGCGAAAGGCGAAAGGCAAAAGGCGAAAGGCGAAATGCGAAAGGCGGAAGGTGAAAGGCGAAAGGCGAAAGGCGAAAGGCGAAAGGCGAAAGGCGAAAGGCGAAAGGAGAAAGGCGAAAGACGAAAGGCGAAAGGCGAAAGGCGAAAGGAGAAAGGCGAAAGGCGAAAGGCGAAAGGCGAAAGCCGAAAGGCGAAAGGCGAAAGCCGAAAGGCGAAAGCC
This sequence comes from Dioctria rufipes, assembly GCA_963924295.1. Lineage (NCBI taxonomy): Eukaryota > Metazoa > Arthropoda > Insecta > Diptera > Asilidae > Dioctria > Dioctria rufipes. The sequence goes on along the minus strand of CAWUPM010000665.1, from coordinate 285,821 downwards.
GAAAGGCGAAAGGCGAAAGGCGGAAGGCGAAAGGCGGAAGGCGAAAGGCGAAAGGCGAAAGGCGAAAGGCGAAGTAAGAGAGGCAAAAATCAAAATGCCTAAGGCAAAAGGAAAAACGATTTTCAAAACATGAAATAAAAGTGGAGAAATTTAAAATGCCTAAAGCAAAAGAAAAAACGATATTCAAAAGATAAAATACAAAAGTTGAAATTGAAAATGCGAAATGGAAAATTCGAAATTATAAATTCGTATTTCAAAAGGCTAAAGGCGAAATGCGAAAGGCGAAAGACGAAAGGCGAAGGGCGAAAGTCGAAATGCGAAAGGCGAGAGGCGAATGGCGAAAGACGAAAGGCGAAAGGCGAAAGGCGAAAGGCGAAAGGCGAAAGGCGAAAGGCGAAAGGCGAAAGGCGAAAGGCGAAAGGCGAAAGTCGAAAGGCGAAAGGCGAAAGTCGAAAGGCGAAAGGCGAAAGGCGAGGGGCGAGAGGCAAAAGTCAAAATGCCTAAGGCAAAAGGAAAAACGATTTTCAAAACATGAAATAAAAATGGAGAAATTTGAAATGCCTAAAGCAAAAGAAAAAACGATATTCAAAAGATAAAATACAAAAGTTGAAATTGAAAATGCGAAATGGAAAATTCGAAATTATAAATTCGTATTTCAAAAGGCTAAAGGCGAAGGGCGAAAGTCGAAAGGCGAAAGGCGAAAGGCAAAAGGCGAAAGGCGAAAGGCGAAAGGCGAAAGGCGGAAGGTGAAAGGCGAAAGGCGAAAGGCGAAAGGCGAAAGGCGAAAGGCGAAAGGCGAAAGGAGAAAGGCGAAAGGCGAAAGGCGAAAGGCGAAAGGCGAAAGGCGAAAGGCGAAAGGCGAAAGGCGAAAGGCGAAAGGCGGAAGGTGAAAGGCGAAAAGCGAAAAGCGAAAGGCGAAAGGCGAAAGGCGAAAGGCGAAAGGCGAAAGGCGAAAGGCGGAAGGCGAAATGTGAAAGGCGAAAGGTGAAAGGCGAAAGGCGAAAGGTGAAAGGCGAAAGGCGAAAGGCGAAGGGCGAGAGGCAAAAGTCAAAATGCCTAAGGCAAAAGTATAAACGATTTTCAAAACATGAAATAAAAATGGAGAAATTTAAAATGCCTAAAGCAAAAAAAAAACGATATTCAAAAGATAAAATACAAAAGTTGAAATTGAAAATGCGAAATGGAAAATTCGAAATTATAAATTTGTATTTCAAAATGCTAAAGGCGAAATGCGAAAAGCGAAAGACGAAAGCCGAAGGGCGAGAGTCGAAAGGCGAAAGGCAAAAGGCGAAAGGCGAAAGGTGAAAGGCGAAAGGTGAAGGGCGAAAGGCGAAAGGCGAAAGGCGAAAGGCGAAAGGCGAAAGGCGAAAGGCGAAAGGCGGAAGGCGAAATGCGAAAGGCGAAAGGCGAAAGCGAAAGGCGAAAGGCGAAAGGCGAAAGGCGAAAGGCGAAAGGCGAAAGGCGAAAGGCGAAAGGCGAAGGGCGAAAGGCGAAAGGCTAAAGGTGAAAGGCGAAATGCGAAAGGTGAAAGGCGAAGGGCGAAAGGCGAAAGGCGAAAGGCGAAAGGCGGAAGGCGAATGGCGAAAGGCGAAAGGCGAAAGGCGAAAGGCGAAAGGCGAAAGGCGAAAGGCGAAAGGCGAAAGCCGAAAGGCGAAAGGCGAAAGGCGAAAGGCGAAAGGTGAAAGGCGAAAGGCGGAAGGCGAAAGGAGAACGGCGAAAGGCGAAAGGCGAAAGCGAAAGGCGAAAGGCGAAAGGCGAAAGTCGGAAGATGAAAGGCGAAAGGCGAAAGGCGAAAGGCGAAAGGCGAAAGGCGGAAGGCGAAAGGCGAAAGGCGAAAGGCGAAAGGCGAAAGGCGAAAGGCGACAGGCGAAAGCCGAAAGGCGAAAGGCGAAAGGCGAAAGGCGAAAGGTGAAATGCGAAAGGCGAAAGCCGAAAGGCGGAAGGCGAAAGGCGGAAGGCGAAAGGCGAAAGGCGAAAGGCGAAAGGCGAAGGGCGAGAGGCAAAAGTCAAAATGCCTAAGGCAAAAGGAAAAACGATTTTCAAAACATGAAATAAAAATGGTGAAATTTAAAATGCCTAAAGCAAAAGAAAAAACGATATTCAAAAGATAAAATACAAAAGTTGAAATTGAAAATGCGAAATGGAAAATTCGAAATTATAAATTCGTATTTCAAAAGGCTAAATGCGAAAGGCGAAAGACGAAAGGCGAACTGCGAATGTCGAAAGGCGAAAGGCGAAAGGCGAATGGCGAAAGGAGAACGGCGAAAGGCGAAAGGCGAAAGCGAAAGGCGAAAGGCGAAAGGCGAAAGTCGGAAGATGAAAGGCGAAAGGCGAAAGGCGAAAGGCGAAAGGCGGAAGGCGAAAGGCGAAAGGCGAAAGGCGAAAGGCGAAAGGCGAAAGGCGACAGGCGAAAGCCGAAAGGCGAAAGGCGAAAGGCGAAAGGCGAAAGGTGAAATGCGAAAGGCGAAAGCCGAAAGGCGAAAGGCGAAAGGCGAAAGGCGAAAAGCGGAAGGCGAAAGGCGAAAGGCGAAAGGCGAAATGCGAAAGGCGAAAAGCGGAAGGCGAAAGGCGAAAGGCGAAAGGCGAAAGGCGAAAGGCGAAAGGCGAAAGGCGAAAGGCGAAAGGCGAAAGGCGAAAGGAGGAAGGCGAAAGCGAAAGGCGAAAGGCGAAAGGCGAAAAGCGAAAGGCGAAAGGGGAAAGGCGAAAAGCGGAAGGCGAAAGGCGAAAGGCGAAAGGCGAAAGGCGAAAGGCGAAAGGCGAAAGGCGAAAGGCGAAAGGCGAAAGGCGAAAGGCGGAAGGCGAAAGGCGGAAGGCGAAAGGCGAAAGGCGAAAGGCGAAAGGCGAAGGGCGAGAGGCAAAAGTCAAAATGCCTAAGGCAAAAGGAAAAACGATTTTCAAAACATGAAATAAAAATGGAGAAATTTAAAATGCCTAAAGCAAAAGAAAAAACGATATTCAAAAGATAAAATACAAAAGTTTAAATTGGAAATGCGAAATGGAAAATTCGAAATTATAGATTCGTATTTCAAAAGGCTAAAGGCGAAATACGAAAGGCGAAAGACGAAAGGCGAAGGGCGAAAGTCGAAATGCGAAAGGCGAATGGCGAAAGGCGAAAGGCGAAAGGCGAAAGACGAAAGGCGAAAGGCGAAAGGCGAAAGGCGAAAGGCGAAAGGCGAAAGCGAAAGGCGAAAGGCGAAAAGCGAAAGGCGAAAGGCGAAAGGCGAAAGGCGAAAGGCGAAAGGCGAAAGGCGAAAGGCGAAAGGCGAAAGGCGAAAGGCGAAAGCGAAAGGCGAAAGGTGAAAGGCGAAAGGCGAAAGGTGAAAGGCGAAAGGCGAAAGGCGAAAGGCGAAAGGCGAAAGGCGAAAGGCGAAAGGCGAAAAGCGAAAGGCGAAAGGCGAAAGGCGAAAGGCGAAAGGCGAAAGGCGAAAGGCGAAAGGCGAAAGGCGAAAGGCGAAAGGCGAAAGGCGAAAGGCGAAAGGCGGAAGGCGAAAGGCGAAAGTCGAAAGGCGAAAGGCGAGGGGCGAGAGGCAAAAGTCAAAATGCCTAAGGGAAAAGGAAAAACGATTTTCAAAACATGAAATAAAAATGGAGAAATTTGAAATGCCTAAAGCAAAAGAAAAAACGATATTCAAAAGATAAAATACAAAAGTTGAAATTGAAAATGCGAAATGGAAAATTCGAAATTATAAATTGGTATTTCAAAAGGCTAAAGGCGAAATGCGAAAGGCGAAATGCGAAAGGCGAAAGACGAAAGGCGAAGGGCGAAAGTCGAAAGGCGAAAGGCGAAAGGCAAAAGGCGAAAGGCGAAAGGCGGAAGGTGAAAGGCGAAAGGCGAAAGGCGAAAGGCGAAAGGCGTAAGGCGACAGGCAAAAGGAGAAAGGCGAAAGGCGAAAGGCGAAAGGCGAAAGGCTAAATGCGAAAGGCGAAGGGCGAAAGGCGAAAGGCGGAAGGTGAAAGGCGAGAGGCGAAAGGCGAAAGGCGAAAGGCGAAAGGCGAAAGGCGAAAGGCGAAAGGCGAAAGGCGAAAGGCGAAGGGCGAAAGGCGAAAGGCGGAAGGTGAAAGGCGAGAGGCGAAAGGCGAAAGGCGAAAGGCGAAAGGCGAAAGGCGAAAGGCGAAAGGCGAAAGGCGGAAGGCGAAAGGCGGAAGGCGAAAGGTGAAAGGCGAAAGGCGAAAGGTGAAAGGCGAAAGGCGAAAGGTGAAAGCCGAAAGGCGAAAGGTGAAAGGCGAAAGGCGAAAGGCGAAAGGCGAAAGGCGAAAGGCGAAAGGCGAAAGGCGAAAGGAGGAAGGCGACAGGCGAAAGGCGAAAGGCGAAGGGCGAGAGGCGAAAGGTGAAAAGCGAAAGGCGAAAGGCGAAAGGCGAAAGGCGAAAGGCGAAAGGCGAAAGGCGAAAGGCGAATGGCGAAAGGCGAAAGGCGAAAGGCGAAAGGCGAAAGGCGAAAGGCGAAAGGCGAAAGGCGAAAGGCGAAAGGCGAAAGGCGGAAGGCGAAAGGCGAAAGGCGAAAGGCGAAAGGCGAAAGGCGAAAGGCGAAAGGCGGAAGGTGAAAGGCGAAAGGCGAATGGCGAAATGCGAAAGGCGAAAGGCGAAAGGCGAAAGGCGAAAGGCGAAAGGCGAAAGGCGAAAGGCGAAAGGCGGAAGGCGAAAAGCGAAAGGCGAAAGGCGAAGGGCGAAAGGCGAAATGCGAAAGGCGAAAGGCGAAAGGCCAAAGGCGAAAGGCGAAAAGCGGAAGGCGAAAGGCTAAAGGCGAAAGGCGAAAGGCGAAAGGCGAAAGGCGAAAGGCGAAAGGCGAAAGGCGAAAGGCAAAAGGCGAAAGGCGAAAGGCGAAAGGCGAAAGGCGGAAGGTGAAAGGCGAAAGGCGAAAGGCGGAAGGCGAAAGGCGAAAGGCGAAAGGCGAAAGGCGAAAGGCGAAAGGCGGAAGGTGAAAGGCGAAAGGCGAAAGGCGAAAGGCGAAAGGCGAAAGGCGTAAGGCGAAAGGCGAAAAGCGGAAGGCAAAAGGAAAAACGATTTTCAAAACATGAAATGAAAATGGAGAAATTTAAAATGCCTAAAGCAAAAGAAAAAACGATATTCAAAAGATAAAATACAAAAGTTGAAATTGAAAATGCGAAATGGAAAATTCGAAATTATAAATTTGTATTTCAAAATGCTAAAGGCGAATTGCGAAAGGCGAAAGACGAAAGACGAAGGGCGAAAGTCGAAAGGCGAAATGCATAAGGCGAAAGGCGAAAGGCGAAAGGTGAAAGGCGAAAGGCGAAAGGTGAAAGGCGAAAGGCGAAAGGCGAAAGGCGAAAGGCGAAAGGCGAAAGGCGAAAGGCGAAAGGCGAAAGGCGAAAGGCGAAAGGCGAAAGGCGAAAGGCGAAAGGGGAAAGGCGAAAGGCGAAAGGCGAAAGGCGAAAAGCGGAAGGTGAAAGGCGAAAGGCGAAAGGCGAAAGGCGAAATGCGAAAGGCGAAAAGCGAAAGGCGAAAGGCGGAAGGTGAAAGGCGAAAGGCGAAAGGCGGAAGGCGAAAGGCGAAAGGTGAAAGGCGAAATGCGAAAGGTGAAAGGCGAAAGGCGAAAGGCGAAAGGCGAAAGGCGAAAGGCGAAAGGCGAAAGGCGAAAGGCGGAAGGCGGAAGGTGAAAGGCGAAAGGCGAAAGGCGGAAGGCCAAATGCGAAAGGCGAAAGGCGAAAGGCGAAAGGCGAAAGGCGAAAGGCGAAAGGCGAAAAACGAAAGGCGAAAGGCGAAAGGCGGAAGGTGAAAGGCGAAAGGCGAAAGGCGAAAGGCGAAAGGCGAAAGGCGAAAGCCGAAAGTTGAAAGGCGAAAGGCGAAAAGTGAAAGGCGAAAGGCGAAAGGCGAAAGGCGAAAGGCGAAAGGCGAAAGGCGAAAGGCGAAAGGGGAAAGGCGAAAGGCGAAAGGCGGAAGGTGAAAGGCGAAAGGCGAAAGGCGAAAGGCGAAAGGCGAAAGGCGAAAGGCGAAAGGCGAAAGGCGAAAAGCGAAAGGCGAAAGGCGAAAGGCGAAAGGCGAAAGGCGAAAGGGGAAAGGCGAAAGGCGAAAGGCGGAAGGTGAAAGGCGAAAGGCGAAAGGGGAAAGGCGAAAGGCGAAAGGCGAAAGGTGAAAGGCGAAAGGCGAAAGGTGAAAGGCCAAAGGCGAAAGGCGAAAGGCGAAAGGTGAAAGGCGAAAGACGAAAGGCGAAAGGCGAAAGGCGAAAGGCGAAAGGCGAAAGGCGAAAGGCGAAAGGCGAAAGGCGAAAGGCGAAAGGCGAAAGGCGAAAGGCGAAAGGCGAAAGGCGAAAGGCGAAAGGCGAAAGGGGAAAGGCGAAAGGCGAAAGGCGGAAGGTGAAAGGCGAAAGGCGAAAGGCGAAAGGCGAAAGGCGAAAGGCGAAAAGCGAAAGGCGAAAGGCGAAAAGCGAAAGGGGAAAGGCGAAAGGCGAAAGGCGGAAGGTGAAAGGCGAAAGGCGAAAGGCGAAAGGCGAAAGGCGAAAGGCGAAAGGCGAAAGGCGAAAGGCGAAGGGCGAAAGGCGAAAGGCGAATGGCGAAAGGCGAAAGGCGAACGGCGAAAGGCGAAAGGCGAAAAGCGGAAGGCAAAAGGAAAAACGATTTTCAAAACATGAAATGAAAATGGAGAAATTTAAAATGCCTGAAGCAAAAGAAAAAACGATATTCAAAAGATAAAATACAAAAGTTGAAATTGAAAATGCGAAATGGAAAATTCGAAATTATAAATTTGTACTTCAAAATGCCAAAGGCTAATTGCGAAAGACGAAAGACGAAAGGCGAAGGGCGAAAGTCGAAAGGCGAAAGGCGAAATGCAAAAGGCGAAAGGCGAAAGGTGAAAGGTGAAAGGCGAAAGGCGAAAGGTGAAAGGCGAAAGGCGAAAGGCGAAAGGCGAAAGGCGAAAGGCGAAAGGCGAAAGGCGAAAGGCGAAAGGCGAAAGGCGAAAGGCGAAAGGCGAAAGGCGAAAGGCGAAAGGCGAAAGGCGAAAGGCGAAAGGCGAAAGGCGAAAGGCGAAAGTCGAAAGGCGAAAGGCGAAAGGCGAAAGGCGGAAGGTGAAAGGCGTAAGGCGAAAGGCGAAAGGCGAAAGGCGAAAGGCGAAAGGCGAAAGGCGAAGGCGAAAGGCGAAAGGCGAAAGGCGAAAGGCGAAAGGCGAAAGGCGAAAGGCGAAAGGCGAAAGGCGAAAGGCGAAAGGCGAAAGGCGAAAGGCGAAAGGCGAAAGGCGCAAGGCGAAAGGCGAAAGGCGAAAGGCGAAAAGCGGAAGGCGAAAGGCGAAGGGCGATAGGCGAAAGGCGAAGGGCGTGAGGCAAAAGTCAAAATGCCTAAGGCAAAAGGAAAACGATTTTCAAAACATGAAATAAAAATGGAGAAATTTAAAATGCCTAAAGCAAAAGAAAAAACGATATTCAAAAGATAAAATACAAAAGTTGAAATTGAAAATGCGAAATGGAAAATTCGAAATTATAAATTCGTATTTCAAAAGGCTAAAGGCTAAAGGCGAAATGCGAAAGGCGAAAGACGAAAGGCGAAGGGCGATTGTCGAAAGGCGAAAGGCGAAAGGCGAAAGGCGAAAGGCGAAAAGCGAAAGGCGAAATGCGAAAGGCGAAAGGCGAAAGGCGAAAGGCGAAAGGTGAAAGGCGAAAGGCGAAAGGCGAAAGGCAGAAGGCGAAAGGCGAAAGGAGAAAGGTGAAAGGCGAAAGGAGAAAGGCGAAAGACGAAAGGCGAAAGGCGAAAGGCGACAGGCGAAAGGCGAAAGGCGAAAGGCGAAAGGCGAAAGGCGAAAGGCGAAAGCGAAAGGCGAAAGGCGAAAGGCGAAAGGCGAAAGGCGAAAGGCGAAAGGCGAAAGGCGAAAGGCGAAAGGCGAAAAGCGAAAGGCGAAAGGCGAAAGGCGCAAGGCGAAAGGCGAAAGGCGAAAGGCGAAAAGCGGAAGGCGAAAGGCGAAGGGCGATAGGCGAAAGGCGAAGGGCGTGAGGCAAAAGTCAAAATGCCTAAGGCAAAAGGAAAACGATTTTCAAAACATGAAATAAAAATGGAGAAATTTAAAATGCCTAAAGCAAAAGAAAAAACGATATTCAAAAGATAAAATACAAAAGTTGAAATTGAAAATGCGAAATGGAAAATTCGAAATTATAAATTCGTATTTCAAAAGGCTAAAGGCTAAAGGCGAAATGCGAAAGGCGAAAGACGAAAGGCGAAGGGCGATTGTCGAAAGGCGAAAGGCGAAAGGCGAAAGGCGAAAGGCGAAAAGCGAAAGGCGAAATGCGAAAGGCGAAAGGCGAAAGGCGAAAGGCGAAAGGTGAAAGGCGAAAGGCGAAAGGCGAAAGGCGAAAGGCGAAAGGCGAATGGCGAAAGGCGAAAAGCGAAAGGCGAAAGTCGAAATGCGAAAGGCGAAAGGCGAAAGGCGACAGGCGAAAGGCGAAAGGCGAAAGGCGAAAGGCGAAAGGCGAAAGGCGAAAGGCGAAAGCGAAAGGCGAAAGGCGAAAGGCGAAAGGCGAAAGGCGAAAGGCGAAAGGCGAAAGGCGAAAGGCGAAAAGCGAAAGGCGAAAAGCGAAAGGCGAAAAGCGGAAGGCAAAAGGAAAAATAATTTTCAAAACATGAAATGAAAATGGAGAAATTTAAAATGCCTAAAGCAAAAGAAAAAACGATATTCAAAAGATAAAATACAAAAGTTGAAATTGAAAATGCGAAATGGAAAATTCGAAATTATAAATTTGTATTTCAAAATGCTAAAGGCGAATTGCGAAAGGCGGAAGACGAAAGGCGAAGGGCGAAAGTCGAAAGGCGAAAGTCGAAATGCAAAAGGCGAAAGGCGAAAGGTGAAAGGCGAAAGGCGAAAAGTGAAAGGCGAAAGGCGAAAGGCGAAAGGCGAAAGGCGAAAGGCGTAAGGCGAAACGCGAAACGCGAAAGGCGAAAGGCGAAAGGCGAAAGGCGAAAGGCGAAAGGCGAAAGGCGAAAGGCGAAAGGCGAAAGGCGAAAGGCAAAAGGCGGAAGGTGAAAGGCGAAAGGCGAAAGGCGAAAGCGAAGGGAGAGATGCAAAAGTCAAAATGCCTAAGGCAAAAGGAAAAACAATTTTCAAAACATGAAATAAAAATGGAGAAATGTAAAATGCCTAAAGCAAAAGAAAAAACGATATTCAAAAGATAAAATACAAAAGTTGAAATTAAAAATGCGAAATGGAAAATTCGAAATTATAAATTTGTATTTCAAAATGCTAAAGGCGAAATGCGAAAAGCGAAAGACGAAAGGCGAAGGGCGAAATTCGAAAGGCGAAAGGCGAAAGGCAAAACGCGAAAGGCGAAAGGCGAAAGGCGAAAGGCGAAAAGCGAAAGGCGAAAGGCGGAACGTGAAAGGCGAAAGGCGAAAGGCGAAAGACGAAAGGCGAAAGGCGAAAGGCGAAAGGCGAAAGGGGGAAGGCGAAAGGCGAAATGCGAAAGGCGAAAGGCAAAAGGCGAAAGGCGAAAGGCGAAAGGCGAAAGGTGAAAGGCGAAAGGCGAAAGGCGAAAGGCGAAAGGCGAAGGGCGAAAGGCGAAAGGCGAAAGGCGAAAGGCGAAAGGCGAAAGGCGAAAAGCGAAAGGCGAAAGGCGGAAGGTGAAAGGCGAAAGGCGAAAGGCGAAAGGCGAAGGGCGAGATGCAAAAGTCAAAATGCCTAAGGCAAAAGGAAAAACGATTTTCAAAACATGAAATAAAAATGGAGAAATTTAAAATGCCTAAAGCAAAAGAAAAAACGATATTCAAAAGATAATATACGAAAGTTGAAATTGAAAATGCGAAATGGAAAATTCGAAATTATAAATTCGTATTTCAAAATGCTAAAGGCGAAATGCGAAAGGCGAAAGACGAAAGGCGAAGGGCGAAAGTCGAAAGGCGAAAGGCGAAAGGCAAAAGGCGAAAGGCGAAAGGCGAAAGGCGAAAAGCGAAAGGCGAAAGGCGGAAGGTGAAAGGCGAAAGGCGAAAGGCGAAAGACGAAAGGCGAAAGGCGAAAGGCGAAAGGCGAAAGGCGAAAGGGGGAAGGCGAAAGGCGAAATGCGAAAGGCGAAAGGCAAAAGGCGAAAGGCGAAAGGCGAAAGGCGAAAGGCGAAAGGCGAAAGGCGAAAAGCGAAAGGCGAAAGGCGGAAGGTGAAAGGCGAAAGGCGAAAGGCGAAAGACGAAAGGCGAAAGGCGAAAGGCGAAAGGCGAAAGGCGAAAGGCGAAAGGCGAAAGAGGGAAGGCGAAAGGCGAAATGCGAAAGGCGAAAGGCAAAAGGCGAAAGTCGAAAGGCGAAAGGCGAAAGGCGAAAGGCGAAAGGCGAAAGGCGAAAGGCGGAAGGCGAAAGGCGAAAGGCGAAAGGCGAAATGCGAAAGGCGAAAGGCGAAAGGCGAAAGGCGAAAGGCGAAAGGCGAAAGGCGAAAGGCGACAGACGAAATGCGGAAGGCGAAAGGCGAAAGGCAAAAGGCGAAAGGCGTAAGGCGAAGGGCGAGAGGCAAAAGTCAAAATGTCTAAGGCAATAGGAAAAACAATTTTCAAAACATGAAATGAAAATGGAGAAATTTAAAATGCATAAAGCAAAAGAAAAAACGATATTCAAAAGATAAAATACAAAAGTTGAAATTGAAAATGCGAAATGGAAAATTCGAAATTATAAATTCGTATTTCAAAATGCTAAAGGCGAAATGCGAAAGGCGAAAGTCGAAAGTCGAAAGGCGAAAGGCAAAAGGCGAAAGGCGAAAGGCGAAAGGCAAAAGGCGAAAGCCGTAAGGCGAAGGGCGAGAGGCAAAAGTCAAAATGTCCAAGGCAAAAGGAAAAACGATTTTCAAAACATGAAATGAAAATGGAGAAATTTAAAATGCCTAAAGCAAAAGAAAAAACGATATTCAAAAGATAAAATACAAAAGTTGAAATTGAAAATGCGAAATGGAAAATTCGAAATTATAAATTCGTATTTCAAAATGCTAAAGGCGAATTGCGAAACGCGAAGAACGAAAGGCGAAGGGCGAAAGTCGAAAGGCGAAAGGCAAAAGGCGAAAGGCGAAAGGCGAAAGGCGAAAGGTGGAAGGCGAAAGGCGAAAGGTGAAAGGCGAAAGGCGAAAAGTGAAAGGCGAAAGGCGAATGGCGAAAGGCGAAAGGCGAAAGGCGAAAGGCGAAAGGCGAAAGGCGAAAGGCGAAAGGCCAAAGGCGAAAGGCGAAAGGCGAAAGGCGAAAGGCGAAAGGCGAAAGGCGAAAGGCGAAAGGCGAAAGGCGAAAAGCGAAAGGCGAAAGGCGAAACGCAAACGTCGGAAGGAGAAAGGCGAAAGGCGAAAGGCGCAAGGCGAAAGGCGAAAGGCGAAAGGCGAAAGGCGAAAGGTGAAAGGCGAAAGGCGAAAGGCGAAAGGCGAAAGGCGAAAGGCGAAAGGCGAAAGGCGAAAGGCGAAAGGCGAAATGCGAAAGGCGAAAGGCGGAACGTGAAAGGCGAAAGGCGAAAGGCGAAAGGCGAAGGGCGAAGGGCGAAAGGCGAAAGGCGAAAGGCGAAAGGCGGAAGGCGAAAGGCGAAAGGCGGAAGGCGAAAGGCGAAAGGCGAAAGGCGAAAGGCGAAAGGCGAGAGGCGAAAGGCGAAATGCGAAAGGCGAAGGCGAAAGGTGAAAGGCGAAAGGCGAAAGGCGAAAGGCGAAAGGCGAAAGGCGAAAGGTGAAAGGCGAAAGGCGAAAGGCGAAAGGCGAAAGGCCAAAGGCGAAAGGCGAAGGGCGAAGGGCGAAAGGCGAAAGGCGAAAGGCGAAAGGCGGAAGGCGAAAGGCGAAAGGCGAAAGGCGAAAGGCGAAAGGCGAAAGGCGAGAGGCGAAAGGCGAAATGCGAAAGGCGAAAGGCGAAAGGCGAAAGGCGACAGGCGGAAGGCGAAAGGCAAAAGTCAAAATGCCTAAGGCAAAAGGAAAAACGATTTTCGAAACATGAAATAAAAATAGAGAAATTTAAAATGCTTAAGCAAAAGTAAAAACGACATTCAAAAGATAAAATACAAAAGTTGAAATTGAAAATGCGAAATGGAAAATTCGAAATTATAAATTCGTATTTCAAAAGGCTAAAAACGAAATGCGATAGGCGAAAGACGAAAGGCGAAGGGCGAAAGTCGAAAGGCAAAAGGCGAAAGGCGAAAGGCGAAAGGTGAAAGGCGAAAGGCGAGAGGTGAAAGGCGAAATGCGAAATGCGAAAGGCGAAAGGCGTACGGCGAATGGCGAAAGGCGAAAGGCGAAAGGCGAAAGGCGAATGGCGAAAGGCGAAAGGCGAAAGGCCAAAGGCGAAAGGCGGAAGGCGAAAGGCGAAATTCCAAAGGCGAAAGGCGGAAGGTGAAAGGCGAAAGGCGAAAGGCGAAAGGCGAAAGGCGAAAGGCGAAAGGCTAAAGGCGAAAGGCGAAAGGCGAAAGGCGAAAGGCGAAAGGCGAAAGGCGATAGGCGAAAAGCGAAAGGCGAAAGGCGGAAGGTGAAAGGCGAAAGGCGAAAGGCGAAAGGCGAAAAGCGAAAGGCGAAAGGCGGAAGGTGAAAGGCGAAATGCGAAAGGCGAAAAGTGAAAGGCGAAAGGCGAAAGGCGGAAGGCGAAAGGCGAAAGGCGAAAGGCGAAAGGCGAAAGGCCAAAGGCGAAAGGCGAAAGGCGAAAGGCGAAAGGCGAAAGGCGAAAGGCGAAAGGCGAAAGGCGAAAGGCGAAAGGCGAAAGGCGAAAGGCGAAAGGCGAAAGGCGAAAGGCGAAAGGCGAAAGGCGAAAGGCGAAAGGCGAAAGGCGAAAGGCGGAAGGTGAAAGGCGGAAGGCGAAAGGCGAAAGGCCAAAGGCGAAAGGCGAAAGGCGAAAGGCGAAAGGCGAAAGGCGAAAGGCGAAAGGCGAAAGGCGAAAGGCGAAAGGCGAAAGGCGAAAGGCGAAAGGCGAAAGGCGAAAGGCGGAAGGTGAAAGGCGAAAGGCGAAAGGCGAAAGGCGAAAGGCGAAGGGCGAAAGGCGAAAGGCGAAAGGCGAAAGGCGAAAGGCGAAAGGCGAAAGGCGAAAGGCGAAAGGCCAAAGGCGAAAGGCGAAAGGCGAAAGGCGAAAGGCGAAAGGCGAAAGGCGAAAGGCGAAAGGCGAAAGGCGAAAGGCGAAAGGCGAAAGGCGAAAGGCGAAAGGCGAAAGGCGAAAGGCGAAAGGCGAAAGGCGAAAGGCGAAAGGCGAAAGGCGAAAGGCGGAAGGTGAAAGGCGAAAGGCGAAAGGCGAAAGGCGAAAGGCGAAGGGCGAAAGGCGAAAGGCGAAAGGCGAAAGGCGAAAGGCGAATGGCGAAAGGCGAAAGGTGAAAGGCGAAAGGCGAAAAGTGAAAGGCGAAAGGCGAAAGGCGAAAGACGAAAGGCGAAAGGCGAAAGGCGAAAGGCGAAAGGCGGAAGGTGAAAGGCGAAAGGCGAAAGGCGAAAGGCGAAAGGCGAAGGGCGAAAGGCGAAAGGCGAAAGGCGAAAGGCGAAAGGCGAAAGGCGAAAGGCGAAAGGCGAAAGGCGAAAGGTGAAAGGCGAAAGGCGAAAAGTGAAAGGCGAAAGGCGAAAGGCGAAAGGCGGAAGGTGAAAGGCGAAAGGCGAAAGGCGAAAGGCGAAAGGCGAAAGGCGAAAGGCGAAAGGCGAAAGGCGAAAGGCGAAAGGCGAAAGGCGAAAGGCGAAAGGCGAAAGGCGAAAGGCGAAAGGCGAAAGGCGAAAGGCGAAAGGCGAAAGGCGAAAGGCGAAAGGCGGAAGGTGAAAGGCGAAAGGCGAAAGGCGAAAGGCGAAAGGCGAAGGGCGAAAGGCGAAAGGCGAAAGGCGAAAGGCGAAAGGCGAAAGGCGAAAGGCGAAAGGCGAAAGGCGAAAGGTGAAAGGCGAAAGGCGAAAAGTGAAAGGCGAAAGGCGAAAGGCGAAAGACGAAAGGCGAAAGGCGAAAGGCGAAAGGCGAAAGGCGAAAGGCGAAAGGCGAAAGGCGAAAGGCGAAAGGCGAAAGGCGAAAGGCGAAAAGCGAAAGGCGAAAGGCGAAAGGCGAAAGGCGAAAGGCGAAAGGCGAAAGGCGAAAGCCGAAAGGCGGAAGGTGAAAGGCGAAAGGCTTAAAGTGAAAGGCGAAAGGCGAAAGGCGAAAGGCGGAAGGTGAAAGGCGAAATGCGAAAGGCGAAAGGTGAAAGGCGAAAGGCGAAAGGCGGAAGGCGAAAGGCGAAAGGCGAAAGGCGAAAGGCGAAAGGCGAAAGGCGAAAGGCGAAAAGCGAAAGGCGAAAGGCGAAAGGCGAAAGGCGAAAGGCGAAAGCCGAAAGGCGGAAGGTGAAAGGCGAAAGGCGAAAAGTGAAAGGCGAAAGGCGAAAGGCGAAAGGCGAAAGGCGAAAGGCTAAAGGCGAAAGGCGAAAGGCGAAAGGCGAAAGGCGAAAGGCGAAAGGCGAAAGGCGAAAGGCGAAAGGCGACAGGCGAAAGGCGAAAGGCGAAAGGCGAAAGGCGAAAGGCGAAAGGCGAAAGGCGAAAGGCGAAAAGCGAAAGGCGAAAGGCGAAAGGCGAAAGGCGAAAGGCGAAAGGCGAAAGGCGAAAAGCGAAAGGCGAAAGGCGGAAGGTGAAAGGCGAAATGCGAAAGGCGAAAGGTGAAGGGCGAAAGGCGAAAGGCGAAAGGCGAAAGGCTAAAGGCGAAAGGCGAAAGGCGAAAGGCGAAAGGCGAAAGGCGAAAGGCGAAAAGCGAAAGGCGAAAGGCGAAAGGCGAAAGGCGGAAGGTGAAAGGCGAAAGGCGAAAGGCGAAAGGCGAAAGGCGAAAAGCGAAAGGCGAAAGGCGGAAGGTGAAAGGCGAAATGCGAAAGGCGAAAGGTGAAGGGCGAAAGGCGAAAGGCGGAAGGCGAAAGGCGAAAGGCGAAAGGCGAAAGGCGAAAGGCGAAAGGCCAAAGGCGAAAGGCGGAAGGTGAAAGGCGAAAGGCGAAAGGCGAAAGGCGAAAGGCGAAAAGCGAAAGGCGAAAGGCGGAAGGTGAAAGGCGAAAGGCGGAAGGCGAAAGGCGAAAGGCGAAATGCGAAATGCGAAAGGCGAAAGGCGAAAGGCGAAGGGCGAAAGGCGAAAGGCGAAAGGCGAAAGGCGAAAGGCGAATGGCGAAAGGCGAAAGGCGAAAGGCCAAAGGCGAAAGGCGGAAGGCGAAAGGCGAAATTCCAAAGGCGAAAGGCGGAAGGTGAAAGGCGAAAGGCGAAAGGCGAAAGGCGAAAGGCGAAAGGCGAAAGGCTAAAGGCGAAAGGCGAAAGGCGAAAGGCGAAAGGCGAAAAGCGAAAGGCGAAAGGCGGAAGGTGAAAGGCGAAAGGCGAAAGGCGAAAGGCGAAAGGCGAAAAGCGAAAGGCGAAAGGCGGAAGGTGAAAGGCGAAATGCGAAAGGCGAAAGGTGAAGGGCGAAAGGCGAAAGGCGGAAGGCGAAAGGCGAAAGGCGAAAGGCGAAAGGCGAAAGGCGAAAGGCCAAAGGCGAAAGGCGGAAGGTGAAAGGCGAAAGGCGAAAGGCGAAAGGCGAAAGGCGAAAAGCGAAAGGCGAAAGGCGGAAGGTGAAAGGCGAAAGGCGGAAGGCGAAAGGCGAAAGGCGAAATGCGAAATGCGAAAGGCGAAAGGCGAAAGGCGAAGGGCGAAAGGCGAAAGGCGAAAGGCGAAAGGCGAAAGGCGAATGGCGAAAGGCGAAAGGCGAAAGGCCAAAGGCGAAAGGCGGAAGGCGAAAGGCGAAATTCCAAAGGCGAAAGGCGGAAGGTGAAAGGCGAAAGGCGAAAGGCGAAAGGCGAAAGGCGAAAGGCGAAAGGCTAAAGGCGAAAGGCGAAAGGCGAAAGGCGAAAGGCGAAAGGCGAAAGGCGAAAGGCGAAAGGCGAAAAGCGAAAGGCGAAAGGCGGAAGGTGAAAGGCGAAAGGCGAAAGGCGAAAGGCGAAAGGCGAAAGGCGAAAGGCGAAAGGCTAAAGGCGAAAGGCTAAAGGCGAAAGGCGAAAGGCGAAAGGCGAAAGGCGAAAGGCGAAAGGCGAAAGGCGAAAGGCGAAAAGCGAAAGGCGAAAGGCGGAAGGTGAAAGGCGAAAGGCGAAAGGCGAAAGGCGAAAGGCGAAAAGCGAAAGGCGAAAGGCGGAAGGTGAAAGGCGAAATGCGAAAGGCGAAAGGTGAAAGGCGAAAGGCGAAAGGCGGAAGGCGAAAGGCGAAAGGCGAAAGGCGAAAGGCGAAAGGCGAAAGGCCAAAGGCGAAAGGCGGAAGGTGAAAGGCGAAAGGCGAAAGGCGAAAGGCGAAAGGCGAAAAGCGAAAGGCGAAAGGCGGAAGGTGAAAGGCGAAAGGCGAAAGGCGAAAGGCGAAAGGCGAAAGGCGAAAGGCGAAAGGCGAAAGGCGAAAGGCGAAAGGCGAAAGGCGGAAGGTGAAAGGCGAAAGGCGAAAGGCGAAAGGCGAAAGGCGAAAGGCGAAAGGCGAAAGGCGAAAGGCGAAAGGCGAAAAGCGAAAGGCGAAAGGCGAAAGGCGAAAGGCGAAAGGCGAAAGGCGAAAGGCGAAAGGCGAAAGGCGAAAGGCGAAAAGCGAAAGGCGAATGGCGAAAGGCGAAAGGCGAAAGGCGAAAGGCGAAAGCCGAAAGGCGGAAGGTGAAAGGCGAAAGGCGAAAGGCGAAAGGCGAAAGGCGAAAGGCGAAAGGTGAAAGGCGAAAGGCGAAAAGTGAAAGGCGAAAGGCGAAAGGCGAAAGGCGAAAGGCGAAAGGCGAAAGGCGAAAGGCGAAAGGCGAAAGGCGAAAGGCGAAAGGCGAAAGGCGAAAGGCGAAAGGCGAAAGGCGAAAGGCGAAAGGCGAAAGGCGAAAGGCGAAAGGCGAAAGGCGAAAGGCGAAAGGCGAAAGGCGAAAGGCGAAAGGCGAAAGGCGAAAGGCGAAAGGCGAAAGGCGAAAGGCGAAAAGCGAAAGGCGAAAGGCGAAAGGCGGAAGGTGAAAGGCGAAAGGCGAAAGGCGAAAGGCGAAAGGCGAAAGGCGAAAGGCGAAAGGCGAAAGGCGAAAGGCGAAAGGCGAAAGGCGAAAGGCTAAAGGCGAAAGGCGAAAGGCGAAAAGCGAAAGGCGAAAGGCGAAAGGCGAAAGGCGAAAGGCGAAAGGCGAAAGGCGAAAGGCGGAAGGTGAAAGGCGAAAGGCGAAAGGCGAAAGGCGAAAGGCGAAAGGCGAAAGGCGAAAGGCGAAAGGCGAAAGGTGAAAGGCGAAAGGCGAAAAGTGAAAGGCGAAAGGCGAAAGGCGAAAGGCGAAAGGCGAAAGGCGAAAGGCGAAAGGCGAAAGGCGAAAGGCGAAAGGCGAAAGGCGAAAGGCGAAAGGCGAAAGGCGAAAGGCGAAAGGCGAAAAGCGAAAGGCGAAAGGCGAAACGCAAACGTCGGAAGGAGAAAGGCGAAAGGCGAAAGGCGCAAGGCGAAATGCGAAAGGCGAAATGCGAAAGGCGAAAGGTGAAAGGCGAAAGGCGAAAGGCGAAAGGCGAAAGGCGAAAGGCGAAAGGCGTAAGGCGAAAGGCGAAAGGCGAAAGGCGAAAGGCGAAAGGCGAAAGGCGAAAGGCGAAAGGCGAAAGGCGTAAGGCGAAAGGCGAAAGGCGGAAGGCGAAAGGCGAAAGGCGTAAGGCGAAGGGCGTGAGGCAAAAGTAAAAATGTCTAAGGCAAAGGGAAAAACGATTTTCAAAGCATGAAATGAAAATGGAGAAATTTGAAATGCCTAAAGCAAAAGAAAAAACGATATTCAAAAGATAAAATACAAAAGTTGAAATTGAAAATGCGAAATGGAAAATTCGAAATTATAAATTCGTATTTCAAAATGCTAAAGGCGAAATGCGAAAGGCGAAAGACGAAAGGCGAAGGGCGAAAGTCGAAAGGCGAATGGCGAAAGGCAAAAGGCGAAAGGCGAAAGGCGAAATGTGAAAGGCGAAAGGTGAAAGGCGAAAGGCGAAAGGTGAAAGGCGAAAGGCGAAAGGCGAAAGGCAAAAGGCTAAAGGCGAAAGGCGAAAGGCGAAAGGCGAAAGGCGAAAGGCGAAAGGCGAAAGGCGAAAGGCGGAAGGCGAAAGGCGAAAGGCGAAAGGCGAAAGGCGAAAGGCGAAAGGCGAAAGGCGAAAGGCGAAAGGCGAAAGGCGAAAGGGGTAAGGCGAAGGGCGAGAGGCAAAAGTCAAAATGTCTAAGGCAAAGGGAAAAACGATTTTCAAAGAATGGAATGAAAATGGAGAAATTTGAAATGCCTAAAGCAAAAGAAAAAACGATATTCAAAAGATAAAATACAAAAGTTGAAATTGAAAATGCGAAATGGAAAATTCGAAATTATAAATTCGTATTTCAAAATGCTAAAGGCGAAATGCGAAAGGCGAAAGACGAAAGGCGAAGGGCGAAAGTCGAAAGGCGAATGGCGAAAGGCAAAAGGCGAAAGGCGAAAGGCGAAATGCGAAAGGCGAAAGGTGAAAGGCGAAAGGCGAAAGGTGAAAGGCGAAAGGCGAAAGGCGAAAGGCAAAAGGCGAAAGGCGAAAGGCGAAAGGCGAAAGGCGAAAGGCGAAAGGCGAAAGGCGAAAGGCGAAAGGCGAAAGGCGAAAGGCGAAAGGCGAAAGGCGAAAGGCGAAAGGCGAAAGGCGAAAGGCGAAAGGCGAAAGGCGAAAGGCGAAAGGCGAAAGGCGAAAGGCTAAAGGCGAAACGCAAACGTCGGAAGGAGAAAGGCGAAAGGCGAAAGGCGCAAGGCGAAATGCGAAAGGCGAAATGCGAAAGGCGAAAGGTGAAAGGCGAAAGGCGAAAGGCGAAAGGCGAAAGGCGAAAGGCGAAAGGCGAAAGGCGTAAGGCGAAAGGCGAAAGGCGAAAGGCGAAAGGCGAAAGGCGAAAGGCGAAAGGCGAAAGGCGAAAGGCGGAAGGTGAAAGGCGAAAGGCGAAAGGCGAAAGGCGAAAGGCGAAAGGCGAAAGCCGAAAGGCGAAAGGCGAAAGGCGTAAGGCGAAAGGCGAAAGGCGGAAGGCGAAAGGCGAAAGGCGTAAGGCGAAGGGCGTGAGGCAAAAGTAAAAATGTCTAAGGCAAAGGGAAAAACGATTTTCAAAGCATGAAATGAAAATGGAGAAATTTGAAATGCCTAAAGCAAAAGAAAAAACGATATTCAAAAGATAAAATACAAAAGTTGAAATTGAAAATGCGAAATGGAAAATTCGAAATTATAAATTCGTATTTCAAAATGCTAAAGGCGAAATGCGAAAGGCGAAAGACGAAAGGCGAAGGGCGAAAGTCGAAAGGCGAATGGCGAAAGGCAAAAGGCGAAAGGCGAAAGGCGAAATGTGAAAGGCGAAAGGTGAAAGGCGAAAGGCGAAAGGTGAAAGGCGAAAGGCGAAAGGCGAAAGGCAAAAGGCTAAAGGCGAAAGGCGAAAGGCGAAAGGCGAAAGGCGAAAGGCGAAAGGCGAAAGGCGAAAGGCGGAAGGCGAAAGGCGAAAGGCGAAAGGCGAAAGGCGAAAGGCGAAAGGCGAAAGGCGAAAGGCGAAAGGCGAAAGGGGTAAGGCGAAGGGCGAGAGGCAAAAGTCAAAATGTCTAAGGCAAAGGGAAAAACGATTTTCAAAGAATGGAATGAAAATGGAGAAATTTGAAATGCCTAAAGCAAAAGAAAAAACGATATTCAAAAGATAAAATACAAAAGTTGAAATTGAAAATGCGAAATGGAAAATTCGAAATTATAAATTCGTATTTCAAAATGCTAAAGGCGAAATGCGAAAGGCGAAAGACGAAAGGCGAAGGGCGAAAGTCGAAAGGCGAATGGCGAAAGGCAAAAGGCGAAAGGCGAAAGGCGAAATGCGAAAGGCGAAAGGTGAAAGGCGAAAGGCGAAAGGTGAAAGGCGAAAGGCGAAAGGCGAAAGGCAAAAGGCGAAAGGCGAAAGGCGAAAGGCGAAAGGCGAAAGGCGAAAGGCGAAAGGCGAAAGGCGAAAGGCGAAAGGCGAAAGGCGAAAGGCGAAAGGCGAAAGGCGAAAGGCGAAAGGCGAAAGGCGGAAGGTGAAAGGCGAAAGGCGAAAGGCGAAAGGCGAAAGGCGAAAGGCGAAAGGCTAAAGGCGAAAGGCGAAAGGCGAAAGGCGAAAGGCGAAAGGCGAAAGGCGAAAAGCGAAAGGCGAAAATCGGAAGGTGAAAGGCGAAAGGCGAAAGGCGAAAGGCGAAAGGCGAAAGGCGAAAGGCGGAAGGTGAAAGGCGAAATGCGAAAGGCGGAAGGTGAAAGGCGAAAGGCGAAAGGCGAAAGGCGAAAGGCCAAAGGCGAAAGGCGAAAGGCGAAAGGCGAAAGGCGAAAGGCGAAAGGCGAAAGGCGAAAGGCGAAAGGCGAAAGGCGAAAGGCGAAAGGCGAAAGGTGAAAGGCGAAAGGCGAAAGGCGAAAGGCGAAAGGCGAAAGGCGGAAGGTGAAAGGCGAAAGGCGAAAGGCGAAAGGCGAAAGGCGAAGGGCGAAAGGCGAAAGGCGAAAGGCGAAAGGCGAAAGGCGAATGGCGAAAGGCGAAAGGTGAAAGGCGAAAGGCGAAAAGTGAAAGGCGAAAGGCGAAAGGCGAAAGACGAAAGGCGAAAGGCGAAAGGCGAAAGGCGAAAGGCGGAAGGTGAAAGGCGAAAGGCGAAAGGCGAAAGGCGAAAGGCGAAGGGCGAAAGGCGAAAGGCGAAAGGCGAAAGGCGAAAGGCGAAAGGCGAAAGGCGAAAGGCGAAAGGCGAAAGGTGAAAGGCGAAAGGCGAAAAGTGAAAGGCGAAAGGCGAAAGGCGAAAGGCGAAAGGCGGAAGGTGAAAGGCGAAAGGCGAAAGGCGAAAGGCGAAAGGCGAAAGGCGAAAGGCGAAAGGCGAAAGGCGAAAGGCGAAAGGCGAAAGGCGAAAGGCGAAAGGCGAAAGGCGAAAGGCGAAAGGCGAAAGGCGAAAGGCGAAAGGCGAAAGGCGAAAGGCGAAAGGCGAAAGGCGAAAGGCGAAAGGCGGAAGGTGAAAGGCGAAAGGCGAAAGGCGAAAGGCGAAAGGCGAAGGGCGAAAGGCGAAAGGCGAAAGGCGAAAGGCGAAAGGCGAAAGGCGAAAGGCGAAAGGCGAAAGGCGAAAGGTGAAAGGCGAAAGGCGAAAAGTGAAAGGCGAAAGGCGAAAGGCGAAAGACGAAAGGCGAAAGGCGAAAGGCGAAAGGCGAAAGGCGAAAGGCGAAAGGCGAAAGGCGAAAAGCGAAAGGCGAAAGGCGAAAGGCGAAAGGCGAAAGGCGAAAGGCGAAAGGCGAAAGCCGAAAGGCGGAAGGTGAAAGGCGAAAGGCTTAAAGTGAAAGGCGAAAGGCGAAAGGCGAAAGGCGAAAGGCGAAAGGCGAAAGGCGAAAGGCGGAAGGTGAAAGGCGAAATGCGAAAGGCGAAAGGTGAAAGGCGAAAGGCGAAAGGCGGAAGGCGAAAGGCGAAAGGCGAAAGGCGAAAGGCGAAAGGCGAAAGGCGAAAAGCGAAAGGCGAAAGGCGAAAGGCGAAAGGCGAAAGGCGAAAGCCGAAAGGCGGAAGGTGAAAGGCGAAAGGCGAAAAGTGAAAGGCGAAAGGCGAAAGGCGAAAGGCGAAAGGCGAAAGGCTAAAGGCGAAAGGCGAAAGGCGAAAGGCGAAAGGCGAAAGGCGAAAGGCGAAAGGCGAAAGGCGAAAGGCGAAAGGCGACAGGCGAAAGGCGAAAGGCGAAAGGCGAAAGGCGAAAGGCGAAAGGCGAAAGGCGAAAAGCGAAAGGCGAAAGGCGAAAGGCGAAAGGCGAAAGGCGAAAGGCGAAAGGCGAAAGCCGAAAGGCGGAAGGTGAAAGGCGAAAGGCGAAAAGTGAAAGGCGAAAGGCGAAAGGCGAAAGGCGAAAGGCGAAAGGCGAAAGGCGAAAGGCGAAAGGCTAAAGGCGAAAGGCGAAAGGCGAAAGGCGAAAGGCGAAAGGCGAAAGGCGAAAGGCGAAAGGCGAAAAGCGAAAGGCGAAAGGCGGAAGGTGAAAGGCGAAAGGCGAAAGGCGAAAGGCGAAAGGCGAAAAGCGAAAGGCGAAAGGCGGAAGGTGAAAGGCGAAATGCGAAAGGCGAAAGGTGAAAGGCGAAAGGCGAAAGGCGGAAGGCGAAAGGCGAAAGGCGAAAGGCGAAAGGCGAAAGGCGAAAGGCCAAAGGCGAAAGGCGGAAGGTGAAAGGCGAAAGGCGAAAGGCGAAAGGCGAAAGGCGAAAAGCGAAAGGCGAAAGGCGGAAGGTGAAAGGCGAAAGGCGGAAGGCGAAAGGCGAAAGGCGAAATGCGAAATGCGAAAGGCGAAAGGCGAAAGGCGAAGGGCGAAAGGCGAAAGGCGAAAGGCGAAAGGCGAAAGGCGAATGGCGAAAGGCGAAAGGCGAAAGGCCAAAGGCGAAAGGCGGAAGGCGAAAGGCGAAATTCCAAAGGCGAAAGGCGGAAGGTGAAAGGCGAAAGGCGAAAGGCGAAAGGCGAAAGGCGAAAGGCGAAAGGCTAAAGGCGAAAGGCGAAAGGCGAAAGGCGAAAGGCGAAAGGCGAAAGGCGAAAGGCGAAAGGCGAAAGGCGAAAGGCGAAAAGCGAAAGGCGAAAGGCGGAAGGTGAAAGGCGAAAGGCGAAAGGCGAAAGGCGAAAGGCGAAAGGCGAAAGGCGAAAGGCTAAAGGCGAAAGGCGAAAGGCGAAAGGCGAAAGGCGAAAGGCGAAAGGCGAAAAGCGAAAGGCGAAAGGCGGAAGGTGAAAGGCGAAAGGCGAAAGGCGAAAGGCGAAAGGCGAAAAGCGAAAGGCGAAAGGCGGAAGGTGAAAGGCGAAATGCGAAAGGCGAAAGGTGAAAGGCGAAAGGCGAAAGGCGGAAGGCGAAAGGCGAAAGGCGAAAGGCCAAAGGCGAAAGGCGAAGGGCGAAGGGCGAAAGGCGAAAGGCGAAAGGCGAAAGGCGAAAGGCGAAAGGCGGAAGGCGAAAGGCGAAAGGCGGAAGGCGAAAGGCGAAAGGCGAAAGGCGAAAGGCGAAAGCCGAGAGGCGAAAGGCGAAATGCGAAAGGCGAAAGTCGAAAGGCGAAAGGCGACAGGCGGAAGGCGAAAGGCAAAAGTCAAAATGCCTAAGGCAAAAGGAAAAACGATTTTCGAAACATGAAATAAAAATAGAGAAATTTAAAATGCTTAAGCAAAAGTAAAAACGACATTCAAAAGATAAAATACAAAAGTTGAAATTGAAAATGCGAAATGGAAAATTCGAAATTATAAATTCGTATTTCAAAAGGCTAAAAACGAAATGCGATAGGCGAAAGACGAAAGGCGAAGGGCGAAAGTCGAAAGGCAAAAGGCGAAAGGCGAAAGGCGAAAGGCGAAAGGTGAAAGGCGAAAGGCGAAAGGTGAAAGGCGAAATGCGAAATGCGAAAGGCGAAAGGCGAAGGGCGAAAGGCGAAAGGCGAAAGGCGAAAGGCGAAAGGCGAAAGGCGAAAAGCGAAAGGCGAAAGGCGAAGGGCGAAAGGCGAAAGGCGGAAGGCGAAAGGCGAAATTCCAAAGGCGAACGGCGGAAGGTGAAAGGCGAAAGGCGAAAGGCGAAAGGCGAAAGGCGAAAGGCTAAAGGCGAAAGGCGAAAGGCGAAAGGCGAAAGGCGAAAGGCGAAAGGCGAAAGGCGAAAGGTGAAAGGCGAAAGGCGAAAGGCGGAAGGTGAAAGGCGAAAGGCGAAAGGCGAAAGGCGAAAAGCGAAAGGCGAAAGGCGGAAGGTGAAAGGCGAAATGCGAAAGGCGAAAGGTGAAAGGCGAAAGGCGAAAGGCGGAAGGCGAAAGGCGAAAGGCGAAAGGCGAAAGGCGAAAGGCGAAAGGCGAAAGGCCAAAGGCGAAAGGCGAAAGGCGAAAGGCGAAAGGCGAAAGGCGAAAGGCGAAAGGCGAAAGGCGAAAGGCGAAAGGCGAAAGGCGGAAGGTGAAAGGCGAAAGGCGAAAGGCGAAAGGCGAAAGGCGAAAGGCGAAAGGCGAAAGGCGAAAGGCGAAAGGCGAAAGGCGAAAGGCGAAAGGCGAAAGGCGAAAGGCGAAAGGCGAAAGGCGAAAGGCGAAAGGCGAAAGGCGAAAGGCGAAAGGCGAAAGGCGAAAGGCGAAAGGCGAAAGGCGAAAGGCGGAAGGTGAAAGGCGAAAGGCGAAAGGCGAAAGGCGAAGGGCGAAAGGCGAAAGGCGAAAGGCGAAAGGCGAAAGGCGAAAGGCGAAAGGCGAAAGGCGAAAGGTGAAAGGCGAAAGGCGAAAAGTGAAAGGCGAAAGGCGAAAGGCGAAAGACGAAAGGCGAAAGGCGAAAGGCGAAAGGCGAAAGGCGAAAGGCGAAAGGCGAAAGGCGAAAGGCGAAAGGCGAAAGGCGGAAGGTGAAAGGCGAAAGGCGAAAGGCGAAAGGCGAAAGGCGAAAGGCGAAAGGCGAAAGGCGAAAGGCGAAAGGCGAAAGGCGAAAGGCGAAAGGCGAAAGGCGAAAGGCGAAAGGCGAAAGGCGAAAAGCGAAAGGCGAAAGGCGAAAGGCGAAAGGCGAAAGGCGAAAGGCGAAAGTCGAAAGCCGAAAGCCGAAAGGCGGAAGGTGAAAGGCGAAAGGCGAAAGGCGAAAGGCGAAAGGCGAAAGGTGAAAGGCGAAAGGCGAAAAGTGAAAGGCGAAAGGCGAAAGGCGAAAGGCGAAAGGCGAAAGGCGAAAGGCGAAAGGCGAAAGGCGAAAGGCGAAAGGCGAAAGGCGAAAGGCGAAAGGCGAAAGGCGAAAGGCGAAAGGCGAAAGGCGAAAGGCGAAAGGCGAAAGGCGAAAGGCGAAAGGCGAAAGGCGAAAGGCGAAAGGCGAAAGGCGAAAGGCGAAAGGCGAAAGGCGAAAGGCGAAAGGCGAAAGGCGAAAGGCGAAAGGCGAAAGGCGAAAAGCGAAAGGCGAAAGGCGAAAGGCGGAAGGTGAAAGGCGAAAGGCGAAAGGCGAAAGGCGAAAGTCGAAAAGCGAAAGGCGAAAGGCGAAAGGCGAAAGGCGAAAGGCGAAAGGCGAAAGGCGAAAGGCGCAAGGCGAAAGGCTAAAGGCGAAAGGCGAAAGGCGAAAAGCGAAAGGCGAAAGGCGAAAGGCGAAAGGCGAAAGGCGAAAGGCGAAAGGCGAAAGGCGAAAGGCGGAAGGTGAAAGGCGAAAGGCGAAAGGCGAAAGGCGAAAGGCGAAAGGCGAAAGGCGAAAGGCGAAAGGTGAAAGGCGAAAGGCGAAAAGTGAAAGGCGAAAGGCGAAAGGCGAAAGGCGAAAGGCGAAAGGCGAAAGGCGAAAGGCGAAAGGCGAAAGGCGAAAGGCGAAAGGCGAAAGGCGAAAGGCGAAAGGCGAAAGGCGAAAGGCGAAAGGCGAAAAGCGAAAGGCGAAAGGCGAAACGCAAACGTCGGAAGGAGAAAGGCGAAAGGCGAAAGGCGCAAGGCGAAAGGCGAAAGGCGAAAGGCGAAAGGCGAAAGGTGAAAGGCGAAAGGCGAAAGGCGAAAGGCGAAAGGCGAAAGGCGAAAGGCGAAAGGCGAAAGGCGAAAGGCGAAAGGCGAAAGGCGAAAGGCGAAAGGCGAAAGGCGAAAGGCGAAAGGCGGAAGGTGAAAGGCGAAAGGCGAAAAGCGAAAGTTGAAAGGCGAAAGGCGAAAAGTGAAAAGCGAAAGGCGAAAGGCGGAAGGCGAAAGGCGAAAGGCGAAAGGTGAAGGGCGAGAGGCAAAAGTCAAAATGCCTACGGCAAAAGGATAAACGATTTTCAAAACATGAAATAAAAATGGAGAAATTTAAAATGCCTAAACCAAAAGAAAAAACGATATTCAAAAGATAAAATACAAAAGTTGAAATTGAAAATGCGAAATGGAAAATTCGAAATTATAAATTCGTATTTCAAAAGGCTAAATGCGAAATGCGAAAGGCGAAAGACGAAAGGCGAAGGGCGATTGTCGAAAGGCGAAAGCCGAAAGGCGAATGGCGAAAGGCGAAAGGCGAAAGGCGAAAGGCGAAAGGCGAATGGTGAAAGGCGAAAAGCGAAAGTTGAAAGGCGAAAGGCGAAAAGTGAAAAGCGAAAGGCGAAAGGCGGAAGGCGAAAGGCGAAAGGCGAAAGGTGAAGGGCGAGAGGCAAAAGTCAAAATGCCTACGGCAAAAGGATAAACGATTTTCAAAACATGAAATAAAAATGGAGAAATTTAAAATGCCTAAACCAAAAGAAAAAACGATATTCAAAAGATAAAATACAAAAGTTGAAATTGAAAATGCGAAATGGAAAATTCGAAATTATAAATTCGTATTTCAAAAGGCTAAATGCGAAATGCGAAAGGCGAAAGACGAAAGGCGAAGGGCGATTGTCGAAAGGCGAAAGCCGAAAGGCGAATGGCGAAAGGCGAAAGGCGAAAGGCGAAAGGCGAAAGGCGAAAGGCGAAAGGCGAAAGGCGAAAGGCGAAAGGCGAAAGGCGAAAGGCGAAAGGCGAAAGGCGAAAGGCGAAAGGCGAAAGGCGAAAGGCGAAAGGCGAAAGGCGAAAGGCGAAAGGCGAAAGGCGCAAGGCGAAAGGCGAAAGGCGAAAGGCGAAAGGCGCAAGGCGAAAGGCGAAAGGCGAAAGGCGAAAGGCGAAAGGCGAAAGGCGAAAGGCGAAAGGCGAAAGGCGAAAGGCGAAAGGCGAAAGGCGAAAGGCGAAAGGCGAAAGGCGAAAGGCGAAAGGCGAAAGGCGAAAAGCGAAAGGCGGAAGGTGAAAGGCGTAAGGCGAAAGGCGAAAGGCGAAAGGCGGAAGGTGAAAGGCGAAAGGCGAAAGGCGAAAGGCGAAAGGCGAAAGGCGAAAGGCGAAAGGCGAAAGGAGAAAGGCGAAAGGCGAAAGGCGAAAGACGATAGGCGAAAAGCGGAAGGCGAAAGGCGAAAGGCGATAGGCGAAAGGCGAAGGGCGTGAGGCAAAAGTCAAAATGCCTAAGGCAAAAGGAAAAACCATTTTCAAATGAAAATGGAGAAATTTAAAATGCCTAAAGCAAATGAAAAAACGATATTCAAAAGATAATATACAAAAGTTGAAATTGAAAACGCGAAATGGAAAATTCGAAATTATAAATTCGTATTTCAAAAGGCTAAAGGCGAAAGGCGAAAGGCGAAAGGCGAAATGCGAAAGGCGAAAGGCGAAAGGCGAAAGGCGAAAGGCGAAAGGCGAAAGACCAAAGGCGAAGGGCGAAAGTCGAAAGGCGAAAGGCGAAAGGCAAAAGGCGAAAGGAGAAAGGTGAAAGGCGAAAGGCGAAAGGCGGAAGGTGAAAGGCGAAAGGCGAAAGGCGAAAGGCGAAAGGCGAAAGGCGAAAAGCGAAAGTTGAAAGGCGAAAGGCGAAAAGTGAAAGGCGAAAGGCGAAAGGCGAAAGACCAAAGGCGAAGGGCGAAAGTCGAAAGGCGAAAGGCGAAAGGCAAAAGGCGAAAGGCGAAAGGAGAAAGGTGAAAGGCGAAAGGCGAAAGGCGGAAGGTGAAAGGCGAAAGGCGAAAGGCGAAAGGCGAAAGGCGAAAGGCGAAAAGCGAAAGTTGAAAGGCGAAAGGCGAAAAGTGAAAGGCGAAAGGCGAAAGGCGAAAGGCGAAAGGCGAAAGGCGGAAGGCGAAAGTCGAAAGGCGAAAGGCGAAAGGCGAAAGGCGAAAGGCGAAAGGCGAAAGGCGAAAGGCGAAAGGAGAAAGGCGAAAGGCGAAAGGCGAAAGACGAAAGGCGAAAAGCGGAAGGCGAAAGGCGAAAGGCGATAGGCGAAAGGCGAAGGGCGTGAGGCAAAAGTCAAAATGCCTAAGGCAAAAGGAAAAACGATTTTCAAATGAAAATGGAGAAATTTAAAATGCCTAAAGCAAATGAAAAAACGATATTCAAAAGATAATATACAAAAGTTGAAATTGAAAATGCGAAATGGAAAATTCGAAATTATAAATTCGTATTTCAAAAGGCTAAAGGCGAAAGGCGAAAGTCGAAAGGCGAAAGGCGAAATGCAAAAGGCGAAAGGCGAAAGGCGAAAGGTGAAAGGCGAAAGGCGAAAGGTGAAAGGCGAAAGGCGAAAGGCGAAAGGCGAAAGGCGAAATGCGAAAGGCGAAAGGCGAAAGGCGAAAGGCGAAAGGCGACAGGCGAAAAGCGGAAGGCGAAAGGCGAAAGGCGAAAGGCGAAAGGCGAAAGGCGAAAGGCGAAGGGCGAGAGGAAAAAGTCAAAATGCCTAAGGCAAAAGGAAAAACGATTTTCAAATGAAAATGGAGAAATTTAAAATGCCTAAAGCAAAAGAAAAAACGATATTCAAAAGATAATATACAAAAGTTGTAAATGAAAATGCGAAATCGAAAATTCGAAATTATAAATTCGTATTTCGAAATGCTAAAAGCGAAATGCGAAAGGCGAAAGACGAAAGGCGAAGGGCGAAAGTTGAAAGGCGAAAGGCGAAAGGCAAAAGGCGAAAGGCGAAAGGCGAAAGGCGAAAGGCGAAGGGCGAAAGGCGAAAGGCGAAAGGTGAAAGGCGAAAGGCGAAATGTGAAAGGCGAAAGGCGAAAGGCGAAAGGCGAAAGGCGAGAGGCAAAAGTCAAAATGCCTAAGGCAAAAGGAAAAACGATTTTCAAAACATGAAATAAAAATGGAGAAATTTAAAATGCCTAAAGCAAAAGAAAAAACGATATTCAAAAGATAAAATACAAAAGTTGAAATTGAAAATGCGAAATGGAAAATTCGAAATTATAAATTCGTATTTCAAAAGGCTAAAGGCGAAATGCGAAAGGCGAAAGACGAAAGGCGAACGGCGAATGTCGAAAGGCGAAAGGCGAAAGGTGAATGGCGAAAGGAGAACGGCGAAAGGCGGAAGGTGAAAGGCGTAAGGCGAAAGGCGAAAGGCGAAAGGCGAAAGTCGAAAGGCGAAAGGCGAAAGGCGAAAGGCGAAAGGCGAAAGGCGAAAGGCGAAAGGCGAAAGGCGAAAGGCGTAAGGCGAAAGGTGAAAGGCGAAAGGCGAAAGGCGAAAGGCGAAAGGCGAAAGGCGAAAGGCGAAAGGCGAAAGGCGAAAGGCGAAAGGCGGAAGGTGGAAGGTGAAAGGCGTAAGGCGAAAGGCGAAAGGCGAAGGGCGAAAGTCGAAAGGCGAAAGGCGAAAGGCGAAAGGGAAAGGCGAAAGGCGAAAGGCGTAAGGCGAAAGGTGAAAGGCGAAAGGCGAAAGGCGAAAGGCGAAAGGCGAAAGGCGAAAGGCGAAAGGCGGAAGGCAAAAGGAAAAACGATTTTCAAAACATGAAATGAAAATGGAGAAATTTAAAATGCCTGAAGCAAAAGAAAAAACGATATTCAAAAGATAAAATACAAAAGTTGAAATTGAAAATGCGAAATGGAAAATTCGAAATTATAAATTTGTATTTCAAAATGCTAAAGGCTAATTGCGAAAGATGAAAGACGAAAGGCGAAGGGCGAAAGTCGAAAGGCGAAAGGCGAAATGCAAAAGGCGAAAGGCGAAAGGCGAAAGGTGAAAGGCGAAAGGCGAAAGGTGAAAGGCGAAAGGCGAAAGGCGAAAGGCGAAAGGCGAAAGGCGAAAGGCGAAAGGCGAAAGGCGAAAGGCGAAAGGCGAAAGGCGAAAGGCGAAAGGCGAAAGGCGAAAGGCGAAAGGCGAAAGGCGAAAGGCGAAAGGCGAAAGGCGCAAGGCGAAAGGCGAAAGGCGAAAGGCGAAAGGCGAAAGGCGAAAGGCGAAAGGCGAAAGGCGAAAGGCGAAAGGCGAAAGGCGAAAGGCGAAAGGCGAAAGGCGAAAGGCGAAAGGCGAAAGGCGAAAAGCGAAAAGCGGAAGGTGAAAGGCGTAAGGCGAAAGGCGAAAGGCGGAAGGTGAAAGGCGAAAGGCGAAAGGCGAAAGTCGAAAGGCGAAAGGCGAAAGGCGAAAGGCGAAAGGCGAAAGGCGAAAGGCGAAAGGCGAAAGGCGAAAGGCGAAAGGAGAAAGGCGA
The DNA here is from genome assembly GCA_963924295.1 of Dioctria rufipes. Lineage (NCBI taxonomy): Eukaryota > Metazoa > Arthropoda > Insecta > Diptera > Asilidae > Dioctria > Dioctria rufipes. The sequence continues at coordinate 256,187 of CAWUPM010000665.1, read as the reverse complement.
AAGGCGAAAGGCGAAAAGCGGAAGGCGAAAGGCGAAAGGCGATAGGCGAAAGGCGAAGGGCGTGAGGCAAAAGTCAAAATGCCTAAGGCAAAAGGAAAAACGATTTTCAAATGAAAATGGAGAAATTTAAAATGCCTAAAGCAAATGAAAAAACGATATTCAAAAGATAATATACAAAAGTTGAAATTGAAAATGCGAAATGGAAAATTCGAAATTATAAATTCGTATTTCAAAAGGCTAAAGGCGAAAAGCGAAAGGCGAAAGGCGAAAGGCGAAAGGCGAAAGGCGAAAGGCGAAAGGCGAAAGGCGAAAGGCGAAAGGCGAAAGGCGGAAGGTGAAAGGCGTAAGGCGAAAGGCGAAAGGCGAAAGGCGAAAGTCGAAAGGCGAAAGGCGAAAGGCGAAAGGCGAAAAGCGTAAGGCGAAAGGCGAAAGGCGAAAGGCGAAAGGCGAAAGGCGAAAGGCGGAAGGCAAAAGGAAAAACGATTTTCAAAACATGAAATGAAAATGGAGAAATTTAAAATGCCTGAAGCAAAAGAAAAAACGATATTCAAAAGATAAAATACAAAAGTTGAAATTGAAAATGCGAAATGGAAAATTCGAAATTATAAATTTGTATTTCAAAATGCTAAAGGCTAATTGCGAAGGGCGAAAGTCGAAAGGCGAAAGGCGAAATGCAAAAGGCGAAAGGCGAAAGGTGAAAGGCGAAAGGCGAAAGGCGAAAGGCGAAAGGCGAAAGGCGAAAGGCGAAGGCGAAAGGCGAAAGGCGAAAGGCGAAAGGCGAAAGGCGAAAGGCGAAAGGCGAAAGGCGAAAGGCGTGAGGCGAAAGGCGCAAGGCGAAAGGCGAAAGGCGAAAGGCGAAAGGCGAAAGGCGAAAGGCGAAAGGCGAAGGCGAAAGGCGAAATGCGAAAGGCGAAAAGCGAAAGGCGGAAGGTGAGAGGCGTAAGGCGAAAGGCGAAAGGCGAAAGGCGGAAGGTGAAAGGCGAAAGGCGAAAGGCGAAAGTCGAAAGGCGAAAGGCGAAAGGCGAAACGCGAAAGGCGAAAGGCGAAAGGCGAAAGGAGAAAGGCGAAAGGCGAAAGGCGAAAGACGAAAGGCGAAAAGCGGAAGGCGAAAGGCGAAAGGCGATAGGCGAAAGGCGAAGGGCGTGAGGCAAAAGTCAAAATGCCTAAGGCAAAAGGAAAAACGATTTTCAAATGAAAATGGAGAAATTTAAAATGCCTAAAGCAAATGAAAAAACGATATTCAAAAGATAATATACAAAAGTTGAAATTGAAAATGCGAAATGGAAAATTCGAAATTATAAATTCGTATTTCAAAAGGCTAAAGGCGAAAGGCGAAAGGCGAAAGGCGTAATGCGAAAGGCGAAAGGCGAAAGGCGAAAGGCGACAGGCGAAAGGCGAAAGGCGAAAGACCAAAGGCGAAGGGCGAAAGTCGAAAGGCGAAAGGCGAAAGGCAAAAGGCGAAAGGCGAAAGGAGAAAGGTGAAAGGCGAAAGGCGAAAGGCGGAAGGTGAAAGGCGAAAGGCGAAAGGCGAAAGGCGAAAGGCGAAAGGCGAAAAGCGAAAGTTGAAAGGCGAAAGGCGAAAAGTGAAAGGCGAAAGGCGAAAGGCGAAAGGCGAAAGGCGAAAGGCGAAAGGCGGAAGGCGAAAGGCGAAAGGCGAAAGGTGAAGGGCGAGAGGCAAAAGTCAAAATGCCTACGGCAAAAGGAAAAACGATTTTCAAAACATGAAATGAAAATGGAGAAATTTAAAATGCCTAAAGCAAAAGAAAAAAACGATATTCAAAAGATAAAATACAAAAGTTGAAATTGAAAATGCGAAATGGAAAATTCGAAATTATAAATTTGTATTTCAAAATGCTAAAGGCGAATTGCGAAAGGCGAAAGACGAAAGGTGAAGGGCGAAAGTCGAAAGGCGAAAGGCGAAATGCAAAAGGCGAAAGGCTAAAGGCGAAAGGCGAAAGGCGAAAGGCGAAAGGCGGAAGGTGAAAGGCGAAAGGCGAAAGGCGAAAGGCGAAAGGCGAAAGGCGAAAGGCGAAAGGCGAAAAGCGAAAGCGAAAGGCGAAAGGTGAAAGGCGAAAGGCGAAAGGCGAAAGGCGAAAGGCGAAAGGCGAAAGGCGAAAGGCGAAAGGCGAAGGCGAAAGGCGAAAGGCGAAAAGCGAAAGGCGAAAGGCGAAAGGCGAAAGGCGAAAGGCGAAAGGCGAAAGCGAAAGGCGAAAGGTGAAAGGCGAAAGGCGAAAGGTGAAAGGCGAAAGGCGAAAGGCGAAAGGCGAAAGGCGAAAGGCGAAAGGCGAAAGGCGAAAGGCGAAAGGCGGAAGGCGGAAGGCGAAAGGCGAAAGGCGAAAGGCGAAAGACCAAAGGCGAAGGGCGAAAGTCGAAAGGCGAAAGGCGAAAGGCGAAAGGCGAAAGGCGAAAAGCGGAAGGCGAAAGGCGAAAGGCGATAGGCGAAAGGCGAAGGGCGTGAGGCAAAAGTCAAAATGCCTAAGGCAAAAGGAAAAACGATTTTCAAATGAAAATGGAGAAATTTAAAATGCCTAAAGCAAATGAAAAAAAGATATTCAAAAGATAATATACAAAAGTTGAAATTGAAAATGCGAAATGGAAAATTCGAAATTATAAATTCGTATTTCAAAAGGCTAAAGGCGAAAAGCGAAAGGCGAAAGGCGAAAGGCGAAAGGCGAAAGGCGAAAGGCGAAAGGCGGAAGGTGAAAGGCGTAAGGCGAAAGGCGAAAGGCGAAAGGCGAAAGTCGAAAGGCGAAAGGCGAAAGGCGAAAGGCGAAAGGCGAAAGGCGTAAGGCGAAAGGTGAAAGGCGAAAGGCGAAAGGCGAAAGGCGAAAGGCGAAAGGCGAAAGGCGGAAGGCAAAAGAAAAACGATTTTCAAAACATGAAATGAAAATGGAGAAATTTAAAATGCCTGAAGCAAAAGAAAAAACGATATTCAAAAGATAAAATACAAAAGTTGAAATTGAAAATGCGAAATGGAAAATTCGAAATTATAAATTTGTATTTCAAAATGCTAAAGGCTAATTGCGAAGGGCGAAAGTCGAAAGGCGAAAGGCGAAATGCAAAAGGCGAAAGGCGAAAGGCGAAAGGTGAAAGGCGAAAGGCGAAAGGTGAAAGGCGAAAGGCGAAAGGCGAAAGGCGAAAGGCGAAAGGCGAAAGGCGAAGGCGAAAGGCGAAAGGCGAAAGGCGAAAGGCGAAAGGCGAAAGGCGAAAGGCGTGAGGCGAAAGGCGCAAGGCGAAAGGCGAAAGGCGAAAGGCGAAAGGCGAAAGGCGAAAGGCGAAAGGCGAAAGGCGAAAGGCGAAAGGCGAAAGGCGAAATGCGAAAGGCGAAAAGCGAAAGGCGGAAGGTGAAAGGCGTAAGGCGAAAGGCGAAAGGCGAAAGGCGGAAGGTGAAAGGCGAAAGGCGAAAGGCGAAAGTCGAAAGGCGAAAGGCGAAAGGCGAAAGGCGAAAGGCGAAAGGCGAAAGGCGAAAGGCGAAAGGCGAAAGGAGAAAGGCGAAAGGCGAAAGGCGAAAGACGAAAGGCGAAAAGCGGAAGGCGAAAGGCGAAAGGCGATAGGCGAAGGGCGTGAGGCAAAAGTCAAAATGCCTAAGGCAAAAGGAAAAACGATTTTCAAATGAAAATGGAGAAATTTAAAATGCCTAAAGCAAATGAAAAAACGATATTCAAAAGATAATATACAAAAGTTGAAATTGAAAATGCGAAATGGAAAATTCGAAATTATAAATTCGTATTTCAAAAGGCTAAAGGCGAAAGGCGAAAGGCGAAAGGCGAAATGCGAAAGGCGAAAGGCGAAAGGCGAAAGGCGACAGGCGAAAGGCGAAAGGCGAAAGACCAAAGGCGAAGGGCGAAAGTCGAAAGGCGAAAGGCAAAAGGCGAAAGGCGAAAGGAGAAAGGTGAAAGGCGAAAGGCGAAAGGCGGAAGGTGAAAGGCGAAAGGCGAAAGGCGAAAGGCGAAAGGCGAAAGGCGAAAAGCGAAAGTTGAAAGGCGAAAGGCGAAAAGTGAAAGGCGAAAGGCGAAAGGCGAAAGGCGAAAGGCGAAAGGCGGAAGGCGAAAGGCGAAAGGCGAAAGGTGAAGGGCGAGAGGCAAAAGTCAAAATGCCTACGGCAAAAGGAAAAACGATTTTCAAAACATGAAATGAAAATGGAGAAATTTAAAATGCCTAAAGCAAAAGAAAAAAACGATATTCAAAAGATAAAATACAAAAGTTGAAATTGAAAATGCGAAATGGAAAATTCGAAATTATAAATTTGTATTTCAAAATGCTAAAGGCGAATTGCGAAAGGCGAAAGACGAAAGGTGAAGGGCGAAAGTCGAAAGGCGAAAGGCGAAATGCAAAAGGCGAAAGGCGAAAGGCGAAAGGCGAAAGGCGAAAGGCGAAAGGCGGAAGGTGAAAGGCGAAAGGCGAAAGGCGAAAGGCGAAAGGCGAAAGGCGAAAGGCGAAAGGCGAAAGGCGAAAAGCGAAAGCGAAAGGCGAAAGGTGAAAGGCGAAAGGCGAAAGGCGAAAGGCGAAAGGCGAAATGCGAAAGGCGAAAGGCGAAGGCGAAAGGCGAAAGGCGAAAAGCGAAAGGCGAAAGGCGAAAGGCGAAAGGCGAAAGGCGAAAGGCGAAAGGCGAAAGCGAAAGGCGAAAGGTGAAAGGCGAAAGGCGAAAGGTGAAAGGCGAAAGGCGAAAGGCGAAAGGCGAAAGGCGAAAGGCGAAAGGCGAAAGGCGAAAGGCGAAAGGCGAAAGGCGGAAGGCGAAAGGCGAAAGACGAAAGGCGAAAGGCAAGGGGCGAGAGGCAAAATGCCTAATTCAAAAGGAAAAACGATTTTCAAAACATGAAATAAAAATGGAGAAATTTAAAATGCCTAAAGCAAAAGAAAAAACGATATTCAAAAGATAAAATACAAAAGTTGAAATTGAAAATGCGAAATGGAAAATTCGAAATTATAAATTCGTATTTCAAAAGGCTAAAGGCGAAATGCGAAAGGCGAAATGCGAAAGGCGAAATGCGAAAGGCGAAAGACGAAAGACGAAGGGCGAAAGTCGAAAGGCGAAAGGCAAAAGGCGAAAGGCGAAAGGCGAAAGGCGAAAGGCGAAAGGCGAAAGGCGGAAGGTGAAAGGCGAAAGGCGAAAGGCGAAAGGCGAAAGGCGAAAGGCGAAAGGCGAAAGGCGAAAGGAGAAAGGCGAAAGGCGAAAGGCGAAAGGCGAAAGGCGAAAGGCGAAAGGCGAAAGGCGAAAGGCGGAAGGTGAAAGGCGAAAACCGAAGGGGAAAGGCGAAAGGCGAAAGGCGAAAGGCGAAAGGCGAAAGGCGAAAGGCGAAGGGCGAAAGGCGAAAGGCGAAAGGCGGAAGGCGAAATGTGAAAGGCGAAAGGCGAAAAGTGAAAGGCGCAAGGCGAAAGGTGAAAGGCGAAAGGCGAAAGGCGAAGGGCGAGAGGCAAAAGTCAAAATGCCTAAGGCAAAAGTAAAAACGATTTTCAAAACATGAAATAAAAATGGAGAAATTTAAAATGCCTAAAGCAAAAGAAAAAACGATATTCAAAAGATAAAATACAAAAGTTGAAATTGAAAATGCGAAATGGAAAATTCGAAATTATAAATTTGTATTTCAAAATGCTAAAGGCGAAATGCGAAAGGCGAAAGGCGAAAGGCGAAAGGCGAAAGGCGAAAGGCGAAAGGCGAAAGGCGAAAGGCGACAGGCGAAAAGCGGAAGGCGAAAGGCGAAAGGCGAAAGGCGAAAGGCGAAAGCCGAACGGCGAAGGGCGAGAGGCAAAAGTCAAAATGCCTAAGGCAAAAGGAAAAACGATTTTCAAATGAAAATGGAGAAATTTAAAATGCCTAAAGCAAAAGAAAAAACGATATTCAAAAGATAATATACAAAAGTTGAAAATGAAAATGCGAAATCGAAAATTCGAAATTATAAATTCGTATTTCGAAATGCTAAAAGCGAAATGCGAAAGGCGAAAGACGAAAGGCGAAGGGCGAAAGTTGAAAGGCGAACGGCGAAAGGCAAAAGGCGAAAGGCGAAAGGCGAAAGGCGAAAGGCGAAAGGCGAAGGGCGAAAGGCGAAAGGCGAAAGGTGAAAGGCGAAAGGCGAAATGTGAAAGGCGAAAGGCGAAAGGCGAAAGGCGAAAGGCGAAAGGCGAAAGGCGAAAGGCGAAAGGCGAGAGGCAAAAGTCAAAATGCCTAAGGCAAAAGGAAAAACGATTTTCAAAACATGAAATAAAAATGGAGAAATTTAAAATGCCTAAAGCAAAAGAAAAAACGATATTCAAAAGATAAAATACAAAAGTTGAAATTGAAAATGCGAAATGGAAAATTCGAAATTATAAATTCGTATTTCAAAAGGCTAAAGGCGAAATGCGAAAGGCGAAAGACGAAAGGCGAACGGCGAATGTCGAAAGGCGAAAGGCGAAAGGTGAATGGCGAAAGGAGAACGGCGAAAGGCGAAAGGCGAAAGGCGAAAGGCGAAAGGCGAAAGTCGAAAGGCGAAAGGCGAAAGGCGAAAGGCGAAAGGCGAAAGGCGAAAGGCGAAAGGCGAAAGGCGAAAGGCGAAAGGCGTAGGGCGAAAGGTGAAAGGCGAAAGGCGAAAGGCGAAAGGCGAAAGGCGAAAGGCGAAAGGCGAAAGGCGAAAGGCGGAAGGCAAAAGGAAAAACGATTTTCAAAACATGAAATGAAAATGGAGAAATTTAAAATGCCTGAAGCAAAAGAAAAAACGATATTCAAAAGATAAAATACAAAAGTTGAAATTGAAAATGCGAAATGGAAAATTCGAAATTATAAATTTGTATTTCAAAATGCTAAAGGCGAAAGGAGAAAGGCGAAAGGCGAAAGGCGAAAGGTGAAAGGCGAAAGGCGAAAGGCGAAGGGCGAGAGGCAAAAGTCAAAATGCCTAAGGCAAAAGTAAAAACGATTTTCAAAACATGAAATAAAAATGGAGAAATTTAAAATGCGTAAAGCAAAAGAAAAAACGATATTCAAAAGATAAAATACAAAAGTTGAAATTGAAAATGCGAAATGGAAAATTCGAAATTATAAATTCGTATTTCAAAAGGCTAAAGGCGAAATGCGAAAGGCGAAAGACGAAAGGCGAACGGCGAATGTCGAAAGGCGAAAGGCGAAAGGTGAATGGCGAAAGGAGAACGGCGAAAGGCGAAAGGCGAAAGGCGAAAGGCGAAAGGCGAAAGGCGAAAGGCGAAAGTCGAAAGGCGAAAGGCGAAAGGCGAAAGGCGAAAGGCGAAAGGCGAAAGGCGAAAGGCGAAAGGCGAAAGGCGAAAGGCGAAAGGCGTAAGGCGAAAGGTGAAAGGCGAAAGGCGAAAGGCGAAAGGCGAAAGGCGAAAGGCGAAAGGCGAAAGGCGAAAGGCGAAAGGCGGAAGGCAAAAGGAAAAACGATTTTCAAAACATGAAATGAAAATGGAGAAATTTAAAATGCCTGAAGCAAAAGAAAAAACGATATTCAAAAGATAAAATACAAAAGTTGAAATTGAAAATGCGAAATGGAAAATTCGAAATTATAAATTTGTATTTCAAAATGCTAAAGGCAAATTGCGAAAGATGAAAGACGAAAGGCGAAGGGCGAAAGTCGAAAGGCGAAAGGCGAAATGCAAAAGGCGAAAGGCGAAAGGCGAAAGGCGAAAGGTGAAAGGCGAAAGGCGAAAGGTGAAAGGCGAAAGGCGAAAGGCGAAAGGCGAAAGGCGAAAGGCGAAAGGCGAAAGGCGAAAGGCGAAAGGCGAAAGGCGAAAGGCGAAAGGCGAAAGGCGAAAGGCGAAAGGCGAAAGGCGAAAGGCGAAAGGCGAAAAGCGAAAGTCGGAAGGTGAAAGGCGTAAGGCGAAAGGCGAAAGGCGAAAGGCGGAAGGTGAAAGGCGAAAGGCGAAAGGCGAAAGGCGAAAGTCGAAAGGCGAAAGGCGAAAGGCGAAAGGCGAAAGGCGAAAGGCGAAAGGCGAAAGGCGAAAGGCGAAAGGCGAAAGGAGAAAGGCGAAAGGCGAAAGGCGAAAGGCGAAAGGCGAAAAGCGGAAGGCGAAAGGCGAAAGGCGATAGGCGAAAGGCGAAGGGCGTGAGGCAAAAGTCAAAATGCCTAAGGCAAAAGGAAAAACGATTTTCAAATGAAAATGGAGAAATTTAAAATGCCTAAAGCAAATGAAAAAACGATATTCAAAAGATAATACACAAAAGTTGAAATTGAAAATGCGAAATGGAAAATTCGAAATTATAAATTCGTATTTCAAAAGGCTAAATGCGAAAGGCGAAATGCGAAAGGCGAAAGGCGAAAGGCGAAAGGCGAAAGGCGAAAGGCGAAAGACCAAAGGCGAAGGGCGAAAGTCGAAAGGCGAAAGGCGAAAGGCAAAAGGCGAAAGGCGAAAGGAGAAAGGTGAAAGGCGAAAGGCGAAAGGCGGAAGGTGAAAGGCGAAAGGCGAAAGGCGAAATGCGAAAGGCGAAAGGCGAAAAGCGAAAGTTGAAAGGCGAAAGGCGAAAAGTGAAAGGCGAAAGGCGAAAGGCGAAAAGCGAAAGGCGAAAGGCGGAAGGCGAAAGGCGAAAGGCGAAAGGTGAAGGGCGAGAGGCAAAAGTCAAAATGCCTACGGCAAAAGGAAAAACGATTTTCAAAACATGAAATGAAAATGGAGAAATTTAAAATGCCTAAAGCAAAAGAAAAAAACGATATTCAAAAGATAAAATACAAAAGTTGAAATTGAAAATGCGAAATGGAAAATTCGAAATTATAAATTTGTATTTCATAATGCTAAAGGCGAATTGCGAAAGGCGAAAGACGAAAGGTGAAGGGCGAAAGTCGATAGGCGAAATGCAAAAGGCGAAAGGCGAAAGGCGAAAGGCGAAAGGCGAAAGGCGAAAGGCGGAAGGTGAAAGGCGAAAGGCGAAAGGCGAAAGGCGAAAGGCGAAAGGCGAAAGGCGAAAGGCGAAAGGCGAAAGCGAAAAGCGAAAGGTGAAAGGCGAAAGCCGAAAGGCGAAAGGCGAAAGGCGAAAGGCGAAAGGCGAAAGGCGAAAGGCGAAGGCGAAAGGCGAAAGGCGAAAAGCGAAAGGCGAAAGGCGAAAGGCGAAAGGCGAAAGGCGAAAGGCGAAAGCGAAAGGCGAAAGGTGAAAGGCGAAAGGCGAAAGGCGAAAGGCGAAAGGCGAAAGGCGAAAGGCGAAAGGCGAAAGGCGAAAGGCGAAAGGCGAAAGGCGAAAGGCGAAAGGCGAAAGGCGAAAGGCGAAAGGCGAAAGGCGAAAGGCGAAAGGCGAAAGGCGAAAGGCGAAAGGCGAAAGGCGAAAGGCGAAAGGCGAAAGGCGGAAGGCGAAAGGCGAAAGACGAAAGGCGAAAGGCGAGGGGCGAGAGGCAAAAGTCAAAATGCCTAAGGCAAAAGGAAAAACGATTTTCAAAACATGAAATAAAAATGGAGAAATTTAAAATGCCTAAAGCAAAAGAAAAAACGATATTCAAAAGATAAAATACAAAAGTTGAAATTGAAAATGCGAAATGGAAAATTCGAAATTATAAATTCGTATTTCGAAAGGCTAAAGGCGAAATGCGAAAGGCGAAATGCGAAAGGCGAAAGACGAAAGGCGAAGGGCGAAAGTCGAAAGGCGAAAGGCAAAAGGCGAAAGGCGAAAGGCGAAAGGCGAAAGGCGAAAGGCGGAAGGTGAAAGGCGAAAGGCGAAAGGCGAAAGGCGAAAGGCGAAAGGCGAAAGGCGAAAGGCGAAAGGAGAAAGGCGAAGGGCGAAAGGCGAAAGGCGAAAGGCGAAAGGCGAAAGGCGGAAGGTGAAAGGCGAAAAGCGAAAGGCGAAAGGCGAAAGGCGAAAGGCGAAAGGCGAAAGGCGAAAGGCGAAAGGCGAAAGGCGAAAGGCGGAAGGCGAAATGTGAAAGGCGAAAGGCGAAAGGTGAAAGGCGCAAGGCGAAAGGTGAAAGGCGAAAGGCGAAAGGCGAAGGGCGAGAGGCAAAAGTCAAAATGCCTAAACAAAAGGAAAAACGATTTTCAAAACATGAAATAAAAATGGAGGAATTTAAAATGCCTAAAGCAAAAGAAAAAACGATATTCAAAAGATAAAATACAAAAGTTTAAATTGAAAATGCGAAATGGAAAATTCGAAATTATAGATTCGTATTTCAAAAGGCTAAAGGCGAAATACGAAAGGCGAAAGACGAAAGGCGAAGGGCGAAAGTCGAAATGCGAAAGGCGAAAGGCGAAAGGCGAAAGGCGAAGGCGAAAGGCGAAAGGCGAAAAGCGAAAGGCGAAAGGCGAAAGGCTAAAGGCGAAAGGCGAAAGGCGGTAGCGAAAGGCGAAAGGTGAAAGGCGAAAGGCGAAAGGTGAAAGGCGAAAGGCGAAAGGCGAAAGGCGAAAGGCGAAAGGCGAAAGGCGAAAGGCGAAAGGCGAAAGGCGAAAGGCGAAAGGCGAAAGGCGAAAGGCGAAAGGCGAAAGGCGAAAGGCGAAAGGCGGAAGGCGAAAGGCGAAAGACGAAAGGCGAAAGGCGAGGGGCGAGAGGCAAAAGTCAAAATGCCTAAGGCAAAAGGAAAAACGATTTTCAAAACATGAAATAAAAATGGAGAAATTTAAAATGCCTAAAGCAAAAGAAAAAACGATATTCAAAAGATAAAATACAAAAGTTGAAATTGAAAATGCGAAATGGAAAATTCGAAATTATAAATTCGTATTTCAAAAGGCTAAAGGCGAAATGCGAAAGGCGAAATGCGAAAGGCGAAAGACGAAAGGCGAAGGGCGAAAGTCGAAAGGCGAAAGGCAAAAGGCGAAAGGCGAAAGGCGAAAGGCGAAAGGCGAAAGGCGGAAGGTGAAAGGCGAAAGGCGAAAGGCGAAAGGCGAAAGGCGAAAGGCGAAAGGCGAAAGGCGAAAGGCGAAAGGAGAAAGGCGAAAGGCGAAAGGCGAAAGGCGAAAGGCGAAAGGCGAAAGGCGGAAGGTGAAAGGCGAAAAGCGAAAGGCGAAAGGCGAAAGGCGAAAGGCGAAAGGCGAAAGGCGAAAGGCGAAAGGCGAAAGGCGAAAGGCGAAAGGCGAAAGGCGGAAGGCGAAATGTGAAAGGCGAAAGGTGAAAGGCGCAAGGCGAAAGGTGAAAGGCGCAAGGCGAAAGGCGAAAGGCGAAAGGCGAAAGGCGAAAGGCGAGAGGCAAAAGTCAAAATGCCTAAGGCAAAAGTAAAAACGATTTTCAAAACATGAAATAAAAATGGAGAAATTTAAAATGCCTAAAGCAAAAGAAAAAACGATATTCAAAAGATAATATACAAAAGTTGAAAATGAAAATGCGAAATCGAAAATTCGAAATTATAAATTTGTATTTCAAAATGCTAAAGGCGAAATGCGAAAGGCGAAAGGCGAAAGGCGAAAGGCGAAAGGCGACAGGCGAAAAGCGGAAGGCGAAAGGCGAAAGGCGAAAGGCGAAAGGCGAAAGGCGAAGGGCGAGAGGCAAAAGTCAAAATGCCTAAGGCAAAAGGAAAAACGATTTTCAAATGAAAATGGAGAAATTTAAAATGCCTAAAGCAAAAGAAAAAACGATATTCAAAAGATAATATACAAAAGTTGAAAATGAAAATGCGAAATCGAAAATTCGAAATTATAAATTCGTATTTCGAAATGCTAAAAGCGAAATGCGAAAGGCGAAAGACGAAAGGCGAAGGGCGAAAGTTGAAAGGCGAAAGGCGAAATGCAAAAGGCGAAAGGCGAAAGGCGAAAGGCGAAAGGCGAAAGGCGAAAGGCGAAAGGCGAAAGGCGAAATGTGAAAGGCGAAAGGCGAAATGTGAAAGGCGAAAGGCGAAAGGCGAAAGGCGAAAGGCGAAAGGCGAAAGGCGAAAGGCGAAAGGCGAAAGGCGAAAGGCGAAAGGCGAAGGGCGAAAGGCGAAAGGCGAAAGGTGAAAGGCGAAATGCAAAAGGTGAAAGGCGAAGGGCGAAAGGCGAAAGGCGAAAGGCGAAAGGCGAAAGGCGAAAGGCGAAAGGCGAAAGGCGAAAGGCGAAAGGCGAAAGGCGAAAGGCGAAAGGCGAAAGGCGAAAGGCGAAAGGCGAAAGGTGAAAGGCGAAAGGCGGAAGGTGAAAGGCGAAAGGCGATAGCCGAAAGTTGAAAGGCGAAAGGCGACAAGTGAAAGGCGAAAGGCGAAAGGCGAAAGGCGGAAGGTGAAAGGCGAAAGGCGAAAGGCGAAAGGCGAAAGGCGAAAGGCGAAAGGCGAAAGGCGAAAGGCGAAAGGCGAAAGGCGAAAGGCGAAAGGCGAAAGGCGATAGGCGGAAGGTGAAAGGCGAAAAGCGAAAGGCGAAAGGCGAAAGGCGAAAGGCGAAAGGCGAAAGGCGAAAGGCGAAAGGCGAAAGGCGAAAGGCGAAAGGCGGAAGGCGAAATGTGAAAGGCGAAAGGCGAAAGGTGAAAGGCGAAAGGCGAAAGGTGAAAGGCGAAAGGCGAAACGCGAAGGGCGAGAGGCAAAAGTCAAAATGCCTAAGGCAAAAGTAAAAACGATTTTCAAAACATGAAAAAAAAATGGAGAAATTTAAAATGCCTAAAGCAAAAGAAAAAACGATATTCAAAAGATAAAATACAAAAGTTGAAATTGAAAATGCGAAATGGAAAATTCGAAATTATAAATTTGTATTTCAAAATGCTAAAGGTGAAATGCGAAAAGCGAAAGACGAAAGGCGAAGGGCGAAAGGCGAAAGGCGAAAGGCGAAAGGGAAAAGGCGAAAGGCGAAAGGTGAAAGGCGAAAGGTGAAGGGCGAAAGGCGAAAGGCGAAAGGCAAAAGGCGAAAGGCGAAAGGCGAAAGGCGAAAGGCGAAAGGCGAAAGGCGAAAGGCGAAAGGCGAAAGGCGAATGGCGAAAGGCGAAAGGCGAAATGCGAAGGCGAAAGGCGAAAGGCGGAAGGCGAAAGGCGAAAGGCGAAAGGCGAAAGGCGAAAGGCGAAAGGCGAAAGGCGAAGGGCGAAAGGCGAAAGGCGAAAGGCGAAATGCGAAAGGCGAAAGGCGAAAGGCGAAAGGCGAAAGGCGACAGGCGAAAAGCGGAAGGCGAAAGGCGAAAGGCGAAAGGCGAAGGGCGAGAGGCAAAAGTCAAAATGCCTAAGGCAAAAGGAAAAACGATTTTCCAATGAAAATGGAGAAATTTAAAATGCCTAAAGCAAAAGAAAAAACGGTATTCAAAAGATAATATACAAAAGTTGAAAATGAAAATGCGAAATCGAAAATTCGAAATTATAAATTCGTATTTCGAAATGCTAAAAGTGAAATGCGAAAGGCGAAAGACGAAAGGCGAAGGGCGAAAGTTGAAAGGCGAAAGGCAAAAGGCGAAAGGCGAAAGGCGAAGGGCGAAAGGCGAAAGGCGAAAGGTGAAAGGCGAAATGCGAAAGGTGAAAGGCGAAAGGCGAAAGGCGAAAGGCGATAGCCGAAAGTTGAAAGGCGAAAGGCGAAAAGTGAAAGGCGAAAGGCGAAAGGCGAAAGGCGAAAGGCGAAAGGCGAAAGGCGAAAGGCGAAAGGCGAAAGGCGAAAGGTGAAAGGCGAAAAGCGGAAGGTGAAAGGCGAAAGGCGAAAGGCGAAAGGCGATAGCCGAAAGTTGAAAGGCGAAAGGGGAAAAGTGAAAGGCGAAAGGCGAAAGGCGAAAGGCGAAAGGCGGAAGGCGAAAGGCGAAAGGCGAAAGGCGAAAAGCGAAGGGCGAGAGGCAAAAGTCAAAATGCCTAAGGCAAAAGGAAAAACGATTTTCAAAACATGAAATAAAAATGGAGAAATTTAAAATGCCTAAAGCAAAAGAAAAAACGATAGTCAAAAGATAAAATACAAAAGTTGAAATTGAAAATGCGAAATGGAAAATTCGAAATTATAAATTCGTATTTCAAAAGGCTAAAGGCGAAATGCGAAAGGCGAAAGACGAAAGGCGAAAGCCGAAAGGCGAATGGCGAAAGGCGAAAAGCGAAAGGCGAAAGGCGAAAGGCGAAATGCGAAAGGCGAGAGGCGAAAGGCGAAAGGCGAAAGGCGAAAGGCGAAAGGCAAAAGGCGAAAGGCGAAAGGCGAAAGGCGAAAGGCGAAAGGCGAAAGGCGAAAGGCGAAAGGCGAAAGGCGAAAGGCGAAAGGCGAAAGGCGAAAGGCGAAAGGCGAAAGGCGAAAGGCGAAAGGCGAAAGGCGAAAGGCGAAAGGCGAAAAGCGGCAGGCAAGAGGAAAAATGATTTTCAAAACATGAAATGAAAATGGAGAAATTTAAAATGCCTAAAGCAAAAGAAAAAACGATATTCAAAAGATAAAATACAAAAGTTGAAATTGAAAATGCGAAATGGAAAATTCGAAATTATAAATTTGTATTTCAAAATGGTAAAGGCGAATTGCGAAAGGCGAAAGACGAAAGGCGAAGGGCTAAAGTCGAGAGGCGAAAGGCGAAATGCAAAAGGCCAAAGGCGAAAGGCGAAAGGTGAAAGGCGAAAGGCGAAAGGTGAAAGGCGAAAGGCGAAAGGCGAAAGGCGAAAGCGGAAGGTGAAAGGCGTAAGGCGAAAGACGAAAGGCGAAAGGCGAAAGACGAAAGGCGAAAGGCGAAAGGCGTAAGGCGAAAGGTGAAAGGCGAAAGGCGAAAGGCGAAAGGCGAAAGTCGAAAGGCGAAAGGCGAAAGGCGAAAGGCGAAAGGCGAAAGGCGAAAGGCGAAAAGCGAAAGGCGAAAGGCGAAAGGCGAAAGGCGAAAGGCGAAAGGCGAAAGGCGAAAGGCGAAAGGCGGAAGGTGAAAGGCGTAAGGCGAAAGGCGAAATGCGAAAGGCGAAAGTCGAAAGGCAAAAGGCGAAAGGCGAAAGGCGAAAGGCGAAAGGCGAAAGGCGAAAGGCGAAAGGCGAAAGGCGTAAGGCGAAAGGTGAAAGGCGAAAGGCGAAAGGCGAAAGGCGGAAGGCAAAAGGAAAAACGATTTTCAAAACATGAAATGAAAATGGAGAAATTTAAAATGCCTGAAGCAAAAGAAAAAACGATATTCAAAAGATAAAATACAAAAGTTGAAATTGAAAATGCGAAATGGAAAATTCGAAATTATAAATTTGTATTTGAAAATGCTAAAGGCTATTTGCGAAAGATGAAAGACGAAAGGCGAAGGGCGAAAGTCGAAAGGCGAAAGGCGAAATGCAAAATGCGAAAGGCGAAAGGCGAAAGGCGAAAGGTGAAAGGCGAAAGGCGGAAGGTGAAAGGCGAAAGGCGAAAGGCGAAAGGCGAAAGGCGAAAGGCGAAAGGCGAAAGGCGAAAGGCGAAAGGCGCAAGGCGAAAGGCGAAAGGCGAAAGGCGAAAGGCGAAAGGTGAAGGGCGAGAGGCAAAAGTCAAAATGCCTACGGCAAAAGGAAAAACGATTTTCAAAACATGAAATGAAAATGGAGAAATTTAAAATGCCTAAAGCAAAAGAAAAAAACGATATTCAAAAGATAAAATACAAAAGTTGAAATTGAAAATGCGAAATGGAAAATTCGAAATTATAAATTTGTATTTCAAAATGCTAAAGGCGAATTGCGAAAGGCGAAAGACGAAAGGTGAAGGGCGAAAGTCGAAAGGCGAAAGGCGAAATGCAAAAGGCGAAAGGCGAAAGGCGAAAGGCGAAAGGCGAAAGGCGAAAGGCGAAATGCGAAAGGCGAAAGGCGAAAGGCGAAAGGCGAAAGGCGAAAGGCAAAAGGCGAAAGGCGAAAGGCGAAAGGCGAAAGGCGAAGGGCGAAAGGCGAAAGGTGAAAGGCGAAATGCGAAAGGCGAAAGGCGAAAGGCGAAAGGCGATAGCCGAAAGTTGAAAGGCGAAAGGCGAAAAGTGAAAGGCGAAAGGCGAAAGGCGAAAGGCGAAAGGCGAAAGGCGAAAGGCGAAAGGCGAAAGGCGAAAGGCGAAAGGTGAAAGGCGAAAAGCGGAAGGTGAAAGGCGAAAGGCGAAAGGCGATAGCCGAAAGTTGAAAGGCGAAAGGGGAAAAGTGAAAGGCGAAAGGCGAAAGGCGAAAGGCGAAAGGCGAAAGGCGAAAGGCGGAAGGCGAAAGGCGAAAGGCGAAAGGCGAAAAGCGAAGGGCGAGAGGCAAAAGTCAAAATGCCTAAGGCAAAAGGAAAAACGATTTTCAAAACATGAAATAAAAATGGAGAAATTTAAAATGCCTAAAGCAAAAGAAAAAACGATAGTCAAAAGATAAAATACAAAAGTTGAAATTGAAAATGCGAAATGGAAAATTCGAAATTATAAATTCGTATTTCAAAAGGCTAAAGGCGAAATGCGAAAGGCGAAAGACGAAAGGCGAAGGGCGATTGTCGAAAGGCGAAAGCCGAAAGGCGAATGGCGAAAGGCGAAAGGCGAAAGGCGAAAGGCGAAATGCGAAAGGCGAAAGGCGAAAGGCGAAAGGCGAAAGGCGAAAGGCGAAAGGCGAAAGGCGAAAGGCAAAAGGCGAAAGGCGAAAGGCGAAAGGCGAAAGGCGAAAGGCGAAAGGCGAAAGCCGAAAGGCGAAAGGCGAAAGGCGAAAGGCGAAAGGCGAAAGGCGAAAAGCGAAAGGCGAAAAGCGGCAGGCAAGAGGAAAAATGAATTTCAAAACATGAAATGAAAATGGAGAAATTTAAAATGCCTAAAGCAAAAGAAAAAACGATATTCAAAAGATAAAATACAAAAGTTGAAATTGAAAATGCGAAATGGAAAATTCGAAATTATAAATTTGTATTTCAAAATGGTAAAGGCGAATTGCGAAAGGCGAAAGACGAAAGGCGAAGGGCGAAATTCGAAAGGCGAAAGGCGAAATGCAAAAGGCGAAAGGCGAAAGGCGAAAGGTGATAGGCGAAAGGCGAAAGGTGAAAGGCGAAAGGCGAAAGGCGAAAGCGGAAGGTGAAAGGCGTAAGGCGAATGGCGAAAGGCGAAAGACGAAAGGCGAAAGGCGAAAGGCGTAAGGCGAAAGGCGAAAGGCGAAAGGCGAAAGGCGAAAGGCGAAAGTCGAAAGGCGAAAGGCGAAAGGCGAAAGGCGAAAGGCGAAAGGCGAAAAGCGAAAGGCGAAAGGCGAAAGGCGAAAGGCGAAAGGCGAAAGGCGAAAGGCGAAAGGCGAAAGGCGGAAGGCGGAAGGTGAAAGGCGTAAGGCGAAAGGCGAAAGGCGAAAGGCGAAAGTCGAAAGGCAAAAGGCGAAAGGCGAAAGGCGAAAGGCGAAAGGCGAAAGGCGAAAGGCGAAAGGCGAAAGGCGAAAGGCGAAAGGCGAAAGGCGAAAGGCGAAAGGCGAAAGGCGAAAGGCGAAAGGCGAAAAGCGAAAGGCGAAAGGCGAAAGGCGAAAGGCGAAAGGCGAAAGGCGAAAGGCGAAAAGCGAAAGGCGAAAAGCGGCAGGCAAGAGGAAAAATGAATTTCAAAACATGAAATGAAAATGGAGAAATTTAAAATGCCTAAAGCAAAAGAAAAAACGATATTCAAAAGATAAAATACAAAAGTTGAAATTGAAAATGCGAAATGGAAAATTCGAAATTATAAATTTGTATTTCAAAATGGTAAAGGCGAATTGCGAAAGGCGAAAGACGAAAGGCGAAGGGCGAAATTCGAAAGGCGAAAGGCGAAATGCAAAAGGCGAAAGGCGAAAGGCGAAAGGTGAAAGGCGAAAGGCGAAAGGTGAAAGGCGAAAGGCGAAAGCGGAAGGTGAAAGGCGTAAGGCGAAAGGCGAAAGGCGAAAGACGAAAGGCGAAAGGCGAAAGGCGTAAGGCGAAAGGCGAAAGGCGAAAGGCGAAAGGCGAAAGGCGAAAGGCGAAAGTCGAAAGGCGAAAGGCGAAAGGCGAAAGGCGAAAGGCGAAAGGCGAAAGGCGAAAAGCGAAAGGCGAAAGGCGAAAGGCGAAAGGCGAAAGTCGAAAGGCGAAAGGCGAAAGGCGAAAGGCGAAAGGCGAAAGGCGAAAAGCGAAAGGCGAAAGGCGAAAGGCGAAAGGCGAAAGGCGAAAGGCGAAAGGCGAAAGGCGAAAGGCGAAAGGCGGAAGGCGGAAGGTGAAAGGCGTAAGGCGAAAGGCGAAAGGCGAAAGGCGAAAGTCGAAAGGCAAAAGGCGAAAGGCGAAAGGCGAAAGGCGAAAGGCGAAAGGCGAAAGGCGAAAGGCGAAAGGCGAAAGGCGAAAAGCGAAAGGCGAAAGGCGAAAGGCGAAAGACGAAAGGCGAAAGGCGAAAGGCGTAAGGCGAAAGGCGAAAGGCGAAAGGCGAAAGGCGAAAGGCGAAAGTCGAAAGGCGAAAGGCGAAAGGCGAAAGGCGAAAGGCGAAAGGCGAAAAGCGAAAGGCGAAAGGCGAAAGGCGAAAGGCGAAAGGCGAAAGGCGAAAGGCGAAAGGCGGAAGGCGGAAGGTGAAAGGCGTAAGGCGAAAGGCGAAAGGCGAAAGGCGAAAGTCGAAAGGCAAAAGGCGAAAGGCGAAAGGCGAAAGGCGAAAGGCGAAAGGCGAAAGGCGAAAGGCGAAAGGCGAAAGGCGAAAGGCGAAAGGCGAAAGGCGAAAGGCGTAAGGCGAAAGGTGAAAGGCGAAAGGCGAAAGGCGAAAGGCGGAAGGCAAAAGGAAAAACGATTTTCAAAACATGAAATGAAAATGGAGAAATTTAAAATGCCTGAAGCAAAAGAAAAAACGATATTCAAAAGATAAAATACAAAAGTTGAAATTGAAAATGAGAAATGGAAAATTCGAAATTATAAATTTGTATTTCAAAATGCTAAAGGCTATTTGCGAAAGATGAAAGACGAAAGGCGAAGGGCGAAAATCGAAAGGCGAAAGGCGAAATGCAAAAGGCGAAAGGCGAAAGGCGAAAGGCGAAAGGTGAAAGGCGAAAGGCGGAAGGTGAAAGGCGAAAGGCGAAAGGCGAAAGGCGAAAGGCGAAAGGCGAAAGGCGAAAGGCGAAAGGCGAAAGGCGAAAGGCGAAAGGCGAAAGGCGAAAGGCGAAAGGCGCAAGGCGAAAGGCGAAAGGCGAAAGGCGAAAGGCGAAAGGCGAAAGGCGAAAGGCGAAAGGCGAAAGGCGAAAGGCGAAAGGCGAAAGGCGAAAGGCGAAAGGCGAAAGGCGAAAGGCGAAAGGCGAAAGGCGAAAGGCGAAAGGCGAAAGGCGAAAGGCGAAAGGCGAAAAGCGAAAGGCGGAAGGTGAAAGGCGTAAGGCGAAAGGCGAAAGGCGAAAGGCGAAAGGCGAAAGGCGGAAGGTGAAAGGCGAAAGGCGAAAGGCGAAAGTCGAAAGGCGAAAGGCGAAAGGCGAAAGGCGAAAGGTGAAAGGCGAAAGGAGAAAGGCGAAAGGCGAAAGGCGAAAGGCGAAAGGCGAAAAGCGGAAGGCGAAAGGCGAAAGGCGATAGGCGAAAGGCGAAGGGCGTGAGGCAAAAGTCAAAATGCCTAAGGCAAAAGGAAAAAACGATTTTCAAATGAAAATGGAGAAATTTAAAATGCCTAAAGCAAATGAAAAAACGATATTCAAAAGATAATATACAAAAGTTGAAATTGAAAATGCGAAATGGAAAATTCGAAATTATAAATTCGTATTTCAAAAGGCTAAAGGCGAAAGGCGAAAGGCGAAAGGCGAAAGGCGAAATGCGAAAGGCGAAAGGCGAAAGGCGAAAGGCGAAAGGCGAAAGGCGAAAGGCGAAAGACCAAAGGCGAAGGGCGAAAGTCGAAAGGCGAAAGGCGAAAGGCAAAAGGCGAAAGGCGAAAGGAGAAAGGTGAAAGGCGAAAGGCGAAAGGCGGAAGGTGAAAGGCGAAAGGCGAAAGGCGAAAGGCGAAAGTTGAAAGGCGAAAGGCGAAAAGTGAAAGGCGAAAGGCGAAAGGCGAAAGGCGAAAGGCGGAAGGCGAAAGGCGAAAGGCGAAAGGTGAAGGGCGAGAGGCAAAAGTCAAAATGCCTACGGCAAAAGGAAAAACGATTTTCAAAACATGAAATGAAAATGGAGAAATTTAAAATGCCTAAAGCAAAAGAAAAAAACGATATTCAAAAGATAAAATACAAAAGTTGAAATTGAAAATGCGAAATGGAAAATTCGAAATTATAAATTTGTATTTCAAAATGCTAAAGGCGAATTGCGAAAGGCGAAAGACGAAAGGTGAAGGGCGAAATTCGAAAGGCGAAATTCGAAAGGCGAAAGGCGAAATGCAAAAGGCGAAAGGCGAAAGGCGAAAGGGGAAAGGCGAAAGGCGAAAAGCGAAAGGCGAAAGGCGAAAGGCGAAAGGCGAAAGGCGAAAGGCGAAAGGCGGAAGGTGAAAGGCGTAAGGCGAAAGGCGAAAGGCGAAAGTCGAAAGGCGAAAGGCGAAAGGCGAAAGGCGAAAGGCGAAAGGCGAAAGGCGAAAGGCGAAAGCCGAAAGGCGAAAGGCGAAAGGCGAAAGGCGTAAGGCGAAAGGTGACAGGCGAAAGGCGAAAGGCGAAAGGCGAA
Organism: Dioctria rufipes; assembly: GCA_963924295.1. Classification (NCBI taxonomy): domain Eukaryota; kingdom Metazoa; phylum Arthropoda; class Insecta; order Diptera; family Asilidae; genus Dioctria; species Dioctria rufipes. The sequence continues at coordinate 235,955 of CAWUPM010000665.1, read as the reverse complement.
AGGCGGAAGGCAAAAGGAAAAGCGATTTTCAAAACATGAAATGAAAACGGAGTAATTTAAAATGCCTGAAGCAAAAGAAAAAACGATATTCAAAAGATAAAATACAAAAGTTGAAATTGAAAATGCGAAATGGAAAATTCGAAATTATAAATTTGTATTTCAAAATGCTAAAGGCTAATTGCGAAAGATGAAAGACGAAAGGCGAAGGGCGAAAGTCGAAAGGCGAAAGGCGAAATGCAAAAGGCGAAAGGCGAAAGGCGAAAGGCGAAAGGTGAAAGGCGAAAGGCTAAAGGTGAAAGGCGAAAGGCGAAAGGCGAAAGGCGAAAGGCGAAAGGCGAAAGGCGAAAGGCGAAAGGCGAAAGGCGAAAGGCGAAAGGCGAAAGGCGAAAGGCGAAAGGCGAAAGGCGAAAGGCGAAAGGCGAAAGGCGAAAGGCGAAAGGAGAAAGGCGAAAGGCGAAAGGCGAAAGGCGAAAGGCGAAAGGCGAAAGGCGAAAGGCGAAAGGCGAAAGGCGAAAAGCGAAAGGCGGAAGGTGAAAGGCGTAAGGCGAAAGGCGAAAGGCGAAAGGCGAAAGGCGGAAGGTGAAAGGCGAAAGGCGAAAGGCGAAAATCGAAAGGCGAAAGGCGAAAGGCGAAAGGCGAAAGGCGAAAGGCGAAAGGCGAAAGGCGAAAGGCGAAAGGCGAAAGGCGAAAGGCGAAAGGCGAAAGGCGAAAGGCGAAAGGCGAAAGGCGAAAGGCGAATGGCGAAAGGCGAAAAGCGAAAGGCGGAAGGTGAAAGGCGTAAGGCGAAAGGCGAAAGGCGAAAGGCGGAAGGTGAAAGGCGAAAGGCGAAAGGCGAAAGTCGAAAGGCGAAAGGCGAAAGGCGAAAGGCGAAAGGCGAAAGGCGAAAGGCGAAAGGCGAAAGGCGAAAGGCGAAAGGCGAAAGGCGAAAGGCGAAAGGCGAAAGGCGAAAGGCGAATGGCGAAAGGCGAAAAGCGAAAGACGAAAAGCGGCAGGCAAAAGGAAAAATGATTTTCAAAACATGAAATGAAAATGGAGAAATTTAAAATGCCTAAAGCAAAAGAAAAAACGATATTCAAAAGATAAAATACAAAAGTTGAAATTGAAAATGCGAAATGGAAAATTCGAAATTATAAATTTGTATTTCAAAATGCTAAAGGCGAATTGCGAAAGGCGAAAGGCGAAAGGTGAAAGGCGAAAGGTGAAAGGTGAAAGGCGAAAGGCGAAAGGCGAAAGGCGAAAGGCGAAAGGCGAAAGGCGAAAGGCGAAAGGCGTAAGGCGAAACACGAAAGGCGAAAGGCGAAAGGCGAAAGGCGAAAGGCGAAAGGCGAAAGGCGAAAGGCGAAAGGCGAAAGGCGAAAGGCGAAAGGCGAAAGGCGAAAGGCGAAAGTCGAAAGGCGAAAGGCGAAAGGCGAAAGGCGAAAGGCGAAAGGCGAAAGGGGAAAGGCGAAAGGCGAAAGGCGAAAGGCGGAATGCGAAAGGGGAAAGGCGAAAGGCGAAAGGCGAAAGCGGAAGGTGAAAGGCGTAAGGCGAAAGGCGAAAGGCGAAAGGCGTAATGCGAAAGGCGAAAGGCGAAAGGCGAAAGGCGAAAGGCGAAAGGCGAAAGGCGAAACGCGAAAGGTGAAAGGCGAAATCGAAGGGCGAAAGGCGAAAGGCGAAAGGCGAAAGGCGAAAGGCGAAAGGCGAAAGGCGAAAGGCGGAAGGTGAAAGGCGTAAGGCGAAAGGCGAAAGGCGAAAGGCGAAAGTCGAAAGGCGAAAGGCGAAAGGCGAAAGGCGAAAGGCGAAAGGCGAAAGGCGAAAGGCGAAAAGCGGAAGGCGAAAGGCGAAAGGCGATAGGCGAAAGGCGAAGGGCGTGAGGCAAAAGTCAAAATGTCTAAGGCAAAAGGAAAAACGATTTTCAAATGAAAATGGAGAAATTTAAAATGCCTAAAGCAAATGAAAAAACGATATTCAAAAGATAATATACAAAAGTTGAAATTGAAAATGCGAAATGGAAAATTCGAAATTATAAATTCGTATTTCAAAAGGCTAAAGGCGAAAGGCGAAAGGCGAAAGGCGAAATGCGAAAGGCGAAAGGCGAAAGGCGAAAGGCGAAAGGCGAAAGACCAAAGGCGAAGGGCGAAAGTCGAAAGGCGAAAGGCGAAAGGCAAAAGGCGAAAGGCGAAAGGAGAAAGGTGAAAGGCGAAAGGCGAAAGGCGGAAGGTGAAAGGCGAAAGGCGAAAGGCGAAAGGCGAAAGGCGAAAGGCGAAAGTTGAAAGGCGAAAGGCGAAAAGTGAAAGGCGAAAGGCGAAAGGCGAAAGGCGAAAGGCGGAAGGTGAAAGGCGTAAGGCGAAAGGCGAAAGGCGAAAGGCGAAAGTCGAAAGGCAAAAGGCGAAAGGCGAAAGGCGAAAGGCGAAAGGCGAAAGGCGAAAGGCGAAAGGCGAAAGGCGAAAGGCGAAAGGCGAAAGGCGAAAGGCGAAAGGAGAAAGGCGAAAGGCGAAAGGCGAAAGGCGAAAGTCGAAAGGCGAAAGGCGAAAGGCGAAAGGCGAAAGGCGAAAGGCGAAAGGCGAAAAGCGAAAGGCGAAAGGCGAAAGGCGAAAGGCGAAAGGCGAAAGGCGAAAGGCGAAAGGCGAAAGGCGAAAGGCGAAAGGCGAAAGTTGAAAGGCGAAAGGCGAAAAGTGAAAGGCGAAAGGCGAAAGGCGAAAGGCGAAAGGCGGAAGGTGAAAGGCGTAAGGCGAAAGGCGAAAGGCGAAAGGCGAAAGTCGAAAGGCAAAAGGCGAAAGGCGAAAGGCGAAAGGCGAAAGGCGAAAGGCGAAAGGCGAAAGGCGAAAGGCGAAAGGCGAAAGGCGAAAGGCGAAAGGCGAAAGGAGAAAGGCGAAAGGCGAAAGGCGAAAGGCGAAAGGCGAAAGGCGAAAGGCGAAAGGCGAAAGGCGAAAGGCGAAAGGCGAAAAGCGAAAGGCGGAAGGTGAAAGTCGTAAGGCGAAAGGCGAAAGGCGAAAGGCGAAAGGCGGAAGGTGAAAGGCGAAAGGCGAAAGGCGAAAGTCGAAAGGCGAAAGGCGAAAGGCGAAAGGCGAAAGGCGAAAGGCGAAAGGCGAAAGGCGAAAGGCGAATGGCGAAAGGCGAAAAGCGAAAGACGAAAAGCGGCAGGCAAAAGGAAAAATGATTTTCAAAACATGAAATGAAAATGGAGAAATTTAAAATGCCTAAAGCAAAAGAAAAAACGATATTCAAAAGATAAAATACAAAAGTTGAAATTGAAAATGCGAAATGGAAAATTCGAAATTATAAATTTGTATTTCAAAATGCTAAAGGCGAATTGCGAAAGGCGAAAGACGAAAGGTGAAGGGCGAAAGTCGAAAGGCGAAAGGCGAAATGCAAAAGGCGGAAGGCGAAAGGCGAAAGGTGAAAGGCGAAAGGCGAAAGGTGAAAGGCGAAAGGCGAAAGGTGAAAGGCGAAAGGCTAAAGGCGGAAGGCGAAAGGCGAAAGGCGAAGGGCGAGAGGCGAAAGGTGAAAGGCGAAAGGCGAAAGGCGAAAGGCGAAAGCGGAAGGTGAAAGGCGTAAGGCGAAAGGCGAAAGGCGAAAGGCGAAAGACGAAAGGCGAAAGGCGAAAGGCGTAAGGCGAAAGGCGAAAGGCGAAAGGCGAAAGGCGAAAGGCGAAAGTCGAAAGGCGAAAGGCGAAAGGCGAAAGGCGAAAGGCGAAAGGCGAAAGGCGAAAGGCGAAAAGCGAAAGGCGAAAGGCGAAAGGCGAAAGGCGAAAGGCGAAAGGCGAAAGGCGAAAGGCGAAAGGCGAAAGGCGAAAGGCGGAAGGTGAAAGGCGTAAGGCGAAAGGCGAAAGGCGAAAGGCGAAAGTCGAAAGGCAAAAGGCGAAAGGCGAAAGGCGAAAGGCGAAAGGCGAAAGGCGAAAGGCGAAAGGCGAAAGGCGAAAGGCGAAAGGCGTAAGGCGAAAGGTGAAAGGCGAAAGGCGAAAGGCGAAAGGCGGAAGGGAAAAGGAAAAACGATTTTCAAAACATGAAATGAAAATGGAGAAATTTAAAATGCCTGAAGCAAAAGAAAAAACGATATTCAAAAGATAAAATACAAAAGTTGAAATTGAAAATGAGAAATGGAAAATTCGAAATTATAAATTTGTATTTCAAAATGCTAAAGGCTATTTGCGAAAGATGAAAGACGAAAGGCGAAGGGCGAAAATCGAAAGGCGAAAGGCGAAATGCAAAAGGCGAAAGGCGAAAGGCGAAAGGCGAAAGGTGAAAGGCGAAAGGCGGAAGGTGAAAGGCGAAAGGCGAAAGGCGAAAGGCGAAAGGCGAAAGGCGAAAGGCGAAAGGCGAAAGGCGAAAGGCGAAAGGCGAAAGGCGAAAAGCGAAAGGCGAAAGGCGAAAGGCGCAAGGCGAAAGGCGAAAGGCGAAAGGCGAAAGGCGAAAGGCGAAAGGCGAAAAGCGAAAGGCGAAAGGCGAAAGGCGCAAGGCGAAAGGCGAAAGGCGAAAGGCGAAAGGCGAAAGGCGAAAGGCGAAAGGCGAAAGGCGAAAGGCGAAAGGCGAAAGGCGAAAGGCGAAAGGCGAAAGGCGAAAGGCGAAAGGCGAAAAGCGAAAGGCGGAAGGTGAAAGGCGTAAGGCGAAAGGCGAAAGGCGAAAGGCGAAAGGCGAAAGGCGGAAGGTGAAAGGCGAAAGGCGAAAGGCGAAAGTCGAAAGGCGAAAGGCGAAAGGCGAAAGGCGAAAGGCGAAAGGCGAAAGGCGAAAGGTGAAAGGCGAAAGGAGAAAGGCGAAAGGCGAAAGCCGAAAGGCGAAAAGCGGAAGGCGAAAGGCGAAAGGCGATAGGCGAAAGGCGAAGGGCGTGAGGCAAAAGTCAAAATGCCTAAGGCAAAAGGAAAAACGATTTTCAAATGAAAATGGAGAAATTTAAAATGCCTAAAGCAAATGAAAAAACGACATTCAAAAGATAATATACAAAAGTTGAAATTGAAAATGCGAAATGGAAAATTCGAAATTATAAATTCGTATTTCAAAAGGCTAAAGGCGAAAGGCGAAAGGCGAAAGGCGAAAGGCGAAAGGCGAAATGCGAAAGGCGAAAGGCGAAAGGCGAAAGGCGAAAGGCGAAAGACCAAAGGCGAAGGGCGAAAGTCGAAAGGCGAAAGGCGAAAGGCAAAAGGCGAAAGGCGAAAGGAGAAAGGTGAAAGGCGAAAGGCGAAAGGCGGAAGGTGAAAGGCGAAAGGCGAAAGGCGAAAGGCGAAAGGCGAAAGGCGAAAGTTGAAAGGCGAAAGGCGAAAAGTGAAAGGCGAAAGGCGAAAGGCGAAAGGCGAAAGGCGAAAGGCGGAAGGCGAAAGGCGAAAGGTGAAGGGCGAGAGGCAAAAGTCAAAATGCCTACGGCAAAAGGAAAAACGATTTTCAAAACATGAAATGAAAATGGAGAAATTTAAAATGCCTAAAGCAAAAGAAAAAAACGATATTCAAAAGATAAAATACAAAAGTAGAAATTGAAAATGCGAAATGGAAAATTCGAAATTATAAATTTGTATTTCAAAATGCTAAAGGCGAATTGCGAAAGGCGAAAGACGAAAGGTGAAGGGCGAAAGTCGAAAGGCGAAAGGCGAAATGCAAAAGGCGAAAGGCGAAAGGCGAAAGGGGAAAGGCGAAAGGCGAAAAGCGAAAGGCGAAAGGCGAAAGGCGAAAGGCGAAAGGCGAAAGGCGAAAGGCGAAAGGCGGAAGGTGAAAGGCGAAAGGCGAAAGGCGAAAGTCGAAAGGCGAAAGGCGAAAGGCGAAAGGCGAAAGGCGAAAGGCGAAAGGCGAAAGGTGAAAGGCGAAAGGAGAAAGGCGAAAGGCGAAAGCCGAAAGGCGAAAAGCGGAAGGCGAAAGGCGAAAGGCGATAGGCGAAAGGCGAAGGGCGTGAGGCAAAAGTCAAAATGCCTAAGGCAAAAGGAAAAACGATTTTCAAATGAAAATGGAGAAATTTAAAATGCCTAAAGCAAATGAAAAAACGACATTCAAAAGATAATATACAAAAGTTGAAATTGAAAATGCGAAATGGAAAATTCGAAATTATAAATTCGTATTTCAAAAGGCTAAAGGCGAAAGGCGAAAGGCGAAAGGCGAAAGGCGAAAGGCGAAATGCGAAAGGCGAAAGGCGAAAGGCGAAAGGCGAAAGGCGAAAGACCAAAGGCGAAGGGCGAAAGTCGAAAGGCGAAAGGCGAAAGGCAAAAGGCGAAAGGCGAAAGGAGAAAGGTGAAAGGCGAAAGGCGAAAGGCGGAAGGCGAAAGGCGAAAGGCGAAAGGCGAAAAGCGAAAGGCGGAAGGTGAAAGGCGTAAGGCGAAAGGCGAAAGGCGAAAGGCGAAAGGCGAAAGGCGGAAGGTGAAAGGCGAAAGGCGAAAGGCGAAAGTCGAAAGGCGAAAGGCGAAAGGCGAAAGGCGAAAGGCGAAAGGCGAAAGGCGAAAGGTGAAAGGCGAAAGGAGAAAGGCGAAAGGCGAAAGCCGAAAGGCGAAAAGCGGAAGGCGAAAGGCGAAAGGCGATAGGCGAAAGGCGAAGGGCGTGAGGCAAAAGTCAAAATGCCTAAGGCAAAAGGAAAAACGATTTTCAAATGAAAATGGAGAAATTTAAAATGCCTAAAGCAAATGAAAAAACGACATTCAAAAGATAATATACAAAAGTTGAAATTGAAAATGCGAAATGGAAAATTCGAAATTATAAATTCGTATTTCAAAAGGCTAAAGGCGAAAGGCGAAAGGCGAAAGGCGAAAGGCGAAAGGCGAAATGCGAAAGGCGAAAGGCGAAAGGCGAAAGGCGAAAGGCGAAAGACCAAAGGCGAAGGGCGAAAGTCGAAAGGCGAAAGGCGAAAGGCAAAAGGCGAAAGGCGAAAGGAGAAAGGTGAAAGGCGAAAGGCGAAAGGCGGAAGGTGAAAGGCGAAAGGCGAAAGGCGAAAGGCGAAAGGCGAAAGGCGAAAGTTGAAAGGCGAAAGGCGAAAAGTGAAAGGCGAAAGGCGAAAGGCGAAAGGCGAAAGGCGAAAGGCGGAAGGCGAAAGGCGAAAGGTGAAGGGCGAGAGGCAAAAGTCAAAATGCCTACGGCAAAAGGAAAAACGATTTTCAAAACATGAAATGAAAATGGAGAAATTTAAAATGCCTAAAGCAAAAGAAAAAAACGATATTCAAAAGATAAAATACAAAAGTAGAAATTGAAAATGCGAAATGGAAAATTCGAAATTATAAATTTGTATTTCAAAATGCTAAAGGCGAATTGCGAAAGGCGAAAGACGAAAGGTGAAGGGCGAAAGTCGAAAGGCGAAAGGCGAAATGCAAAAGGCGAAAGGCGAAAGGCGAAAGGGGAAAGGCGAAAGGCGAAAAGCGAAAGGCGAAAGGCGAAAGGCGAAAGGCGAAAGGCGAAAGGCGAAAGGCGAAAGGCGAAAGGCGAAAGGCGAAAGGCGAAAGGCGAAAGGCGGAAGGTGAAAGGCGTAAGGCGAAAGGCGAAAGGCGAAAGTCGAAAGGCGAAAGGCGAAAGGCGAAAGGCGAAAGGCGAAAGGCGAAAGGCGAAAGGTGAAAGGCGTAAGGCGAAAGGTGACAGGCGAAAGGCGAAAGGCGAAAGGCGAAAGGAGAAAGGAGAAAAGCGAAAGGAGAAAAGCGAAAGGCGAAAGGCGAAAGGCGAAAGGCGAAAGGCGAAAGGCGAAAGGCGAAAAGCGAAAGGCGGAAGGTGAAAGGCGTAAGGCGAAAGGCGAAAGGCGAAAGGCGAAAGGCGGAAGGTGAAAGGCGAAAGGCGAAAGGCGAAAGTCGAAAGGCGAAAGGCGAAAGGCGAAAGGCGAAAGGCGAAAGGCGAAAGGCGAAAGGCGAAAGGCGAAAGGCGAAAGGCGAATGGCGAAAGGCGAAAAGCGAAAGACGAAAAGCGGCAGGCAAAAGGAAAAATGATTTTCAAAACATGAAATGAAAATGGAGAAATTTAAAATGCCTAAAGCAAAAGAAAAAACGATATTCAAAAGATAAAATACAAAAGTTGAAATTGAAAATGCGAAATGGAAAATTCGAAATTATAAATTTGTATTTCAAAATGCTAAAGGCGAATTGCGAAAGGCGAAAGACGAAAGGCGAAGGGCGAAAGTCGAAAGGCGAAAGGCGAAATGCAAAAGGCGAAAGGCGAAAGGCGAAAGGCGAAAGGTGAAAGGCGAAAGGCGAAAGGTGAAAGGCGAAAGGCGAAAGGCGAAAGGCGAAAGGCGAAAGGCGAAAGGCGAAAGGCGAAAGGCGAAAGGCGAAAGGCGAAAGGCGTAAGGCGAAACACGAAAGGCGAAAGGCGAAAGGCGAAAGGCGAAAGGCGAAAGGCGAAAGGCGAAAGGCGAAAGGCGAAAGGCGAAAGGCGAAAGGGGAAAGGCGAAAGGCGAAAGGCGAAAGGCGGAATGCGAAAGGGGAAAGGCGAAAGGCGAAAGGCGAAAGGCGAAAGCGCAAGGTGAAAGGCGTAAGGCGAAAGGCGAAAGGCGAAAGGCGTAATGCGAAAGGCGAAAGGCGAAAGGCGAAAGGCGAAAGGCGAAAGGCGAAAGGCGAAACGCGAAAGGTGAAAGGCGAAATCGAAGGGCGAAAGGCGAAAGGCGAAAGGCGAAAGGCGAAAGGCGAAAGGCGAAAGGCGGAAGGTGAAAGGCGTAAGGCGAAAGGCGAAAGGCGAAAGGCGAAAGTCGAAAGGCGAAAGGCGAAAGGCGAAAGGCGAAAGGCGAAAGGCGAAAGGCGAAAAGCGGAAGGCGAAAGGCGAAAGGCGATAGGCGAAAGGCGAAGGGCGTGAGGCAAAAGTCAAAATGTCTAAGGCAAAAGGAAAAACGATTTTCAAATGAAAATGGAGAAATTTAAAATGCCTAAAGCAAAAGAAAAAACGATATTCAAAAGATAATATACAAAAGTTGAAGTTGAAAATGCGAAATGGAAAATTCGAAATTATAAATTCGTATTTCAAAAGGCTAAAGGCGAAATGCGAAAGGCGAAAGACGAAAGGCGAAGGGCGATTGTCGAAAGGCGAAAGGCGAAAGGCGAATGGCGAAAGGCGAAAGGCTAAAGGCGAAAGGCGAAATGCGAAAGGCGAAAGGCGAATGGCGAAAGGCGAAAGGCGAAAGGCGAAAGGCGAAAGGCGAAAGACCAAAGGCGAAGGGCGAAAGTCGAAAGGCGAAAGGCGAAAGGCAAAAGGCGAAAGGCGAAAGGAGAAAGGTGAAAGGCGAAAGGCGAAAGGCGAAAGGCGAAAGGCGAAAGGCGAAAGGCGAAAGGCGAAAGGCGGAAGGCGAAAGGCGAAAGGCGGAAGGTGAAAGGCGAAAGGCGAAAGCGAAAGGCGAAAGGCGAAAGGCGAAAGTTGAAAGGCGAAAGGCGAAAAGTGAAAGGCGAAAGGCGAAAGGCGGAAGCCGAAAGGCGAAAGGCGAAAGGTGAAGGGCGAGAGGCAAAAGTCAAAATGCCTACGGCAAAAGGAAAAACGATTTTCAAAACATGAAATGAACATGGAGAAATTTAAAATGCCTAAAGCAAAAGAAAAAAACGATATTCAAAAGATAAAATACAAAAGTTGAAATTGAAAATGCGAAATGGAAAATTCGAAATTATAAATTTGTATTTCAAAATGCTAAAGGCGAATTGCGAAAGGCGAAAGACGAAAGGTGAAGGGCGAAAGTCGAAAGGCGAAAGGCGAAATGCAAAAGGCGAAAGGCGAAAGGCGAAAGGTGAAAGGCGAAAGGCGAAAGGTGAAAGGCGAAAGGCGAAAGGTGAAAGGCGAAAGGCTAAAGGCGGAAGGCGAAAGGCGAAAGGCGAAGGGCGAGAGGCGAAAGGTGAAAGGCGAAAGGCGAAAGGCGAAAGGCGAAAGGCGAAAGGCGAAAGGCGAAAGGCGAAAGGCGAAAGGCGAAAGGCGAAAGGCGAAAGGCGAAAGGCGAAACGCGAAAGGCGAAAGGCGAAAGGCGAAAGGCGAAAGGCGAAAGGCGAAACGCGAAAGGTGAAAGGCGAAAGGCGGAAGGTGAAAGGCGTAAGGCGAAAGGCGAAAGGCGAAAGGCGAAAGGCGAAAAGCGGAAGGCAAAAGGAAAAACGATTTTCAAAACATGAAATGAAAATGGAGAAATTTAAAATGCCTAAATCAAAAGAAAAAAACGATATTCAAAAGATAAAATACAAAAGTTCAAATTGAAAATGCGAAATGGAAAATTCGAAATTATAAATTTGTATTTCAAAATGCTAAAGGCGAATTGCGAAAGGCGAAAGGCGAAGGGCGAAAGTCGAAAGGCGAAAGGCGAAATGCAAAAGGCGAAAGGCGAAAGGCGAAAGGTGAAAGGCGAAAGGCGAAAGGTGAAAGGCGAAAGGCGAAAGGCGAAAGGCGAAAGGCGAAAGGCGAAAGGCGAAAGGCGAAAGACGAAAGGCGAAAGGGGAAAGGCGAAAGGCGAAAGGCGAAAGGCGAAAGGCGAAAGGCGAAAGGCGAAAGGCGAAAGGCGAAAGGCGAAAGGAGAAAGGCGAAAGGCGAAAGGCGAAAGGCGAAAGGGGAAAGGCGAAAGGCGAAAGGCGGAATTTGAAAGGCGAAAGGCGAAAGGCGAAAGGCGAAAGGCGAAAGGCGAAAGGCGAAAGGCGAAAGGCGAAAGGCGAAAGGCGAAAGGCGAATGGCGAAAGGCGAAAGGCGAACTGCGAAAGGCGAAAGACGAAAGGCGAAAAGCGGGAGGCAAAAGGAAAAACGATTTTCAAAACATGAAATGAAAATGGAGAAATTTAAAATGCCTGAAGCAAAAAAAAAAAACGATATTCAAAAGATAAAATACAAAAGTTGAAATTGAAAATGCGAAATGGAAAATTCGAAATTATAAATTTGTATTTCAAAATGCTAAAGGCTAATTGCGAAAGACGAAAGACGAAAGGCGAACGGCGAAAGTCGAAAGGCGAAAGGCGAAATGCAAAAGGCGAAAGGCGAAAGGCGAAAGGCGAAAGGTGAAAGGCGAAAGGTGAAAGGCGAAAGGCGAAAGGCGAAAAGCGAAAGGCGAAAGGCGAAAGGCGAAAGGCGAAAGGCGAAAGGCGAAAGGCGCAAGGCGCAAGGCGAAATGCGAAAGGCGAAAGGCGAAAGGCGAAAGCGAAAGGCGAAAGGCGAAAGGCGAAAGTTGAAAGGCGAAAGGCGAAAAGTGAAAGGCGAAAGGCGAAAGGCGGAAGCCGAAAGGCGAAAGGCGAAAGGTGAAGGGCGAGAGGCAAAAGTCAAAATGCCTACGGCAAAAGGAAAAACGATTTTCAAAACATGAAATGAACATGGAGAAATTTAAAATGCCTAAAGCAAAAGAAAAAAACGATATTCAAAAGATAAAATACAAAAGTTGAAATTGAAAATGCGAAATGGAAAATTCGAAATTATAAATTTGTATTTCAAAATGCTAAAGGCGAATTGCGAAAGGCGAAAGACGAAAGGTGAAGGGCGAAAGTCGAAAGGCGAAAGGCGAAATGCAAAAGGCGAAAGGCGAAAGGCGAAAGGTGAAAGGCGAAAGGCGAAAGGTGAAAGGCGAAAGGCGAAAGGTGAAAGGCGAAAGGCTAAAGGCGGAAGGCGAAAGGCGAAAGGCGAAGGGCGAGAGGCGAAAGGTGAAAGGCGAAAGGCGAAAGGCGAAAGGCGAAAGGCGAAAGGCGAAAGGCGAAAGGCGAAAGGCGAAAGGCGAAAGGCGAAAGGCGAAAGGCGAAAGGCGAAACGCGAAAGGCGAAAGGCGAAAGGCGAAAGGCGAAAGGCGAAAGGCGAAACGCGAAAGGTGAAAGGCGAAAGGCGGAAGGTGAAAGGCGTAAGGCGAAAGGCGAAAGGCGAAAGGCGAAAGGCGAAAAGCGGAAGGCAAAAGGAAAAACGATTTTCAAAACATGAAATGAAAATGGAGAAATTTAAAATGCCTAAATCAAAAGAAAAAAACGATATTCAAAAGATAAAATACAAAAGTTCAAATTGAAAATGCGAAATGGAAAATTCGAAATTATAAATTTGTATTTCAAAATGCTAAAGGCGAATTGCGAAAGGCGAAAGGCGAAGGGCGAAAGTCGAAAGGCGAAAGGCGAAATGCAAAAGGCGAAAGGCGAAAGGCGAAAGGTGAAAGGCGAAAGGCGAAAGGTGAAAGGCGAAAGGCGAAAGGCGAAAGGCGAAAGGCGAAAGGCGAAAGGCGAAAGGCGAAAGGCGAAAGACGAAAGGCGAAAGGGGAAAGGCGAAAGGCGAAAGGCGAAAGGCGAAAGGCGAAAGGCGAAAGGCGAAAGGCGAAAGGCGAAAGGAGAAAGGCGAAAGGCGAAAGGCGAAAGGGGAAAGGCGAAAGGCGAAAGGCGGAATTTGAAAGGCGAAAGGCGAAAGGCGAAAGGCGAAAGGCGAAAGGCGAAAGGCGAAAGGCGAAAGGCGAAAGGCGAAAGGCGAAAGGCGAATGGCGAAAGGCGAAAGGCGAACTGCGAAAGGCGAAAGACGAAAGGCGAAAAGCGGGAGGCAAAAGGAAAAACGATTTTCAAAACATGAAATGAAAATGGAGAAATTTAAAATGCCTGAAGCAAAAAAAAAAAACGATATTCAAAAGATAAAATACAAAAGTTGAAATTGAAAATGCGAAATGGAAAATTCGAAATTATAAATTTGTATTTCAAAATGCTAAAGGCTAATTGCGAAAGACGAAAGACGAAAGGCGAACGGCGAAAGTCGAAAGGCGAAAGGCGAAATGCAAAAGGCGAAAGGCGAAAGGCGAAAGGCGAAAGGTGAAAGGCGAAAGGTGAAAGGCGAAAGGCGAAAGGCGAAAAGCGAAAGGCGAAAGGCGAAAGGCGAAAGGCGAAAGGCGAAAGGCGCAAGGCGCAAGGCGAAATGCGAAAGGCGAAAGGCGAAAGCCGAAAGGCGAAAGGCGAAAGGGGAAAGGCGAAAGGCGAAAGGCGAAAGGCGGAAGGTGAAAGGCGTAAGGCGAAAGGCGAAAGGCGAAAGGCGAAAGGCGAAAGGCGAAAGGCGAAAGGCGAAAGGCGAAAGGCGAAGGCGAAGGCGAAGGCGAAAGGCGAAAGGCGAAAGGCGAAAGGCGAAAGGCGAAAGGCGAAAGGCGAAAGGCGAAAGGCGAAAGGCGAAAGGCGAAAGGCGAAAGGCGAAAGGCGAAAGGCGAAAGGCGAAAAGCGAAAGGCGAAAAGCGGCAGGCAAAAGGAAAAATGATTTTCAAAACATGAAATGAAAATGGAGAAATTTAAAATGCCTAAAGCAAAAGAAAAAACGATATTCAAAAGATAAAATACAAAAGTTGAAATTGAAAATGCGAAATGGAAAATTCGAAATTATAAATTTGTATTTCAAAATGGTAAAGGCGAATTGCGAAAGGCGAAAGACGAAAGGCGAAGGGCGAAAGTCGAAAGGCGAAAGGTGAAAGGCGAAAGGCGAAAGGCGAAAGGCGAAAGGCGAAAGGCGAAAGGCGAAAGGCGAAAGGCGAAAGGCGAAAGGCGAAAGGCGAAAGGCGAAAGGCGAAAGGCGAAAGGCGAAAGGCGAAAGGCGAAAGGCGAAAGGCGAATGGCGAAAGGCGAAAGGCGAAAGGGGAAAGGCGAAAGGCGAAAGGCGAATGGCGGAAGGCGAAAGGGGAAAGGCGAAAGGCGAAAGGCGGAAGGTGAAAGGCGAAAGGCGAAAGGCGAAAGGCGAAAGGCGAAAGGCGAAAGGCGAAAGGCGAAAGGAGAAAGGCGAAAGGCGAAAGGCGAAAGGCGAAAGGCGAAAGGCGAAAGGCGAAAGGCAAAAGGCGGAAGGCGAAAAGTGAAAGGCGAAAGGCGAAAGGCGGAAGGCGAAAGGCGAAAGGCGAAAGGTGAAGGGCGAGAGGCAAAAGTCAAAATGCCTACGGCAAAAGGAAAAACGATTTTCAAAACATGAAATGAAAATGGAGAAATTGAAAATGCCTAAAGCAAAAGAAAAAAACGATAATCAAAAGATAAAATACAAAAGTTGAAATTGAAAATGCGAAATGGAAAATTCGAAATTATAAATTTGTATTTCAAAATGCTAAAGGCGAATTGCGAAAGGCGAAAGACGAAAGGTGAAGGGCGAAAGTCGAAAGGCGAAAGGCGAAATGCAAAAGGCGAAAGGCGAAAGGCGAAAGGCGAAATGCGAAAGGCGAAAGGCGGAAGGTGAAAGGCGAAAGGCGAAAGGCGAAAGGCGAAAGGCGAAAGGCGAAAGGCGAAAGGCGAAAGGCGAAAGCGAAAGGCGAAAGGTGAAAGGCGAAAGGCAAAAGGCGAAAGGCGAAAGGCGAAAGGCGAAAGGCGAAAGGCGAAGGCTAAAGGCGAAAGGCGAAAATCGAAAGGCGAAAGGCGAAAGGCGAAAGGCGAAAGGCGAAAGCGAAAGGCGAAAGGTGAAAGGCGAAAGGCGAAAGGTGAAAGGCGAAAGGCGAAAGGCGAAAGGCGAAAGGCGAAAGGCGAAAGGCGAAAGGCGAAAGGTGAAAGGTGAAAGGCGAAAGGTGAGAGGCGAAAGGCGAAAGGCGAAAGGCGAAAGGCGAAAGGCGAAAGGCGAAAGGAGAAAGGCGAAAGGCGAAAGGCGAAAGGGGAAAGGCGAAAGGCGAAAGGCGGAATTTGAAAGGCGAAAGGCGAAAGGCGAAAGGTGAAAGGCGAAAGGCGAAAGGTGAAAGGCGAAAGGCGAAAGGCGAAAGGCGAAAGGCGAAAGGCGAAAGGCGAAAGGCGAAAGGCGAAAGACGAAAGGCGAAAGGGGAAAGGCGAAAGGCGAAAGGCGAAAGGCGAAAGGCGAAAGGCGAAAGGCGAAAGGCGGAAGACGAAAGGCGAAAGGCGAGGGGCGAGAGGCAAAAGTCAAAATGCCTAAGGCAAAAGGAAAAACGATTTTCAAAACATGAAATAAAAATGGAGAAATTTAAAATGCCTAAAGCAAAAGAAAAAACGATATTCAAAAGATAAAATACAAAAGTTGAAATTGAAAATGCGAAATGGAAAATTCGAAATTATAAATTCGTATTTCAAAAGGCTAAAGGCGAAATGCGAAAGGCGAAATGCGAAAGGCGAAAGACGAAAGGCGAAGGGCGAAAGTCGAAAGGCGAAAGGTAAAATGCGAAAGGCGAAAGGCGAAAGGCGAAAGGCGAAAGGCGGAAGGTGAAAGGCGAAAGGCGAAAGGCGAAAGGCGAAAGGCGAAAGGCGAAAGGCGAAAGGCGAAAGGCGAAAGGCGAAAGGCGGAAGGCGAAAGACGAAAGGCGAAAGGCGAGGGGCGAGAGGCAAAAGTCAAAATGCCTAAGGCAAAAGGAAAAACGATTTTCAAAACATGAAATAAAAATGGAGAAATTTAAAATGCCTAAAGCAAAAGAAAAAACGATATTCAAAAGATAAAATACAAAAGTTGAAATTGAAAATGCGAAATGGAAAATTCGAAATTATAAATTTGTATTTCAAAATGCTAAAGGCGAATTGCGAAAGGCGAAAGACGAAAGGCGAAGGGCGAAAGTCGAAAGGCGAAAGGCGAAATGCAAAAGGCGAAAGGCGAAAGGCGAAAGGTGAAAGGCGAAAGGCGAAAGGTGAAAGGCGAAAGGCGAAAGGCGAAAGGCGAAAGGCGAAAGGCGAAAGGCGAAAGACGAAAGGCGAAAGGGGAAAGGCGAAAGGCGAAAGGCGAAAGGCGAAAGGCGAAAGGCGAAAGGCGAAAGGCGAAAGGCGAAAGGCGAAAGGAGAAAGGCGAAAGGCGAAAGGCGAAAGGGGAAAGGCGAAAGGCGAAAGGCGGAATTTGAAAGGCGAAAGGCGAAAGGCGAAAGGCGAAAGGCGAAAGGCGAAAGGCGAAAGGCGAAAGACGAAAGGCGAATGGCGAAAGGCGAAAGGCGAACTGCGAAAGGCGAAAGACGAAAGGCGAAAAGCGGGAGGCAAAAGGAAAAACGATTTTCAAAACATGAAATGAAAATGGAGAAATTTAAAATGCCTGAAGCAAAAAAAAAAACGATATTCAAAAGATAAAATACAAAAGTTGAAATTGAAAATGCGAAATGGAAAATTCGAAATTATAAATTTGTATTTCAAAATGCTAAAGGCTAATTGCGAAAGACGAAAGACGAAAGGCGAACGGCGAAAGTCGAAAGGCGAAAGGCGAAATGCAAAAGGCGAAAGGCGAAAGGCGAAAGGCGAAAGGTGAAAGGCGAAAGGTGAAAGGCGAAAGGCGAAAGGCGAAAAGCGAAAGGCGAAAGGCGAAAGGAGAAAGGCGAAAGGCGAAAGGCGAAAGGCGCAAGGCGCAAGGCGAAATGCGAAAGGCGAAAGGCGAAAGCCGAAAGGCGAAAGGCGAAAGGGGAAAGGCGAAAGGCGAAAGGCGAAAGGCGAAAGGCGGAAGGTGAAAGGCGTAAGGCGAAAGGCGAAAGGCGAAAGGCGAAAGGCGAAAGGCGAAAGGCGAAAGGCGAAAGGCGAAAGGCGAAGGCGAAGGCGAAGGCGAAAGGCGAAAGGCGAAAGGCGAAAGGCGAAAGGCGAAAGGCGAAAGGCGAAAGGCGAAAGGCGAAAGGCGAAAGGCGAAAGGCGAAAGGCGAAAGGCGAAAGGCGAAAGGCGAAAGGCGAAAGGCGAAAGGCGAAAGGCGAAAGGCGAAAGGCGAAAGGCGAAAAGCGAAAGGCGAAAAGCGGCAGGCAAAAGGAAAAATAATTTTCAAAACATGAAATGAAAATGGAGAAATTTAAAATGCCTAAAGCAAAAGAAAAAACGATATTCAAAAGATAAAATAGAAAAGTTGAAATTGAAAATGCGAAATGGAAAATTCGAAATTATAAATTTGTATTTCAAAATGGTAAAGGCGAATTGCGAAAGGCGAAAGACGAAAGGCGAAGGGCGAAAGTCGAAAGGCGAAAGGTGAAAGGCGAAAGGCGAAAGGCGAAAGGCGAAAAGCGAAAGGCGAAAGGCGAAAGGCGAAAGGCGAAAGGCGAAAGGCGAAAGGCGAAAGGCGAAAGGCGAAAGGCGAAAGGCGAAAGGCGAAAGGCGAAAGGCGAAAGGCGAAAGGCGAAAGGCGAAAGGCGAAAGGCGAAAGGCGAAAGGGGAAAGGCGAAAGGCGAAAGGCGAAAGGCGAATGGCGGAAGGCGAAAGGGGAAAGGCGAAAGGCGAAAGCGGAAGGTGAAAGGCGTAAGGCGAAAGGCGAAAGGCGAAAGGCGAAAGACGAAAGGCGAAAGGCGAAAGGCGAAAGGCGAAAGGCGAAATGCGAAAGGCGAAAGGCGGAAGGTGAAAGGCGAAAGGCGAAAGGCGAAAGGCGAAAGGCGAAAGGCGAAAGGCGAAAGGCGAAAGGCGAAAGCGAAAGGCGAAAGGTGAAAGGCGAAAGGCAAAAGGCGAAAGGCGAAAGGCGAAAGGCGAAAGGCGAAGGCTAAAGGCGAAAGGCGAAAATCGAAAGGCGAAAGGCGAAAGGCGAAAGGCGAAAGGCGAAAGCGAAAGGCGAAAGGTGAAAGGCGAAAGGCGAAAGGTGAAAGGCGAAAGGCAAAAGGCGAAAGGCGAAAGGCGAAAGGCGAAAGGCGAAAGGCGAAAGGCGAAAGGCGAAAGGCGAAAGGCGAAAGGCGAAAGGCGGAAGGCGAAAGACGAAAGGCGAAAGGCGAGGGGCGAGAGGCAAAAGTCAAAATGCCTAAGGCAAAAGGAAAAACGATTTTCAAAACATGAAATAAAAATGGAGAAATTTAAAATGCCTAAAGCAAAAGAAAAAACGATATTCAAAAGATAAAATACAAAAGTTGAAATTGAAAATGCGAAATGGAAAATTCGAAATTATAAATTCGTATTTCAAAAGGCTAAAGGCGAAATGCGAAAGGCGAAATGCGAAAGGCGAAAGACGAAAGGCGAAGGGCGAAAGTCGAAAGGCGAAAGGTAAAATGCGAAAGGCGAAAGGCGAAAGGCGAAAGGCGAAAGGCGAAAGGCGGAAGGTGAAAGGCGAAAGGCGAAAGGCGAAAGGCGAAAGGCGAAAGGCGAAAGGCGAAAGGCGAAAGGCGAAAGGCGAAAGGCGAAAGGCGAAAGGAGAAAGGCGAAAGGCGAAAGGCGAAAGGCGAAAGGCGAAAGGCGAAAGGCGAAAGGCGAAAGGCGAAAGGCAAAAGGCGGAAGGTGAAAGGCGAAAAGCGAAAGGCGAAAGGCGAAAGGCGAAAGGCGAAAGGCGAAAGGCGAAAGGCGAAAGGCGAAAGGCGAAAGGCGGAAGGTGAAAGGCGAAAGGCGAAAGGCGAAAGGCGAAAGGCGAAAGGCGAAAGGCGAAAGGAGAAAGGCGAAAGGCGAAAGGCGAAAGGCGAAAGGCGAAAGGCGAAAGGCGAAAGGCAAAAGGCGGAAGGTGAAAGTCGAAAAGCGAAAGGCGAATGGTGAAAGGCGAAAAGCGAAAGTTGAAAGGCGAAAGGCGAAAAGTGAAAGGCGAAAGGCGAAAGGCGAAAGGCGGAAGGCGAAAGGCGAAAGGCGAAAGGCGAAAGGTGAAGGGCGAGAGGCAAAAGTCAAAATGCCTACGGCAAAAGGAAAAACGATTTTCAAAACATGAAATGAAAATGGAGAAATTTAAAATGCCTAAAGCAAAAGAAAAAAACGATAATCAAAAGATAAAATACAAAAGTTGAAATTGAAAATGCGAAATGGAAAATTCGAAATTATAAATTTGTATTTCAAAATGCTAAAGGCGAATTGCGAAAGGCGAAAGACGAAAGGTGAAGGGCGAAAGTCGAAAGGCGAAAGGCGAAATGCAAAAGGCGAAAGGCGAAAGGCGAAAGGCGAAATGCGAAAGGCGAAAGGCGGAAGGTGAAAGGCGAAAGGCGAAAGGCGAAAGGCGAAAGGCGAAAGGCGAAAGGCGAAAGGCGAAAGGCGAAAGCGAAAGGCGAAAGGTGAAAGGCGAAAGGCAAAAGGCGAAAGGCAAAAGGCGAAAGGCGAAAGGCGAAAGGCGAAAGGCGAAGGCTAAAGGCGAAAGGCGAAAATCGAAAGGCGAAAGGCGAAAGCGAAAGGCGAAAGGTGAAAGGCGAAAGGCGAAAGGTGAAAGGCGAAAGGCGAAAGGCGAAAGGCGAAAGGCGAAAGGCGAAAGGCGAAAGGCGAAAGGCGAAAGGCGAAAGGCGAAAGGCGAAAGGCGGAAGGCGAAAGACGAAAGGCGAAAGGCGAGGGGCGAGAGGCAAAAGTCAAAATGCCTAAGGCAAAAGGAAAAACGATTTTCAAAACATGAAATAAAAATGGAGAAATTTAAAATGCCTAAAGCAAAAGAAAAAACGATATTCAAAAGATAAAATACAAAAGTTGAAATTGAAAATGCGAAATGGAAAATTCGAAATTATAAATTCGTATTTCAAAAGGCTAAAGGCGAAATGCGAAAGGCGAAATGCGAAAGGCGAAAGACGAAAGGCGAAGGGCGAAAGTCGAAAGGCGAAAGGTAAAAGGCGAAAGGCGAAAGGCGAAAGGCGAAAGGCGGAAGGTGAAAGGCGAAAGGCGAAAGGCGAAAGGCGAAAGGCGAAAGGCGAAAGGCGAAAGGCGAAAGGCGAAAGGAGAAAGGCGAAAGGCGAAAGGCGAAAGGCGAAAGGCGAAAGGCGAAAGGCGAAAGGCGAAAGGCAAAAGGCGGAACGTGAAAGGCGAAAAGCGAAAGGCGAAAGGCGAAAGGCGAAAGGCGAAAGGCGAAAGGCGAAAGGCGAAAGGCGAAAGGCGGAAGGCGAAATGTGAAAGGCGAAAGGCGAAAGGTGAAAGGCGCAAGGCGAAAGGTGAAAGGCGAAAGGCGAAAGGCGAAGGGCGAGAGGCAAAAGTCAAAATGCCTAAGGCAAAAGTAAAAACGATTTTCAAAACATGAAATAAAAATGGAGAAATTTAAAATGCCTAAAGCAAAAGAAAAAACGATATTCAAAAGATAAAATACAAAAGTTGAAATTGAAAATGCGAAATGGAAAATTCGAAATTATAAATTTGTATTTCAAAATGCTAAAGGCGAAATGCGAAAGGCGAAAGGCGAAAGGCGAAAGTGTAGCAAAGAGAGCGCACCCGTCGTCAGAGCCACCCACCTCCGCTCTTGCCTGAGAATAGGTAGTTCCGCAACGAGCACCTCCTGCTGCAAAATCACCTCGGGGATGTGTGTGGGTGGCCGCACAGCATGTTGCCACTAGCGGTCAGTCGGCTTGGGGTGGTTCTTGCCACCCACATCCCTTCAGTGCTTGAAAGCTGTGCTGAGAGAACGTAAGGTCTACTCATGGGGACTTCGGACAGACTGACGGACAAAAAAAAAAGAAAAACAAAAAAAACATTTTGTTTTGTTTGAAGACCTCGCCTCGCTTCACCTGGTGTAACCTGCAAAACAAAATTTTTCTGAAAGAAACCTGGAAAAACATTTTGGGAGCTATCTAAAAAAAATTGAAGATCAATACAACGCCGAACAAGTGATTGTCACCCGGAGACTATCACACGCCGAGTTCGAGAGAGAGAGGGAGAGAACGTGGACTCCCGGTGATGGTGGAGTCCTGACCTGACTGGCTTGGGCCCATCGCCCCCATCCACCCTGGCTAAGACGTCGAGGCCGGAAGGATTCTTAGCCCCATCGACTGCAGATCGAGGTATGTGCGTGCTAAGCGGCGCGCTGAACGTGACGCGACCCCTCCATTGCTAGTGACCTAAATAATCATCGAGTCGACGGCATAACGAATATGACGAAAATAGAGAACTGGCGTCATGATGCGGGCGGGTGTGATTTTCACAGAGACCTTGTGTCCGAAGATCTCCTGCTCCTGGGCCACCCTGCCTTTGGCTTTACACCGAAGCACTGCGGCACCTGAAAATAAGTTAAAACAAAGCTCAAGGAATCACCAACGAACAAATGTCAAAGCCCTGGCGTGTGATGCTAACATTAAAAAAATTTTATTTCACTTATGAAAACACAAAAAAAACTTATCTAAAGAACATATGCTCAATTCCTGTCTATCTATCTGTTGTTAACCTAAGATCTCGAATCTGTCAAAGTGAACAACCCAAAAAAAAAAAAAAATTTTTATATATATAAAACCAAATAAGCGTAACCGCGAGATATGAGATCGTTTTCGTACAGAGCATAAGCTAACCTACCCTACTCTGGGTACCCTTCTAGAATGACCTGGCTTAATACTATTCTTACTTGCATTGAGACGCCAAGTTTGGCCGTACTCTTTTACTCCGCAACCGCCAAGCGCCAACAGTGGTTCAGGACAGGAGATGCGTTTCTTCGTAAATTTACTGCTCACAGAAAAATTGTACCCAGTGCCCCATGACGAACTTTAAAAGCTTTCCTCCAGTTTCGACGACAGATTGACACCAGGTATGGAAAGATTCACTCTGTATTATTAGCGAATACTACTCATTTCAATTTCAGATTTCGTAAATTCAGTAACAACGAACTTCTTTCATTTATCTCTTTGGGCAACTTCAATTTCGCTGAAGCGTATAAAGTTCTTGCGACAACAGGTAAGCTGAATAATCACTAAGCGAAGTACTTTTAATTTTCCATTTCAAAAAAAACATTATAAATCTCTAATTGATGACAAATGTCAATGAATCTACTTTATTTTACGCACACTAATCACTAAGTGAACTTCTTTTCTTCTTCATTTCAGACCACTTCAATTTCGCTGGAGCATATAAAGTTCTTGAGACAACGGGTAAGCTGAATAATCACTAAATGAAGTACTTTTAATTTTTTCTTTCAATAAAAATTATGAATTTCTAATTAATGACGAATGTCAATGAATTTAATTTATTTTACGCACAATGATCACTAAGCGAAATTCTTTTCTTTTTAATTTCAGACCACTTCACTTTCGCTGAAGCATATAAAGTTCTTGCAACAACAGGTAAGCTGAATAACCACTAAATGAAGTACTTTTAATTTTTCATTTCAATAAAAATTATGGGTTTATAATTAATGACGAATGTCAAAGAATCTAATTTAATCTTACGCACAATAATCACTAAGTGAACTTCTTTTCTTTTTTTCATTTCAGACCACTTCAATTACGCTGAAGCGTATTAAGTTCTTGCGACAACAGGTAAGCTGAATAATCACTAAATGAAGTACTTTCAATTTTTCATTTCAATAAAAATTATGAATTTCTAACTAATGACGAATGTCAATGAATTTAATTTATTTTACTCACAATAATCACTAAGCGAACTTCTTTTCTTTTTAATTTCAGATCACTTCAATTCCGCTGAAGCATATAAAGTTCTTGCAACAACAGGTAAGCTGAATAACCACTATATGAAGTACTTTTAATTTTTCATTTCAATAAAAATTATGGGTTTATAATTAATGACGAATGTCAAAGAATCTAATTTAATCTTACGCACAATAATCACTAAGTGAACTTCTTTTCTTTTTTCATTTCAGACCACTTCAATTACGCTGAAGCGTATTAAGTTCTTGCGACAACAGGTAAGCTGAATAATCACTAAATGAAGTACTTTCAATTTTTCATTTCAATAAAAATTATGAATTTCTAACTAATGACGGATGTCAATGAATTTAATTTATTTTACGCACAATAATCACTAAGCGAACTTTTTTTCTTTTTAATTTCAGACCACTTCAATTTCGCTGAAGCATATAAAGTTCTTGCAACAACAGGTAAGCTGAATAACCACTAAATGAAGTACTTTTAATCTTTCATTTCAATAAAAATTATGGGTTTATAATTAATGACGAATGTCAAAGAATCTAATTTAATCTTACGCACAATAATCACTAAGCGAACTTCTTTTCTTTTTAATTTCAGATCACTTCAATTCCGCTGAAGCATATAAAGTTCTTGCAACAACAGGTAAGCTGAATAACCACTAAATGAAGTACTTTTAATTTTTTTCATTTCAATAAAAATTATGGGTTTATAATTAATGACGAATGTCAAAGAATCTAATTTAATCTTACGCACAATAATCACTAAGTGAACTTCTTTTCTTTTTTTCATTTCAGACCACTTCAATTACGCTGAAGCGTATTAAGTTCTTGCGACAACAGGTAAGCTGAATAATCACTAAATGAAGTACTTTCAATTTTTCATTTCAATAAAAATTATGAATTTCTAACTAATGACGAATGTCAATGAATTTAATTTATTTTACGCACAATAATCACTAAGCGAACTTCTTTTCTTTTTAATTTCAGATCACTTCAATTCCGCTGAAGCATATAAAGTTCTTGCAACAACAGGTAAGCTGAATAACCACTATATGAAGTACTTTTAATTTTTCATTTCAATAAAAATTATGGGTTTATAATTAATGACGAATGTCAAAGAATCTAATTTAATCTTACGCACAATAATCACTAAGTGAACTTCTTTTCTTTTTTCATTTCAGACCACTTCAATTACGCTGAAGCGTATTAAGTTCTTGCGACAACAGGTAAGCTGAATAATCACTAAATGAAGTACTTTCAATTTTTCATTTCAATAAAAATTATGAATTTCTAACTAATGACGGATGTCAATGAATTTAACTTATTTTACGCACAATAATCACTAAGCGAACTTTTTTTCTTTTTAATTTCAGACCACTTCAATTTCGCTGAAGCATATAAAGTTCTTGCAACAACAGGTAAGCTGAATAACCACTAAATGAAGTACTTTTAATTTTTCATTTCAATAAAAATTATGGGTTTATAATTAATGACGAATGTCAAAGAATCTAATTTAATCTTACGCACAATAATCACTAAGCGAACTTCTTTTCTTTTTAATTTCAGATCACTTCAATTCCGCTGAAGCATATAAAGTTCTTGCAACAACAGGTAAGCTGAATAACCACTAAATGAAGTACTTTTAATTTTTCCTTTCAATAAAAATTATGAATTTCTAATTAATGACGAATGTCAATGAATTTAATTTATTTTACGCACAATGATCACTAAGCGAAATTCTTTTCTTTTTAATTTCAGATCACTTCAATTCCGCTGAAGCATATAAAGTTCTTGCAACAACAGGTAAGCTGAATAACCACTAAATGAAGTACTTTTAATTTTTCCTTTCAATAAAAATTATGAATTTCTAATTAATGACGAATGTCAATGAATTTAATTTATTTTACGCACAATGATCACTAAGCGAAATTCTTTTCTTTTTAATTTCAGGTAATCCGCACCTATACACAAGAAATTCAACACGCTACCCGATCGCTCGCAAGATCCGTCTTATTCTGAAACTCTTCACTGACTGCTCTTTGTCGTCCGCCCACATCGAAAAGAAGCGATTTCTGTCTCCTGTATGAACGGGTGTGCGTCTATTGTTTTTTTTTTTTTTTTTTTGCCGGCTGTTTTTGTAGCAGCAAAATATTGTGAGCCAACAATTTTCTGCGAATCTCGGGTGGGCTTGCTGTAATGCATTGTATGGTGGTATCGTACGATGCATTACAGCTAGGCGAATTACCGTTTTCGTCGCTTCGATGTTGGTGGGTAGCGGCAGATTTCGAATGAAAAATTGTAACTTGTGCGTGTTTTGCACAATTTAGAATTCTGCGTTTGAAAGTTATTTTTCTTGTTTCCATGAATTTATGTGAAGGGTTCTGATTTGTGCGCGTTCTGCATGGATTAGAATCTTTCTTTTGTACTAAATAAAATTTTGCCACTTTTCAGGTACCATTTTGGCAAAATAGTAGTGATTTCTCTGCGAGGGTAGGGAAGTCAAAAGGGTGGCGTATGGAGGATACGCTACAACGTGGGGACGACCCACCGAGAAAAGAGTCTCAAGCCGGGCTTCGACAACAGACATGGACTCGGAGGAAGGAAGGTGCGCTTATAACAGTGCGCAACGTGGGGACGACCCACAAGAGTCTCAAGCCGGGCATGAGCCAAGAGGGACTGGTCATCTGAGAGAGTGGGACTAATCTGTGACATGCTCCCAATCCACCCTGGTCGATGGAGGACATATCTGAGGATAGACGTCGTCTATCAACTCACCTCGAACAGGAGTTGACCAGGATCAGGTACAGCGACTGATTTAATGGAGACGGGAAGTTAGGCTAGAGACTATTGGTGAATTGGAGTAGGGGAATAACACTTCGCGCTATGTGCTCTACAGAATCCGGTCCCGGCACCCCAGAAGTACCCGTTCTAAGCAAGGAAATCGCTTCAGGAGGATAGGATTCATCTATCAACCCACTCAGGACGAGGGAGGCTTCCCGGAGTGCCGCAAACGGGTTCGTGCCTAACAAAGCAGCGAAACTTGAAAAGGGTGAAGTTGGATTGCAGCCTAGGGGTGGGTAACTGCAGCAAGATGCGCAGAGAGAAGAGGAATTAAGAGAAAGGAGGAGAGACTCGATTCGATTCGTCGTGACACCTAAGGAGGAAGCAAATAGAAGAGACAGGAAAGAAAAATCCTCATATCGAGGCTAATCCAGACGGGATTAGAGTGGAAACATCTACCCATTAAAGGTAGAGATGGTTTCTACTAGGATCATCGTCCATTTACAAAATTATATCGCTCAGCCACCGCAGACTAGGAAATGATGAAGAAGAGACAGGAAAGAAAAATCCTCATATCGAGGCTAATCCAGAAGGGATTAGAGTGGAAGCATCTACTCATTAAAGGTAGAGATGGGTTCTACTAGGATCATCGTCCATTTACAAAATTATCGCTCGACCACTACAGAATTGGAAATATGGAGAAGGGACAGGAAAGAATAAAATCCTCATACCGAGGCTAATCCAGAAGTGTTATGCAAGCGGAATTTCTACCGTAGTTTCCTACGCGTAGGGTACCGTATGGGTTGAGTATGAAACATTTTCGGACAGGGGAGGGGATAACTGGTTGAACTACAAAAGGTGTATCACCCACCACTGATGAGGCAGTAGGAGGGCTTTGTGATACCCTATAGTTTGCAAGTGAGGCTTGCCGGATGCCTTCTTAGGGCTACCGAGTTGAAGGGAAGGCCCGCCAAGAAAGCGCCTCAAGACGGCCCTGATAAGAGGAGCAGACTAAGTCTTCAGATCTTGTGCGTGGAAAACCCCTAGCGGCCTTCCTTCTGGGATCTTGAGTCTATAGGACACTTGTCCGAGTCGCTCCACTATTAGTGCTTTAGCAAATTTCGGCGCCAGTTTAGCCGCGAAACGGTCTGTAGCTTTGCTCTGTGCGTAATTTCGCACAAAGACTACCTGACCCGGTATGAATGTCCTGGCGCGCGTTCGCAGATTATACTTGGTGGAGTAACGGTGGTAAGCTTCTGTTAGGTGGCCCTTAACTTGTTCGCGTAGTATTTGAAGACTTTGATTAGTAGGTAGTAGCTCGAGAGCTCCGTCTGAGCTGGCGTTTAAGTCTCGCAAGAGTTTGTAAGAGTTCCCATGCGTTACGGGGTGTCTTCCAAACATCAAGAAGTGGGGCGAACACTTGGTCGACTCATGGACCACGTTTCGCAGGGCGAAAGCGGTTTCACTCAGGTGCTCGTCCCAGTCCCGATGTTCGTTTCCAACATAGGCGCGTATCGCGGCGAGCACGGATTGATTAGCTCGCTCCGAGGCGTTAGATTGTGGTGAGTAGGAAGGAGAGAAAGTATGTTTTACGCCATATTTCTCCAACAATTGTGCGAGCAGCTTGGACGCGAACTGACTGCCGTTGTCAGAATGTAGGTGCTCAGGAACTCCAAACACATGGAAAATTTTGCGCTCGAGGAAGTTGACTACCCGGGAAGCAGTAGCCTCGGGCATAGCTTCGAGCAGGACGAACTTGGAGAGGTGATCTAAAACGATAAAAATGTACCTGTTACCCTTTCGGCTACGCGGGTAAGGTCCCAAAAAGTCACAGAACAGACGCTACCACGGCAAATCTGTAAATCGCATCTCACCCAAAGGTGGTCTAGGGGAGAAATTCATCGGTTTAATCTGCTTACACGTTTCGCAGGAAGCAACGAAGTTCTGGACATCCACGGCCATACTCGGCCAGTAATATAGCCGCCGCAATTTCTCGAGGGTTTTTGCCAAGCCGGGGTGAGCGGCGGCAGGCGGGCAGTGTTCCTGCTCGATGAGATGGGTAATAAGGCCGGCTGGAACCCAGAGCTTCCAGGAGACTGGGGCATTTGCGACACTGTTCTTTGGGGTGGTGAATGAGATGTAAATCCGATCATGGGTGACTCTTAGATTGGGAAAGCTGTCCGGATTGGTGTTGATGCGATGGATCTGTTCGAGGTACGATTCTTCTTGAAAGGCTGGTGCTTCCAAATCTAGGGACCCGATATCTGGTAGACAAGCTGTTTCTTCGAGGGAGGAACCGGTGGTATCTCTGATGAAACATCGCGAAAGAGCGTCAGCCACTACATTTTCTTTACCCTTCCGATACTCTATGTGGAACTTAAAGGCCTGGAGCTTAAGACTCCACCGGGCTAGTCTGCCGCATAGATCCCGTTGGTCCATGAGCCATTTAAGACTAGCGTGGTCGGTGATAATCGTAAACTCCAGGCCCTCAATATACGGACGGAAACGTTTCACGCTCACTACGGCCGCCAGGCATTCCAGTTCCGTGATACTATAGTTACGTTGGGCCGCGTTCAACTTTTGCGACATAAATGCGATGGGGTGTTCACTCCCATCAGCCGTACGCTGGAACAGCACGCTCCCAACGCCAGTTGTGCTTGCATCGCATTGGATATAAAATGGTTTGGAGAAGTCTGGGTTGGCGAGCACTGGTGCAGTAGTGAGGCACTCCTTCAATAGCACGAACGACTGTTCAGCCTGTTCGTTCTACAGAAATTTGACGTTTTTCTTGAGCAAATCTGTCAAAGGGGTAGCGATCGTGGCGAAAAGGGGAATGAAACGTCTGTACCAGCCACAGACTCCTAGAAAGCTACGCACTCTCTTAACAGTATTTGGCCTAGGGAAGTTCTGGATGGCTATGACCTTCTCCGGATCTGCTCTCATGCAGCCGTCACCAACTACAAAACCGAGATATCGGACTTCCCGCATGCAGAATTTGCTTTTCTCCACGTTGATCGTTAAGCTAGCACTACGTAGGAGTGCTGCGACCTTTGTCAACAGTTCGAGATGTTCTTCGAACGTAGCGGAAGTGATTAGCAGGTCGTCAAGGTAGACTGATATTCGGTCATGCAGCTGGTGGGGTATCACCTTGCACATTAATTTGCACATGGTCTGCGGCGCATTACATAGGCCAAAGGGAAGTACTGTGAACTGGTACAGGGGGCGACCTGGCACCGCGAATGCAGTCTTATCCCGAGATTTCTCAGCCAGGGGGATTTGCCAGAAAGCGTCTTTTAGGTCGATGGCTGTGATGAAATTTGTCTCTTGGAGCCTGCTGAGGAGGCCGTCTATGAGTGGCAGGGGAAAAGCATCCGGAACTGTAACCGAGTTCAGCTTGCGGGCGTCTAAGCACAGTCGAATCTTTCCATTCGCTTTTTTCACGAGGGTCACTGGAGACGACCAGGAACTTTGACTCTCTTCAATAACCCCCAAACTTAACATGCGATCAAGTTCCTTGTACATGGACTCTTGGACCACGGGAGACACGGCGTAGTACCGCTGTTTAATCGGCTTGGCAGGTCCCACATCGATCTCGTGCTCGACTAAATTCGTGCGACCGAGACCGTGCTTACTGAATGTTGGAAAGGTCTCGATCACAGCTCTCAGACGCCTCCCGTCAGACTCGGACAGGTGGTGCTGTTGTGTACACACAGGTGCTGGCTTGGGTAGCGAGTGTAGCTCGCTGACCATGACTGGTGCCAAGCCAAAGGTCTTCCAAAAGTCTATTCCTAGGTACAAAGGTTGCTGTAAGGATGGTACGACGTGGAGTCGCATCATGCGGGTTTTCTCCCCATACTTCACAAGAGCACGGATGTGGCCTAGCACCTTTTGCTGTTGTCCGTCTGCGGTAGAGACCGTGGACGACATTGCATGGAAGCGGATTCCAAGCCTACCCAGGAAGCGTTCCGCTCCAAAGCCGAGTACGCTAATGCTGGCTCCGCTGTCCAGCAAGCCTCGTATTCTTTGACCCTGAATGAAAACGTCGGCGTAAGGCCGTGGGTCTGCGTTGCTTACTAGGGTGGTTTCAGCGATAGCGGCCTTCAATTTTCTGCGTAGAGTGTGATATTCTGAGGAACGCTTTTTTGCTTTGAAATGGTGCGACTCCTGGAAAGATTGGGTTTCGACTGACGCGTCGGATTCTGAAGTGGTACAGCTACAAGTCTCAGACTCAAATGATTCCGTGTTTGGAGAAAAGCCTGGAGTAGTCTGGGAGCTGGAGTCCTTGGTATGGTTTAGAAAAACGCACGGCCTTGAGGAGGCCGAGGAAAACATGTCGGGGGGGTCCTGGAGCGAGCTATGCTCCAATAAGTTCGGAATTGGTATAACTTTAGGAGTGACATACCCAACATCATCGTCCAGTTCGGCTAACGGTAGCGCTCTGGCTCTGTGTTGGTAGCCGCTTCTTCGGTCGTACGTCTGGAAATGCGACTGGGGACTTGACCGGGAACTGGGCTGGGGGTCAGGGTGCGCGAAGTCCCCAAGGAATTCTGACCCCGTCTTCGGTTTCCCGAAGCGCAAGCGCGACAGTTTGGTTTGATCACATTTACTGCACCACACCCATAGCAAAATATTCGCTGCGGACTTCGAGGGCAATCATGGTAGGTATGTCCCTCCCCAGAACAATTCCAACATGTAAGCCTCGTTCTGGGAGCTATTAGTGGACCTCTGTTCGATACCATAGGACCATGGGTTGGTTAGAAAGCCTCCACAGGCTCATGAACAGCACGTTGAGGATAGGCTTCTAAATACTGGCTATCGGAATATAACTCATGTACAGTTCTCCGCGGTTGTGGCTCGCGAGGCGCTCCAATTTCTGACCACAGTTTTTCGAACCGACTGCACAGATCCCGTAGGTCGAGCACGTTGTCCACTCTCTGGATCAGTAATGCTTCTTGTAGTGCTGGTTTCATATTTCTTCTCAGAATTTCGACTAGCTCCCTCTCAGGAATTGGTGTCGCCATCTTAGCTACAAGCGAGTGAACGGCCAAACGGTAATCGCTGAAAGACTCGCGGGGTCCTTGCTTTCGACCTTCGACTAACTTTCGAATTTCGTAGTCGGTGTCTTGACAGCGGAATTCCCGGAGGAGAGCTGAGCGTAACTCATGCCACAAGGGAGTTTGGTTACTTCTTAAAAAGAGCCAATACCAATTGGCTGCCTTCCCAGTGACAAGGGTGTGGAATCCTGCGCATAGCTCGGCGACCGAGACACGCTCCAGGTGTGCTAATGACTCCAATCGGAATATGAATTCGGTCACGTCCATTCCGGACGTGCCATCGAACGACAATTTCCAACGAAATACTGGGTTCTGGTGATAGTTGTTTCGTGTTACATTTGGAACGGGGGACGCTGGATTCGAGGCGATGTTGAACGGAGATAGAGAGACGCCAGCTGGGATAGGAGGAACTAACCCTAGAGGCGGTATCTCCGATGGATCGTGTCCGTGCGGGGGGACAGTATTCCGCGTATGTCTCGGACTAAGTCCGTCGAGCCTGTCGTTAACAGACAAGATCCGCCGTTTATTTAGAAGGGAGGCAGTCAGAGGCCGAGAGCCAGTGTTGATGTTAGGCACACCCGTGGTGTCTCCCGCTTTATCGAAGGCTAGAGGCGACAAATGGGACGCGTCTGGGTTACACTGTGGGTTTTTAGTCATCTTCGGGGTAGTTAAGGACTGGCTTGGCCTCAGAGTGGATGTACTAAATGCCTTAGGGAGGGTCTCCCTCACTGATGGTGCCCTGAAGTCGGTTCCCGCAGTATAACTGGGTTGGACCGTTGGATTTCGAGCCTCCTCCCCCCTGGCTCCCTCGGCGGGACCATGTGTCATATTGACTGACGCTGTCTCAATGAGGCCTAACAGGTCTTCTAAATCTTGGGCCAGAGCCTGGGCTTGTTCTCGCACTGACGGTGATGTGAGTGCTAATCTCCGAGCTCTGTAGAGGATATGGTATGCTCGAGACCTGTACCGAATACGATCTTCGGGCTTTAGGATAGGGTGGGTCAATAAGTTTTGACGTAAGGCGTCGAGGCTGCTGGTTAACGAAACTTGTTCCACCCGTGGGTTCTTATGAGCATGCGATTTTTGTGGGGCCGTGCTCGGGTCAGCACACTCTGCTTCGTGAAGTTCTAGGAGACGCTGCCAAGCATCAGGATCCGCTGGATCCAGACCCCGAACCGCGTATTCGACGCCCAACTCTTCAGAAGACAAGCAAGAAAAATCCATTCTCAAGAAAATTAAGATAATAAGACTAGGCTAGAGCTGACTAGCAATGGTAATGACTGTAATACCAGAGGAGATCCCGACTCGAGGTATGACACGCTCTCGAGTGTACGGGAAACAAAGAAATTCCCTCGACTCGATTACTGGATAAGTAATATAAATACGTATACTATAATATGGTGAGGTGTCCAACAAAAAAACTTCACCTTACTTCTTCATTAGGTTAGCGATATGAGTACTTATACTATCTTAAAATGAAGTATTAAAGGAAGATATTGTCCACGCTGTCTGACAAACTTGCAAAGAATTCGTTCAACTGATACATAAAAAGAACGTCGTCGAACCAAAGTCTGACGCGCGCAGCGCAAAGTGAACTGTTTTCCCTCTAGTAGTCTATCAGAAAGCCAATTTGGATAACTATACTACGATATACTAAAATATAATGTCCGAACAGAGCCGGACACACTAGCGATTGTGATAGAAAGGGAGAGAAAGAAAAAAAAAATCCTTTCACCCTGATTTGTATTCGATTGATTGATTCGATTGATATTATGTACTTACTACCACCGGAGGGATCGCATCTCCGCACGACGCAAACCCGCACACATCTCACACATTCTCCCAAATCTCCTCTCCATCTCTCTCTCTAAAAGTTACGGGGGGGGGGGGTTAATACGAATAAATCTCTCAACTATATTATGGCCTCCACTCACTCGACAAGGACAAACATCCTAAAGGTGAACTTCGTTCAACAACTTGCCAAGGTTGCGGGCCATGTAAAAAAAAAACAAAACAAAAAAAAAAATATAATGTATCCGGTAGTCAATGGTTAGGTGGCTGCTAGTACTCAGAGAGGGAGCAGTAGCGAAGGTGTGTTATACTACGATATATGAAGAGGGAAAAAAAAATACTGCCTCCTTCCTGGAACTGCAGGAGTGAACGGAGCTATACGCTCGGGTTGGTATGATTCACATACAACGTTCACCTTCCACTAGTCCACTGAGAACCAACTACTATGACAGCTGGATTAATATCCAGAGGGGGATTTTGGACTTTTGGCGTTGTTAAGGGGATCAAGGTGAAGAAGTTTTAACATTTAATCTTGAATTAGGAAGGGTCATGACGCGGCCTCCATCCCTCCGACAAGGACGACGATCACACGGATGAGCATCGCTCATCAACTTGCCGAAAATATGGAAGCGTTGACATGATTCCTTCCCTCAACCTACCATTGGCTGATAAAAGGCAGGGCTCGCGGACTGAAGCTTAACCTCGAGTAATGCGCCTCGCACACAAAGTCCGCTTACCCCTGGTAGAATTTTAAAGGAACTGTTATTTATAAGGAGAAAACCAAGGTTTGGGCAAATATATATATAACTGTTAATCATTGATGTCATACTCGGTAGATCAAAAAAAAAATTTGACATGATGTAGTCCTAGGTAGAACTCTACAAAAGAAAACAAAGAAGAAAATATATTAGAAAAGAGAGAAACATTGGACTTTAGTCAAGGGAGGCTTGACTAAAGGCCAGTAAAAGAACCGTAGACCAGCTTGGGCGCCATTGTAGCAAAGAGAGCGCACCCGTCGTCAGAGCCACCCACCTCCGCTCTTGCCTGAGAATAGGTAGTTCCGCAACGAGCACCTCCTGCTGCAAAATCACCTCGGGGATGTGTGTGGGTGGCCGCACAGCATGTTGCCACTAGCGGTCAGTCGGCTTGGGGTGGTTCTTGCCACCCACATCCCTTCAGTGCTTGAAAGCTGTGCTGAGAGAACGTAAGGTCTACTCATGGGGACTTCGGACAGACTGACGGACAAAAAAAAAAGAAAAACAAAAAAAACATTTTGTTTTGTTTGAAGACCTCGCCTCGCTTCACCTGGTGTAACCTGCAAAACAAAATTTTTCTGAAAGAAACCTGGAAAAACATTTTGGGAGCTATCTAAAAAAAATTGAAGATCAATACAACGCCGAACAAGTGATTGTCACCCGGAGACTATCAGACGCCGAGTTCGAGAGAGAGAGGGAGAGAACGTGGACTCCCGGTGATGGTGGAGTCCTGACCTGACTGGCTTGGGCCCATCGCCCCCATCCACCCTGGCTAAGACGTCGAGGCCGGAAGGATTCTTAGCCCCATGGACTGCAGATCGAGGTATGTGCGTGCTAAGCGGCGCGCTGAACGTGACGCGACCCCTCCATTGCTAGTGACCTAAATAATCATCGAGTCGACGGCATAACGAATATGACGAAAATAGAGAACTGGCGTCATGATGCGGGCGGGTGTGATTTTCACAGAGACCTTGTGTCCGACGATCTCCTGCTCCTGGGCCACCCTGCCTTTGGCTTTACACCGAAGCACTGCGGCACCTGAAAATAAGTTAAAACAAAGCTCAAGGAATCACCAACGAACAAATGTCAAAGCCCTGGCGTGTGATGCTAACATTAAAAAAATTTTATTTCACTTATGAAAACACAAAAAAAACTTATCTAAAGAACATATGCTCAATTCCTGTCTATCTATCTGTTGTTAACCTAAGATCTCGAATCTGTCAAAGTGAACAACCCAAAAAAAAAAAAAAATTTTTATATATATAAAACCAAATAAGCGTAACCGCGAGATATGAGATCGTTTTCGTACAGAGCATAAGCTAACCTACCCTACTCTGGGTACCCTTCTAGAATGACCTGGCTTAATACTATTCTTACTTGCATTGAGACGCCAAGTTTGGCCGTACTCTTTTACTCCGCAACCGCCAAGCGCCAACAGTGGTTCAGGACAGGAGATGCGTTTCTTCGTAAATTTACTGCTCACAGAAAAATTGTACCCAGTGCCCCATGACGAACTTTAAAAGCTTTCCTCCAGTTTCGACGACAGATTGACACCAGGTATGGAAAGATTCACTCTGTATTATTAGCGAATACTACTCATTTCAATTTCAGATTTCGTAAATTCAGTAACAACGAACTTCTTTCATTTATCTCTTTGGGCAACTTCAATTTCGCTGAAGCGTATAAAGTTCTTGCGACAACAGGTAAGCTGAATAATCACTAAGCGAAGTACTTTTAATTTTCCATTTAAAAAAAAAACATTATAAATCTCTAATTGATGACAAATGTCAATGAATCTACTTTATTTTACGCACACTAATCACTAAGTGAACTTCTTTTCTTCTTCATTTCAGACCACTTCAATTTCGCTGGAGCATATAAAGTTCTTGAGACAACGGGTAAGCTGAATAATCACTAAATGAAGTACTTTTAATTTTTTCTTTCAATAAAAATTATGAATTTCTAATTAATGACGAATGTCAATGAATTTAATTTATTTTACGCACAATGATCACTAAGCGAAATTCTTTTCTTTTTAATTTCAGACCACTTCACTTTCGCTGAAGCATATAAAGTTCTTGCAACAACAGGTAAGCTGAATAACCACTAAATGAAGTACTTTTAATTTTTCATTTCAATAAAAATTATGGGTTTATAATTAATGACGAATGTCAAAGAATCTAATTTAATCTTACGCACAATAATCACTAAGTGAACTTCTTTTCTTTTTTCATTTCAGACCACTTCAATTACGCTGAAGCGTATTAAGTTCTTGCGACAATAGGTAAGCTGAATAATCACTAAATGAAGTACTTTCAATTTTTCATTTCAATAAAAATTATGAATTTCTAACTAATGACGGATGTCAATGAATTTAATTTATTTTACGCACAATAATCACTAAGCGAACTTTTTTTCTTTTTAATTTCAGACCACTTCAATTTCGCTGAAGCGTATAAAGTTCTTGCAACAACAGGTAAGCTGAATAACCACTAAATGAAGTACTTTTAATCTTTCATTTCAATAAAAATTATGGGTTTATAATTAATGACGAATGTCAAAGAATCTAATTTAATCTTACGCACAATAATCACTAAGCGAACTTCTTTTCTTTTTAATTTCAGATCACTTCAATTCCGCTGAAGCATATAAAGTTCTTGCAACAACAGGTAAGCTGAATAACCACTAAATGAAGTACTTTTAATTTTTTTCATTTCAATAAAAATTATGGGTTTATAATTAATGACGAATGTCAAAGAATCTAATTTAATCTTACGCACAATAATCACTAAGTGAACTTCTTTTCTTTTTTTCATTTCAGACCACTTCAATTACGCTGAAGCGTATTAAGTTCTTGCGACAACAGGTAAGCTGAATAATCACTAAATGAAGTACTTTCAATTTTTCATTTCAATAAAAATTATGAATTTCTAACTAATGACGAATGTCAATGAATTTAATTTATTTTACGCACAATAATCACTAAGCGAGCTTCTTTTCTTTTTAATTTCAGATCACTTCAATTCCGCTGAAGCATATAAAGTTCTTGCAACAACAGGTAAGCTGAATAACCACTATATGAAGTACTTTTAATTTTTCATTTCAATAAAAATTATGGGTTTATAATTAATGACGAATGTCAAAGAATCTAATTTAATCTTACGCACAATAATCACTAAGTGAACTTCTTTTCTTTTTTCATTTCAGACCACTTCAATTACGCTGAAGCGTATTAAGTTCTTGCGACAACAGGTAAGCTGAATAATCACTAAATGAAGTACTTTCAATTTTTCATTTCAATAAAAATTATGGATTTCTAACTAATGACGGATGTCAATGAATTTAACTTATTTTACGCACAATAATCACTAAGCGAACTTTTTTTCTTTTTAATTTCAGACCACTTCAATTTCGCTGAAGCATATAAAGTTCTTGCAACAACAGGTAAGCTGAATAACCACTAAATGAAGTACTTTTAATTTTTCATTTCAATAAAAATTATGGGTTTATAATTAATGACGAATGTCAAAGAATCTAATTTAATCTTACGCACAATAATCACTAAGCGAACTTCTTTTCTTTTTAATTTCAGATCACTTCAATTCCGCTGAAGCATATAAAGTTCTTGCAACAACAGGTAAGCTGAATAACCACTAAATGAAGTACTTTTAATTTTTCCTTTCAATAAAAATTATGAATTTCTAATTAATGACGAATGTCAATGAATTTAATTTATTTTACGCACAATGATCACTAAGCGAAATTCTTTTCTTTTTAATTTCAGATCACTTCAATTCCGCTGAAGCATATAAAGTTCTTGCAACAACAGGTAAGCTGAATAACCACTAAATGAAGTACTTTTAATTTTTCCTTTCAATAAAAATTATGAATTTCTAATTAATGACGAATGTCAATGAATTTAATTTATTTTACGCACAATGATCACTAAGCGAAATTCTTTTCTTTTTAATTTCAGGTAATCCGCACCTATACACAAGAAATTCAACACGCTACCCGATCGCTCGCAAGATCCGTCTTATTCTGAAACTCTTCACTGACTGCTCTTTGTCGTCCGCCCACATCGAAAAGAAGCGATTTCTGTCTCCTGTATGAACGGGTGTGCGTCTATTGTTTTTTTTTTTTTTTTTTTTTTGCCGGCTGTTTTTGTAGCAGCAAAATATTGTGAGCCAACAATTTTCTGCGAATCTCGGGTGGGCTTGCTGTAATGCATTGTATGGTGGTATCGTACGATGCATTACAGCTAGGCGAATTACCGTTTTCGTCGCTTCGATGTTGGTGGGTAGCGGCAGATTTCGAATGAAAAATTGTAACTTGTGCGTGTTTTGCACAATTTAGAATTCTGCGTTTGAAAGTTATTTTTCTTGTTTCCATGAATTTATGTGAAGGGTTCTGATTTGTGCGCGTTCTGCATGGATTAGAATCTTTCTTTTGTACTAAATAAAATTTTGCCACTTTTCAGGTACCATTTTGGCAAAATAGTAGTGATTTCTCTGCGAGGGTAGGGAAGTCAAAAGGGTGGCGTATGGAGGATACGCTACAAAAGGCGAAAGGCGAAAGGCGAAAGGCGACAGGCGAAAAGCGGAAGGCGAAAGGCGAAAGGCGAAAGGCGAAAGGCAAAAGGCGAAGGGCGAGAGGCAAAAGTCAAAATGCCTAAGGCAAAAGGAAACACGATTTTCAAATGAAAATGGAGAAATTTAAAATGCCTAAAGCAAAAGAAAAAACGATATTCAAAAGATAATATACAAAAGTTGTAAATGAAAATGCGAAATCGAAAATTCGAAATTATAAATTCGTATTTCGAAATGCTAAAAGCGAAATGCGAAAGGCGAAAGACGAAAGGCGAAGGGCGAAAGTTGAAAGGCGAAAGGCGAAAGGCAAAAGGCGAAAGGCGAAAGGCGAAAGGCGAAAGGCGAAGGGCGAAGGGCGAAAGGCGAAAGGCGAAAGGTGAAAGGCGAAAGGCGAAATGTGAAAGGCGAAAGGCGAAAGGCGAAAGGCGAAAGGCGAAAGGCGAAAGGCGAGAGGCAAAAGTCAAAATGCCTAAGGCAAAAGGAAAAACGATTTTCAAAACATGAAATAAAAATGGAGAAATTTAAAATGCCTAAGCAAAAGAAAAAACGATATTCAAAAGATAAAATACAAAAGTTGAAATTGAAAATGCGAAATGGAAAATTCGAAATTATAAATTCGTATTTCAAAAGGCTAAAGGCGAAATGCGAAAGGCGAAAGACGAAAGGCGAACGGCGAATGTCGAAAGGCGAAAGGCGAAAGGTGAATGGCGAAAGGAGAACGGCGAAAGGCGGAAGGTGAAAGGCGTAAGGCGAAAGGCGAAAGGCGAAAGGCGAAAGTCGAAATGCGAAAGGCGAAAGGCGAAAGGCGAAAGGCGAAAGGCGTAAGGCGAAAGGTGAAAGGCGAAAGGCGAAAGGCGAAAGGCGAAAGGCGAAAGGCGAAAGGCGAAAGGCGAAAGGCGAAAGGCGGAAGGTGAAAGGCGTAAGGCGAAAGGCGAAAGGCGAAGGGCGAAAGTCGAAAGGCGAAAGGCGAAAGGGAAAGGCGAAAGGCGAAAGGCGTAAGGCGAAAGGCGAAAGGCGAAAGGCGGAAGGCAAAAGGAAAAACGATTTTCAAAACATGAAATGAAAATGGAGAAATTTAAAATGCCTGAAGCAAAAGAAAAAACGATATTCAAAAGATAAAATACAAAAGTTGAAATTGAAAATGCGAAATGGAAAATTCGAAATTATAAATTTGTATTTCAAAATGCTAAAGGCTAATTGCGAAAGATGAAAGACGAAAGGCGAAGGGCGAAAGTCGAAAGGCGAAAGGCGAAATGCAAAAGGCGAAAGGCGAAAGGTGAAAGGCGAAAGGCGAAAGGTGAAAGGCGGAAGGCGAAAGGCGAAAGGCGAAAGGCGAAAGGCAAAAGGCGAAAGGCGAAAGGCGAAAGGCGAAAGGCGAAAGGCGAAAGGCGAAAGGCGAAAGGCGAAAGGCGAAAGGCGAAAGGCGAAAGGCGAAAGGCGAAAGGCGAAAAGCGAAAGGCGAAAGGCGGAAGGTGAAAGGCGTAAGGCGAAAGGCGAAAGGCGAAAGGCGGAAGGTGAAAGGCGAAAGGCGAAAGGCGAAAGTCGAAAGGCGAAAGGCGAAAGGCGAAAGGCGAAAGGCGAAAGGAGAAAGGCGAAAGGCGAAAGGCGAAAGGCGAAAGGCGAAAAGCGGAAGGCGAAAGGCGAAAGGCGATAGGCGAAAGGCGAAGGGCGTGAGGCAAAAGTCAAAATGCCTAAGGCAAAAGGAAAAACGATTTTCAAATGAAAATGGAGAAATTTAAAATGCCTAAAGCAAATGAAAATCGATATTCAAAAGATAATATACAAAAATTGAAATTGAAAATGCGAAATGGAAAATTCGAAATTATAAATTCGTATTTCAAAAGGCTAAAGGCGAAAAGCGAAAGGCGAAAGGCGAAAGGCGAAAGGCGAAAGGCGAAAGGCGAAAGGCGAAAGGCGAAAGGCGGAAGGTGAAAGGCGTAAGGCGAAAGGCGAAAGGCGAAAGGCGAAAGTCGAAAGGCGAAAGGCGAAAGGCGAAAGGCGAAAGGCGAAAGGCGTAAGGCGAAAGGTGAAAGGCGAAAGGCGAAAGGCGAAAGGCGAAAGGCGAAAGGCGAAAGGCGGAAGGCAAAAGGAAAAACGATTTTCAAAACATGAAATGAAAATGGAGAAATTTAAAATGCCTGAAGCAAAAGAAAAAACGATATTCAAAAGATAAAATACAAAAGTTGAAATTGAAAATGCGAAATGGAAAATTCGAAATTATAAATTTGTATTTCAAAATGCTAAAGGCTAATTGCGAAGGGCGAAAGTCGAAAGGCGAAAGGCGAAATGCAAAGGGCGAAAGGCGAAAGGCGAAAGGTGAAAGGCGAAAGGCGAAAGGTGAAAGGCGAAAGGCGAAAGGCGGAAGGTGAAAGGCGTAAGGCGAAAGGCGAAAGGCGAGAGGCGGAAGGTGAAAGGCGAAAGGCGAAAGTCGAAAGGCGAAAGGCGAAAGGCGAAAGGCGAAAGGCGAAAGGCGAAAGGCGAAAGGCGAAAGGCGAAAGGCGAAAGGAGAAAGGCGAAAGGCGAAAGGCGAAAGACGAAAGGCGAAAAGCGGAAGGCGAAAGGCGAAAGGCGATAGGCGAAAGGCGAAGGGCGTGAGGCAAAAGTCAAAATGCCTAAGGCAAAAGGAAAAACGATTTTCAAATGAAAATGGAGAAATTTAAAATGCCTAAAGCAAATGAAAAAACGATATTCAAAAGATAAAATACAAAAGTTGAAATTGAAAATGCGAAATGGAAAATTCGAAATTATAAATTTGTATTTCAAAATGCTAAAGGCTAATTGCGAAGGGCGAAAGTCGAAAGGCGAAAGGCGAAATGCAAAGGGCGAAAGGCGAAAGGCGAAAGGTGAAAGGCGAAAGGCGAAAGGTGAAAGGCGAAAGGCGAAAGGCGGAAGGTGAAAGGCGTAAGGCGAAAGGCGAAAGGCGAGAGGCGGAAGGTGAAAGGCGAAAGGCGAAAGTCGAAAGGCGAAAGGCGAAAGGCGAAAGGCGAAAGGCGAAAGGCGAAAGGCGAAAGGCGAAAGGCGAAAGGAGAAAGGCGAAAGGCGAAAGGCGAAAGACGAAAGGCGAAAAGCGGAAGGCGAAAGGCGAAAGGCGATAGGCGAAAGGCGAAGGGCGTGAGGCAAAAGTCAAAATGCCTAAGGCAAAAGGAAAAACGATTTTCAAATGAAAATGGAGAAATTTAAAATGCCTAAAGCAAATGAAAAAACGATATTCAAAAGATAATATACAAAAGTTGAAATTGAAAATGCGAAATGGAAAATTCGAAATTATAAATTCGTATTTCAAAAGGCGAAAGGCGAAAGGCGAAATGCGAAAGGCGAAAGGCGAAAGGCGAAAGGCGAAAGGCGAAAGGCGAAAGACCAAAGGCGAAGGGCGAAAGTCGAAAGGCGAAAGGCGAAAGGCAAAAGGCGAAAGGCGAAAGGAGAAAGGTGAAAGGCGAAAGGCGAAAGGCGGACGGTGAAAGGCGAAAGGCGAAAGGCGAAAGGCGAAAGGCGAAAGGCGAAAAGCGAAAGTTGAAAGGCGAAAGGCGAAAAGTGAAAGGCGAAAGGCGAAAGACCAAAGGCGAAGGGCGAAAGTCGAAAGGCGAAAGGCGAAAGGCAAAAGGCGAAAGGCGAAAGGAGAAAGGTGAAAGGCGAAAGGCGAAAGGCGGAAGGTGAAAGGCGAAAGGCGAAAGGCGAAAAGCGAAAGTTGAAGGGCGAAAGGCGAAAAGTGAAAGGCGAAAGGCGAAAGGCGAAAGGCGAAAGGCGAAAGGCGGAAGGCGAAAGTCGAAAGGCGAAAGGCGAAAGGCGAAAGGCGAAAGGCGAAAGGAGAAAGGCGAAAGGCGAAAGGCGAAAGACGAAAGGCGAAAAGCGGAAGGCGAAAGGCGAAAGGCGATAGGCGAAAGGCGAAGGGCGTGAGGCAAAAGTCAAAATGCCTAAGGCAAAAGGAAAAACGATTTTCAAATGAAAATGGAGAAATTTAAAATGCCTAAAGCAAATGAAAAAACGATATTCAAAAGATAATATACAAAAGTTGAAATTGAAAATGCGAAATGGAAAATTCGAAATTATAAATTCGTATTTCAAAAGGCTAAAGGCGAAAGGCGAAAGTCGAAAGGCGAAAGGCGAAATGCAAAAGGCGAAAGGCGAAAGGCGAAAGGTGAAAGGCGAAAGGCGAAAGGTGAAAGGCGAAAGGCGAAAGGCGAAAGGCGAAAGGCGAAAGGCGAAAGGCGAAAGGCGAAAGGCGAAAGGCGAAAGGCGAAAGGCGAAAGGCGAAAGGCGAAAGGCGAAAGGCGAAAGGCGAAAGGCGAAAGGCGCCAGGCGAAAGGCGAAAGGCGAAAGGCGAAATGCGAAAGGCGAAAGGCGAAAGGCGAAAGGCGAAAGGCGAAAGGCGAAAGGCGACAGGCGAAAAGCGGAAGGCGAAAGGCGAAAGGCGAAAGGCGAAAGGCGAAAGGCGAAGGGCGAGAGGCAAAAGTCAAAATGCCTAAGGCAAAAGGAAAAACGATTTTCAAATGAAAATGGAGAAATTTAAAATGCCTAAAGCAAAAGAAAAAACGATATTCAAAAGATAATATACAAAAGTTGTAAATGAAAATGCGAAATCGAAAATTCGAAATTATAAATTCGTATTTCGAAATGCTAAAAGCGAAATGCGAAAGGCGAAAGACGAAAGGCGAAGGGCGAAAGTTGAAAGGCGAAAGGCGAAAGGCAAAAGGCGAAAGGCGAAAGGCGAAAGGCGAAAGGCGAAGGGCGAAAGGCGAAAGTCGAAAGGCGAAAGGTGAAAGGCGAAAGGCGAAATGTGAAAGGCGAAAGGCGAAAGGCGAAAGGCGAAAGGCGAAAGGCGAGAGGCAAAAGTCAAAATGCCTAAGGCAAAAGGAAAAACGATTTTCAAAACATGAAATAAAAATGGAGAAATTTAAAATGCCTAAAGCAAAAGAAAAAACGATATTCAAAAGAT
Source organism: Dioctria rufipes (assembly GCA_963924295.1). NCBI lineage: Eukaryota > Metazoa > Arthropoda > Insecta > Diptera > Asilidae > Dioctria > Dioctria rufipes. The sequence goes on along the minus strand of CAWUPM010000665.1, from coordinate 194,098 downwards.
AAAATACAAAAGTTGAAATTGAAAATGCGAAATGGAAAATTCGAAATTATAAATTCGTATTTCAAAAGGCTAAAGGCGAAATGCGAAAGGCGAAAGACGAAAGGCGAACGGCGAATGTCGAAAGGCGAAAGGCGAAAGGTGAATGGCGAAAGGAGAACGGCGAAAGGCGGAAGGTGAAAGGCGTAAGGCGAAAGGCGAAAGGCGAAAGTCGAAAGGCGAAAGGCGAAAGGCGAAAGGCGAAAGGCGAAAGGCGAAAGGCGAAAGGCGTAAGGCGAAAGGTGAAAGGCGAAAGGCGAAAGGCGAAAGGCGAAAGGCGAAAGGCGAAAGGCGAAAGGCGAAAGGCGAAAGGCGAAAGGCGAAAGGCGGAAGGTGGAAGGTGAAAGGCGTAAGGCGAAAGGCGAAAGGCGAAGGGCGAAAGTCGAAAGGCGAAAGGCGAAAGGCGAAAGGGAAAGGCGAAAGGCGAAAGGCGTAAGGCGAAAGGTGAAAGGCGAAAGGCGAAAGGCGAAAGGCGGCAGGCAAAAGGAAAAACGATTTTCAAAACATGAAATGAAAATGGAGAAATTTAAAATGCCTGAAGCAAAAGAAAAAACGATATTCAAAAGATAAAATACAAAAGTTGAAATTAAAATGCGAAATGGAAAATTCGAAATTATAAATTTGTATTTCAAAATGCTAAAGGCTAATTGCGAAAGATGAAAGACGAAAGGCGAAGGGCGAAAGTCGAAAGGCGAAAGGCGAAATGCAAAAGGCGAAAGGCGAAAGGCGAAAGGTGAAAGGCGAAAGGCGAAAGGTGAAAGGCGAAAGGCGAAAGGCGAAAGGCGAAAGGCGAAAGGCGAAAGGCGAAAGGCGAAAGGCGAAAGGCGAAAGGCGAAAGGCGAAAGGCGAAAGGCGAAAGGCGAAATGCGAAAGGCGAAAGGCGAAAGGCGAAAGGCGAAAGGCGCAAGGCGAAAGGCGAAAGGCGAAAGGCGAAAGGCGAAAGGCGAAAGGCGAAAGGCGAAAGGCGAAAGGCGAAAGGCGAATGGCGAAAGGCGAAAGGCGAAAGGCGAAAAGCGAAAGGCGGAAGGTGAAAGGCGTAAGGCGAAAGGCGAAAGGCGAAAGGCGGAAGGTGAAAGGCGAAAGGCGAAAGGCGAAAGTCGAAAGGCGAAAGGCGAAAGGCGAAAGGCGAAAGGCGAAAGGCGAAAGGTGAAAGGCGAAAGGAGAAAGGCGAAAGGCGAAAGGCGAAAGGCGAAAGGCGAAAAGCGGAAGGCGAAAGGCGAAAGGCGATAGGCGAAAGGCGAAGGGCGTGAGGCAAAAGTCAAAATGCCTAAGGCAAAAGGAAAAACGATTTTCAAATGAAAATGGAGAAATTTAAAATGCCTAAAGCAAATGAAAAAACGATATTCAAAAGATAATATACAAAAGTTGAAATTGAAAATGCGAAATGGAAAATTCGAAATTATAAATTCGTATTTCAAAAGGCTAAAGGCGAAAAGCGAAAGGCGAAAGGCGAAAGGCGAAAGGCGAAAGGCGAAAGGCGAAAGGCGAAAGGCGAAAGGCGAAAGGCGAAAGGCGGAAGGTGAAAGGCGTAAGGAGAAAGGCGAAAGGCGAAAGGCGAAAGTCGAAAGGCGAAAGGCGAAAGGCGAAAGGCGAAAGGCGAAAGGCGAAAGGCGAAAGGCGAAAGGCGTAAGGCGAAAGGTGAAAGGCGAAAGGCGAAAGGCGAAAGGCGAAAGGCGAAAGGCGAAAGGCGAAAGGTGAAAGGCGGAAGGCAAAAGGAAAAACGATTTTCAAAACATGAAATGAAAATGGAGAAATTTAAAATGCCTGAAGCAAAAGAAAAAACGATATACAAAAGATAAAATACAAAAGTTGAAATTGAAAATGCGAAATGGAAAATTCGAAATTATAAATTTGTATTTCAAAATGCTAAAGGCTAATTGCGAAGGGCGAAAGTCGAAAGGCGAAAGGCGAAATGCAAAAGGCGAAAGGCGAAAGGCGAAAGGTGAAAGGCGAAAGGCGAAAGGTGAAAGGCGAAAGGCGAAAGGCGAAAGGCGAAAGGCGAAAGGCGAAAGGCGAAAGGCGAAAGGCGAAAGGCGAAAGGCGAAAGGCGAAAGGCGAAAGGCGAAAGGCGAAAGGCGAAAGGCGATAGGCGAAAGGCGAAAGGCGAAAGGCGAAAGGCGAAAGGCGAAAGGCGAAAGGCGAAAGGCGAAAGGCGCAAGGCGAAAGGCGAAAGGCGAAAGGCGAAAGGCGAAAGGCGAAAGGCGAAAGGCGAAAGGCGAAAGGCGAAAGGCGAAAGGCGAAAAGCGAAAGGCGGAAGGTGAAAGGCGTAAGGCGAAAGGCGAAAGGCGAAAGGCGGAAGGTGAAAGGCGAAAGGCGAAAGGCGAAAGTCGAAAGGCGAAAGGCGAAAGGCGAAAGGCGAAAGGCGAAAGGCGAAAGGCGAAAGGCGAAAGGAGAAAGGCGAAAGGCGAAAGGCGAAAGACGAAAGGCGAAAAGCGGAAGGCGAAAGGCGAAAGGCGATAGGCGAAAGGCGAAGGGCGTGAGGCAAAAGTCAAAATGCCTAAGGCAAAAGGAAAAACGATTTTCAAATGAAAATGGAGAAATTTAAAATGCCTAAAGCAAATGAAAAAACGATATTCAAAAGATAATATACAAAAGTTGAAATTGAAAATGCGAAATGGAAAATTCGAAATTATAAATTCGTATTTCAAAAGGCTAAAGGCGAAAGGCGAAAGGCGAAAGGCGAAATGCGAAAGGCGAAAGGCGAAAGGCGAAAGACCAAAGGCGAAGGGCGAAAGTCGAAAGGCGAAAGGCGAAAGGCAAAAGGCGAAAGGCGAAAGGAGAAAGGTGAAAGGCGAAAGGCGAAAGGCGGAAGGTGAAAGGCGAAAGGCGAAAGGCGAAAGGCAAAAGGCGAAAGGCGAAAAGCGAAAGTTGAAAGGCGAAAGGCGAAAAGTGAAAGGCGAAAGGCGAAAGGCGAAAGGCGGAAGGCGAAAGGCGAAAGGCGAAAGGTGAAGGGCGAGAGGCAAAAGTCAAAATGCCTACGGCAAAAGGAAAAACGATTTTCAAAACATGAAATGAAAATGGAGAAATTTAAAATGCCTAAAGCAAAAGAAAAAAACGATATTCAAAAGATAAAATACAAAAGTTGAAATTGAAAATGCGAAATGGAAAATTCGAAATTATAAATTTGTATTTCAAAATGCTAAAGGCGAATTGCGAAAGGCGAAATACGAAAGGTGAAGGGCGAAAGTCGAAAGGCGAAATGCAAAAGGCGAAAGGCGAAAGGCGAAAGGCGAAAGGCGAAAGGCGGAAGGTGAAAGGCGAAAGGCGAAAGGCGAAAGGCGAAAGGCGAAAGGCGAAAGCGAAAGGCGAAAGGTGAAAGGCGAAAGGCGAAAGGCGAAAGGCGAAAGGCGAAAGGCGAAAGGCGAAAGGCGAAAGGCGAAAGGCGAAAGGCGAAGGCGAAAGGCGAAAGGCGAAAAGCGAAAGGCGAAAGGCGAAAGGCGAAAGGCGAAAGGCGAAAGGCGAAAGGCGAAAGCGAAAGGCGAAAGGTGAAAGGCGAAAGGCGAAAGGTGAAAGGCGAAAGGCGAAAGGCGAAAGGCGAAAGGCGAAAGGCGAAAGGCGAAAGGCGAAAGGCGAAAGGCGAAAGGCGAAAGGCGGAAGGCGAAAGGCGAAAGACGAAAGGCGAAAGGCAAGGGGCGAGAGGCAAAAGTCAAAATGCCTAATGCAAAAGGAAAAACGATTTTCAAAACATGAAATAAAAATGGAGAAATTTAAAATGCCTAAAGCAAAAGAAAAAACGATATTCAAAAGATAAAATACAAAAGTTGAAATTGAAAATGCGAAATGGAAAATTCGAAATTATAAATTCGTATTTCAAAAGGCTAAAGGCGAAATGCGAAAGGCGAAATGCGAAAGGCGAAAGACGAAAGACGAAGGGCGAAAGTCGAAAGGCGGAAGGCAAAAGGCGAAAGGCGAAAGGCGAAAGGCGAAAGGCGAAAGGCGAAAGGCGGAAGGTGAAAGGCGAAAGGCGAAAGGCGAAAGGCGAAAGGCGAAAGGCGAAAGGCGAAAGGCGAAAGGCGAAAGGCGAAAGGAGAAAGGCGAAAGGCGAAAGGCGAAAGGCGAAAGGCGAAAGGCGAAAGGCGGAAGGTGAAAGGCGAAAAGCGAAAGGCGAAAGGCGAAAGGCGAAAGGAGAAAGGCGAAAGACGAAAGGCGGAAGGCGAAATGTGAAAGGCGAAAGGCGAAAAGTGAAAGGCGCAAGGCGAAAGGTGAAAGGCGAAAGGCGAAAGGCGAAGGGCGAAAGGCAAAAGTCAAAATACCTAAGGCAAAAGTAAAAACGATTTTCAAAACATGAAATAAAAATGGAGAAATTTAAAATGCCTAAAGCAAAAGAAAAAACGATATTCAAAAGATAAAATACAAAAGTTGAAATTGAAAATGCGAAATGGAAAATTCGAAATTATAAATTTGTATTTCAAAATGCTAAAGGCGAAATGCGAAAGGCGAAAGGCGAAAGGCGAAAGGCGAAAGGCGACAGGCGAAAAGCGGAAGGCGAAAGGCGAAAGGCGAAAGGCGAAAGGCGAAAGGCGAACGGCGAAGGGCGAGAGGCAAAAGTCAAAATGCCTAAGGCAAAAGGAAAAACGATTTTCAAATGAAAATGGAGAAATTTAAAATGCCTAAAGCAAAAGAAAAAACGATATTCAAAAGATAATATACAAAAGTTGAAAATGAAAATGCGAAATCGAAAATTCGAAATTATAAATTCGTATTTCGAAATGCTAAAAGCGAAATGCGAAAGGCGAAAGACGAAAGGCGAAGGGCGAAAGTTGAAAGGCGAAAGGCGAAAGGCAAAAGGCGAAAGGCGAAAGGCGAAAGGCGAAAGGCGAAAGGCGAAAGGCGAAAGGCGAAGGGCGAAAGGCGAAAGGCGAAAGGCGAAAGCGAAAGGCGAAAGGTGAAAGGCGAAAGGCGAAAGGCGAAAGGCGAAAGGCGAAAGGCGAAAGGCGAAAGGCGAAAGGCGAAAGGCGAAAGGCGGAAGGTGAAAGGCGAAAGGCGAAAGGCGAAAGTCGAAAGGCGAAAGGCGAAAGGCGAAAGGCGAAAGGCGAAAGGCGAAAGGCGAAAGGCGAAAGGAGAAAGGCGAAAGGCGACAGGCGAAAAGCGGATGGCGAAAGGCGAAAGGCGAAAGGCGAAAGGCGAAAGGCGAACGGCGGAAGGCGAAAAGCGGAAGGTGAAAGGCGAAAGGCGAAAGGCGAAAGGCGAAAGGCGAAAGGCGGAAGGTGAAAGGCGAAAGGCGAAAGGCGAAAGGCGAAAGGCGAAAGGCGAAAGCGAAAGGCGAAAGGTGAAAGGCGAAAGGCGAAAGGCGAAAGGCGAAAGGCGAAAGGCGAAAGGCGAAAGGCGAAAGGCGAAAGGCGAAAGGCGAAAGGCGGAAGGTGAAAGGCGAAAGGCGAAAGGCGAAAGTCGAAAGGCGAAAGGCGAAAGGCGAAAGGCGAAAGGCGAAAGGCGAAAGGCGAAAGGAGAAAGGCGAAAGGCGAAAGGCGACAGGCGAAAAGCGGAAGGCGAAAGGCGAAAGGCGAAAGGCGAAAGGCGGAAGGCGAAAGGCGAAAGGCGAAAGGCGAAAGGCGAAAGGCGAACGGCGAAGGGCGAGAGGCAAAAGTCAAAATGCCTAAGGCAAAAGGAAAAACGATTTTCAAATGAAAATGGAGAAATTTAAAATGCCTAAAGCAAAAGAAAAAACGATATTCAAAAGATAATATACAAAAGTTGAAAATGAAAATGCGAAATCGAAAATTCGAAATTATAAATTCGTATTTCGAAATGCTAAAAGCGAAATGCGAAAGGCGAAAGACGAAAGGCGAAGGGCGAAAGTTGAAAGGCGAAAGGCGAAAGGCAAAAGGCGAAAGGCGAAAGGCGAAAGGCGAAAGGCGAAAGGCGAAAGGCGAAAGGCGAAGGGCGAAAGGCGAAAGGCGAAAGGTGAAAGGCGAAAGGCGAAATGTGAAAGGCGAAAGGCGAAAGGCGAAAGGCGAAAGGCGAAAGGCGAAAGGCGAAAGGCGAAAGGCGAGAAGCAAAAGTCAAAATGCCTAAGGCAAAAGGAAAAACGATTTTCAAAACATGAAATAAAAATGGAGAAATTTAAAATGCCTAAAGCAAAAGAAAAAACGATATTCAAAAGATAAAATACAAAAGTTGAAATTGAAAATGCGAAATGGAAAATTCGAAATTATAAATTTGTATTTCAAAATGCTAAAGGCGAATTGCGAAAGGCGAAATACGAAAGGTGAAGGGCGAAAGTCGAAAGGCGAAATGCAAAAGGCGAAAGGCGAAAGGCGAAAGGCGAAAGGCGGAAGGTGAAAGGCGAAAGGCGAAAGGCGAAAGGCGAAAGGCGAAAGGCGAAAGCGAAAGGCGAAAGGTGAAAGGCGAAAGGCGAAAGGCGAAAGGCGAAAGGCGAAAGGCGAAAGGCGAAAGGCGAAAGGCGAAAGGCGGAAGGTGAAAGGCGAAAGGCGAAAGGCGAAAGTCGAAAGGCGAAAGGCGAAAGGCGAAAGGCGAAAGGCGAAAGGCGAAAGGCGAAAGGCGAAAGGCGAAAGGAGAAAGGCGAAAGGCGAAAGACGACAGGCGAAAAGCGGAAGGCGAAAGGCGAAAGGCGAAAGGCGAAATGCGAAAGGCGAACGGCGAAGGGCGAGAGGCAAAAGTCAAAATGCCTAAGGCAAAAGGAAAAACGATTTTCAAATGAAAATGGAGAAATTTAAAATGCCTAAAGCAAAAGAAAAAACGATATTCAAAAGATAATATACAAAAGTTGAAAATGAAAATGCGAAATCGAAAATTCGAAATTATAAATTCGTATTTCGAAATGCTAAAAGCGAAATGCGAAAGGCGAAAGACGAAAGGCGAAGGGCGAAAGTTGAAAGGCGAAAGGCGAAAGGCAAAAGGCGAAAGGCGAAAGGCGAAAGGCGAAAGGCGAAAGGCGAAAGGCGAAAGGCGAAGGGCGAAAGGCGAAAGGCGAAAGGTGAAAGGCGAAAGGCGAAATGTGAAAGGCGAAAGGCGAAAGGCGAAAGGCGAAAGGCGAAAGGCGAAAGGCGAAAGGCGAAAGGCGAGAGGCAAAAGTCAAAATGCCTAAGGCAAAAGGAAAAACGATTTTCAAAACATGAAATAAAAATGGAGAAATTTAAAATGCCTAAAGCAAAAGAAAAAACGATATTCAAAAGATAAAATACAAAAGTTGAAATTGAAAATGCGAAATGGAAAATTCGAAATTATAAATTCGTATTTCAAAAGGCTAAAGGCGAAATGCGAAAAGCGAAAGACGAAAGGCGAACGGCGAATGTCGAAAGGCGAAAGGCGAAAGGTGAATGGCGAAAGGAGAACGGCGAAAGGCGAAAGGCGAAAGGCGAAAGGCGAGAGGCGAAAGTCGAAAGGCGAAAGGCGAAAGGCGAAAGGCGAAAGGCGAAAGGCGAAAGGCGAAAGGCGTAAGGCGAAAGGTGAAAGGCGAAAGGCGAAAGGCGAAAGGCGAAAGGCGAAAGGCGAAAGGCGAAAGGCGAAAGGCGAAAGGCGAAAGGCGAAAGGCGAAAGGCGCAAGGCGAAAGGCGAAAGGCGAAAGGCGAAAGGCGAAAGGCGAAAGGCGAAAGGCGAAAGGCGAAAGGCGAAAGGCGAAAGGCGAAAGGCGAAAAGCGAAAGGCGGAAGGTGAAAGGCGTAAGGCGAAAGGCGAAAGGCGAAAGGCGAAAGGCGGAAGGTGAAAGGCGAAAGGCGAAAGGCGAAAGGCGAAAGGCGAAAGTCGAAAGGCGAAAGGCGAAAGACGAAAGGCGAAAGGCGAAAGGCGAAAGGCGAAAGGCGAAAGGCGAAAGGAGAAAGGCGAAAGGCGAAAGGCGAAAGGCGAAAGGCGAAAGGCGAAAAGCGGAAGGCGAAAGGCGAAAGGCGATAGGCGAAAGGCGAAGGGCGTGAGGCAAAAGTCAAAATGCCTAAGGCAAAAGGAAAAACGATTTTCAAATGAAAATGGAGAAATTTAAAATGCCTAAAGCAAATGAAAAAACGATTTTCCAATGAAAATGGAGAAATTTAAAATGCCTAAAGCAAAAGAAAAAACGGTATTCAAAAGATAATATACAAAAGTTGAAAATGAAAATGCGAAATCGAAAATTCGAAATTATAAATTCGTATTTCGAAATGCTAAAAGTGAAATGCGAAAGGCGAAAGACGAAAGGCGAAGGGCGAAAGTTGAAAGGCGAAAGGCGAAAGGCAAAAGGCGAAAGGCGAAAGGCGAAAGGCGAAAGGCGAAGGGCGAAAGGCGAAAGGCGAAAGGTAAAGGCGAAATGCGAAAGGTGAAAGGCGAAAGGCGAAAGGCGAAAGGCGAAAGGCGATAGCCGAAAGTTGAAAGGCGAAAGGCGAAAAGTGAAAGGCGAAAGGCGAAAGGCGAAAGGCGAAAGGCGAAAGGCGAAAGGCGAAAGGCGAAAGGCGAAAGGCGAAAGGCGAAAGGTGAAAGGCGAAAAGCGGAAGGTGAAAGGCGAAAGGCGAAAGGCGAAAGGCGATAGCCGAAAGTTGAAAGGCGAAAGGGGAAAAGTGAAAGGCGAAAGGCGAAAGGCGAAAGGCGAAAGGCGAAAGGCGAAAGGCGAAAGGCGAAAGGCGGAAGGCGAAAGGCGAAAGGCGAAAGGCGAAAAGCGAAGGGCGAGAGGCAAAAGTCAAAATGCCTAAGGCAAAAGGAAAAACGATTTTCAAAACATGAAATAAAAATGGAGAAATTTGAAATGCCTAAAGCAAAAGAAAAAACGATAGTCAAAAGATAAAATACAAAAGTTGAAATTGAAAATGCGAAATGGAATTTTCGAAATTATAAATTCGTATTTCAAAAGGCTAAAGGCGAAATGCGAAAGGCGAAAGACGAAAGGCGAAGGGCGATTGTCGAAAGGCGAAAGCCGAAAGGCGAATGGCGAAAGGCGAAAGGCGAAAGGCGAAAGGCGAAAGGCGAAATGCGAAAGGCGAAAGGCGAAAGGCGAAAGGCGAAAGGCGAAAGGCGAAAGGCGAAAGGCGAAAGGCAAAAGGCGAAAGGCGAAAGGCGAAAGGCGAAAGGCGAAAGGCGAAAGGCGAAAGGCGAAAGGCGAAAGGCGAAAGGCGAAAGGCGAAAGGCGAAAGGCGAAAGGCGAAAGGCGAAAGGCGAAAGGCGAAAGGCGAAAGGCGAAAGGCGAAAGGCGAAAGGCGAAAAGCGAAAGGCGAAAAGTGGCAGGCAAGAGGAAAAATGATTTTCAAAACATGAAATGAAAATGGAGAAATTTAAAATGCCTAAAGCAAAAGAGAAAACGATATTCAAAAGATAAAATACAAAAGTTGAAATTGAAAATGCGAAATGGAAAATTCGAAATTATAAATTTGTATTTCAAAATGGTAAAGGCGAATTGCGAAAGGCGAAAGACGAAAGGCGAAGGGCGAAAGTCGAAAGGCGAAAGGCGAAATGCAAAAGGCGAAAGGCGAAAGGCGAAAGGTGAAAGGCGAAAGGCGAAAGGTGAAAGGCGAAAGGCGAAAGGCGAAAGCGGAAGGTGAAAGGCGTAAGGCGAAAGGCGAAAGGCGAAAGACGAAAGGCGAAAGGCGAAAGGCGTAAGGCGAAAGGCGAAAGGCGAAAGGCGAAAGGCGAAAGGCGAAAGTCGAAAGGCGAAAGGCGAAAGGCGAAAGGCGAAAGGCGAAAGGCGAAAAGCGAAAGGCGAAAGGCGAAAGGCGAAAGGCGAAAGGCGAAAGGCGAAAGGCGAAAGGCGAAAGGCGAAAGGCGAAAGGCGGAAGGTGAAAGGCGTAAGGCGAAAGGCGAAAGGCGAAAGGCGAAAGTCGAAAGGCAAAAGGCGAAAGGCGAAAGGCGAAAGGCGAAAGGCGAAAGGCGAAAGGCGAAAGGCGAAAGGCGAAAGGCGAAAGGCGTAAGGCGAAAGGTGAAAGGCGAAAGGCGAAAGGCGGAAGGCAAAAGGAAAAACGATTTTCAAAACATGAAATGAAAATGGAGAAATTTAAAATGCCTGAAGCAAAAGAAAAAACGATATTCAAAAGATAAAATACAAAAGTTGAAATTGAAAATGCGAAATAGAAAATTCGAAATTATAAATTTGTATTTCAAAATGCTAAAGGCTATTTGCGAAAGATGAAAGACGAAAGGCGAAGGGCGAAAGTCGAAAGGCGAAAGGCGAAATGCAAAAGGCGAAAGGCGAAAGGCGAAAGGCGAAAGGTGAAAGGCGAAAGGCGGAAGGTGAAAGGCGAAAGGCGAAAGGCGAAAGGCGAAAGGCGAAAGGCGAAAGGCGAAAGGCGAAAGGCGAAAGGCGAAAGGCGAAAGGCGAAAGGCGAAAGGCGAAAGGCGCAAGGCGAAAGGCGAAAGGCGAAAGGCGAAAGGCGAAAGGCGAAAGGCGAAAGGTGAAGGGCGAGAGGCAAAAGTCAAAATGCCTACGGCAAAAGGAAAAACGATTTTCAAAACATGAAATGAAAATGGAGAAATTTAAAATGCCTAAAGCAAAAGAAAAAAACGATATTCAAAAGATAAAATACAAAAGTTGAAATTGAAAATGCGAAATGGAAAATTCGAAATTATAAATTTGTATTTCAAAATGCTAAAGGCGAATTGCGAAAGGCGAAAGACGAAAGGTGAAGGGCGAAAGTCGAAAGGCGAAAGGCGAAAGGCGAAAGGCGAAAGGCGAAAGGCGAAAGGCGAAAGGCAAAAGGCGAAAGGCGAAAGGCGAAAGGCGAAAGGCGAAAGGCGAAGGGCGAAAGGCGAAAGGCGAAAGTTGAAAGGCGAAATGCGAAAGGTGAAAGGCGAAAGGCGAAAGGCGATAGCCGAAAGTTGAAAGGCGAAAGGCGAAAGGTGAAAGGCGAAAAGCGGAAGGTGAAAGGCGAAAGGCGAAAGGCGATAGCCGAAAGTTGAAAGGCGAAAGGGGAAAAGTGAAAGGCGAAAGGCGAAAGGCGAAAGGCGAAAGGCGAAAGGCGAAAGGCGAAAGGCGAAAGGCGAAGGGCGAAAGGCGAAAGGCGAAAGGTGAAAGGCGAAATGCGAAAGGTGAAAGGCGAAAGGCGAAAGGCGAAAGGCGATAGCCGAAAGTTGAAAGGCGAAAGGCGAAAAGTGAAAGGCGAAAGGCGAAAGGCGAAAGGCGAAAGGCGAAAGGCGAAAGGCGAAAGGTGAAAGGCGAAAAGCGGAAGGTGAAAGGCGAAAGGCGAAAGGCGATAGCCGAAAGTTGAAAGGCGAAAGGGGAAAAGGAGAAAAGGCGAAAGGCGAAAGGCGAAAGGCGAAAGGCGAAAGGCGAAATGCGAAAGGCGAAAGGCGAAAGGCGAAAGGCGAAAGGCGAAAGGCAAAAGGCGAAAGGCGAAAGGCGAAAGGCGAAAGGCGAAGGGCGAAAGGCGAAAGGCGAAAGCCGAAAGGCGAAAGGTGAAAGGCGAAAAGCGGAAGGTGAAAGGCGAAAGGCGAAAGGCGAAAGGCGATAGCCGAAAGTTGAAAGGCGAAAGGGGAAAAGTGAAAGGCGAAAGGCGAAAGGCGAAAGGCGAAAGGCGAAAGGCGGAAGGCGAAAGGCGAAAGGCGAAAGGCGAAAAGCGAAGGGCGAGAGGCAAAAGTCAAAATGCCTAAGGCAAAAGGAAAAACGATTTTCAAAACATGAAATAAAAATGGAGAAATTTAAAATGCCTAAAGCAAAAGAAAAAACGATAGTCAAAAGATAAAATACAAAAGTTGAAATTGAAAATGCGAAATGGAAAATTCGAAATTATAAATTCGTATTTCAAAAGGCTAAAGGCGAAATGCGAAAGGCGAAAGACGAAAGGCGAAGGGCGATTGTCGAAAGGCGAAAGCCGAAAGGCGAATGGCGAAAGGCGAAAGGCGAAAGGCGAAAGGCGAAAGGCGAAATGCGAAAGGCGAAAGGCGAAAGGCGAAAGGCGAAAGGCGAAAGGCGAAAGGCGAAAGGCGAAAGGCGAAAGGCAAAAGGCGAAAGGCGAAAGGCGAAAGGCGAAAGGCGAAAGGCGAAAGGCGAAAGGCGAAAGGCGAAAGGCGAAAGGCGAAAGGCGAAAGGCGAAAGGCGAAAGGCGAAAGGCGAAAGGCGAAAGGCGAAAGGCGAAAGGCGAAAGGCGAGAGGCGAAAGGCGAAAAGCGAAAGGCGAAAAGCGGCAGGCAAGAGGAAAAATGATTTTCAAAACATGAAATGAAAATGGAGAAATTTAAAATGCCTAAAGCAAAAGAAAAAACGATATTCAAAAGATAAAATACAAAAGTTGAAATTGAAAATGCGAAATGGAAAATTCGAAATTATAAATTTGTATTTCAAAATGGTAAAGGCGAATTGCGAAAGGCGAAAGACGAAAGGCGAAGGGCGAAAGTCGAAAGGCGAAAGGCGAAATGCAAAAGGCGAAAGGCGAAAGGCGAAAGGTGAAAGGCGAAAGGCGAAAGATGAAAGGCGAAAGGCGAAAGGCGAAAGGCGAAAGCGGAAGGTGAAAGGCGTAAGGCGAAAGGCGAAAGGCGAAAGGCGAAAGACGAAAGGCGAAAGGCGAAAGGCGTAAGGCGAAAGGCGAAAGGCGAAAGGCGAAAGGCGAAAGGCGAAAGTCGAAAGGCGAAAGGCGAAAGGCGAAAGGCGAAAGGCGAAAGGCGAAAGGCGAAAAGCGAAAGGCGAAAGGCGAAAGGCGAAGGGCGAAAGGCGAAAGGCGAAAGGTGAAAGGCGAAATGCGAAAGGTGAAAGGCGAAAGGCGAAAGGCGAAAGGCGATAGCCGAAAGTTGAAAGGCGAAAGGCGAAAAGTGAAAGGCGAAAGGCGAAAGGCGAAAGGCGAAAGGCGAAAGGCGAAAGGCGAAAGGCGAAAGGCGAAAGGCGAAAGGTGAAAGGCGAAAAGCGGAAGGTGAAAGGCGAAAGGCGAAAGGCGATAGCCGAAAGTTGAAAGGCGAAAGGGGAAAAGGCGAAAGGTGAAAGGCGAAAGGCGAAAGGCGAAAGGCGAAATGCGAAAGGCGAAAGGCGAAAGGCGAAAGGCGAAAGGCGAAAGGCGAAAGGCAAAAGGCGAAAGGCGAAAGGCGAAAGGCGAAGGGCGAAAGGCGAAAGGCGAAAGGTGAAAGGCGAAATGCGAAAGGTGAAAGGCGAAAGGCGAAAGGAGAAAGGCGATAGCCGAAAGTTGAAAGGCGAAAGGCGAAAAGTGAAAGGCGAAAGGCGAAAGGCGAAAGGCGAAAGGCGAAAGGCGAAAGGCGAAAGGCGAAAGGCGAAAGGTGAAAGGCGAAAAGCGGAAGGTGAAAGGCGAAAGGCGAAAGGCGATAGCCGAAAGTTGAAAGGCGAAAGGGGAAAAGTGAAAGGCGAAAGGCGAAAGGCGAAAGGCGAAAGGCGAAAGGCGAAAGGCGAAAGGCGGAAGGCGAAACGCGAAAGGCGAAAGGCGAAAAGCGAAGGGCGAGAGGCAAAAGTCAAAATGCCTAAGGCAAAAGGAAAAACGATTTTCAAAACATGAAATAAAAATGGAGAAATTTAAAATGCCTAAAGCAAAAGAAAAAACGATAGTCAAAAGATAAAATACAAAAGTTGAAATTGAAAATGCGAAATGGAAAATTCGAAATTATAAATTCGTATTTCAAAAGGCTAAAGGCGAAATGCGAAAGGCGAAAGACGAAAGGCGAAGGGCGATTGTCGAAAGGCGAAAGCCGAAAGGCGAATGGCGAAAGGCGAAAGGCGAAAGGCGAAATGCGAAAGGCGAAAGGCGAAAGGCGAAAGGCGAAAGGCGAAAGGCGAAAGGCGAAAGGCGAAAGGCAAAAGGCGAAAGGCGAAAGGCGAAAGGCGAAAGGCGAAAGGCGAAAGGCGAAAGGCGAAAGGCGAAAGGCGAAAGGCGAAAGGCGAAAGGCGAAAGGCGAAAGGCGAAAGGCGAAAGGCGAAAGGCGAAAAGCGAAAGGCGAAAAGCGGCAGGCAAGAGGAAAAATGATTTTCAAAACATGAAATGAAAATGGAGAAATTTAAAATGCCTAAAGCAAAAGAAAAAACGATATTCAAAAGATAAAATACAAAAGTTGAAATTGAAAATGCGAAATGGAAAATTCGAAATTATAAATTTGTATTTCAAAATGGTAAAGGCGAATTGCGAAAGGCGAAAGACGAAAGGCGAAGGGCGAAAGTCGAAAGGCGAAAGGCGAAATGCAAAAGGCGAAAGGCGAAAGGCGAAAGGTGAAAGGCGAAAGGCGAAAGGTGAAAGGCGAAAGGCGAAAGGCGAAAGGCGAAAGCGGAAGGTGAAAGGCGTAAGGCGAAAGGCGAAAGGCGAAAGGCGAAAGACGAAAGGCGAAAGGCGAAAGGCGTAAGGCGAAAGGCGAAAGGCGAAAGGCGAAAGGCGAAAGGCGAAAGTCGGAAGGCGAAAGGCGAAAGGCGAAAGGCGAAAGGCGAAAGGCGAAAGGCGAAAAGCGAAAGGCGAAAGGCAAAAGGCGAAAGGCGAAAGGCGAAAGGCGAAAGGCGAAAGGCGAAAGGCGAAAGGCGGAAGGTGAAAGGCGAAAGGCGAAAGGCGAAAGGCGAAAGGCGAAAGTCGAAAGGCAAAAGGCGAAAGGCGAAAGGCGAAAGGCGAAAGGCGAAAGGCGAAAGGCGAAAGGCGAAAGGCGAAAGGCGTAAGGCGAAAGGTGAAAGGCGAAAGGCGAAAGGCGAAAGGCGGAAGGCAAAAGGAAAAACGATTTTCAAAACATGAAATGAAAATGGAGAAATTTAAAATGCCTGAAGCAAAAGAAAAAACGATATTCAAAAGATAAAATACAAAAGTTGAAATTGAAAATGAGAAATGGAAAATTCGAAATTATAAATTTGTATTTCAAAATGCTAAAGGCTATTTGCGAAAGATGAAAGACGAAAGGCGAAGGGTGAAAGTCGAAAGGCGAAAGGCGAAATGCAAAAGGCGAAAGGCGAAATGCGAAAGGCGAAAGGTGAAAGGCGAAAGGCGGAAGGTGAAAGGCGAAAGGCGAAAGGCGAAAGGCGAAAGGCGAAAGGCGAAAGGCGAAAGGCGAAAGGCGAAAGGCGAAAGGCGCAAGGCGAAAGGCGAAAGGCGAAAGGCGAAAGGCGAAAGGCGAAAGGCGAAAGGCGAAAGGCGAAAGGCGAAAGGCGAAAGGCGAAAAGCGAAAGGAGGAAGGTGAAAGGCGTAAGGCGAAAGGCGAAAGGCGAAAGGCGAAAGGCGAAAGGCGGAAGGTGAAAGGCGAAAGGCGAAAGGCGAAAGTCGAAAGGCGAAAGACGAAAGGCGAAAGGCGAAAGGCGAAAGGTGAAAGGCGAAAGGAGAAAGGCGAAAGGCGAAAGGCGAAAGGCGAAAGGCGAAAAGCGGAAGGCGAAAGGCGAAAGGCGATAGGCGAAAGGCGAAGGGCGTGAGGCAAAAGTCAAAATGCCTAAGGCAAAAGGAAAAACGATTTTCAAATGAAAATGGAGAAATTTAAAATGCCTAAAGCAAATGAAAAAACGATATTCAAAAGATAATATACAAAAGTTGAAATTGAAAATGCGAAATGGAAAATTCGAAATTATAAATTCGTATTTCAAAAGGCTAAAGGCGAAAGGCGAAAGGCGAAAGGCGAAAGGCGAAAGGCGAAATGCGAAAGGCGAAAGGCGAAAGGCGAAAGGCGAAAGGCGAAAGGCAAAAGGCGAAAGGCGAAAGGAGAAAGGTGAAAGGCGAAAGGCGAAAGGCGGAAGGTGAAAGGCGAAAGGCGAAAGGCGAAAGGCGAAAGGCGAAAGGCGAAAGGCGAAAGGCGAAAGGCGAAAGTTGAAAGGCGAAAGGCGAAAAGTGAAAGGCGAAATGCGAAAGGCGAAAGGCGGAAGGCGAAAGGCGAAAGGCGAAAGGTGAAGGGCGAGAGGCAAAAGTCAAAATGCCTACGGCAAAAGGAAAAACGATTTTCAAAACATGAAATGAAAATGGAGAAATTTAAAATGCCTAAAGCAAAAGAAAAAAACGATGTTCAAAAGATAAAATACAAAAGTTGAAATTGAAAATGCGAAATGGAAAATTCGAAATTATAAATTTGTATTTCAAAATGCTAAAGGCTAATTGCGAAAGATGAAAGACGAAAGGCGAAGGGCGAAAGTCGAAAGGCGAAAGGCGAAATGCAAAAGGCGAAAGGCGAAAGGCGAAAGGCGAAAGGTGAAAGGCGAAAGGCGAAAGGTGAAAGGCGAAAGGCGAAAGGCGAAAGGCGAAAGGCGAAAGGCGAAAGGCGAAAGGCGGAAGGTGAAAGGCGTAAGGCGAAAGGCGAAAGGCGAAAGTCGAAAGGCGAAAGGCGAAAGGCGAAAGGCGAAAGGCGAAAGGCGAAAGGCGAAAGGCGAAAGGCGAAAGGCGAAAGGCGTAAGGCGAAAGGTGACAGGCGAAAGGCGAAAGGCGAAAGGCGAAAGGCGAAAGGCGGAAGGCAAAAGGAAAAGCGATTTTCAAAACATGAAATGAAAACGGAGTAATTTAAAATGCCTGAAGCAAAAGAAAAAACGATATTCAAAAGATAAAATACAAAAGTTGAAATTGAAAATGCGAAATGGAAAATTCGAAATTATAAATTTGTATTTCAAAATGCTAAAGGCTAATTGCGAAAGATGAAAGACGAAAGGCGAAGGGCGAAAGTCGAAAGGCGAAAGGCGAAATGCAAAAGGCGAAAGGCTAAAGGCGAAAGGCGAAAGGTGAAAGGCGAAAGGCGAAAGGTGAAAGGCGAAAGGCGAAAGGCGAAAGGCGAAAGGCGAAAGGCGAAAGGCGAAAGGCGAAAGGCGAAAGGCGAAAGGCGAAAGGCGAAAGGCGAAAGGCGAAAGGAGAAAGGCGAAAGGCGAAAGGCGAAAGGCGAAAGGCGAAAGGCGAAAGGCGAAAAGCGAAAGGCGGAAGGTGAAAGGCGTAAGGCGAAAGGCGAAAGGCGAAAGGCGGAAGGTGAAAGGCGAAAGGCGAAAGGCGAAAGTCGAAAGGCGAAAGGCGAAAGGCGAAAGGCGAAAGGCGAAAGGCGAAAGGCGAAAGGCGAAAGGTGAAAGGCGAAAGGCGAATGGCGAAAGGCGAAAAGCGAAAGACGAAAAGCGGCAGGCAAAAGGAAAAATGATTTTCAAAACATGAAATGAAAATGGAGAAATTTAAAATGCCTAAAGCAAAAGAAAAAACGATATTCAAAAGATAAAATACAAAAGTTGAAATTGAAAATGCGAAATGGAAAATTCGAAATTATAAATTTGTATTTCAAAATGCTAAAGGCGAATTGCGAAAGGCGAAAAACGAAAGGCGAAGGGCGAAAGTCGAAAGGCGAAAGGCGAAATGCAAAATGCGAAAGGCGAAAGGTGAAAGGCGAATGGCGAAAGGTGAAAGGCGAAAGGCGAAAGGCGAAAGGCGAAAGGCGAAAGGCGAAAGGCGAAAGGCGAAAGGCGAAAGGCGAAAGGCGAAAGGCGAAAGGCGAAAGGCGAAAGGCGAAAGGCGTAAGGCGAAACACGAAAGGCGAAAGGCGAAAGGCGAAAGGCGAAAGGCGAAAGGCGAAAGGCGAAAGGCGAAAGGCGGAAGGTGAAAGGCGAAAGGCGAAAGGCGAAAGGCGAAAGGCGAAAGGCGAAAGGCGAAAGGCGAAAGGCGAAAGGCGAAAGGCGAAAGGCGAAAGGCGAAAGGCGAAAGTCGAAAGGCGAAAGGCGAAAGGCGAAAGGCGAAAGGCGAAAGGGGAAAGGCGAAAGGCGAAAGGCGAAAGGCGGAATGCGAAAGGGGAAAGGCGAAAGGCGAAAGGCGAAAGCGGAAGGTGAAGGGCGTAAGGCGAAAGGCGAAAGGCGAAAGGCGTAATGCGAAAGGCGAAAGGCGAAAGGCGAAAGGCGAAAGGCGAAAGGCGAAAGGCGAAAGGCGAAACGCGAAAGGTGAAAGGCGAAATCGAAGGGCGAAAGGCGAAAGGCGAAAGGCGAAAGGCGAAAGGCGGAAGGTGAAAGGCGTAAGGCGAAAGGCGAAAGGCGAAAGGCGAAAGTCGAAAGGCGAAAGGCGAAAGGCGAAAGGCGAAAGGCGAAAGGCGAAAGCCGAAAGGCGAAAGGCGAAAAGCGGAAGGCGAAAGGCGAAAGGCGATAGGCGAAAGGCGAAGGGCGTGAGGCAAAAGTCAAAATGTCTAAGGCAAAAGGAAAAACGATTTTCAAATGAAAATGGAGAAATTTAAAATGCCTAAAGCAAAAGAAAAAACGATATTCAAAAGATAATATACAAAAGTTGAAATTGAAAATGCGAAATGGAAAATTCGAAATTATAAATTCGTATTTCAAAAGGCTAAAGGCGAAATGCGAAAGGCGAAAGATGAAAGGCGAAGGGCGATTGTCGAAAGGCGAAAGGCGAAAGGCGAATGGCGAAAGGCGAAAGGCTAAAGGCGAAAGGCGAAATGCGAAAGGCGAAAGGCGAAAGGCGAAAGGCGAAAGGCGAAAGACCAAAGGCGAAGGGCGAAAGTCGAAAGGCGAAAGGCGAAACGCAAAAGGCGAAAGGCGAAAGGAGAAAGGTGAAAGGCGAAAGGCGAAAGGCGAAAGGCGAAAGCCGAAAGGCGAAAGGCGAAAGGCGAAAGGCGAAAGGCGAAAGGCGAAAGGCGGAAGGCGAAAGGCGAAAGGCGGAAGGTGAAAGGCGAAAGCGAAAGGCGAAAGGCGAAAGGCGAAAGTTGAAAGGCGAAAGGCGAAAAGTGAAAGGCGAAAGGCGAAAGGCGAAAGGCGGAAGCCGAAAGGCGAAAGGGGAAAGGTGAAGGGCGAGAGGCAAAAGTCAAAATGCCTACGGCAAAAGGAAAAACGATTTTCAAAACATGAAATGAACATGGAGAAATTTAAAATGCCTAAAGCAAAAGAAAAAAACGATATTCAAAAGATAAAATACAAAAGTTGAAATTGAAAATGCGAAATGGAAAATTCGAAATTATGAATTTGTATTTCAAAATGCTAAAGGCGAATTGCGAAAGGCGAAAGACGAAAGGTGAAGGGCGAAAGTCGAAAGGCGAAAGGCGAAATGCAAAAGGCGAAAGGCGAAAGGCGAAAGGTGAAAGGCGAAAGGCGAAAGGTGAAAGGCGAAAGGCGAAAGGTGAAAGGCGAAAGGCTAAAGGCGGAAGGCGAAAGGCGAAAGGCGAAGGGCGAGAGGCGAAAGGTGAAAGGCGAAAGGCGAAGGGCGAAAGGCGAAAGGCGAAAGGCGAAAGGCGAAAGGCGAAAGGCGAAAGGCGAAAGGCGAAAGGCGAAAGGCGAAAGGCGAAAGGCGAAACGCGAAAGGCGAAAGGCGAAAGGCGAAAGGCGAAAGGCGAAAGGCGAAAGGCGGAAGGTGAAAGGCGTAAGGCGAAAGGCGAAAGGCGAAAGGCGAAAAGCGGAAGGCAAAAGGAAAAACGATTTTCAAAACATGAAATGAAAATGGAGAAATTTAAAATGCCTAAATCAAAAGAAAAAAACGATATTCAAAAGATAAAATACAAAAGTTCAAATTGAAAATGCGAAATGGAAAATTCGAAATTATAAATTTGTATTTCAAAATGCTAAAGGCGAATTGCGAAAGGCGAAAGACGAAAGGCGAAGGGCGAAAGTCGAAAGGCGAAAGGCGAAATGCAAAAGGCGAAAGGCGAAAGGCGAAAGGTGCAAGGCGAAAGGCGAAAGGTGAAAGGCGAAAAGCGAAAGGCGAAAGGCGAAAGGCGAAAGGCGAAAGGCGAAAGGGGAAAGGCGAAAGGCGAAAGGCGAAAGGCGAAAGGCGAAAGGCGAAAGGCGAAAGGCGAAAGGCGAAAGGCGAAAGGCGAAAGGAGAAAGGCGAAAGGCGAAAGGCGAAAGGGGAAAAGCGAAAGGCGAAAGGCGAAAGGCGGAAGTTGAAAGGCGAAAGGCGAAAGGCGAAAGGCGAAAGGCGAAAGGCGAAAGGCGAATGGCGAAAGGCGAAAGGCGAACTGCGAAAGGCGAAAGGCGAAAGGCGAAAGGCGAAAGGCGAAAGGCGAAAAGCGAAAGGCGAAAAGCGGCAGGCAAAAGGAAAAATGATTTTCAAAACATGAAATGAAAATGGAGAAATTTAAAATGCCTAAAGCAAAAGAAAAAACGATATTCAAAAGATAAAATACAAAAGTTGAAATTGAAAATGCGAAATGGAAAATTCGAAATTATAAATTTGTATTTCAAAATGCTAAAGTCTAATTGCGAAAGACGAAAGACGAAAGGCGAACGGCGAAAGTCGAAGGCGAAAGGCGAAATACAAAAGGCGAAAGGCGAAAGGCGAAAGGCGAAAGGTGAAAGGCGAAAGGTGAAAGGCGAAAGGCGAAAGGCGAAAAGCGAAAGGCGAAAGGCGAAAGGCGAAAGGCGAAAGGCGCAAGGCGCAAGGCGAAATGCGAAAGGCGAAAGGCGAAAGCCGAAAGGCGAAAGGCGAAAGGGGAAAGGCGAAAGGCGAAAGGCGAAAGGCGGAAGGTGAAAGGCGTAAGGCGAAAGGCGAAAGGCGAAAGGCGAAAGGCGAAAGGCGAAAGGCGAAAGGCGAAGGCGAAGGCGAAGGCGAAAGGCGAAAGGCGAAAGGCGAAAGGCGAAAGGCGAAAGGCGAAAGGCGAAAGGCGAAAGGCGAAAGGCGAAAGGCGAAAGGCGAAAGGCGAAAAGCGAAAGGCGAAAAGCGGCAGGCAAAAGGAAAAATGATTTTCAAAACATGAAATGAAAATGGAGAAATTTAAAATGCCTAAAGCAAAAGAAAAAACGATATTCAAAAGATAAAATACAAAAGTTGAAATTGAAAATGCGAAATGGAAAATTCGAAATTATAAATTTGTATTTCAAAATGGTAAAGGCGAATTGCGAAAGGCGAAAGACGAAAGGCGAAGGGCGAAAGTCGAAAGGCGAAAGGTGAAAGGCGAAAGGCGAAAGGCGAAAGGCGAAAGGCGAAAGGCGAAAGGCGAAAGGCGAAAGGCGAAAGGCGAAAGGCGAAAGGCGAAAGGCGAAAGGCGAAAGGCGAAAGGCGAAAGGCGAAAGGCGAAAGGCGAAAGGCGAAAGGCGAAAGGCGAAAGGCGAAAGGCGAAAGGCGAAAGGCGAAAGGCGAAAGGCGAAAGGCGAAAGGGGAAAGGCGAAAGGCGAAAGGCGAATGGCGGAAGGCGAAAGGGGAAAGGCGAAAGGCGAAAGCGGAAGGTGAAAGGCGTAAGGCGAAAGGCGAAAGGCGAAAGACGAAAGGCGAAAGGCGAAAGGCGTAAGGCGAAAGGCGAAAGGCGAAAGGCGAAAGGCGAAAGGTGAAAGGCGAAAGGCGAAAGGCGAAAGGCGAAAGGCGAAAGGCGAAAGGCGAAAGGCGAAAGGCGAAAGGCGAAAGGCGAAAGGCGAAAGGCGAAAGGCGAAAGGCGAAAGGCGGAAGGTGAAAGGCGTAAGGCGAAAGGCGAAAGGCGAAAGTCGAAAGGCGAAAGGCGAAAGGCGAAAGGCGAAAGGCGAAAGGCGAAAGGCGAAAGGCGTAAGGCGAAAGGTGAAAGGCGAAAGGCGAAAGGCGGAAGGCAAAAGGAAAAACGATTTTCAAAACATGAAATGAAAATGGAGAAATTTAAAATGCCTGAAGCAAAAGAAAAAACGATATTCAAAAGATAAAATACAAAAGTTGAAATTGAAAATGCGAAATGGAAAATTCGAAATTATAAATTTGTATTTCAAAATGCTAAAGGCTAATTGCGAAAGATGAGAGACGAAAGGCGAAGGGCGAAAGTCGAAATGCGAAAGGCGAAATGCAAAAGGCGAAAGGCGAAAGGCGAAAGGTGAAAGGCGAAAGGCGAAAGGTGAAAGGCGAAAGGCGAAAGGCGAAAGGCGAAAGGCGAAAGGCGAAAGGCGAAATGCGAAAGGCGAAAGGCGAAAGGCGAAAGGCGAAAGGCGAAAGGCGAAAGGCGAAAGGCGAAAGGCGAAAGGCGAAAGGCGAAAGGCGAAAGGCGAAAGGCGAAAGGCGAAAGGCGAAAGGCGAAAGGCGAAAGGCGAAAAGCGAAACGCGGAAGGTGAAAGGCGTAAGGCGAAAGGCGAAAGGCGAAAGGCGGAAGGTGAAAGGCGAAAGGCGAAAGGCGAAAGTCGAAAGGCGAAAGGCGAAAGGCGAAAGGCGAAAGGCGAAAGGCGAAAGGCGAAAGGCGAAAGGCGAAAGGCGAAAGGCGAAAGGCGAAAGGCGAAAGGCGAAAAGCGGAAGGCGAAAGGCGAAAGGCGATAGGCGAAAGGCGAAGGGCGTGAGGCAAAAGTCAAAATGCCTAAGGCAAAAGCAAAAACGATTTTCAAATGAAAATGGAGAAATTTAAAATGCCTAAAGCAAATGAAAAAACGATATTCAAAAGATAATATACAAAAGTTGAAATTGAAAATGCGAAATGGAAAATTCGAAATTATAAATTCGTATTTCAAAAGACTAAAGGCGAAAGGCGAAAGGCGAAAGGCGAAATGCGAAAGGCGAAAGGCGAAAGGCGAAAGGCGAAAGACCAAAGGCGAAGGGCGAAAGTCGAAAGGCGAAAGGCGAAAGGCGAAAGGCGAAAGGCGAAAGGCGAAAGGCGAAAGGCGAAAGGGGAAAGGCGAAAGGCGAAAGGCGAATGGCGGAAGGCGAAAGGGGAAAGGCGAAAGGCGAAAGCGGAAGGTGAAAGGCGTAAGGCGAAAGGCGAAAGGCGAAAGACGAAAGGCGAAAGGCGAAAGGCGTAAGGCGAAAGGCGAAAGGCGAAAGGCGAAAGGCGAAAGGCGAAAGGCGAAAGGCGAAAGGCGAAAGGCGAAAGGCGAAAGGCGAAAGGCGAAAGGCGAAAGGCGAAAGGCGAAAGGCGAAAGGCGAAAGGCGAAAGGCGAAAGGCGGAAGGTGAAAGGCGTAAGGCGAAAGGCGAAAGGCGAAAGTCGAAAGGCGAAAGGCGAAAGGCGAAAGGCGAAAGGCGAAAGGCGAATGGCGGAAGGCGAAAGGGGAAAGGCGAAAGGCGAAAGCGGAAGGTGAAAGGCGTAAGGCGAAAGGCGAAAGGCGAAAGACGAAAGGCGAAAGGCGAAAGGCGTAAGGCGAAAGGCGAAAGGCGAAAGGCGAAAGGCGAAAGGCGAAAGGCGAAAGGCGAAAGGCGAAAGGCGAAAGGCGAAAGGCGAAAGGCGAAAGGCGAAAGGCGAAAGGCGAAAGGCGAAAGGCGAAAGGCGGAAGGTGAAAGGCGTAAGGCGAAAGGCGAAAGGCGAAAGTCGAAAGGCGAAAGGCGAAAGGCGAAAGGCGAAAGGCGAAAGGCGAAAGGCGTAAGGCGAAAGGTGAAAGGCGAAAGGCGAAAGGCGGAAGGCAAAAGGAAAAACGATTTT
Organism: Dioctria rufipes; assembly: GCA_963924295.1. Classification (NCBI taxonomy): domain Eukaryota; kingdom Metazoa; phylum Arthropoda; class Insecta; order Diptera; family Asilidae; genus Dioctria; species Dioctria rufipes. The sequence continues at coordinate 171,026 of CAWUPM010000665.1, read as the reverse complement.
CAAAACATGAAATGAAAATGGAGAAATTTAAAATGCCTGAAGCAAAAGAAAAAACGATATTCAAAAGATAAAATACAAAAGTTGAAATTGAAAATGCGAAATGGAAAATTCGAAATTATAAATTTGTATTTCAAAATGCTAAAGGCTAATTGCGAAAGATGAGAGACGAAAGGCGAAGGGCGAAAGTCGAAATGCGAAAGGCGAAATGCAAAAGGCGAAAGGCGAAAGGCGAAAGGTGAAAGGCGAAAGGCGAAAGGTGAAAGGCGAAAGGCGAAAGGCGAAAGGCGAAAGGCGAAAGGCGAAAGGCGAAATGCGAAAGGCGAAAGGCGAAAGGCGAAAGGCGAAAGGCGAAAGGCGAAAGGCGAAAGGCGAAAGGCGAAAGGCGAAAGGCGAAAGGCGAAAGGCGAAAGGCGAAAGGCGAAAGGCGAAAGGCGAAAGGCGAAAGGCGAAAGGCGAAAAGCGAAACGCGGAAGGTGAAAGGCGTAAGGCGAAAGGCGAAAGGCGAAAGGCGGAAGGTGAAAGGCGAAAGGCGAAAGGCGAAAGTCGAAAGGCGAAAGGCGAAAGGCGAAAGGCGAAAGGCGAAAGGCGAAAGGCGAAAGGCGAAAGGCGAAAGGCGAAAGGCGAAAGGCGAAAGGCGAAAGGCGAAAAGCGGAAGGCGAAAGGCGAAAGGCGATAGGCGAAAGGCGAAGGGCGTGAGGCAAAAGTCAAAATGCCTAAGGCAAAAGCAAAAACGATTTTCAAATGAAAATGGAGAAATTTAAAATGCCTAAAGCAAATGAAAAAACGATATTCAAAAGATAATATACAAAAGTTGAAATTGAAAATGCGAAATGGAAAATTCGAAATTATAAATTCGTATTTCAAAAGACTAAAGGCGAAAGGCGAAAGGCGAAAGGCGAAATGCGAAAGGCGAAAGGCGAAAGGCGAAAGGCGAAAGACCAAAGGCGAAGGGCGAAAGTCGAAAGGCGAAAGGTGAAAGGCAAAAGGCGAAAGGCGAAAGGAGAAAGGTGAAAGGCGAAAGGCGAAAGGCGGAAGGTGAAAGGCGAAAGGCGAAAGGCGAAAGGCGAAAGGCGAAAGGCGAAAGGCGAAAGGCGAAAGGCGAAAGGCGAAAGGCGAAAGGCGAAAGGCGAAAGGCGAAAAGCGAAAGGCGGAAGGTGAAAGGCGTAAGGCGAATGGCGAAAGGCGGAAGGTGAAAGGCGAAAGGCGAAAGTCGAAAGGCGAAAGGCGAAAGGCGAAAGGCGAAAGGCGAAAGGCGAAAGGCGAAAGGCGAAAGGCGAAAGGCGAAAGGCGAAAGGCGAAAGGCGAAAGGCGAAAGGCGAAAGGCGAAAGGCGAAAGGCGAAAGGCGAAAAGCGAAAGGCGAAAGGCGAAAAGCGGCAGGCAAAAGGAAAAATGATTTTCAAAACATGAAATGAAAATGGAGAAATTTAAAATGCCTAAAGCAAAAGAAAAAACGATATTCAAAAGATAAAATACAAAAGTTGAAATTGAAAATGCGAAATGGAAAATTCGAAATTATAAATTTGTATTTCAAAATGCTAAAGGCGAATTGCGAAAGGCGAAAGACGAAAGGCGAAGGGCGAACGGCGAAAGGCGAAAGGTGAAAGGCGAAAGGCGAAAGGTGAAAGGCGAAAGGTGAAAGGTAAAAGGCGAAAGGCGAAAGGCGAAAGGCGAAAGGCGAAAGGCGTAAGGCGAAACGCGAAAGGCGAAAGGGGAAAGGCGAAAGGCGAAAGGCGAATGGCGGAAGGCGAAAGGGGAAAGGCGAAAGGCGAAAGGCGAAAGCGGAAGGTGAAAGGCGTAAGGCGAAAGGCGAAAGGCGAAAGGCGAAAGACGAAAGGCGAAAGGCGAAAGGCGTAAGGCGAAAGGCGAAAGGCGAAAGGCGAAAGGCGAAAGGCGAAAGGCGCAAGGCGAAAGGCGAAAGGCGAAAGGCGAAAGGCGAAAGGCGAAAGGCGGAAGGCGAAAGGCGAAAGGCGAAAGGCGAAAGGCGAAAGGCGAAAAGCGAAAGGCGGAAGGTGAAAGGCGTAAGGCGAAAGGCGAAAGGCGAAAGGCGAAAGGCGGAAGGTGAAAGGCGAAAGGCGAAAGGCGAAAGTCGAAAGGCGAAAGGCGAAAGGCGAAAGGCGAAAGGCGAAAGGCGAAAGGTGAAAGGCGAAAGGAGAAAGGCGAAAGGCGAAAGGCGAAAGGCGAAAGGCGAAAAGCGGAAGGCGAAAGGCGAAAGGCGATAGGCGAAAGGCGAAGGGCGTGAGGCAAAAGTCAAAATGCCTAAGGCAAAAGGAAAAACGATTTTCAAATGAAAATGGAGAAATTTAAAATGCCTAAAGCAAATGAAAAAACGATATTCAAAAGATAATATACAAAAGTTGAAATTGAAAATGCGAAATGGAAAATTCGAAATTATAAATTCGTATTTCAAAAGGCTAAAGGCGAAAGGCGAAAGGCGAAAGGCGAAATGCGAAAGGCGAAAGGCGAAAGGCGAAAGGCGAAATGCGAAAGGCGAAAGGCGAAAGGCGAAAGGCGAAAGGCGAAAGGCGAAAGGCGAAAGGCGAAAGGCGAAAGGCGAAAGACCAAAGGCGAAGGGCGAAAGTCGAAAGGCGAAAGGCGAAAGGCAAAAGGCGAAAGGCGAAAGGAGAAAGGTGAGAGGCGAAAGGCGAAAGGCGGAAGGTGAAAGGCGAAAGGCGAAAGGCGAAAGGCGAAAGGCGAAAGGCGAAAGGCGAAAGGCGAAAAGTGAAAGGCGAAAGGCGAAAGGCGGAAGGCGAAAGGCGAAAGGCGAAAGGTGAAGGGCGAGAGGCAAAAGTCAAAATGCCTACGGCAAAAGGAAAAACGATTTTCAAAACATGAAATGAAAATGGAGAAATTTAAAATGCCTAAAGCAAAAGAAAAAAACGATATTCAAAAGATAAAATACAAAAGTTGAAATTGAAAATGCGAAATGGAAAATTCGAAATTATAAATTCGTATTTCAAAAGGCGAAAGGCGAAAGGCGAAATGCGAAAGGCGAAAGGCGAAAGGCGAAAGGCGAAAGGCGAAAGGCGAAAGACCAAAGGCGAAGGGCGAAAGTCGAAAGGCGAAAGGCGAAAGGCAAAAGGCGAAAGGCGAAAGGAGAAAGGTGAAAGGCGAAAGGCGAAAGGCGGACGGTGAAAGGCGAAAGGCGAAAGGCGAAAGGCGAAAGGCGAAAGGCGAAAGGCGAAAGGCGAAAGGCGAAAGGCGAAAGGCGAAAGGCGGAAGGTGAAAGGCGTAAGGCGAAAGGCGAAAGGCGAAAGGCGAAAGTCGAAAGGCGAAAGGCGAAAGGCGAAAGGCGAAAGGCGAAAGGCGTAAGGCGAAAGGTGAAAGGCGAAAGGCGAAAGGCGAAAGGCGAAAGGCGAAAGGCGGAAGGCAAAAGGAAAAACGATTTTCAAAACATGAAATGAAAATGGAGAAATTTAAAATGCCTGAAGCAAAAGAAAAAACGATATTCAAAAGATAAAATACAAAAGTTGAAATTGAAAATGCGAAATGGAAAATTCGAAATTATAAATTTGTATTTCAAAATGCTAAAGGCTAATTGCGAAGGGCGAAAGTCGAAAGGCGAAAGGCGAAATGCAAAGGGCGAAAGGCGAAAGGCGAAAGGTGAAAGGCGAAAGGCGAAAGGTGAAAGGTGAAAGGCGAAAGGCGAAAGGCGGAAGGTGAAAGGCGTAAGGCGAAAGGCGAAAGGCGAGAGGCGGAAGGTGAAAGGCGAAAGGCGAAAGTCGAAAGGCGAAAGGCGAAAGGCGAAAGGCGAAAGGCGAAAGGCGAAAGGCGAAAGGCGAAAGGCGAAAGGAAAAAGGCGAAAGGCGAAAGGCGAAAGACGAAAGGCGAAAAGCGGAAGGCGAAAGGCGAAAGGCGATAGGCGAAAGGCGAAGGGCGTGAGGCAAAAGTCAAAATGCCTAAGGCAAAAGGAAAAACGATTTTCAAATGAAAATGGAGAAATTTAAAATGCCTAAAGCAAATGAAAAAACGATATTCAAAAGATAATATACAAAAGTTGAAATTGAAAATGCGAAATGGAAAATTCGAAATTATAAATTCGTATTTCAAAAGGCGAAAGGCGAAAGGCGAAATGCGAAAGGCGAAAGGCGAAAGGCGAAAGGCGAAAGGCGAAAGGCGAAAGACCAAAGGCGAAGGGCGAAAGTCGAAAGGCGAAAGGCGAAAGGCAAAAGGCGAAAGGCGAAAGGAGAAAGGTGAAAGGCGAAAGGCGAAAGGCGGACGGTGAAAGGCGAAAGGCGAAAGGCGAAAGGCGAAAGGCGAAAAGCGAAAGTTGAAAGGCGAAAGGCGAAAAGTGAAAGGCGAAAGGCGAAAGACCAAAGGCGAAGGGCGAAAGTCGAAAGGCGAAAGGCGAAAGGCAAAAGGCGAAAGGCGAAAGGAGAAAGGTGAAAGGCGAAAGGCGAAAGGCGGAAGGTGAAAGGCGAAAGGCGAAAGGCGAAAAGCGAAAGTTGAAGGGCGAAAGGCGAAAAGTGAAAGGCGAAAGGCGAAAGGCGAAAGGCGAAAGGCGAAAGGCGGAAGGCGAAAGTCGAAAGGCGAAAGGCGAAAGGCGAAAGGCGAAAGGCGAAAGGAGAAAGGCGAAAGGCGAAAGGCGAAAGACGAAAGGCGAAAAGCGGAAGGCGAAAGGCGAAAGGCGATAGGCGAAAGGCGAAGGGCGTGAGGCAAAAGTCAAAATGCCTAAGGCAAAAGGAAAAACGATTTTCAAATGAAAATGGAGAAATTTAAAATGCCTAAAGCAAATGAAAAAACGATATTCAAAAGATAATATACAAAAGTTGAAATTGAAAATGCGAAATGGAAAATTCGAAATTATAAATTCGTATTTCAAAAGGCTAAAGGCGAAAGGCGAAAGTCGAAAGGCGAAAGGCGAAATGCAAAAGGCGAAAGGCGAAAGGCGAAAGGTGAAAGGCGAAAGGCGAAAGGTGAAAGGCGAAAGGCGAAAGGCGAAAGGCGAAAGGCGAAAGGCGAAAGGCGAAAGGCGAAAGGCGAAAGGCGAAAGGCGAAAGGCGAAAGGCGAAAGGCGAAAGGCGAAAGGCGAAAGGCGAAAGGCGAAAGGCGAAAGGCGCCAGGCGAAAGGCGAAAGGCGAAAGGCGAAATGCGAAAGGCGAAAGGCGAAAGGCGAAAGGCGAAAGGCGAAAGGCGAAAGGCGACAGGCGAAAAGCGGAAGGCGAAAGGCGAAAGGCGAAAGGCGAAAGGCGAAAGGCGAAGGGCGAGAGGCAAAAGTCAAAATGCCTAAGGCAAAAGGAAAAACGATTTTCAAATGAAAATGGAGAAATTTAAAATGCCTAAAGCAAAAGAAAAAACGATATTCAAAAGATAATATACAAAAGTTGTAAATGAAAATGCGAAATCGAAAATTCGAAATTATAAATTCGTATTTCGAAATGCTAAAAGCGAAATGCGAAAGGCGAAAGACGAAAGGCGAAGGGCGAAAGTTGAAAGGCGAAAGGCGAAAGGCAAAAGGCGAAAGGCGAAAGGCGAAAGGCGAAAGGCGAAGGGCGAAAGGCGAAAGTCGAAAGGCGAAAGGTGAAAGGCGAAAGGCGAAATGTGAAAGGCGAAAGGCGAAAGGCGAAAGGCGAAAGGCGAAAGGCGAGAGGCAAAAGTCAAAATGCCTAAGGCAAAAGGAAAAACGATTTTCAAAACATGAAATAAAAATGGAGAAATTTAAAATGCCTAAAGCAAAAGAAAAAACGATATTCAAAAGATAAAATACAAAAGTTGAAATTGAAAATGCGAAATGGAAAATTCGAAATTATAAATTCGTATTTCAAAAGGCTAAAGGCGAAATGCGAAAGGCGAAAGACGAAAGGCGAACGGCGAATGTCGAAAGGCGAAAGGCGAAAGGTGAATGGCGAAAGGAGAACGGCGAAAGGCGGAAGGTGAAAGGCGTAAGGCGAAAGGCGAAAGGCGAAAGGCGAAAGTCGAAAGGCGAAAGGCGAAAGGCGAAAGGCGAAAGGCGAAAGGCGTAAGGCGAAAGGTGAAAGGCGAAAGGCGAAAGGCGAAAGGCGAAAGGCGAAAGGCGAAAGGCGAAAGGCGAAAGGCGAAAGGCGAAAGGCGAAAGGCGGAAGGTGGAAGGTGAAAGGCGTAAGGCGAAAGGCGAAAGGCGAAGGGCGAAAGTCGAAAGGCGAAAGGCGAAAGGCGAAAGGGAAAGGCGAAAGGCGAAAGGCGTAAGGCGAAAGGTGAAAGGCGAAAGGCGAAAGGCGAAAGGCGGCAGGCAAAAGGAAAAACGATTTTCAAAACATGAAATGAAAATGGAGAAATTTAAAATGCCTGAAGCAAAAGAAAAAACGATATTCAAAAGATAAAATACAAAAGTTGAAATTAAAATGCGAAATGGAAAATTCGAAATTATAAATTTGTATTTCAAAATGCTAAAGGCTAATTGCGAAAGATGAAAGACGAAAGGCGAAGGGCGAAAGTCGAAAGGCGAAAGGCGAAATGCAAAAGGCGAAAGGCGAAAGGCGAAAGGTGAAAGGCGAAAGGCGAAAGGTGAAAGGCGAAAGGCGAAAGGCGAAAGGCGAAAGGCGAAAGGCGAAAGGCGAAAGGCGAAAGGCGAAAGGCGAAAGGCGAAAGGCGAAAGGCGAAAGGCGAAAGGCGAAAGGCGAAAGGCGAAAGGCGAAATGCGAAAGGCGAAAGGCGAAAGGCGAAAGGCGCAAGGCGAAAGGCGAAAGGCGAAAGGCGAAAGGCGAAAGGCGAAAGGCGAAAGGCGAAAGGCGAAAGGCGAAAGGCGAATGGCGAAAGGCGAAAGGCGAAAGGCGAAAAGCGAAAGGCGGAAGGTGAAAGGCGTAAGGCGAAAGGCGAAAGGCGAAAGGCGGAAGGTGAAAGGCGAAAGGCGAAAGGCGAAAGTCGAAAGGCGAAAGGCGAAAGGCGAAAGGCGAAAGGTGAAAGGCGAAAGGAGAAAGGCGAAAGGCGAAAGGCGAAAGGCGAAAGGCGAAAGGCGAAAAGCGGAAGGCGAAAGGCGAAAGGCGATAGGCGAAAGGCGAAGGGCGTGAGGCAAAAGTCAAAATGCCTAAGGCAAAAGGAAAAACGATTTTCAAATGAAAATGGAGAAATTTAAAATGCCTAAAGCAAATGAAAAAACGATATTCAAAAGATAATATACAAAAGTTGAAATTGAAAATGCGAAATGGGAAATTCGAAATTATAAATTCGTATTTCAAAAGGCTAAAGGCGAAAAGCGAAAGGCGAAAGGCGAAAGGCGAAAGGCGAAAGGCGAAAGGCGAAAGGCGAAAGGCGAAAGGCGAAAGGCGAAAGGCGGAAGGTGAAAGGCGTAAGGCGAAAGGCGAAAGGCGAAAGGCGAAAGTCGAAAGGCGAAAGGCGAAAGGCGAAAGGCGAAAGGCGAAAGGCGAAAGGCGAAAGGCGAAAGGCGTAAGGCGAAAGGTGAAAGGCGAAAGGCGAAAGGCGAAAGGCGAAAGGCGAAAGGCGAAAGGCGAAAGGTGAAAGGCGGAAGGCAAAAGGAAAAACGATTTTCAAAACATGAAATGAAAATGGAGAAATTTAAAATGCCTGAAGCAAAAGAAAAAACGATATACAAAAGATAAAATACAAAAGTTGAAATTGAAAATGCGAAATGGAAAATTCGAAATTATAAATTTGTATTTCAAAATGCTAAAGGCTAATTGCGAAGGGCGAAAGTCGAAAGGCGAAAGGCGAAATGCAAAAGGCGAAAGGCGAAAGGCGAAAGGTGAAAGGCGAAAGGCGAAAGGTGAAAGGCGAAAGGCGAAAGGCGAAAGGCGAAAGGCGAAAGGCGAAAGGCGAAAGGCGAAAGGCGAAAGGCGAAAGGCGAAAGGCGAAAGGCGAAAGGCGAAAGGCGAAAGGCGAAAGGCGAAAGGCGATAGGCGAAAGGCGAAAGGCGAAAGGCGAAAGGCGAAAGGCGAAAGGCGAAAGGCGAAAGGCGAAAGGCGAAAGGCGCAAGGCGAAAGGCGAAAGGCGAAAGGCGAAAGGCGAAAGGCGAAAGGCGAAAGGCGAAAGGCGAAAGGCGAAAGGCGAAAAGCGAAAGGCGGAGGTGAAAGGCGTAAGGCGAAAGGCGAAAGGCGAAAGGCGGAAGGTGAAAGGCGAAAGGCGAAAGTCGAAAGGCGAAAGGCGAAAGGCGAAAGGCGAAAGGCGAAAGGCGAAAGGCGAAAGGCGAAAGGAGAAAGGCGAAAGGCGAAAGGCGAAAGACGAAAGGCGAAAAGCGGAAGGCGAAAGGCGAAAGGCGATAGGCGAAAGGCGAAGGGCGTGAGGCAAAAGTCAAAATGCCTAAGGCAAAAGGAAAAACGATTTTCAAATGAAAATGGAGAAATTTAAAATGCCTAAAGCAAATGAAAAAACGATATTCAAAAGATAATATACAAAAGTTGAAATTGAAAATGCGAAATGGAAAATTCGAAATTATAAATTCGTATTTCAAAAGGCTAAAGGCGAAAGGCGAAAGGCGAAAGGCGAAATGCGAAAGGCGAAAGGCGAAAGGCGAAAGACCAAAGGCGAAGGGCGAAAGTCGAAAGGCGAAAGGCGAAAGGCAAAAGGCGAAAGGCGAAAGGAGAAAGGTGAAAGGCGAAAGGCGGAAGGTGAAAGGCGAAAGGCGAAAGGCGAAAGGCAAAAGGCGAAAGGCGAAAAGCGAAAGTTGAAAGGCGAAAGGCGAAAAGTGAAAGGCGAAAGGCGAAAGGCGAAAGGCGGAAGGCGAAAGGCGAAAGGCGAAAGGTGAAGGGCGAGAGGCAAAAGTCAAAATGCCTACGGCAAAAGGAAAAACGATTTTCAAAACATGAAATGAAAATGGAGAAATTTAAAATGCCTAAAGCAAAAGAAAAAAACGATATTCAAAAGATAAAATACAAAAGTTGAAATTGAAAATGCGAAATGGAAAATTCGAAATTATAAATTTGTATTTCAAAATGCTAAAGGCGAATTGCGAAAGGCGAAATACGAAAGGTGAAGGGCGAAAGTCGAAAGGCGAAATGCAAAAGGCGAAAGGCGAAAGGCGAAAGGCGAAAGGCGAAAGGCGGAAGGTGAAAGGCGAAAGGCGAAAGGCGAAAGGCGAAAGGCGAAAGGCGAAAGCGAAAGGCGAAAGGTGAAAGGCGAAAGGCGAAAGGCGAAAGGCGAAAGGCGAAAGGCGAAAGGCGAAAGGCGAAAGGCGAAAGGCGAAAGGCGAAGGCGAAAGGCGAAAGGCGAAAAGCGAAAGGCGAAAGGCGAAAGGCGAAAGGCGAAAGGCGAAAGGCGAAAGGCGAAAGCGAAAGGCGAAAGGTGAAAGGCGAAAGGCGAAAGGTGAAAGGCGAAAGGCGAAAGGCGAAAGGCGAAAGGCGAAAGGCGAAAGGCGAAAGGCGAAAGGCGAAAGGCGAAAGGCGAAAGGCGGAAGGCGAAAGGCGAAAGACGAAAGGCGAAAGGCAAGGGGCGAGAGGCAAAAGTCAAAATGCCTAATGCAAAAGGAAAAACGATTTTCAAAACATGAAATAAAAATGGAGAAATTTAAAATGCCTAAAGCAAAAGAAAAAACGATATTCAAAAGATAAAATACAAAAGTTGAAATTGAAAATGCGAAATGGAAAATTCGAAATTATAAATTCGTATTTCAAAAGGCTAAAGGCGAAATGCGAAAGGCGAAATGCGAAAGGCGAAAGACGAAAGACGAAGGGCGAAAGTCGAAAGGCGGAAGGCAAAAGGCGAAAGGCGAAAGGCGAAAGGCGAAAGGCGAAAGGCGAAAGGCGGAAGGTGAAAGGCGAAAGGCGAAAGGCGAAAGGCGAAAGGCGAAAGGCGAAAGGCGAAAGGCGAAAGGCGAAAGGAGAAAGGCGAAAGGCGAAAGGCGAAAGGCGAAAGGCGAAAGGCGAAAGGCGGAAGGTGAAAGGCGAAAAGCGAAAGGCGAAAGGCGAAAGGCGAAAGGAGAAAGGCGAAAGACGAAAGGCGGAAGGCGAAATGTGAAAGGCGAAAGGCGAAAAGTGAAAGGCGCAAGGCGAAAGGTGAAAGGCGAAAGGCGAAAGGCGAAGGGCGAAAGGCAAAAGTCAAAATACCTAAGGCAAAAGTAAAAACGATTTTCAAAACATGAAATAAAAATGGAGAAATTTAAAATGCCTAAAGCAAAAGAAAAAACGATATTCAAAAGATAAAATACAAAAGTTGAAATTGAAAATGCGAAATGGAAAATTCGAAATTATAAATTTGTATTTCAAAATGCTAAAGGCGAAATGCGAAAGGCGAAAGGCGAAAGGCGAAAGGCGAAAGGCGACAGGCGAAAAGCGGAAGGCGAAAGGCGAAAGGCGAAAGGCGAAAGGCGAAAGGCGAACGGCGAAGGGCGAGAGGCAAAAGTCAAAATGCCTAAGGCAAAAGGAAAAACGATTTTCAAATGAAAATGGAGAAATTTAAAATGCCTAAAGCAAAAGAAAAAACGATATTCAAAAGATAATATACAAAAGTTGAAAATGAAAATGCGAAATCGAAAATTCGAAATTATAAATTCGTATTTCGAAATGCTAAAAGCGAAATGCGAAAGGCGAAAGGCGAAAGGCGAAAGGCGAAAGGCGAAAGGCGAAAGGCGAAGGGCGAAAGGCGAAAGGCGAAAGGCGAAAGCGAAAGGCGAAAGGTGAAAGGCGAAAGGCGAAAGGCGAAAGGCGAAAGGCGAAAGGCGAAAGGCGAAAGGCGAAAGGCGAAAGGCGAAAGGCGAAAGGCGGAAGGTGAAAGGCGAAAGGCGAAAGGCGAAAGTCGAAAGGCGAAAGGCGAAAGGCGAAAGGCGAAAGGCGAAAGGCGAAAGGCGAAAGGCGAAAGGAGAAAGGCGAAAGGCGACAGGCGAAAAGCGGATGGCGAAAGGCGAAAGGCGAAAGGCGAAAGGCGAAAGGCGAACGGCGGAAGGCGAAAAGCGGAAGGTGAAAGGCGAAAGGCGAAAGGCGAAAGGCGAAAGGCGAAAGGCGGAAGGTGAAAGGCGAAAGGCGAAAGGCGAAAGGCGAAAGGCGAAAGGCGAAAGCGAAAGGCGAAAGGTGAAAGGCGAAAGGCGAAAGGCGAAAGGCGAAAGGCGAAAGGCGAAAGGCGAAAGGCGAAAGGCGGAAGGTGAAAGGCGAAAGGCGAAAGGCGAAAGTCGAAAGGCGAAAGGCGAAAGGCGAAAGGCGAAAGGCGAAAGGCGAAAGGCGAAAGGAGAAAGGCGAAAGGCGAAAGGCGACAGGCGAAAAGCGGAAGGCGAAAGGCGAAAGGCGAAAGGCGAAAGGCGGAAGGCGAAAGGCGAAAGGCGAAAGGCGAAAGGCGAAAGGCGAACGGCGAAGGGCGAGAGGCAAAAGTCAAAATGCCTAAGGCAAAAGGAAAAACGATTTTCAAATGAAAATGGAGAAATTTAAAATGCCTAAAGCAAAAGAAAAAACGATATTCAAAAGATAATATACAAAAGTTGAAAATGAAAATGCGAAATCGAAAATTCGAAATTATAAATTCGTATTTCGAAATGCTAAAAGCGAAATGCGAAAGGCGAAAGACGAAAGGCGAAGGGCGAAAGTTGAAAGGCGAAAGGCGAAAGGCAAAAGGCGAAAGGCGAAAGGCGAAAGGCGAAAGGCGAAAGGCGAAAGGCGAAAGGCGAAGGGCGAAAGGCGAAAGGCGAAAGGTGAAAGGCGAAAGGCGAAATGTGAAAGGCGAAAGGCGAAAGGCGAAAGGCGAAAGGCGAAAGGCGAAAGGCGAAAGGCGAAAGGCGAGAAGCAAAAGTCAAAATGCCTAAGGCAAAAGGAAAAACGATTTTCAAAACATGAAATAAAAATGGAGAAATTTAAAATGCCTAAAGCAAAAGAAAAAACGATATTCAAAAGATAAAATACAAAAGTTGAAATTGAAAATGCGAAATGGAAAATTCGAAATTATAAATTTGTATTTCAAAATGCTAAAGGCGAATTGCGAAAGGCGAAATACGAAAGGTGAAGGGCGAAAGTCGAAAGGCGAAATGCAAAAGGCGAAAGGCGAAAGGCGAAAGGCGGAAGGTGAAAGGCGAAAGGCGAAAGGCGAAAGGCGAAAGCGAAAGGCGAAAGGTGAAAGGCGAAAGGCGAAAGGCGAAAGGCGAAAGGCGAAAGGCGAAAGGCGAAAGGCGAAAGGCGAAAGGCGAAAGGCGAAAGGCGGAAGGTGAAAGGCGAAAGGCGAAAGGCGAAAGTCGAAAGGCGAAAGGCGAAAGGCGAAAGGCGAAAGGCGAAAGGCGAAAGGCGAAAGGCGAAAGGCGAAAGGAGAAAGGCGAAAGGCGAAAGACGACAGGCGAAAAGCGGAAGGCGAAAGGCGAAAGGCGAAAGGCGAAATGCGAAAGGCGAACGGCGAAGGGCGAGAGGCAAAAGTCAAAATGCCTAAGGCAAAAGGAAAAACGATTTTCAAATGAAAATGGAGAAATTTAAAATGCCTAAAGCAAAAGAAAAAACGATATTCAAAAGATAATATACAAAAGTTGAAAATGAAAATGCGAAATCGAAAATTCGAAATTATAAATTCGTATTTCGAAATGCTAAAAGCGAAATGCGAAAGGCGAAAGACGAAAGGCGAAGGGCGAAAGTTGAAAGGCGAAAGGCGAAAGGCAAAAGGCGAAAGGCGAAAGGCGAAAGGCGAAAGGCGAAAGGCGAAAGGCGAAAGGCGAAAGGCGAAGGGCGAAAGGCGAAAGGCGAAAGGTGAAAGGCGAAAGGCGAAATGTGAAAGGCGAAAGGCGAAAGGCGAAAGGCGAAAGGCGAAAGGCGAAAGGCGAAAGGCGAAAGGCGAGAGGCAAAAGTCAAAATGCCTAAGGCAAAAGGAAAAACGATTTTCAAAACATGAAATAAAAATGGAGAAATTTAAAATGCCTAAAGCAAAAGAAAAAACGATATTCAAAAGATAAAATACAAAAGTTGAAATTGAAAATGCGAAATGGAAAATTCGAAATTATAAATTCGTATTTCAAAAGGCTAAAGGCGAAATGCGAAAAGCGAAAGACGAAAGGCGAACGGCGAATGTCGAAAGGCGAAAGGCGAAAGGTGAATGGCGAAAGGAGAACGGCGAAAGGCGAAAGGCGAAAGGCGAAAGGCGAGAGGCGAAAGTCGAAAGGCGAAAGGCGAAAGGCGAAAGGCGAAAGGCGAAAGGCGAAAGGCGAAAGGCGTAAGGCGAAAGGTGAAAGGCGAAAGGCGAAAGGCGAAAGGCGAAAGGCGAAAGGCGAAAGGCGAAAGGCGAAAGGCGAAAGGCGAAAGGCGAAAGGCGAAAGGCGAAAGGCGCAAGGCGAAAGGCGAAAGGCGAAAGGCGAAAGGCGAAAGGCGAAAGGCGAAAGGCGAAAGGCGAAAGGCGAAAGGCGAAAGGCGAAAAGCGAAAGGCGGAAGGTGAAAGGCGTAAGGCGAAAGGCGAAAGGCGAAAGGCGAAAGGCGGAAGGTGAAAGGCGAAAGGCGAAAGGCGAAAGGCGAAAGGCGAAAGTCGAAAGGCGAAAGGCGAAAGACGAAAGGCGAAAGGCGAAAGGCGAAAGGCGAAAGGCGAAAGGCGAAAGGAGAAAGGCGAAAGGCGAAAGGCGAAAGGCGAAAGGCGAAAGGCGAAAAGCGGAAGGCGAAAGGCGAAAGGCGATAGGCGAAAGGCGAAGGGCGTGATGCAAAAGTCAAAATGCCTAAGGCAAAAGGAAAAACGATTTTCAAATGAAAATGGAGAAATTTAAAATGCCTAAAGCAAATGAAAAAACGATTTTCCAATGAAAATGGAGAAATTTAAAATGCCTAAAGCAAAAGAAAAAACGGTATTCAAAAGATAATATACAAAAGTTGAAAATGAAAATGCGAAATCGAAAATTCGAAATTATAAATTCGTATTTCGAAATGCTAAAAGTGAAATGCGAAAGGCGAAAGACGAAAGGCGAAGGGCGAAAGTTGAAAGGCGAAAGGCGAAAGGCAAAAGGCGAAAGGCGAAAGGCGAAAGGCGAAAGGCGAAGGGCGAAAGGCGAAAGGCGAAAGGTAAAGGCGAAATGCGAAAGGTGAAAGGCGAAAGGCGAAAGGCGAAAGGCGAAAGGCGATAGCCGAAAGTTGAAAGGCGAAAGGCGAAAAGTGAAAGGCGAAAGGCGAAAGGCGAAAGGCGAAAGGCGAAAGGCGAAAGGCGAAAGGCGAAAGGCGAAAGGTGAAAGGCGAAAAGCGGAAGGTGAAAGGCGAAAGGCGAAAGGCGAAAGGCGATAGCCGAAAGTTGAAAGGCGAAAGGGGAAAAGTGAAAGGCGAAAGGCGAAAGGCGAAAGGCGAAAGGCGAAAGGCGAAAGGCGAAAGGCGAAAGGCGGAAGGCGAAAGGCGAAAGGCGAAAGGCGAAAAGCGAAGGGCGAGAGGCAAAAGTCAAAATGCCTAAGGCAAAAGGAAAAACGATTTTCAAAACATGAAATAAAAATGGAGAAATTTGAAATGCCTAAAGCAAAAGAAAAAACGATAGTCAAAAGATAAAATACAAAAGTTGAAATTGAAAATGCGAAATGGAATTTTCGAAATTATAAATTCGTATTTCAAAAGGCTAAAGGCGAAATGCGAAAGGCGAAAGACGAAAGGCGAAGGGCGATTGTCGAAAGGCGAAAGCCGAAAGGCGAATGGCGAAAGGCGAAAGGCGAAAGGCGAAAGGCGAAAGGCGAAATGCGAAAGGCGAAAGGCGAAAGGCGAAAGGCGAAAGGCGAAAGGCGAAAGGCGAAAGGCGAAAGGCAAAAGGCGAAAGGCGAAAGGCGAAAGGCGAAAGGCGAAAGGCGAAAGGCGAAAGGCGAAAGGCGAAAGGCGAAAGGCGAAAGGCGAAAGGCGAAAGGCGAAAGGCGAAAGGCGAAAGGCGAAAGGCGAAAGGCGAAAGGCGAAAGGCGAAAAGCGAAAGGCGAAAAGTGGCAGGCAAGAGGAAAAATGATTTTCAAAACATGAAATGAAAATGGAGAAATTTAAAATGCCTAAAGCAAAAGAGAAAACGATATTCAAAAGATAAAATACAAAAGTTGAAATTGAAAATGCGAAATGGAAAATTCGAAATTATAAATTTGTATTTCAAAATGGTAAAGGCGAATTGCGAAAGGCGAAAGACGAAAGGCGAAGGGCGAAAGTCGAAAGGCGAAAGGCGAAATGCAAAAGGCGAAAGGCGAAAGGCGAAAGGTGAAAGGCGAAAGGCGAAAGGTGAAAGGCGAAAGGCGAAAGGCGAATGCGGAAGGTGAAAGGCGTAAGGCGAAAGGCGAAAGGCGAAAGACGAAAGGCGAAAGGCGAAAGGCGTAAGGCGAAAGGCGAAAGGCGAAAGGCGAAAGGCGAAAGGCGAAAGTCGAAAGGCGAAAGGCGAAAGGCGAAAGGCGAAAGGCGAAAGGCGAAAAGCGAAAGGCGAAAGGCGAAAGGCGAAAGGCGAAAGGCGAAAGGCGAAAGGCGAAAGGCGAAAGGCGAAAGGCGTAAGGCGAAAGGTGAAAGGCGAAAGGCGAAAGGCGGAAGGCAAAAGGAAAAACGATTTTCAAAACATGAAATGAAAATGGAGAAATTTAAAATGCCTGAAGCAAAAGAAAAAACGATATTCAAAAGATAAAATACAAAAGTTGAAATTGAAAATGCGAAATAGAAAATTCGAAATTATAAATTTGTATTTCAAAATGCTAAAGGCTATTTGCGAAAGATGAAAGACGAAAGGCGAAGGGCGAAAGTCGAAAGGCGAAAGGCGAAATGCAAAAGGCGAAAGGCGAAAGGCGAAAGGCGAAAGGTGAAAGGCGAAAGGCGGAAGGTGAAAGGCGAAAGGCGAAAGGCGAAAGGCGAAAGGCGAAAGGCGAAAGGCGAAAGGCGAAAGGCGAAAGGCGAAAGGCGAAAGGCGAAAGGCGAAAGGCGCAAGGCGAAAGGCGAAAGGCGAAAGGCGAAAGGCGAAAGGCGAAAGGCGAAAGGTGAAGGGCGAGAGGCAAAAGTCAAAATGCCTACGGCAAAAGGAAAAACGATTTTCAAAACATGAAATGAAAATGGAGAAATTTAAAATGCCTAAAGCAAAAGAAAAAAACGATATTCAAAAGATAAAATACAAAAGTTGAAATTGAAAATGCGAAATGGAAAATTCGAAATTATAAATTTGTATTTCAAAATGCTAAAGGCGAATTGCGAAAGGCGAAAGACGAAAGGTGAAGGGCGAAAGTCGAAAGGCGAAAGGCGAAAGGCGAAAGGCGAAAGGCGAAAGGCGAAAGGCGAAAGGCAAAAGGCGAAAGGCGAAAGGCGAAAGGCGAAAGGCGAAAGGCGAAGGGCGAAAGGCGAAAGGCGAAAGTTGAAAGGCGAAATGCGAAAGGTGAAAGGCGAAAGGCGAAAGGCGAAAGGCGATAGCCGAAAGTTGAAAGGCGAAAGGCGAAAGGTGAAAGGCGAAAAGCGGAAGGTGAAAGGCGAAAGGCGAAAGGCGATAGCCGAAAGTTGAAAGGCGAAAGGGGAAAAGTGAAAGGCGAAAGGCGAAAGGCGAAAGGCGAAAGGCGAAAGGCGAAAGGCGAAAGGCGAAAGGCGGAAGGCGAAAGGCGAAGGGCGAAAGGCGAAAGGCGAAAGGTGAAAGGCGAAATGCGAAAGGTGAAAGGCGAAAGGCGAAAGGCGAAAGGCGATAGCCGAAAGTTGAAAGGCGAAAGGCGAAAAGTGAAAGGCGAAAGGCGAAAGGCGAAAGGCGAAAGGCGAAAGGCGAAAGGCGAAAGGTGAAAGGCGAAAAGCGGAAGGTGAAAGGCGAAAGGCGAAAGGCGATAGCCGAAAGTTGAAAGGCGAAAGGGGAAAAGGAGAAAAGGCGAAAGGCGAAAGGCGAAAGGCGAAAGGCGAAAGGCGAAATGCGAAAGGCGAAAGGCGAAAGGCGAAAGGCGAAAGGCGAAAGGCAAAAGGCGAAAGGCGAAAGGCGAAAGGCGAAAGGCGAAGGGCGAAAGGCGAAAGGCGAAAGCCGAAAGGCGAAAGGTGAAAGGCGAAAAGCGGAAGGTGAAAGGCGAAAGGCGAAAGGCGAAAGGCGATAGCCGAAAGTTGAAAGGCGAAAGGGGAAAAGTGAAAGGCGAAAGGCGAAAGGCGAAAGGCGAAAGGCGAAAGGCGAAAGGCGGAAGGCGAAAGGCGAAAGGCGAAAGGCGAAAAGCGAAGGGCGAGAGGCAAAAGTCAAAATGCCTAAGGCAAAAGGAAAAACGATTTTCAAAACATGAAATAAAAATGGAGAAATTTAAAATGCCTAAAGCAAAAGAAAAAACGATAGTCAAAAGATAAAATACAAAAGTTGAAATTGAAAATGCGAAATGGAAAATTCGAAATTATAAATTCGTATTTCAAAAGGCTAAAGGCGAAATGCGAAAGGCGAAAGACGAAAGGCGAAGGGCGATTGTCGAAAGGCGAAAGCCGAAAGGCGAATGGCGAAAGGCGAAAGGCGAAAGGCGAAAGGCGAAAGGCGAAATGCGAAAGGCGAAAGGCGAAAGGCGAAAGGCGAAAGGCGAAAGGCGAAAGGCGAAAGGCGAAAGGCGAAAGGCAAAAGGCGAAAGGCGAAAGGCGAAAGGCGAAAGGCGAAAGGCGAAAGGCGAAAGGCGAAAGGCGAAAGGCGAAAGGCGAAAGGCGAAAGGCGAAAGGCGAAAGGCGAAAGGCGAAAGGCGAAAGGCGAAAGGCGAAAGGCGAAAGGCGAGAGGCGAAAGGCGAAAAGCGAAAGGCGAAAAGCGGCAGGCAAGAGGAAAAATGATTTTCAAAACATGAAATGAAAATGGAGAAATTTAAAATGCCTAAAGCAAAAGAAAAAACGATATTCAAAAGATAAAATACAAAAGTTGAAATTGAAAATGCGAAATGGAAAATTCGAAATTATAAATTTGTATTTCAAAATGGTAAAGGCGAATTGCGAAAGGCGAAAGACGAAAGGCGAAGGGCGAAAGTCGAAAGGCGAAAGGCGAAATGCAAAAGGCGAAAGGCGAAAGGCGAAAGGTGAAAGGCGAAAGGCGAAAGATGAAAGGCGAAAGGCGAAAGGCGAAAGGCGAAAGCGGAAGGTGAAAGGCGTAAGGCGAAAGGCGAAAGGCGAAAGGCGAAAGACGAAAGGCGAAAGGCGAAAGGCGTAAGGCGAAAGGCGAAAGGCGAAAGGCGAAAGGCGAAAGGCGAAAGTCGAAAGGCGAAAGGCGAAAGGCGAAAGGCGAAAGGCGAAAGGCGAAAGGCGAAAAGCGAAAGGCGAAAGGCGAAAGGCGAAGGGCGAAAGGCGAAAGGCGAAAGGTGAAAGGCGAAATGCGAAAGGTGAAAGGCGAAAGGCGAAAGGCGAAAGGCGATAGCCGAAAGTTGAAAGGCGAAAGGCGAAAAGTGAAAGGCGAAAGGCGAAAGGCGAAAGGCGAAAGGCGAAAGGCGAAAGGCGAAAGGCGAAAGGCGAAAGGCGAAAGGTGAAAGGCGAAAAGCGGAAGGTGAAAGGCGAAAGGCGAAAGGCGATAGCCGAAAGTTGAAAGGCGAAAGGGGAAAAGGCGAAAGGTGAAAGGCGAAAGGCGAAAGGCGAAAGGCGAAATGCGAAAGGCGAAAGGCGAAAGGCGAAAGGCGAAAGGCGAAAGGCAAAAGGCGAAAGGCGAAAGGCGAAAGGCGAAAGGCGAAAGGCGAAAGGCGAAAGGCGAAAGCCGAAAGGCGAAAGGCGAAAGGTGAAAGGCGAAAGGCGAAATGTGAAAGGCGAAAGGCGAAAGGCGAAAGGCGAAAGGCGAAAGGCGAAAGGCGAAAGGCGAAAGGCGAAAGGCGAAAGGCGAAAAGCGAAAGGCGAAAGGCGAAAGGCGAAGGGCGAAAGGCGAAAGGCGAAAGGTGAAAGGCGAAATGCGAAAGGTGAAAGGCGAAAGGCGAAAGGCGAAAGGCGATAGCCGAAAGTTGAAAGGCGAAAGGCGAAAAGTGAAAGGCGAAAGGCGAAAGGCGAAAGGCGAAAGGCGAAAGGCGAAAGGCGAAAGGCGAAAGGCGAAAGGTGAAAGGCGAAAAGCGGAAGGTGAAAGGCGAAAGGCGAAAGGCGATAGCCGAAAGTTGAAAGGCGAAAGGGGAAAAGGCGAAAGGTGAAAGGCGAAAGGCGAAAGGCGAAAGGCGAAATGCGAAAGGCGAAAGGCGAAAGGCGAAAGGCGAAAGGCGAAAGGCGAAAGGCAAAAGGCGAAAGGCGAAAGGCGAAAGGCGAAGGGCGAAAGGCGAAAGGCGAAAGGTGAAAGGCGAAATGCGAAAGGTGAAAGGCGAAAGGCGAAAGGAGAAAGGCGATAGCCGAAAGTTGAAAGGCGAAAGGCGAAAAGTGAAAGGCGAAAGGCGAAAGGCGAAAGGCGAAAGGCGAAAGGCGAAAGGCGAAAGGCGAAAGGCGAAAGGTGAAAGGCGAAAAGCGGAAGGTGAAAGGCGAAAGGCGAAAGGCGATAGCCGAAAGTTGAAAGGCGAAAGGGGAAAAGTGAAAGGCGAAAGGCGAAAGGCGAAAGGCGAAAGGCGAAAGGCGAAAGGCGAAAGGCGGAAGGCGAAACGCGAAAGGCGAAAGGCGAAAAGCGAAGGGCGAGAGGCAAAAGTCAAAATGCCTAAGGCAAAAGGAAAAACGATTTTCAAAACATGAAATAAAAATGGAGAAATTTAAAATGCCTAAAGCAAAAGAAAAAACGATAGTCAAAAGATAAAATACAAAAGTTGAAATTGAAAATGCGAAATGGAAAATTCGAAATTATAAATTCGTATTTCAAAAGGCTAAAGGCGAAATGCGAAAGGCGAAAGACGAAAGGCGAAGGGCGATTGTCGAAAGGCGAAAGCCGAAAGGCGAATGGCGAAAGGCGAAAGGCGAAAGGCGAAATGCGAAAGGCGAAAGGCGAAAGGCGAAAGGCGAAAGGCGAAAGGCGAAAGGCGAAAGGCGAAAGGCAAAAGGCGAAAGGCGAAAGGCGAAAGGCGAAAGGCGAAAGGCGAAAGGCGAAAGGCGAAAGGCGAAAGGCGAAAGGCGAAAGGCGAAAGGCGAAAGGCGAAAGGCGAAAAGCGAAAGGCGAAAAGCGGCAGGCAAGAGGAAAAATGATTTTCAAAACATGAAATGAAAATGGAGAAATTTAAAATGCCTAAAGCAAAAGAAAAAACGATATTCAAAAGATAAAATACAAAAGTTGAAATTGAAAATGCGAAATGGAAAATTCGAAATTATAAATTTGTATTTCAAAATGGTAAAGGCGAATTGCGAAAGGCGAAAGACGAAAGGCGAAGGGCGAAAGTCGAAAGGCGAAAGGCGAAATGCAAAAGGCGAAAGGCGAAAGGCGAAAGGTGAAAGGCGAAAGGCGAAAGGTGAAAGGCGAAAGGCGAAAGGCGAAAGGCGAAAGCGGAAGGTGAAAGGCGTAAGGCGAAAGGCGAAAGGCGAAAGGCGAAAGACGAAAGGCGAAAGGCGAAAGGCGTAAGGCGAAAGGCGAAAGGCGAAAGGCGAAAGGCGAAAGGCGAAAGTCGGAAGGCGAAAGGCGAAAGGCGAAAGGCGAAAGGCGAAAGGCGAAAGGCGAAAAGCGAAAGGCGAAAGGCAAAAGGCGAAAGGCGAAAGGCGAAAGGCGAAAGGCGAAAGGCGAAAGGCGAAAGGCGGAAGGTGAAAGGCGAAAGGCGAAAGGCGAAAGGCGAAAGGCGAAAGTCGAAAGGCAAAAGGCGAAAGGCGAAAGGCGAAAGGCGAAAGGCGAAAGGCGAAAGGCGAAAGGCGAAAGGCGAAAGGCGTAAGGCGAAAGGTGAAAGGCGAAAGGCGAAAGGCGAAAGGCGGAAGGCAAAAGGAAAAACGATTTTCAAAACATGAAATGAAAATGGAGAAATTTAAAATGCCTGAAGCAAAAGAAAAAACGATATTCAAAAGATAAAATACAAAAGTTGAAATTGAAAATGAGAAATGGAAAATTCGAAATTATAAATTTGTATTTCAAAATGCTAAAGGCTATTTGCGAAAGATGAAAGACGAAAGGCGAAGGGTGAAAGTCGAAAGGCGAAAGGCGAAATGCAAAAGGCGAAAGGCGAAATGCGAAAGGCGAAAGGTGAAAGGCGAAAGGCGGAAGGTGAAAGGCGAAAGGCGAAAGGCGAAAGGCGAAAGGCGAAAGGCGAAAGGCGAAAGGCGAAAGGCGAAAGGCGAAAGGCGCAAGGCGAAAGGCGAAAGGCGAAAGGCGAAAGGCGAAAGGCGAAAGGCGAAAGGCGAAAGGCGAAAGGCGAAAGGCGAAAGGCGAAAGGCGAAAAGCGAAAGGAGGAAGGTGAAAGGCGTAAGGCGAAAGGCGAAAGGCGAAAGGCGAAAGGCGAAAGGCGGAAGGTGAAAGGCGAAAGGCGAAAGGCGAAAGTCGAAAGGCGAAAGACGAAAGGCGAAAGGCGAAAGGCGAAAGGTGAAAGGCGAAAGGAGAAAGGCGAAAGGCGAAAGGCGAAAGGCGAAAGGCGAAAAGCGGAAGGCGAAAGGCGAAAGGCGATAGGCGAAAGGCGAAGGGCGTGAGGCAAAAGTCAAAATGCCTAAGGCAAAAGGAAAAACGATTTTCAAATGAAAATGGAGAAATTTAAAATGCCTAAAGCAAATGAAAAAACGATATTCAAAAGATAATATACAAAAGTTGAAATTGAAAATGCGAAATGGAAAATTCGAAATTATAAATTCGTATTTCAAAAGGCTAAAGGCGAAAGGCGAAAGGCGAAAGGCGAAAGGCGAAAGGCGAAATGCGAAAGGCGAAAGGCGAAAGGCGAAAGGCGAAAGGCGAAAGGCAAAAGGCGAAAGGCGAAAGGAGAAAGGTGAAAGGCGAAAGGCGAAAGGCGGAAGGTGAAAGGCGAAAGGCGAAAGGCGAAAGGCGAAAGGCGAAAGGCGAAAGGCGAAAGGCGAAAGGCGAAAGTTGAAAGGCGAAAGGCGAAAAGTGAAAGGCGAAATGCGAAAGGCGAAAGGCGGAAGGCGAAAGGCGAAAGGCGAAAGGTGAAGGGCGAGAGGCAAAAGTCAAAATGCCTACGGCAAAAGGAAAAACGATTTTCAAAACATGAAATGAAAATGGAGAAATTTAAAATGCCTAAAGCAAAAGAAAAAAACGATGTTCAAAAGATAAAATACAAAAGTTGAAATTGAAAATGCGAAATGGAAAATTCGAAATTATAAATTTGTATTTCAAAATGCTAAAGGCTAATTGCGAAAGATGAAAGACGAAAGGCGAAGGGCGAAAGTCGAAAGGCGAAAGGCGAAATGCAAAAGGCGAAAGGCGAAAGGCGAAAGGCGAAAGGTGAAAGGCGAAAGGCGAAAGGTGAAAGGCGAAAGGCGAAAGGCGAAAGGCGAAAGGCGAAAGGCGAAAGGCGAAAGGCGGAAGGTGAAAGGCGTAAGGCGAAAGGCGAAAGGCGAAAGTCGAAAGGCGAAAGGCGAAAGGCGAAAGGCGAAAGGCGAAAGGCGAAAGGCGAAAGGCGAAAGGCGAAAGGCGAAAGGCGTAAGGCGAAAGGTGACAGGCGAAAGGCGAAAGGCGAAAGGCGAAAGGCGAAAGGCGGAAGGCAAAAGGAAAAGCGATTTTCAAAACATGAAATGAAAACGGAGTAATTTAAAATGCCTGAAGCAAAAGAAAAAACGATATTCAAAAGATAAAATACAAAAGTTGAAATTGAAAATGCGAAATGGAAAATTCGAAATTATAAATTTGTATTTCAAAATGCTAAAGGCTAATTGCGAAAGATGAAAGACGAAAGGCGAAGGGCGAAAGTCGAAAGGCGAAAGGCGAAATGCAAAAGGCGAAAGGCTAAAGGCGAAAGGCGAAAGGTGAAAGGCGAAAGGCGAAAGGTGAAAGGCGAAAGGCGAAAGGCGAAAGGCGAAAGGCGAAAGGCGAAAGGCGAAAGGCGAAAGGCGAAAGGCGAAAGGCGAAAGGCGAAAGGCGAAAGGCGAAAGGAGAAAGGCGAAAGGCGAAAGGCGAAAGGCGAAAGGCGAAAGGCGAAAGGCGAAAGGCGAAAAGCGAAAGGCGGAAGGTGAAAGGCGAAAGGCGAAAGGCGAAAGGCGGAAGGTGAAAGGCGAAAGGCGAAAGGCGAAAGTCGAAAGGCGAAAGGCGAAAGGCGAAAGGCGAAAGGCGAAAGGCGAAAGGCGAAAGGCGAAAGGTGAAAGGCGAAAGGCGAATGGCGAAAGGCGAAAAGCGAAAGACGAAAAGCGGCAGGCAAAAGGAAAAATGATTTTCAAAACATGAAATGAAAATGGAGAAATTTAAAATGCCTAAAGCAAAAGAAAAAACGATATTCAAAAGATAAAATACAAAAGTTGAAATTGAAAATGCGAAATGGAAAATTCGAAATTATAAATTTGTATTTCAAAATGCTAAAGGCGAATTGCGAAAGGCGAAAGACGAAAGGCGAAGGGCGAAAGTCGAAAGGCGAAAGGCGAAATGCAAAATGCGAAAGGCGAAAGGTGAAAGGCGAATGGCGAAAGGTGAAAGGCGAAAGGCGAAAGGCGAAAGGCGAAAGGCGAAAGGCGAAAGGCGAAAGGCGAAAGGCGAAAGGCGAAAGGCGAAAGGCGAAAGGCGAAAGGCGAAAGGCGTAAGGCGAAACACGAAAGGCGAAAGGCGAAAGGCGAAAGGCGAAAGGCGAAAGGCGAAAGGCGGAAGGTGAAAGGCGAAAGGCGAAAGGCGAAAGGCGAAAGGCGAAAGGCGAAAGGCGAAAGGCGAAAGGCGAAAGGCGAAAGGCGAAAGGCGAAAGGCGAAAGTCGAAAGGCGAAAGGCGAAAGGCGAAAGGCGAAAGGCGAAAGGCGAAAGGGGAAAGGCGAAAGGCGAAAGGCGAAAGGCGGAATGCGAAAGGGGAAAGGCGAAAGGCGAAAGGCGAAAGCGGAAGGTGAAGGGCGTAAGGCGAAAGGCGAAAGGCGAAAGGCGTAATGCGAAAGGCGAAAGGCGAAAGGCGAAAGGCGAAAGGCGAAAGGCGAAAGGCGAAAGGCGAAAGGCGAAAGGCGAAACGCGAAAGGTGAAAGGCGAAATCGAAGGGCGAAAGGCGAAAGGCGAAAGGCGAAAGGCGAAAGGCGGAAGGTGAAAGGCGTAAGGCGAAAGGCGAAAGGCGAAAGGCGAAAGTCGAAAGGCGAAAGGCGAAAGGCGAAAGGCGAAAGGCGAAAGGCGAAAGGCGAAAGGCGAAAGGCGAAAGGCGAAAAGCGGAAGGCGAAAGGCGAAAGGCGATAGGCGAAAGGCGAAGGGCGTGAGGCAAAAGTCAAAATGTCTAAGGCAAAAGGAAAAACGATTTTCAAATGAAAATGGAGAAATTTAAAATGCCTAAAGCAAAAGAAAAAACGATATTCAAAAGATAATATACAAAAGTTGAAATTGAAAATGCGAAATGGAAAATTCGAAATTATAAATTCGTATTTCAAAAGGCTAAAGGCGAAATGCGAAAGGCGAAAGATGAAAGGCGAAGGGCGATTGTCGAAAGGCGAAAGGCGAAAGGCGAATGGCGAAAGGCGAAAGGCTAAAGGCGAAAGGCGAAATGCGAAAGGCGAAAGGCGAAAGGCGAAAGGCGAAAGGCGAAAGACCAAAGGCGAAGGGCGAAAGTCGAAAGGCGAAAGGCGAAAGGCGAAACGCAAAAGGCGAAAGGCGAAAGGAGAAAGGTGAAAGGCGAAAGGCGAAAGGCGAAAGGCGAAAGCCGAAAGGCGAAAGGCGAAAGGCGAAAGGCGAAAGGCGAAAGGCGAAAGGCGGAAGGCGAAAGGCGAAAGGCGGAAGGTGAAAGGCGAAAGCGAAAGGCGAAAGGCGAAAGGCGAAAGTTGAAAGGCGAAAGGCGAAAAGTGAAAGGCGAAAGGCGAAAGGCGAAAGGCGGAAGCCGAAAGGCGAAAGGGGAAAGGTGAAGGGCGAGAGGCAAAAGTCAAAATGCCTACGGCAAAAGGAAAAACGATTTTCAAAACATGAAATGAACATGGAGAAATTTAAAATGCCTAAAGCAAAAGAAAAAAACGATATTCAAAAGATAAAATACAAAAGTTGAAATTGAAAATGCGAAATGGAAAATTCGAAATTATGAATTTGTATTTCAAAATGCTAAAGGCGAATTGCGAAAGGCGAAAGACGAAAGGTGAAGGGCGAAAGTCGAAAGGCGAAAGGCGAAATGCAAAAGGCGAAAGGCGAAAGGCGAAAGGTGAAAGGCGAAAGGCGAAAGGTGAAAGGCGAAAGGCGAAAGGTGAAAGGCGAAAGGCTAAAGGCGGAAGGCGAAAGGCGAAAGGCGAAGGGCGAGAGGCGAAAGGTGAAAGGCGAAAGGCGAAGGGCGAAAGGCGAAAGGCGAAAGGCGAAAGGCGAAAGGCGAAAGGCGAAAGGCGAAAGGCGAAAGGCGAAAGGCGAAAGGCGAAAGGCGAAAGGCGAAAGGCGAAACGCGAAAGGCGAAAGGCGAAAGGCGAAAGGCGAAAGGCGAAAGGCGAAAGGCGAAAGGCGGAAGGTGAAAGGCGTAAGGCGAAAGGCGAAAGGCGAAAGGCGAAAAGCGGAAGGCAAAAGGAAAAACGATTTTCAAAACATGAAATGAAAATGGAGAAATTTAAAATGCCTAAATCAAAAGAAAAAAACGATATTCAAAAGATAAAATACAAAAGTTCAAATTGAAAATGCGAAATGGAAAATTCGAAATTATAAATTTGTATTTCAAAATGCTAAAGGCGAATTGCGAAAGGCGAAAGACGAAAGGCGAAGGGCGAAAGTCGAAAGGCGAAAGGCGAAATGCAAAAGGCGAAAGGCGAAAGGCGAAAGGTGCAAGGCGAAAGGCGAAAGGTGAAAGGCGAAAGGCGAAAGGCGAAAGGCGAAAGGCGAAAGGCGAAAGGCGAAAGGGGAAAGGCGAAAGGCGAAAGGCGAAAGGCGAAAGGCGAAAGGCGAAAGGCGAAAGGCGAAAGGCGAAAGGCGAAAGGCGAAAGGCGAAAGGAGAAAGGCGAAAGGCGAAAGGCGAAAGGGGAAAAGCGAAAGGCGAAAGGCGAAAGGCGGAAGTTGAAAGGCGAAAGGCGAAAGGCGAAAGGCGAAAGGCGAAAGGCGAAAGGCGAATGGCGAAAGGCGAAAGGCGAACTGCGAAAGGCGAAAGGCGAAAGGCGAAAGGCGAAAGGCGAAAAGCGAAAGGCGAAAAGCGGCAGGCAAAAGGAAAAATGATTTTCAAAACATGAAATGAAAATGGAGAAATTTAAAATGCCTAAAGCAAAAGAAAAAACGATATTCAAAAGATAAAATACAAAAGTTGAAATTGAAAATGCGAAATGGAAAATTCGAAATTATAAATTTGTATTTCAAAATGCTAAAGTCTAATTGCGAAAGACGAAAGACGAAAGGCGAACGGCGAAAGTCGAAGGCGAAAGGCGAAATACAAAAGGCGAAAGGCGAAAGGCGAAAGGCGAAAGGTGAAAGGCGAAAGGTGAAAGGCGAAAGGCGAAAGGCGAAAAGCGAAAGGCGAAAGGCGAAAGGCGAAAGGCGAAAGGCGCAAGGCGCAAGGCGAAATGCGAAAGGCGAAAGGCGAAAGCCGAAAGGCGAAAGGCGAAAGGGGAAAGGCGAAAGGCGAAAGGCGAAAGGCGGAAGGTGAAAGGCGTAAGGCGAAAGGCGAAAGGCGAAAGGCGAAAGGCGAAAGGCGAAAGGCGAAGGCGAAGGCGAAGGCGAAAGGCGAAAGGCGAAAGGCGAAAGGCGAAAGGCGAAAGGCGAAAGGCGAAAGGCGAAAGGCGAAAGGCGAAAGGCGAAAAGCGAAAGGCGAAAAGCGGCAGGCAAAAGGAAAAATGATTTTCAAAACATGAAATGAAAATGGAGAAATTTAAAATGCCTAAAGCAAAAGAAAAAACGATATTCAAAAGATAAAATACAAAAGTTGAAATTGAAAATGCGAAATGGAAAATTCGAAATTATAAATTTGTATTTCAAAATGGTAAAGGCGAATTGCGAAAGGCGAAAGACGAAAGGCGAAGGGCGAAAGTCGAAAGGCGAAAGGTGAAAGGCGAAAGGCGAAAGGCGAAAGGCGAAAGGCGAAAGGCGAAAGGCGAAAGGCGAAAGGCGAAAGGCGAAAGGCGAAAGGCGAAAGGCGAAAGGCGAAAGGCGAAAGGCGAAAGGCGAAAGGCGAAAGGCGAAAGGCGAAAGGCGAAAGGCGAAAGGCGAAAGGCGAAAGGCGAAAGGCGAAAGGCGAAAGGCGAAAGGGGAAAGGCGAAAGGCGAAAGGCGAATGGCGGAAGGCGAAAGGGGAAAGGCGAAAGGCGAAAGCGGAAGGTGAAAGGCGTAAGGCGAAAGGCGAAAGGCGAAAGACGAAAGGCGAAAGGCGAAAGGCGTAAGGCGAAAGGCGAAAGGCGAAAGGCGAAAGGCGAAAGGCGAAAGGCGAAAGGCGAAAGGCGAAAGGCGAAAGGCGAAAGGCGAAAGGCGAAAGGCGAAAGGCGAAAGGCGAAAGGCGAAAGGCGAAAGGCGAAAGGCGAAAGGCGAAAGGCGAAAGGCGGAAGGTGAAAGGCGTAAGGCGAAAGGCGAAAGGCGAAAGTCGAAAGGCGAAAGGCGAAAGGCGAAAGGCGAAAGGCGAAAGGCGAAAGGCGAAAGGCGTAAGGCGAAAGGTGAAAGGCGAAAGGCGAAAGGCGGAAGGCAAAAGGAAAAACGATTTTCAAAACATGAAATGAAAATGGAGAAATTTAAAATGCCTGAAGCAAAAGAAAAAACGATATTCAAAAGATAAAATACAAAAGTTGAAATTGAAAATGCGAAATGGAAAATTCGAAATTATAAATTTGTATTTCAAAATGCTAAAGGCTAATTGCGAAAGATGAGAGACGAAAGGCGAAGGGCGAAAGTCGAAATGCGAAAGGCGAAATGCAAAAGGCGAAAGGCGAAAGGCGAAAGGTGAAAGGCGAAAGGCGAAAGGTGAAAGGCGAAAGGCGAAAGGCGAAAGGCGAAAGGCGAAAGGCGAAAGGCGAAATGCGAAAGGCGAAAGGCGAAAGGCGAAAGGTGAAAGGCGAAAGGCGAAAGGCGAAAGGCGAAAGGCGAAAGGCGAAAGGCGAAAGGCGAAAGGCGAAAGGCGAAAGGCGAAAGGCGAAAGGCGAAAGGCGAAAAGCGAAACGCGGAAGGTGAAAGGCGTAAGGCGAAAGGCGAAAGGCGAAAGGCGGAAGGTGAAAGGCGAAAGGCGAAAGGCGAAAGTCGAAAGGCGAAAGGCGAAAGGCGAAAGGCGAAAGGCGAAAGGCGAAAGGCGAAAGGCGAAAGGCGAAAGGCGAAAGGCGAAAGGCGAAAGGCGAAAGGCGAAAGGCGAAAGGCGAAAAGCGGAAGGCGAAAGGCGAAAGGCGATAGGCGAAAGGCGAAGGGCGTGAGGCAAAAGTCAAAACGATTTTCAAATGAAAATGGAGAAATTTAAAATGCCTAAAGCAAATGAAAAAACGATATTCAAAAGATAATATACAAAAGTTGAAATTGAAAATGCGAAATGGAAAATTCGAAATTATAAATTCGTATTTCAAAAGACTAAAGGCGAAAGGCGAAAGGCGAAAGGCGAAATGCGAAAGGCGAAAGGCGAAAGGCGAAAGGCGAAAGACCAAAGGCGAAGGGCGAAAGTCGAAAGGCGAAAGGTGAAAGGCAAAAGGCGAAAGGCGAAAGGAGAAAGGTGAAAGGCGAAAGGCGAAAGGCGGAAGGTGAAAGGCGAAAGGCGAAAGGCGAAAGGCGAAAGGCGAAAGGCGAAAGGCGAAAGGCGAAAGGCGAAAGGCGAAAGGCGAAAGGCGAAAGGCGAAAGGCGAAAAGCGAAAGGCGGAAGGTGAAAGGCGTAAGGCGAATGGCGAAAGGCGGAAGGTGAAAGGCGAAAGGCGAAAGTCGAAAGGCGAAAGGCGAAAGGCGAAAGGCGAAAGGCGAAAGGCGAAAGGCGAAAGGCGAAAGGCGAAAGGCGAAAGGCGAAAGGCGAAAGGCGAAAGGCGAAAGGCGAAAGGCGAAAGGCGAAAGGCGAAAGGCGAAAGGCGAAAAGCGAAAGGCGAAAGGCGAAAAGCGGCAGGCAAAAGGAAAAATGATTTTCAAAACATGAAATGAAAATGGAGAAATTTAAAATGCCTAAAGCAAAAGAAAAAACGATATTCAAAAGATAAAATACAAAAGTTGAAATTGAAAATGCGAAATGGAAAATTCGAAATTATAAATTTGTATTTCAAAATGCTAAAGGCGAATTGCGAAAGGCGAAAGACGAAAGGCGAAGGGCGAACGGCGAAAGGCGAAAGGTGAAAGGCGAAAGGCGAAAGGTGAAAGGCGAAAGGTGAAAGGTAAAAGGCGAAAGGCGAAAGGCGAAAGGCGAAAGGCGAAAGGCGTAAGGCGAAACGCGAAAGGCGAAAGGGGAAAGGCGAAAGGCGAAAGGCGAATGGCGGAAGGCGAAAGGGGAAAGGCGAAAGGCGAAAGGCGAAAGCGGAAGGTGAAAGGCGTAAGGCGAAAGGCGAAAGGCGAAAGGCGAAAGACGAAAGGCGAAAGGCGAAAGGCGTAAGGCGAAAGGCGAAAGGCGAAAGGCGAAAGGCGAAAGGCGAAAGGCGAAAGGCGCAAGGCGAAAGGCGAAAGGCGAAAGGCGAAAGGCGAAAGGCGAAAGGCGGAAGGCGAAAGGCGAAAGGCGAAAGGCGAAAGGCGAAAGGCGAAAAGCGAAAGGCGGAAGGTGAAAGGCGTAAGGCGAAAGGCGAAAGGCGAAAGGCGAAAGGCGGAAGGTGAAAGGCGAAAGGCGAAAGGCGAAAGTCGAAAGGCGAAAGGCGAAAGGCGAAAGGCGAAAGGCGAAAGGCGAAAGGTGAAAGGCGAAAGGAGAAAGGCGAAAGGCGAAAGGCGAAAGGCGAAAGGCGAAAAGCGGAAGGCGAAAGGCGAAAGGCGATAGGCGAAAGGCGAAGGGCGTGAGGCAAAAGTCAAAATGCCTAAGGCAAAAGGAAAAACGATTTTCAAATGAAAATGGAGAAATTTAAAATGCCTAAAGCAAATGAAAAAACGATATTCAAAAGATAATATACAAAAGTTGAAATTGAAAATGCGAAATGGAAAATTCGAAATTATAAATTCGTATTTCAAAAGGCTAAAGGCGAAAGGCGAAAGGCGAAAGGCGAAATGCGAAAGGCGAAAGGCGAAAGGCGAAAGGCGAAATGCGAAAGGCGAAAGGCGAAAGGCGAAAGGCGAAAGGCGAAAGGCGAAAGGCGAAAGGCGAAAGGCGAAAGGCGAAAGACCAAAGGCGAAGGGCGAAAGTCGAAAGGCGAAAGGCGAAAGGCAAAAGGCGAAAGGCGAAAGGAGAAAGGTGAGAGGCGAAAGGCGAAAGGCGGAAGGTGAAAGGCGAAAGGCGAAAGGCGAAAGGCGAAAGGCGAAAGGCGAAAGGCGAAAGGCGAAAAGTGAAAGGCGAAAGGCGAAAGGCGGAAGGCGAAAGGCGAAAGGCGAAAGGTGAAGGGCGAGAGGCAAAAGTCAAAATGCCTACGGCAAAAGGAAAAACGATTTTCAAAACATGAAATGAAAATGGAGAAATTTAAAATGCCTAAAGCAAAAGAAAAAAACGATATTCAAAAGATAAAATACAAAAGTTGAAATTGAAAATGCGAAATGGAAAATTCGAAATTATAAATTTGTATTTCAAAATGCTAAAGGCGAATTGCGAAAGGCGAAAGACGAAAGGTGAAGGGCGAAAGTCGAAAGGCGAAATGCAAAAGGCGAAAGGCGAAAGGCGAAAGGGGAAAGGCGAAAGGCGAAAAGCGAAAGGCGAAAGGCGAAAGGCGAAAGGCGAAAGGCGAAAGGCGAAAGGCGAAAGGCGAAAGGCGAAAGGCGAAAGGCGGAAGGTGAAAGGCGTAAGGCGAAAGGCGAAAGGCGAAAGTCGAAAGGCGAAAGGCGAAAGGCGAAAGGCGAAAGGCGAAAGGCGAAAGGCGAAAGGCGAAAGGCGAAAGGCGAAAGGCGAAAGGCGAAAGGCGAAAGGCGAAAGGCGAAAGGCATAAGGCGAAAGGTGACAGGCGAAAGGCGAAAGGCGAAAGGCGAAAGGCGAAAGGCGGAAGGCAAAAGGAAAAGCGATTTTCAAAACATGAAATCAAAACGGAGTAATTTAAAATGCCTGAAGCAAAAGAAAAAACGATATTCAAAAGATAAAATACAAAAGTTGAAATTGAAAATGCGAAATGGAAAATTCGAAATTATAAATTTGTATTTCAAAATGCTAAAGGCGAATTGCGAAAGGCGAAAGACGAAAGGCGAAGGGCGAAAGTCGAAAGGCGAAAGGCGAAATGCAAAATGCGAAAGGCGAAAGGCGAAAGGCGAAAGGTGAAAGGCGAAAGGCGAAAGGTGAAAGGCGAAAGGCGAAAGGCGAAAGGCGAAAGGCGAAAGGCGAAAGGCGAAAGGCGAAAGGCGAAAGGCGAAAGGCGAAAGGCGAAAGGCGAAAGGCGAAAGGCGTAAGGCGAAACACGAAAGGCGAAAGGCGAAAGGCGAAAGGCGAAAGGCGAAAGGCGAAAGGCGAAAGGCGAAAGGCGAAAAGCGAAAGACGAAAAGCGGCAGGCAAAAGGAAAAATGATTTTCAAAACATGAAATGAAAATGGAGAAATTTAAAATGCCTAAAGCAAAAGAAAAAACGATATTCAAAAGATAAAATACAAAAGTTGAAATTGAAAATGCGAAATGGAAAATTCGAAATTATAAATTTGTATTTCAAAATGCTAAAGGCGAATTGCGAAAGGCGAAAGACGAAAGGCGAAGGGCGAAAGTCGAAAGGCGAAAGGCGAAATGCAAAATGCGAAAGGCGAAAGGCGAAAGGCGAAAGGTGAAAGGCGAAAGGCGAAAGGCGAAAGGCGAAAGGCGAAAGGCGAAAGGCGAAAGGCGAAAGGCGAAAGGCGAAAGGCGAAAGGCGAAAGGCGAAAGGCGAAAGGCGAAAGGCGAAAGGCGAAAGGCGAAAGGCGTAAGGCGAAACACGAAAGGCGAAAGGCGAAAGGCGAAAGGCGAAAGGCGAAAGGCGAAAGGCGAAAGGCGAAAGGCGAATGGCGAAAGGCGAAAAGCGAAAGACGAAAAGCGGCAGGCAAAAGGAAAAATGATTTTCAAAACATGAAATGAAAATGGAGAAATTTAAAATGCCTAAAGCAAAAGAAAAAACGATATTCAAAAGATAAAATACAAAAGTTGAAATTGAAAATGCGAAATGGAAAATTCGAAATTATAAATTTGTATTTCAAAATGCTAAAGGCTAATTGCGAAAGATGAAAGACGAAAGGCGAAGGGCGAAAGTCGAAAGGCGAAAGGCGAAATGCAAAAGGCGAAAGGCGAAAGGCGAAAGGCGAAAGGTGAAAGGCGAAAGGCGAAAGGTGAAAGGCGAAAGGCGAAAGGCGAAAGGCGAAAGGCGAAAGGCGAAAGGCGAAAGGAGAAAGGCGAAAGGCGAAACGCGAAAGGCGAAAGGCGAAAGGCGAAAGGCGAAAGGCGAAAGGCGAAAGGCGAAAGGCGAAAGGCGAAAGGCGAAAGGCGGAAGGTGAAAGGCGAAAGGCGAAAGGCGAAAGTCGAAAGGCGAAAGGCGAAAGGCGAAAGGCGAAAGGCGAAAGGCGAAAGGCGAAAGGCGAAAGGCGAAAGGCGAAAGGCGAAAGGCGAAAGGCGAAAGGCGAATGGCGAAAGGCGAAAAGCGAAAGACGAAAAGCGGCAGGCAAAAGGAAAAATGATTTTCAAAACATGAAATGAAAATGGAGAAATTTAAAATGCCTAAAGCAAAAGAAAAAACGATATTCAAAAGATAAAATACAAAAGTTGAAATTGAAAATGCGAAATGGAAAATTCGAAATTATAAATTTGTATTTCAAAATGCTAAAGGCGAATTGCGAAAGGCAAAAGACGAAAGGCGAAGGGCGAAAGTCGAAAGGCGAAAGGCGAAATGCAAAATGCGAAAGGCGAAAGGCGAAAGGCGAAAGGTGAAAGGCGAAAGGCGAAAGGTGAAAGGCGAAAGGCGAAAGGCGAAAGGCGAAAGGCGAAAGGCGAAAGGCGAAAGGCGAAAGGCGAAAGGCGAAAGGCGAAAGGCGAAAGGCGTAAGGCGAAACACGAAAGGCGAAAGGCGAAAGGCGAAAGGCGAAAGGCGAAAGGCGAAAGGCGAAAGGCGAAAGGCGAAAGGCGAAAGGCGAAAGGCGAAAGGCGGAAGGTGAAAGGCGAAAGGCGAAAGGCGAAAGGCGAAAGGCGAAAGGCGAAAGGCGAAAGGCGAAAGGCGAAAGTCGAAAGGCGAAAGGCGAAAGGCGAAAGGCGAAAGGCGAAAGGGGAAAGGCGAAAGGCGAAAGGCGAAAGGCGGAATGCGAAAGGGGAAAGGCGAAAGGCGAAAGGCGAAAGGCGAAAGGCGAAAGCGGAAGGTGAAAGGCGTAAGGCGAAAGGCGAAAGGCGAAAGGCGTAATGCGAAAGGCGAAAGGCGAAAGGCGAAAGGCGAAAGGCGAAAGGCGAAACGCGAAAGGTGAAAGGCGAAATCGAAGGGCGAAAGGCGAAAGGCGAAAGGCGAAAGGCGAAAGGCGAAAGGCGGAAGGTGAAAGGCGTAAGGCGAAAGGCGAAAGGCGAAAGGCGAAAGTCGAAAGGCGAAAGGCGAAAGGCGAAAGGCGAAAGGCGAAAGGCGAAAAGCGGAAGGCGAAAGGCGAAAGGCGATAGGCGAAAGGCGAAGGGCGTGAGGCAAAAGTCAAAATGTCTAAGGCAAAAGGAAAAACGATTTTCAAATGAAAATGGAGAAATTTAAAATGCCTAAAGCAAAAGAAAAAACGATATTCAAAAGATAATATACAAAAGTTGAAATTGAAAATGCGAAATGGAAAATTCGAAATTATAAATTCGTATTTCAAAAGGCTAAAGGCGAAATGCGAAAGGCGAAAACGAAAGGCGAAGGGCGATTGTCGAAAGGCGAAAGGCGAAAGGCGAATGGCGAAAGGCGAAAGGCGAAAGGCGAAATGCGAAAGGCGAAAGACCAAAGGCGAAGGGCGAAAGTCGAAAGGCGAAAGGCGAAAGGCAAAAGGCGAAAGGCGAAAGGAGAAAGGTGAAAGGCGAAAGGCGAAAGGCGAAAGGCGAAAGCCGAAAGGCGAAAGGCGAAAGGCGAAAGGCGAAAGGCGAAAGGCGAAAGGCGGAAGGCGAAAGGCGAAAGGCGGAAGGTGAAAGGCGAAAGGCGAAAGCGAAAGGCGAAAGGCGAAAGGCGAAAGTTGAAAGGCGAAAGGCGAAAAGTGAAAGGCGAAAGGCGAAAGGCGAAAGGCGGAAGCCGAAAGGCGAAAGGGGAAAGGTGAAGGGCGAGAGGCAAAAGTCAAAATGCCTACGGCAAAAGGAAAAACGATTTTCAAAACATGAAATGAACATGGAGAAATTTAAAATGCCTAAAGCAAAAGAAAAAAACGATATTCAAAAGATAAAATACAAAAGTTGAAATTGAAAATGCGAAATGGAAAATTCGAAATTATAAATTTGTATTTCAAAATGCTAAAGGCGAATTGCGAAAGGCGAAAGACGAAAGGTGAAGGGCGAAAGTCGAAAGGCGAAAGGCGAAATGCAAAAGGCGAAAGGCGAAAGGCGAAAGGTGAAAGGCGAAAAGCGAAAGGTGAAAGGCGAAAGGCGAAAGGTGAAAGGCGAAAGGCTAAAGGCGGAAGGCGAAAGGCGAAAGGCGAAGGGCGAGAGGCGAAAGGTGAAAGGCGAAAGGCGAAAGGCGAAAGGCGAAAGGCGAAAGGCGAAAGGCGAAAGGCGAAAGGCGGAAGGTGAAAGGCGTAAGGCGAAAGGCGAAAGGCGAAAAGCGGAAGGCAAAAGGAAAAACGATTTTCAAAACATGAAATGAAAATGGAGAAATTTAAAATGCCTAAATCAAAAGAAAAAAAGGATATTCAAAAGATAAAATACAAAAGTTCAAATTGAAAATGCGAAACGGAAAATTCGAAATTATAAATTTGTATTTCAAAATGCTAAAGGCGAATTGCGAAAGGCGAAAGACGAAAGGCGAAGGGCGAAAGTCGAAAGGCGAAAGGCGAAATGCAAAAGGCGAAAGGCGAAAGGCGAAAGGTGCAAGGCGAAAGGCGAAAGGTGAAAGGCGAAAGGCGAAAGGCGAAAGGCGAAAGGCGAAAGGCGAAAGGGGAAAGGCGAAAGGCGAAAGGCGAAAGGCGAAAGGCGAAAGGCGAAAGGCGAAAGGCGAAAGGCGAAAGGCGAAAGGCGAAAGGCGAAAGGAGAAAGGCGAAAGGCGAAAGGCGAAAGGGGAAAGGCGAAAGGCGAAAGGCGGAAGTTGAAAGGCGAAAGGCGAAAGGCGAAAGGCGAAAGGCGAAAGGCGAAAGGCGAATGGCGAAAGGCGAAAGGCGAACTGCGAAAGGCGAAAGACGAAAGGCGAAAAGCGGGAGGCAAAAGGAAAAACGATTTTCAAAACATGAAATGAAAATGGAGAAATTTAAAATGCCTGAAGCAAAAAAAAAAACGATATTCAAAAGATAAAATACAAAAGTTGAAATTGAAAATGCGAAATGGAAAATTCGAAATTATAAATTTGTATTTCAAAATGCTAAAGTCTAATTGCGAAAGACGAAAGACGAAAGGCGAACGGCGAAAGTCGAAAGGCGAAAGGCGAAATGCAAAAGGCGAAAGGCGAAAGGTGAAAGGCGAAAGGTGAAAGGCGAAAGGCGAAAGGCGAAAAGCGAAAGGCGAAAGGCGAAAGGCGAAAGGCGAAAGGCGAAAGGCGAAAGGCGAAAGGCGCAAGGCGCAAGGCGAAATGCGAAAGGCGAAAGGCGAAAGCCGAAAGGCGAAAGGCGAAAGGGGAAAGGCGAAAGGCGAAAGGCGAAAGGCGGAAGGTGAAAGGCGTAAGGCGAAAGGCGAAAGGCGAAAGGCGAAAGGCGAAAGGCGAAAGGCGAAAGGCGAAGGCGAAGGCGAAGGCGAAAGCCGAAAGGCGAAAGGCGAAAGGCGAAAGGCGAAAGGCGAAAGGCGAAACGCGAAAGGCGAAAGGCGAAAGGCGAAAGGCGAAAGGCGAAAGGCGAAAGGCGAAAGGCGAAAGGCGAAAAGCGAAAGGCGAAAAGCGGCAGGCAAAAGGAAAAATGATTTTCAAAACATGAAATGAAAATGGAGAAATTTAAAATGCCTAAAGCAAAAGAAAAAACGATATTCAAAAGATAAAATACAAAAGTTGAAATTGAAAATGCGAAATGGAAAATTCGAAATTATAAATTTGTATTTCAAAATGGTAAAGGTGAATTGCGAAAGGCGAAAGACGAAAGGCGAAGGGCGAAAGTCGAAAGGCGAAAGGTGAAAGGCGAAAGGCGAAAGGCGAAAGGCGAAAGGCGAAAGGCGAAAGGCGAAAGGCGAAAGGCGAAAGGCGAAAGGCGAAAGGCGAAAGGCGAAAGGCGAAAGGCGAAAGGCGAAAGGCGAAAGGCGAAAGGCGAAAGGCGAAAGGCGAAAGGGGAAAGGCGAAAGGCGAAAGGCGAATGGCGGAAGGCGAAAGGGGAAAGGCGAAAGGCGAAAGCGGAAGGTGAAAGGCGTAAGGCGAAAGGCGAAAGGCGAAAGACGAAAGGCGAAAGGCGAAAGGCGTAAGGCGAAAGGCGAAAGGCGAAAGGCGAAAGGCGAAAGGCGAAAGGCGAAAGGCGAAAGGCGAAAGGCGAAAGGCGAAAGGCGAAAGGCGAAAGGCGAAAGGCGAAAGGCGAAAGGCGAAAGGCGAAAGGCGAAAGGCGGAAGGTGAAAGGCGTAAGGCGAAAGGCGAAAGGCGAAAGTCGAAAGGCGAAAGGCGAAAGGCGAAAGGCGAAAGGCGAAAGGCGAAAGGCGAAAGGCGAAAGGCGTAAGGCGAAAGGTGAAAGGCGAAAGGCGAAAGGCGAAAGGCGAAAGGCGGAAGGCAAAAGGAAAAACGATTTTCAAAACATGAAATGAAAATGGAGAAATTTAAAATGCCTGAAGCAAAAGAAAAAACGATATTCAAAAGATAAAATACAAAAGTTGAAATTGAAAATGCGAAATGGAAAATGGAAAATTCGAAATTATAAATTTGTATTTCAAAATGCTAAAGGCGAATTGCGAAAGGCGAAAGACGAAAGGCGAAGAGCGAAAGTCGAAAGGCGAAAGGCGAAATGCAAAAGCCGAAAGGCGAAAGGCGAAAGGCGAAAGGTGAAAGGCGAAAGGCGAAAGGTGAAAGGCGAAAGGCGAAAGGCGAAAGGCGAAAGGCGAAAGGCGAAAGGCGAAAGGCGAAAGGCGGAAGGCGAAAGGGGAAAGGCGAAAGGCGAAAGGCGAAAGCGGAAGGGAAAGGCGAAAGGCGAAAGGCGAAAGGCGAAAGGCGAAAGGCGAAAAGCGAAAGGCGAAAGGAGAAAGGCGAAAGGCGAAAGGCGAAAGGCGAAAGGCGAAAGGCGAAAGGCGAAAGGCGAAAGGCGAAAGGCGAAAGGCGAAAGGCGTAAGGCGAAACACGAAAGGCGAAAGGCGAAAGGCGAAAGGCGAAAGGCGAAAGGCGAAATGCGAAAGGCGAAAGGCGAAAGGCGAAAGGCGAAAGGCGAAAGGCGAAAGTCGAAAGGCGAAAGGCGAAAGGCGAAAGGCGAAAGGCGAAAGGCGAAAGGGGAAAGGCGAAAGGCGAAAGGCGAAAGGCGGAAGGCGAAAGGGGAAAGGCGAAAGGCGAAAGGCGAAAGCGGAAGGTGAAAGGCGAAAGGCGAAAGGCGAAAGGCGAAAGGCGAAAGGCGAAAAGCGAAAGGCGAAAGGAGAAAGGCGAAAGGCGAAAGGCGAAAGGCGAAAGGCGAAAAGCGGAAGGCGAAAGGCGAAAGGCGAAAGGCGAAAGGCGAAAGGCGAAAGGCGAAAGGCGAAAGGCGAAAGGCGAAAGGCGAAAGGCGAAAGGCGAAAGGCGAAAGGCGAAAGGCGAAAAGCGAAAGGCGGAAGGTGAAAGGCGTAAGGCGAAAGGCGAAAGGCGAAAGGCGAAAAGCGAAAGGCGGAAGGTGAAAGGCGAAAGGCGAAAGGCGAAAGGCGAAAGGCGAAAGGCGAAAGGCGAAAGGCGAAAGGCGAAAGGCGAAAGGCGAAAGGCGAAAGGCGAAAGGCGAAAGGCGAAAGGCGAAAGGCGAAAGGCGAAAGGCGAAAAGCGAAAGGCGGAAGGTGAAAGGCGTAAGGCGAAAGGCGAAAGGCGAAAGGCGGAAGGTGAAAGGCGGAAGGTGAAAGGCGTAAGGCGAAAGGCGAAAGGCGAAAGGCGGAAGGTGAAAGGCGAAAGGCGAAAGTCGAAAGGCGAAAGGCGAAAGGCGAAAGGCGAAAGGAGAAAGGCGAAAGGCGAAAGGCGAAAGGCGAAAGGCGAAAAGCGGAAGTCGAAAGG
The DNA here is from genome assembly GCA_963924295.1 of Dioctria rufipes. Taxonomy (NCBI): domain Eukaryota; kingdom Metazoa; phylum Arthropoda; class Insecta; order Diptera; family Asilidae; genus Dioctria; species Dioctria rufipes. The sequence goes on along the minus strand of CAWUPM010000665.1, from coordinate 133,131 downwards.
CGAAAGGCGAAAGGCGAAAGGCGAAAGGCGAAAGGCGAAAGGCGAAAGGCGAAAGGCGAAAGGCGAAAGGCGAAAGGCGAAAGGCGAAAGGCGAAAAGCGAAAGGCGGAAGGTGAAAGGCGTAAGGCGAATGGCGAAAGGCGGAAGGTGAAAGGCGAAAGGCGAAAGTCGAAAGGCGAAAGGCGAAAGGCGAAAGGCGAAAGGCGAAAGGCGAAAGGCGAAAGGCGAAAGGCGAAAGGCGAAAGGCGAAAGGCGAAAGGCGAAAGGCGAAAGGCGAAAGGCGAAAGGCGAAAGGCGAAAGGCGAAAGGCGAAAGGCGAAAGGCGAAAAGCGAAAGGCGAAAGGCGAAAAGCGGCAGGCAAAAGGAAAAATGATTTTCAAAACATGAAATGAAAATGGAGAAATTTAAAATGCCTAAAGCAAAAGAAAAAACGATATTCAAAAGATAAAATACAAAAGTTGAAATTGAAAATGCGAAATGGAAAATTCGAAATTATAAATTTGTATTTCAAAATGCTAAAGGCGAATTGCGAAAGGCGAAAGACGAAAGGCGAAGGGCGAACGGCGAAAGGCGAAAGGTGAAAGGCGAAAGGCGAAAGGTGAAAGGCGAAAGGTGAAAGGTAAAAGGCGAAAGGCGAAAGGCGAAAGGCGAAAGGCGAAAGGCGTAAGGCGAAACGCGAAAGGCGAAAGGGGAAAGGCGAAAGGCGAAAGGCGAATGGCGGAAGGCGAAAGGGGAAAGGCGAAAGGCGAAAGGCGAAAGCGGAAGGTGAAAGGCGTAAGGCGAAAGGCGAAAGGCGAAAGGCGAAAGACGAAAGGCGAAAGGCGAAAGGCGTAAGGCGAAAGGCGAAAGGCGAAAGGCGAAAGGCGAAAGGCGAAAGGCGAAAGGCGCAAGGCGAAAGGCGAAAGGCGAAAGGCGAAAGGCGAAAGGCGAAAGGCGGAAGGCGAAAGGCGAAAGGCGAAAGGCGAAAGGCGAAAAGCGAAAGGCGGAAGGTGAAAGGCGTAAGGCGAAAGGCGAAAGGCGAAAGGCGAAAGGCGGAAGGTGAAAGGCGAAAGGCGAAAGGCGAAAGTCGAAAGGCGAAAGGCGAAAGGCGAAAGGCGAAAGGCGAAAGGCGAAAGGTGAAAGGCGAAAGGAGAAAGGCGAAAGGCGAAAGGCGAAAGGCGAAAGGCGAAAAGCGGAAGGCGAAAGGCGAAAGGCGATAGGCGAAAGGCGAAGGGCGTGAGGCAAAAGTCAAAATGCCTAAGGCAAAAGGAAAAACGATTTTCAAATGAAAATGGAGAAATTTAAAATGCCTAAAGCAAATGAAAAAACGATATTCAAAAGATAATATACAAAAGTTGAAATTGAAAATGCGAAATGGAAAATTCGAAATTATAAATTCGTATTTCAAAAGGCTAAAGGCGAAAGGCGAAAGGCGAAAGGCGAAATGCGAAAGGCGAAAGGCGAAAGGCGAAAGGCGAAATGCGAAAGGCGAAAGGCGAAAGGCGAAAGGCGAAAGGCGAAAGGCGAAAGGCGAAAGGCGAAAGGCGAAAGACCAAAGGCGAAGGGCGAAAGGCGAAAGGCGGAAGGTGAAAGGCGAAAGGCGAAAGGCGAAAGGCGAAAGGCGAAAGGCGAAAGGCGAAAGGCGAAAAGTGAAAGGCGAAAGGCGAAAGGCGGAAGGCGAAAGGCGAAAGGCGAAAGGTGAAGGGCGAGAGGCAAAAGTCAAAATGCCTACGGCAAAAGGAAAAACGATTTTCAAAACATGAAATGAAAATGGAGAAATTTAAAATGCCTAAAGCAAAAGAAAAAAACGATATTCAAAAGATAAAATACAAAAGTTGAAATTGAAAATGCGAAATGGAAAATTCGAAATTATAAATTTGTATTTCAAAATGCTAAAGGCGAATTGCGAAAGGCGAAAGACGAAAGGTGAAGGGCGAAAGTCGAAAGGCGAAATGCAAAAGGCGAAAGGCGAAAGGCGAAAGGGGAAAGGCGAAAGGCGAAAAGCGAAAGGCGAAAGGCGAAAGGCGAAAGGCGAAAGGCGAAAGGCGAAAGGCGAAAGGCGAAAGGCGAAAGGCGGAAGGTGAAAGGCGTAAGGCGAAAGGCGAAAGGCGAAAGTCGAAAGGCGAAAGGCGAAAGGCGAAAGGCGAAAGGCGAAAGGCGAAAGGCGAAAGGCGAAAGGCGAAAGGCGAAAGGCGAAAGGCGAAAGGCGAAAGGCGAAAGGCGAAAGGCATAAGGCGAAAGGTGACAGGCGAAAGGCGAAAGGCGAAAGGCGAAAGGCGAAAGGCGGAAGGCAAAAGGAAAAGCGATTTTCAAAACATGAAATCAAAACGGAGTAATTTAAAATGCCTGAAGCAAAAGAAAAAACGATATTCAAAAGATAAAATACAAAAGTTGAAATTGAAAATGCGAAATGGAAAATTCGAAATTATAAATTTGTATTTCAAAATGCTAAAGGCGAATTGCGAAAGGCGAAAGACGAAAGGCGAAGGGCGAAAGTCGAAAGGCGAAAGGCGAAATGCAAAATGCGAAAGGCGAAAGGCGAAAGGCGAAAGGTGAAAGGCGAAAGGCGAAAGGTGAAAGGCGAAAGGCGAAAGGCGAAAGGCGAAAGGCGAAAGGCGAAAGGCGAAAGGCGAAAGGCGAAAGGCGAAAGGCGAAAGGCGAAAGGCGAAAGGCGAAAGGCGTAAGGCGAAACACGAAAGGCGAAAGGCGAAAGGCGAAAGGCGAAAGGCGAAAGGCGAAAGGCGAAAGGCGAAAGGCGAAAGGCGAAAAGCGAAAGACGAAAAGCGGCAGGCAAAAGGAAAAATGATTTTCAAAACATGAAATGAAAATGGAGAAATTTAAAATGCCTAAAGCAAAAGAAAAAACGATATTCAAAAGATAAAATACAAAAGTTGAAATTGAAAATGCGAAATGGAAAATTCGAAATTATAAATTTGTATTTCAAAATGCTAAAGGCGAATTGCGAAAGGCGAAAGACGAAAGGCGAAGGGCGAAAGTCGAAAGGCGAAAGGCGAAATGCAAAATGCGAAAGGCGAAAGGCGAAAGGCGAAAGGTGAAAGGCGAAAGGCGAAAGGCGAAAGGCGAAAGGCGAAAGGCGAAAGGCGAAAGGCGAAAGGCGAAAGGCGAAAGGCGAAAGGCGAAAGGCGAAAGGCGAAAGGCGAAAGGCGAAAGGCGAAAGGCGAAAGGCGAAAGGCGTAAGGCGAAACACGAAAGGCGAAAGGCGAAAGGCGAAAGGCGAAAGGCGAAAGGCGAAAGGCGAAAGGCGAAAGGCGAATGGCGAAAGGCGAAAAGCGAAAGACGAAAAGCGGCAGGCAAAAGGAAAAATGATTTTCAAAACATGAAATGAAAATGGAGAAATTTAAAATGCCTAAAGCAAAAGAAAAAACGATATTCAAAAGATAAAATACAAAAGTTGAAATTGAAAATGCGAAATGGAAAATTCGAAATTATAAATTTGTATTTCAAAATGCTAAAGGCTAATTGCGAAAGATGAAAGACGAAAGGCGAAGGGCGAAAGTCGAAAGGCGAAAGGCGAAATGCAAAAGGCGAAAGGCGAAAGGCGAAAGGCGAAAGGTGAAAGGCGAAAGGCGAAAGGTGAAAGGCGAAAGGCGAAAGGCGAAAGGCGAAAGGCGAAAGGCGAAAGGCGAAAGGAGAAAGGCGAAAGGCGAAACGCGAAAGGCGAAAGGCGAAAGGCGAAAGGCGAAAGGCGAAAGGCGAAAGGCGAAAGGCGAAAGGCGAAAGGCGAAAGGCGAAAGGCGAAAGGCGGAAGGTGAAAGGCGAAAGGCGAAAGGCGAAAGTCGAAAGGCGAAAGGCGAAAGGCGAAAGGCGAAAGGCGAAAGGCGAAAGGCGAAAGGCGAAAGGCGAAAGGCGAAAGGCGAAAGGCGAAAGGCGAATGGCGAAAGGCGAAAAGCGAATGGCGAAAGGCGAAAAGCGAAAGACGAAAGGCGAAAGGCGAAAAGCGGAAGGCGAAAGGCGAAAGGCGATAGGCGAAAGGCGAAGGGCGTGAGGCAAAAGTCAAAATGTCTAAGGCAAAAGGAAAAACGATTTTCAAATGAAAATGGAGAAATTTAAAATGCCTAAAGCAAAAGAAAAAACGATATTCAAAAGATAATATACAAAAGTTGAAATTGAAAATGCGAAATGGAAAATTCGAAATTATAAATTCGTATTTCAAAAGGCTAAAGGCGAAATGCGAAAGGCGAAAACGAAAGGCGAAGGGCGATTGTCGAAAGGCGAAAGGCGAAAGGCGAATGGCGAAAGGCGAAAGGCGAAAGGCGAAATGCGAAAGGCGAAAGACCAAAGGCGAAGGGCGAAAGTCGAAAGGCGAAAGGCGAAAGGCAAAAGGCGAAAGGCGAAAGGAGAAAGGTGAAAGGCGAAAGGCGAAAGGCGAAAGGCGAAAGCCGAAAGGCGAAAGGCGAAAGGCGAAAGGCGAAAGGCGAAAGGCGAAAGGCGAAAGGCGGAAGGCGAAAGGCGAAAGGCGGAAGGTGAAAGGCGAAAGGCGAAAGCGAAAGGCGAAAGGCGAAAGGCGAAAGTTGAAAGGCGAAAGGCGAAAAGTGAAAGGCGAAAGGCGAAAGGCGAAAGGCGGAAGCCGAAAGGCGAAAGGGGAAAGGTGAAGGGCGAGAGGCAAAAGTCAAAATGCCTACGGCAAAAGGAAAAACGATTTTCAAAACATGAAATGAACATGGAGAAATTTAAAATGCCTAAAGCAAAAGAAAAAAACGATATTCAAAAGATAAAATACAAAAGTTGAAATTGAAAATGCGAAATGGAAAATTCGAAATTATAAATTTGTATTTCAAAATGCTAAAGGCGAATTGCGAAAGGCGAAAGACGAAAGGTGAAGGGCGAAAGTCGAAAGGCGAAAGGCGAAATGCAAAAGGCGAAAGGCGAAAGGCGAAAGGTGAAAGGCGAAAAGCGAAAGGTGAAAGGCGAAAGGCGAAAGGTGAAAGGCGAAAGGCTAAAGGCGGAAGGCGAAAGGCGAAAGGCGAAGGGCGAGAGGCGAAAGGTGAAAGGCGAAAGGCGAAAGGCGAAAGGCGAAAGGCGAAAGGCGAAAGGCGAAAGGCGAAAGGCGGAAGGTGAAAGGCGTAAGGCGAAAGGCGAAAGGCGAAAAGCGGAAGGCAAAAGGAAAAACGATTTTCAAAACATGAAATGAAAATGGAGAAATTTAAAATGCCTAAATCAAAAGAAAAAAAGGATATTCAAAAGATAAAATACAAAAGTTCAAATTGAAAATGCGAAACGGAAAATTCGAAATTATAAATTTGTATTTCAAAATGCTAAAGGCGAATTGCGAAAGGCGAAAGACGAAAGGCGAAGGGCGAAAGTCGAAAGGCGAAAGGCGAAATGCAAAAGGCGAAAGGCGAAAGGCGAAAGGTGCAAGGCGAAAGGCGAAAGGTGAAAGGCGAAAGGCGAAAGGCGAAAGGCGAAAGGCGAAAGGCGAAAGGGGAAAGGCGAAAGGCGAAAGGCGAAAGGCGAAAGGCGAAAGGCGAAAGGCGAAAGGCGAAAGGCGAAAGGCGAAAGGCGAAAGGCGAAAGGAGAAAGGCGAAAGGCGAAAGGCGAAAGGGGAAAGGCGAAAGGCGAAAGGCGGAAGTTGAAAGGCGAAAGGCGAAAGGCGAAAGGCGAAAGGCGAAAGGCGAAAGGCGAATGGCGAAAGGCGAAAGGCGAACTGCGAAAGGCGAAAGACGAAAGGCGAAAAGCGGGAGGCAAAAGGAAAAACGATTTTCAAAACATGAAATGAAAATGGAGAAATTTAAAATGCCTGAAGCAAAAAAAAAAACGATATTCAAAAGATAAAATACAAAAGTTGAAATTGAAAATGCGAAATGGAAAATTCGAAATTATAAATTTGTATTTCAAAATGCTAAAGTCTAATTGCGAAAGACGAAAGACGAAAGGCGAACGGCGAAAGTCGAAAGGCGAAAGGCGAAATGCAAAAGGCGAAAGGCGAAAGGTGAAAGGCGAAAGGTGAAAGGCGAAAGGCGAAAGGCGAAAAGCGAAAGGCGAAAGGCGAAAGGCGAAAGGCGAAAGGCGAAAGGCGAAAGGCGAAAGGCGCAAGGCGCAAGGCGAAATGCGAAAGGCGAAAGGCGAAAGCCGAAAGGCGAAAGGCGAAAGGGGAAAGGCGAAAGGCGAAAGGCGAAAGGCGGAAGGTGAAAGGCGTAAGGCGAAAGGCGAAAGGCGAAAGGCGAAAGGCGAAAGGCGAAAGGCGAAAGGCGAAGGCGAAGGCGAAGGCGAAAGCCGAAAGGCGAAAGGCGAAAGGCGAAAGGCGAAAGGCGAAAGGCGAAACGCGAAAGGCGAAAGGCGAAAGGCGAAAGGCGAAAGGCGAAAGGCGAAAGGCGAAAGGCGAAAAGCGAAAGGCGAAAAGCGGCAGGCAAAAGGAAAAATGATTTTCAAAACATGAAATGAAAATGGAGAAATTTAAAATGCCTAAAGCAAAAGAAAAAACGATATTCAAAAGATAAAATACAAAAGTTGAAATTGAAAATGCGAAATGGAAAATTCGAAATTATAAATTTGTATTTCAAAATGGTAAAGGTGAATTGCGAAAGGCGAAAGACGAAAGGCGAAGGGCGAAAGTCGAAAGGCGAAAGGTGAAAGGCGAAAGGCGAAAGGCGAAAGGCGAAAGGCGAAAGGCGAAAGGCGAAAGGCGAAAGGCGAAAGGCGAAAGGCGAAAGGCGAAAGGCGAAAGGCGAAAGGCGAAAGGCGAAAGGCGAAAGGCGAAAGGCGAAAGGCGAAAGGCGAAAGGGGAAAGGCGAAAGGCGAAAGGCGAATGGCGGAAGGCGAAAGGGGAAAGGCGAAAGGCGAAAGCGGAAGGTGAAAGGCGTAAGGCGAAAGGCGAAAGGCGAAAGACGAAAGGCGAAAGGCGAAAGGCGTAAGGCGAAAGGCGAAAGGCGAAAGGCGAAAGGCGAAAGGCGAAAGGCGAAAGGCGAAAGGCGAAAGGCGAAAGGCGAAAGGCGAAAGGCGAAAGGCGAAAGGCGAAAGGCGAAAGGCGAAAGGCGAAAGGCGAAAGGCGGAAGGTGAAAGGCGTAAGGCGAAAGGCGAAAGGCGAAAGTCGAAAGGCGAAAGGCGAAAGGCGAAAGGCGAAAGGCGAAAGGCGAAAGGCGAAAGGCGAAAGGCGTAAGGCGAAAGGTGAAAGGCGAAAGGCGAAAGGCGAAAGGCGAAAGGCGGAAGGCAAAAGGAAAAACGATTTTCAAAACATGAAATGAAAATGGAGAAATTTAAAATGCCTGAAGCAAAAGAAAAAACGATATTCAAAAGATAAAATACAAAAGTTGAAATTGAAAATGCGAAATGGAAAATGGAAAATTCGAAATTATAAATTTGTATTTCAAAATGCTAAAGGCGAATTGCGAAAGGCGAAAGACGAAAGGCGAAGAGCGAAAGTCGAAAGGCGAAAGGCGAAATGCAAAAGCCGAAAGGCGAAAGGCGAAAGGCGAAAGGTGAAAGGCGAAAGGCGAAAGGTGAAAGGCGAAAGGCGAAAGGCGAAAGGCGAAAGGCGAAAGGCGAAAGGCGAAAGGCGAAAGGCGGAAGGCGAAAGGGGAAAGGCGAAAGGCGAAAGGCGAAAGCGGAAGGGAAAGGCGAAAGGCGAAAGGCGAAAGGCGAAAGGCGAAAGGCGAAAAGCGAAAGGCGAAAGGAGAAAGGCGAAAGGCGAAAGGCGAAAGGCGAAAGGCGAAAGGCGAAAGGCGAAAGGCGAAAGGCGAAAGGCGAAAGGCGAAAGGCGTAAGGCGAAACACGAAAGGCGAAAGGCGAAAGGCGAAAGGCGAAAGGCGAAAGGCGAAAGGCGAAAGGCGAAATGCGAAAGGCGAAAGGCGAAAGGCGAAAGGCGAAAGGCGAAAGGCGAAAGTCGAAAGGCGAAAGGCGAAAGGCGAAAGGCGAAAGGCGAAAGGCGAAAGGGGAAAGGCGAAAGGCGAAAGGCGAAAGGCGGAAGGCGAAAGGGGAAAGGCGAAAGGCGAAAGGCGAAAGCGGAAGGTGAAAGGCGAAAGGCGAAAGGCGAAAGGCGAAAGGCGAAAGGCGAAAAGCGAAAGGCGAAAGGAGAAAGGCGAAAGGCGAAAGGCGAAAGGCGAAAGGCGAAAAGCGGAAGGCGAAAGGCGAAAGGCGAAAGGCGAAAGGCGAAAGGCGAAAGGCGAAAGGCGAAAGGCGAAAGGCGAAAGGCGAAAGGCGAAAGGCGAAAGGCGAAAGGCGAAAGGCGAAAAGCGAAAGGCGGAAGGTGAAAGGCGTAAGGCGAAAGGCGAAAGGCGAAAGGCGAAAAGCGAAAGGCGGAAGGTGAAAGGCGAAAGGCGAAAGGCGAAAGGCGAAAGGCGAAAGGCGAAAGGCGAAAGGCGAAAGGCGAAAGGCGAAAGGCGAAAGGCGAAAGGCGAAAGGCGAAAGGCGAAAGGCGAAAAGCGAAAGGCGGAAGGTGAAAGGCGTAAGGCGAAAGGCGAAAGGCGAAAGGCGGAAGGTGAAAGGCGGAAGGTGAAAGGCGTAAGGCGAAAGGCGAAAGGCGAAAGGCGGAAGGTGAAAGGCGAAAGGCGAAAGTCGAAAGGCGAAAGGCGAAAGGCGAAAGGCGAAAGGAGAAAGGCGAAAGGCGAAAGGCGAAAGGCGAAAGGCGAAAAGCGGAAGGCGAAAGGCGATAGGCGAAAGGCGAAGGGCGTGAGGCAAAAGTCAAAATGCCTAAGGCAAAAGGAAAAACGATTTTCAAATGAAAATGGAGAAATTTAAAATGCCTAAAGCAAATGAAAAAACGATATTCAAAAGATAATATACAAAAGTTGAAATTGAAAATGCGAAATGGAAAATTCGAAATTATAAATTCGTATTTCAAAAGGCTAAAGGCGAAAGGCGAAAGGCGAAAGGCGAAATGCGAAAGGCGAAAGGCGAAAGGCGAAAGGCGAAAGGCGAAAGGCGAAAGGCGAAAGGCGAAAGGCGAAAGGAGAAAGGCGAAAGGCGAAAGGCGAAAGGCGAAAGGCGAAAGGCGAAAAGCGGAAGGCGAAAGGCGAAAGGCGATAGGCGAAAGGCGAAGGGCGTGAGACAAAAGTCAAAATGCCTAAGGCAAAAGGAAAAACGATTTTCAAATGAAAATGGAGAAATTTAAAATGCCTAAAGCAAATGAAAAAACGATATTCAAAAGATAATATACAAAAGTTGAAATTGAAAATGCGAAATGGAAAATTCGAAATTATAAATTTGTATTTCAAAATGCTAAAGGCTAATTGCGAAAGATGAAAGACGAAAGGCGAAGGGCGAAAGTCGAAAGGCGAAAGGCGAAATGCAAAAGGCGAAAGGCGAAAGGCGAAAGGCGAAAGGTGAAAGGCGAAAGGCGGAAGGTGAAAGGCGAAAGGCGAAAGGCGAAAGGCGAAAGGCGAAAGGCGAAAGGCGAAAGGCGAAAGGCGAAAAGCGAAAGGCGGAAGGTGAAAGGCGTAAGGCGAAAGGCGAAAGGCGAAAGGCGAAAGGCGGAAGGTGAAAGGCGAAAGGCGAAAGTCGAAAGGCGAAAGGCGAAAGGCGAAAGGCGAAAGGCGAAAGGCGAAAGGCGAAAGGCGAAAGGAGAAAGGCGAAAGGCGAAAGGCGAAAGGCGAAAGGCGAAAGGCGAAAAGCGAAAGGCGAAAGGCGAAAGGCGAAAGGCGAAAGTTGAAAGGCGAAAGGCGAAAAGTGAAAGGCGAAAGGCGAAAGGCGAAAGGCGAAAGGCGAAAAGTGAAAGGCGAAAGGCGAAAGGCGAAAGGCGAAAGGCGAAAAGCGAAAGGCGAAAGGCGAAAGGCGAAAGGCGAAAAGCGAAAGGGGGAAGGTGAAAGGCGTAAGGCGAAAGGCGAAAGGCGAAAGGCGAAAGGCGGAAGGTGAAAGGCGAAAGGCGAAAGTCGAAAGGCGAAAGGCGAAAGGCGAAAGGCGAAAGGCGAAAGGCGAAAGGCGAAAGGCGAAAGGAGAAAGGCGAAAGGCGAAAGGCGAAAGGCGAAAGGCGAAAGGCGAAAGGCGAAAGGCGAAAGGCGAAAGTTGAAAGGCGAAAGGCGAAAAGTGAAATGCGAAAGGCGAAAGGCGAAAGGCGAAAGGCGAAAGGCGAAAGGAGAAAGGCGAAAGGCGAAAGGCGAAAGGCGAAAGGCGAAAGGCGAAAAGCGGAAGGCGAAAGGCGAAAGGCGATAGGCGAAAGGCGAAGGGCGTGAGGCAAAAGTCAAAATGCCTAAGGCAAAAGGAAAAACGATTTTCAAATGAAAATGGAGAAATTTAAAATGCCTAAAGCAAATGAAAAAACGATATTCAAAAGATAATATACAAAAGTTGAAATTGAAAATGCGAAATGGAAAATTCGAAATTATAAATTTGTATTTCAAAATGCTAAAGGCTAATTGCGAAAGATGAAAGACGAAAGGCGAAGGGCGAAAGTCGAAAGGCGAAAGGCGAAATGCAAAAGGCGAAAGGCGAAAGGCGAAAGGTGAAAGGCGAAAGGCGGAAGGTGAAAGGCGAAAGGCGAAAGGCGAAAGGCGAAAGGCGAAAGGCGAAAGGCGAAAGGCGAAAAGCGAAAGGCGGAAGGTGAAAGGCGTAAGGCGAAAGGCGAAAGGCGAAAGGCGAAAGGCGGAAGGTGAAAGGCTAAAGGCGAAAGTCGAAAGGCGAAAGGCGAAAGGCGAAAGGCGAAAGGCGAAAGGCGAAAGGCGAAAGGAGAAAGGCGAAAGGCGAAAGGCGAAAGGCGAAAGGCGAAAAGCGAAAGGCGAAAGGCGAAAGGCGAAAGTTGAAAGGCGAAAGGCGAAAAGTGAAAGGCGAAAGGCGAAAGGCGAAAGGCGAAAGGCGAAAAGTGAAAGGCGAAAGGCGAAAGGCGAAAGGCGAAAGGCGAAAGGCGAAAGGAGAAAGGCGAAAGGCGAAAGGCGAAAGGCGAAAAGTGAAAGGCGAAAGGCGAAAGGCGAAAGGAGAAAGGCGAAAGGCGAAAGGCGAAAGGCGAAAGGCGAAAGGCGAAAGGCGAAAGGCGAAAGGAGAAAGGCGAAAGGCGAAAGGCGAAAGGCGAAAGGCGAAAGGCGAAAGGCGAAAGGCGAAAGGCGAAAGGAGAAAGGCGAAAGGCGAAAGGCGAAAGGCGAAAGGCGAAAAGCGAAAGGCGAAAGGCGAAAGGCGAAAGGCGAAAGTTGAAAGGCGAAAGGCGAAAGCCGAAAGGCGAAAGGCGAAAGGCGAAAGTTGAAAGGCGAAAGGTGAAAGGCGTAAGGCGAAAGGCGAAAGGCGAAAGGCGAAAGGCGGAAGGTGAAAGGCGAAAGGCGAAAAGCGAAAGGCGAAAGGCGAAAGGCGAAAGGCGAAAGGCGAAAGGCGAAAGGCGAAAGGCGGAAGGCGAAAGGCGAAAGGCGAAAAGTGAAAGGCGAAAGGCGAAAGGCGAAAGGCGAAAGGCGAAAAGTGAAAGGCGAAAGGCGAAAGGCGAAAGGCGAAAGGCGAAAAGCGAAAGGCGAAAGGCGAAAGGCGAAAGGCGAAAAGCGAAAGGGGGAAGGTGAAAGGCGTAAGGCGAAAGGCGAAAGGCGAAAGGCGAAAGGCGGAAGGTGAAAGGCGAAAGGCGAAAGTCGAAAGGCGAAAGGCGAAAGGCGAAAGGCGAAAGGCGAAAGGCGAAAGGCGAAAGGCGAAAGGAGAAAGGCGAAAGGCGAAAGGCGAAAGGCGAAAAGTGAAATGCGAAAGGCGAAAGGCGAAAGGCGAAAGGCGAAAGGCGAAAGGAGAAAGGCGAAAGGCGAAAGGCGAAAGGCGAAAGGCGAAAGGCGAAAAGCGGAAGGCGAAAGGCGAAAGGCGATAGGCGAAAGGCGAAGGGCGTGAGGCAAAAGTCAAAATGCCTAAGGCAAAAGGAAAAACGATTTTCAAATGAAAATGGAGAAATTTAAAATGCCTAAAGCAAATGAAAAAACGATATTCAAAAGATAATATACAAAAGTTGAAATTGAAAATGCGAAATGGAAAATTCGAAATTATAAATTTGTATTTCAAAATGCTAAAGGCTAATTGCGAAAGATGAAAGACGAAAGGCGAAGGGCGAAAGTCGAAAGGCGAAAGGCGAAATGCAAAAGGCGAAAGGCGAAAGGCGAAAGGTGAAAGGCGAAAGGCGGAAGGTGAAAGGCGAAAGGCGAAAGGCGAAAGGCGAAAGGCGAAAGGCGAAAGGCGAAAGGCGAAAAGCGAAAGGCGGAAGGTGAAAGGCGTAAGGCGAAAGGCGAAAGGCGAAAGGCGAAAGGCGGAAGGTGAAAGGCTAAAGGCGAAAGTCGAAAGGCGAAAGGCGAAAGGCGAAAGGCGAAAGGCGAAAGGCGAAAGGCGAAAGGAGAAAGGCGAAAGGCGAAAGGCGAAAGGCGAAAGGCGAAAAGCGAAAGGCGAAAGGCGAAAGGCGAAAGTTGAAAGGCGAAAGGCGAAAAGTGAAAGGCGAAAGGCGAAAGGCGAAAGGCGAAAGGCGAAAAGTGAAAGGCGAAAGGCGAAAGGCGAAAGGCGAAAGGCGAAAGGCGAAAGGAGAAAGGCGAAAGGCGAAAGGCGAAAGGCGAAAAGTGAAAGGCGAAAGGCGAAAGGCGAAAGGAGAAAGGCGAAAGGCGAAAGGCGAAAGGCGAAAGGCGAAAGGCGAAAGGCTAAAGGCGAAAGGAGAAAGGCGAAAGGCGAAAGGCGAAAGGCGAAAGGCGAAAGGCGAAAGGCGAAAGGCGAAAGGCGAAAGGAGAAAGGCGAAAGGCGAAAGGCGAAAGGCGAAAGGCGAAAAGCGAAAGGCGAAAGGCGAAAGGCGAAAGGCGAAAGTTGAAAGGCGAAAGGCGAAAGCCGAAAGGCGAAAGGCGAAAGGCGAAAGTTGAAAGGCGAAAGGTGAAAGGCGTAAGGCGAAAGGCGAAAGGCGAAAGGCGAAAGGCGGAAGGTGAAAGGCGAAAGGCGAAAGGCGAAAGGCGAAAGGCGAAAGGCGAAAGGCGAAAGGCGAAAGGCGAAAGGCGGAAGGCGAAAGGCGAAAGGCGAAAGGCGAAAGGCGGAAGGCGAAAGGCGAAAGGCGAAAGGTGAAGGGCGAGAGGCAAAAGTCAAAATGCCTACGGCAAAAGGAAAAACGATTTTCAAAACATGAAATGAACATGGAGAAATTTAAAATGCCTAAAGCAAAAGAAAAAAACGATATTCAAAAGATAAAATACAAAAGTTGAAATTGAAAATGCGAAATGGAAAATTCGAAATTATAAATTTGTATTTCAAAATGCTAAAGGCGAATTGCGAAAGGCGAAAGACGAAAGGTGAAGGGCGAAAGTCGAAAGGCGAAAGGCGAAATGCAAAAGGCGAAAGGCGAAAGGCGAAAGGCGAAAGGCGAAAGGCGAAAGTTGAAAGGCGAAAGGCGAAAAGTGAAAGGCGAAAGGCGAAAGGCGAAAGGCGGAAGGCGAAAGGCGAAAGGCGAAAGGTGAAGGGCGAGAGGCAAAAGTCAAAATGCCTACGGCAAAAGGAAAAACGATTTTCAAAACATGAAATGAACATGGAGAAATTTAAAATGCCTAAAGCAAAAGAAAAAAACGATATTCAAAAGATAAAATACAAAAGTTGAAATTGAAAATGCGAAATGGAAAATTCGAAATTATAAATTTGTATTTCAAAATGCTAAAGGCGAATTGCGAAAGGCGAAAGACGAAAGGTGAAGGGCGAAAGTCGAAAGGCGAAAGGCGAAATGCAAACGGCGAAAGGCGAAAGGCGAAAGGTGAAAGGCGAAAGGCGAAAGGTGAAAGGCGAAAGGCGAAAGGTGAAAGGCGAAAGGCTAAAGGCGGAAGGCGAAAGGCGAAAGGCGAAGGGCGAGAGGCGAAAGGTGAAAGGCGAAAGGCGAAAGGCGAAAGGCGAAAGGCGAAAGGCGAAAGGCGAACGGCGAAAGGCGAAAGGCGAAAGGCGAAAGGCGAAACGCGAAAGGTGAAAGGCGAAAGGCGAAAGGCGAAAGGCGAAAGGCGAAAGGCGAAAGGCGAAAGGCGAAAGGCGAAAGGCGAAAGGCGGAAGGTGAAAGGCGTAAGGCGAAAGGCGAAAGGCGAAAGGCGAAAGTCGAAAGGCGAAAGGCGAAAGGCGAAACGCGAAACGCGAAAGGCGAAAGGCTAAAGGCGAAAGGCGAATGGCGAAAGGCGAAAGGTGAAGGGCGAGAGGCAAAAGTCAAAATGCCTACGGCAAAAGGAAAAACGATTTTCAAAACATGAAATGAACATGGAGAAATTTAAAATGCCTAAAGCAAAAGAAAAAAACGATATTCAAAAGATAAAATACAAAAGTTGAAATTGAAAATGCGAAATGGAAAATTCGAAATTATAAATTTGTATTTCAAAATGCTAAAGGCGAATTGCGAAAGGCGAAAGACGAAAGGTGAAGGGCGAAAGTCGAAAGGCGAAAGGCGAAATGCAAAAGGCGAAAGGCGAAAGGCGAAAGGTGAAAGGCGAAAGGCGAAAGGTGAAAGGCGAAAGGCGAAAGGTGAAAGGCGAAAGGCTAAAGGCGGAAGGCGAAAGGCGAAAGGCGAAGGGCGAGAGGCGAAAGGTGAAAGGCGAAAGGCGAAAGGCGAAAGGCGAAAGGCGAAAGGCGAAAGGCGAAAGGCGAAAGGCGAAAGGCGAAAGGCGAAAGGCGAAAGGCGAACGGCGAAAGGCGAAAGGCGAAAGGCGAAAGGCGAAACGCGAAAGGTGAAAGGCGAAAAGCGAAAGGCGAAAGGCGAAAGGCGAAAGGCGAAAGGCGAAAGGCGAACGGCGAAAGGCGAAAGGCGAAAGGCGAAAGGCGAAACGCGAAAGGTGAAAGGCGAAAGGCGAAAGGCGAAAGGCGAAAGGCGAAAGGCGAAAGGCGAAAGGCGAAAGGCGAAAGGCGAAAGGCGGAAGGTGAAAGGCGTAAGGCGAAAGGCGAAAGGCGAAAGGCGAAAGTCGAAAGGCGAAAGGCGAAAGGCGAAACGCGAAACGCGAAAGGCGAAAGGCGAAAGGCGAAAGGCGAATGGCGAAAGGCGAAAGGTGAAGGGCGAGAGGCAAAAGTCAAAATGCCTACGGCAAAAGGAAAAATGATTTTCAAAACATGAAATGAAAATGGAGAAATTTAAAATGCCTAAAGCAAAAGAAAAAACGATATTCAAAAGATAAAATACAAAAGTTGAAATTGAAAATGCGAAATGGAAAATGGAAAATTCGAAATTTTAAATTTGTATTTCAAAATGCTAAAGGCGAATTGCGAAAGGCGAAAGACGAAAGGCGAAAGACGAAAGGCGAAAGACGAAAGGCGAAAGACGAAAGGCGAAAGGCGAAATGCAAAAGCCGAAAGGCGAAAGGTGAAAGGCGAAAGGCGAAAGGTGAAAGGCGAAAGGCGAAAGGCGAAAGGCGAAAGGCGAAACACGAAAGGCGAAAGGCGAAAGGCGAAAGGCGAAAGGCGAAAGGTGAAAGGCGAAAGGTGAAAGGCGAAAGGCGAAAGCCGAAAGGCGAAAGGCGAAAGTTGAAAGGCGAAAGGTGAAAGGCGTAAGGCGAAAGGCGAAAGGCGAAAGGCGAAAGGCGGAAGGTGAAAGGCGAAAGGCGAAAGGCGAAAGGCGAAAGGCGAAAGGCGAAAAGCGAAAGGCGAAATGCGGAAGGCGAAAGGCGAAAGGCGAAAGGCGAAAGGCGGAAGGCGAAAGGCGAAAGGCGAAAGGTGAAGGGCGAGAGGCAAAAGTCAAAATGCCTACGGCAAAAGGAAAAACGATTTTCAAAACATGAAATGAACATGGAGAAATTTAAAATGCCTAAAGCAAAAGAAAAAAACGATATTCAAAAGATAAAATACAAAAGTTGAAATTGAAAATGCGAAATGGAAAATTCGAAATTATAAATTTGTATTTCAAAATGCTAAAGGCGAATTGCGAAAGGCGAAAGACGAAAGGTGAAGGGCGAAAGTCGAAAGGCGAAAGGCGAAATGCAAAAGGCGAAAGGCGAAAGGCGAAAGGTGAAAGGCGAAAGGCGAAAGGTGAAAGGCGAAAGGCGAAAGGTGAAAGGCGAAAGGCTAAAGGCGGAAGGCGAAAGGCGAAAGGCGAAGGGCGAGAGGCGAAAGGTGAAAGGCGAAAGGCGAAAGGCGAAAGGCGAAAGGCGAAAGGCGAAAGGCGAAAGGCGAAAGGCGAACGGCGAAAGGCGAAAGGCGAAAGGCGAAAGGCGAAACGCGAAAGGTGAAAGGCGAAAGGCGAAAGGCGAAAGGCGAGAGGCGAAAGGCGAAAAGCGAAAGGCGAAAGGCGAAAGGCGAAAGGCGGAAGGTGAAAGGCGTAAGGCGAAAGGCGAAAGGCGAAAGGCGAAAGTCGAAAGGCGAAAGGCGAAAGGCGAAAGGCGAAAGGCGAAAGGTGAAAGGCGAAAGGCGAAAGGCGAAAGGCGAAAGGCGAAAGACGCAAGGCGAAAGTCGAAAGGCGAAAGGTGAAGGGCGAGAGGCAAAAGTCAAAATGCCTACGGCAAAAGGAAAAACGATTTTCAAAACATGAAATGAACATGGAGAAATTTAAAATGCCTAAAGCAAAAGAAAAAAACGATATTCAAAAGATAAAATACAAAAGTTGAAATTGAAAATGCGAAATGGAAAATTCGAAATTATAAATTTGTATTTCAAAATGCTAAAGGCGAATTGCGAAAGGCGAAAGACGAAAGGTGAAGGGCGAAAGTCGAAAGGCGAAAGGCGAAATGCAAAAGGCGAAAGGCGAAAGGCGAAAGGCGAAAGGCGAAAGGCGAAAGTTGAAAGGCGAAAGGCGAAAAGTGAAAGGCGAAAGGCGAAAGGCGAAAGGCGAAAGGCGAAAGGCGAAAGGCGAAAGGCGAAAGGCGAAAGGCGGAAGGCGAAAGGCGAAAGGCGAAAGGTGAAGGGCGAGAGGCAAAAGTCAAAATGCCTACGGCAAAAGGAAAAACGATTTTCAAAACATGAAATGAACATGGAGAAATTTAAAATGCCTAAAGCAAAAGAAAAAAACGATATTCAAAAGATAAAATACAAAAGTTGAAATTGAAAATGCGAAATGGAAAATTCGAAATTATAAATTTGTATTTCAAAATGCTAAAGGCGAATTGCGAAAGGCGAAAGACGAAAGGTGAAGGGCGAAAGTCGAAAGGCGAAAGGCGAAATGCAAAAGGCGAAAGGCGAAAGGCGAAAGGTGAAAGGCGAAAGGCGAAAGGTGAAAGGCGAAAGGCGAAAGGTGAAAGGCGAAAGGCTAAAGGCGGAAGGCGAAAGGCGAAAGGCGAAGGGCGAGAGGCGAAAGGTGAAAGGCGAAAGGCGAAAGGCGAAAGGCGAAAGGCGAAAGGCGAAAGGCGAAAGGCGAAAGGCGAACGGCGAAAGGCGAAAGGCGAAAGGCGAAAGGCGAAACGCGAAAGGTGAAAGGCGAAAGGCGAAAGGCGAAAGGCGAGAGGCGAAAGGCGAAAAGCGAAAGGCGAAAGGCGAAAGGCGAAAGGCGGAAGGTGAAAGGCGTAAGGCGAAAGGCGAAAGGCGAAAGGCGAAAGTCGAAAGGCGAAAGGCGAAAGGCGAAAGGCGAAAGGCGAAAGGTGAAAGGCGAAAGGCGAAAGGCGAAAGGCGAAAGGCGAAAGACGCAAGGCGAAAGGCGAAAGGCGTAAGGCGAAAGGCGAAAGGCGAACGGCGAAAGGCGAAAGGCGAAAGGCGAAAGGCGAAAGGCGAAACGCGAAAGGTGAAAGGCGAAAGGCGAAAGGCGAAAGGCGAAAGGCGAAAGGCGATAGGCGAAAGGCGAAAGGCGAAAGGCGAAAGGCGAAAGGCGAAAGGCGGAAGGTGAAAGGCGTAAGGCGAAAGGCGAAAGGCGAAAGGCGAAAGGCGAAAGGCGAAAGGCGAATGGCGAAAGGCGAAAAGCGAAAGGCGAAAAGCGGCAGGCAAAAGGAAAAATGATTTTCAAAACATGAAATGAAAATGGAGAAATTTAAAATGCCTAAAGCAAAAGAAAAAACGATATTCAAAAGATAAAATACAAAAGTTGAAATTGAAAATGCGAAATGGAAAATTCGAAATTATAAATTTGTATTTCAAAATGCTAAAGGCGAATTGCGAAAGGCGAAAGACGAAAGGCGAAGAGCGAAAGTCGAAAGGCGAAAGGCGAAATGCAAAAGGCGAAAGGCGAAAGGCGAAAGGCGAAAGGCGAAAGGTGAAAGGCGAAAGGCGAAAGGTGAAAGGCGAAAGGCGAAAGGCGAAAGGCGAAAGGCGAAAGGCGAAAGGTGAAAGGCGATAGGCGAAAGGCGAAAGGCAAAAGGCGAAAGGCGAAAGGCGAAAGGCGAAAGGCGAAAGGCGAAAGGCGGAAGGTGAAAGGCGTAAGGCGAAAGGCGAAAGGCGAAAGGTGAAAGGCGAAAGGCGAAAGGCGAAAGGCGAAAGTCGAAAGGCGAAAGGCGAAATGCAAAAGGCGAAAGGCGAAAGGCGAAAGGCGAAAGGCGAAAGGCGAAAGGCGAAAGGCGAAAGGCGAAAGGCGAAAGGCGAAAGTCGAAAGGCGAAAGGCGAAAGGCGAAAGGCGAAAGGCGAAAGGCGAAAGGCGAAAGGGGAAAGGCGAAAGGCGTAAGGCGAAAGGCGAAAGGCGAACGGCGAAAGGCGAAAGGCGAAAGGCGAAAGGCGAAAGGCGAAAGGCGAATGGCGAAAGGCGAAAAGCGAAAGGCGAAAGGCGAAAAGCGGCAGGCAAAAGGAAAAATGATTTTCAAAACATGAAATGAAAATGGAGAAATTTAAAATGCCTAAAGCAAAAGAAAAAACGATATTCAAAAGATAAAATACAAAAGTTGAAATTGAAAATGCGAAATGGAAAATTCGAAATTATAAATTTGTATTTCAAAATGCTAAAGGCGAATTGCGAAAGGCGAAAGACGAAAGGCGAAGAGCGAAAGTCGAAAGGCGAAAGGCGAAATGCAAAAGGCGAAAGGCGAAAGGCGAAAGGCGAAAGGTGAAAGGCGAAAGGCGAAAGGTGAAAGGCGAAAGGCGAAAGGCGAAAGGCGAAAGGCGAAAGGCGAAAGGCGAAAGGCGAAAGGCGAAAGGCGAAAGGCGTAAGGCGAAACACGAAAGGCGAAAGGCGAAAGGCGAAAGGCGAAAGGCGAAAGGCGAAAGGCGAATGGCGAAAGGCGAAAAGCGAAAGGCGAAAAGCGGCAGGCAAAAGGAAAAATGATTTTCAAAACATGAAATGAAAATGGAGAAATTTAAAATGCCTAAAGCAAAAGAAAAAACGATATTCAAAAGATAAAATACAAAAGTTGAAATTGAAAATGCGAAATGGAAAATTCGAAATTATAAATTTGTATTTCAAAATGCTAAAGGCGAATTGCGAAAGGCGAAAGACGAAAGGCGAAGAGCGAAAGTCGAAAGGCGAAAGGCGAAATGCAAAAGGCGAAAGGCGAAAGGCGAAAGGCGAAAGGTGAAAGGCGAAAGGCGAAAGGTGAAAGGCGAAAGGCGAAAGGCGAAAGGTGAAAGGCGAAAGGCGAAAGGCGAAAGGCGAAAGGCGAAAGGCGAAAGGCGAAAGGCGTAAGGCGAAACACGAAAGGCGAAAGGCGAAAGGCGAAAGGCGAAAGGCGAAAGGCGAAAGGCGAAAGGCGAAAGGCGAAAGGCGAAAGGCGAAAGTCGAAAGGCGAAAGGCGAAAGGCGAAAGGCGAAAGGCGAAAGGCGAAAGGCGAAAGGGGAAAGGCGAAAGGCGAAAGGCGGAAGGCGAAAGGGGAAAGGCGAAAGGCGAAAGGCGAAAGCGGAAGGTGAAAGGCGTAAGGCGAAAGGCGAAAGGCGAAAGGCGAAAGACGCAAGGTGAAAGGCGAAAGGCGTAAGGCGAAAGGCGAAAGGCGAACGGCGAACGGCGAAAGGCGAAAGGCGAAAGGCGAAAGGCGAATGGCGAAAGGCGAAAAGCGAAAGGCGAAAGGCGAAAAGCGGCAGGCAAAAGGAAAAATGATTTTCAAAACATGAAATGAAAATGGAGAAATTTAAAATGCCTAAAGCAAAAGAAAAAACGATATTCAAAAGATAAAATACAAAAGTTGAAATTGAAAATGCGAAATGGAAAATTCGAAATTATAAATTTGTATTTCAAAATGCTAAAGGCGAATTGCGAAAGGCGAAAGACGAAAGGCGAAGAGCGAAAGTCGAAAGGCGAAAGGCGAAATGCAAAAGGCGAAAGGCGAAAGGCGAAAGGCGAAAGGTGAAAGGCGAAAGGCGAAAGGTGAAAGGCGAAAGGCGAAAGGCGAAAGGCGAAAGGCGAAAGGCGAAAGGCGAAAGGCGAAAGGCGAAAGGCGAAAGGCGTAAGGCGAAACACGAAAGGCGAAAGGCGAAAGGCGAAAGGCGAAAGGCGAAAGGCGAAAGGCGAAAGGCGAAAGGCGAAAGGCGAAAGGCGAAAGGCGGAAGGCGAAAGGCGAAAGGCGAAAGGCGAAAGGCGTAAGGCGAAACACGAAAGGCGAAAGTCGAAAGGCGAAAGGCGAAAGGCGAAAGGGGAAAGGCGAAAGGCGAAAGGCGAAAGGCGGAAGGCGAAAGGGGAAAGGCGAAAGGCGAAAGGCGAAAGGCGAAAGCGGAAGATGAAAGTCGTAAGGCGAAAGGCGAAAGGCGAAAGGCGAAAGACGCAAGGCGAAAGGCGAAAGGCGTAAGGCGAAAGGCGAAAGGCGAACGGCGAAAGGCGAAAGGCGAAAGGCGAAAGGCGAAACGCGAAAGGCGAAAGGCGAAAGGCGAAAGGCGAAAGGCGAAAGGCGAATGGCGAAAGGCGAAAAGCGAAAGGCGAAAAGCGGCAGGCAAAAGGAAAAATGATTTTCAAAACATGAAATGAAAATGGAGAAATTTAAAATGCCTAAAGCAAAAGAAAAAACGATATTCAAAAGATAAAATACAAAAGTTGAAATTGAAAATGCGAAATGGAAAATGGAAAATTCGAAATTATAAATTTGTATTTCAAAATGCTAAAGGCGAATTGCGAAAGGCGAAAGACGAAAGGCGAAGAGCGAAAGTCGAAAGGCGAAAGGCGAAATGCAAAAGGCGAAAGGCGAAAGGCGAAAGGCGAAAGGTGAAAGGCGAAAGGCGAAAGGTGAAAGGCGAAAGGCGAAAGGCGAAAGGCGAAAGGCGAAAGGCGAAAGGCGAAAGGCGAAAGGCGAAAGGCGAAAGGCGTAAGGCGAAACACGAAAGGCGAAAGGCGAAAGGCGAAAGGCGAAAGGCGAAAGGCGAAAGGCGAAAGGCGAAAGGCGAAAGGCGAAAGGCGAAAGGCGGAAGGCGAAAGGCGAAAGGCGAAAGGCGAAAGGCGTAAGGCGAAACACGAAAGGCGAAAGACGAAAGGCGAAAGACGAAAGGCGAAGAGCGAAAGTCGAAAGGCGAAAGGCGAAATGCAAAAGCCGAAAGGCGAAAGGTGAAAGGCGTAACGCGAAAGGCGAAAGGCGAAAGGCGAAAGGCGAAAGGCGAAAGGCGAAAGACGAAAGGCGAAGGGCGAAAGGTGAAAGGCGAAAGGCGAAAGGCGAAAGGCGAAAGGCGAAAGGCGAAAGGCGAAAGGCGAAAGGCGTAAGGCGAAACACGAAAGGCGAAAGGCGAAAGGCGAAAGGCGAAAGGCGAAAGGCGAAAGGCGAAAGGCGAAAGGCGAAAGGCGAAAGGCGAAAGGCGAAAGGCGAAAGGCGAAAGGCGAAAGGCGGAAGGCGAAAGGGGAAAGGCGAAAGGCGAAAGGCGAAAGGCGAAAGCGGAAGGTGAAAGGCGTAAGGCGAAAGGCGAAAGGCGAAAGGCGAAAAGCGAAAGGCGGAAGGTGAAAGGCGTAAGGCGAAAGGCGAAAGGCGAAAGGCGGAAGGTGAAAGGCGAAAGGCGAAAGGCGAAAGGCGAAAGGCGAAAGGCGAAAGGCGAAAGGCGAAAGTCGAAAGGCGAAAGGCGAAAGGCGAAAGGCGAAAGGCGAATGGCGAAAGGCGAAAAGCGAAAGGCGAAAGGCGAAAGGCGAAAGTCGAAAGGCGAAAGGCGAAAGGCGAAAGGCGAAAGGCGAAAGGCGAAAGGCGAAAGGCGAAAGGCGAAAGGCGAAAAGCGAAAGGCGGAAGGTGAAAGGCGTAAGGCGAAAGGCGAAAGGCGAAAGGCGGAAGGTGAAAGGCGAAAGGCGAAAGGCGAAAGGCGAAAGGCGAAAGGCGAAAGGCGAAAGTCGAAAGGCGAAAGGCGAAAGGCGAAAGGCGAAAGGCGAAAGGCGAAAGGCGAATGGCGAAAGGCGAAAAGCGAAAGGCGAAAGGCGAAAGGCGAAAGTCGAAAGGCGAAAGGCGAAAGGCGAAAGGCGAAAGGCGAAAGGGGAAAGGCGAAAGGCGAAAGGCGAAAGGCGGAAGGCGAAAGGGGAAAGGCGAAAGGCGAAAGGCGAAAGCGGAAGGTGAAAGGCGTAAGGCGAAAGGCGAAAGGCGAAAGGCGAAAGACGCAAGGCGAAAGGCGAAAGGCGTAAGGCGTAAGGCGAAAGGCGAACGGCGAAAGGCGAAAGGCGAAAGGCGAAAGGCGAAACGCGAAAGGTGAAAGGCGAAAGGCGAAAGGCGAAAGGTGAAAGGCGAAAGGCGAAAGGCGAAAGGCGAAAGGCGAAAGGCGAAAGGCGAAAGGCGAAAGGCAAAAGGCGAAAAGCGGAAGGCGAAAGGCGAAAGGCGATAGGCGAAAGGCGAAGGGCGTGAGGCAAAAGTCAAAATGTCTAAGGCAAAAGGAAAAACGATTTTCAAATGAAAATGGAGAAATTTAAAATGCCTAAAGCAAAAGAAAAAACGATATTCAAAAGATAATATACAAAAGTTGAAATTGAAAATGCGAAATGGAAAATTCGAAATTATAAATTCGTATTTCAAAAGGCTAAAGGCGAAAGACGAAAGGCGAAGAGCGAAAGTCGAAAGGCGAAAGGCGAAATGCAAAAGGCGAAAGGCGAAAGGCGAAAGGAGAAAGGTGAAAGGCGAAAGGCGAAAGGTGAAAGGCGAAAGGCGAAAGGCGAAAGGCGAAAGGCGAAAGGCGAAAGGTGAAAGGCGAAAGGCGAAAGGCGAAAGGCGCAAGGCGAAAGGCGAAAGGCGAAAGGCGAAAGGCGAAAGGCGAAAGGCGGAAGGTGAAAGGCGTAAGGCGAAAGGCGAAAGGCGAATGGCGAAAGGCGAAAAGCGAAAGGCGAAAAGCGGCAGGCAAAAGGAAAAATGATTTTCAAAACATGAAATGAAAATGGAGAAATTTAAAATGCCTAAAGCAAAAGAAAAAACGATATTCAAAAGATAAAATACAAAAGTTGAAATTGAAAATGCGAAATGGAAAATTCGAAATTATAAATTTGTATTTCAAAATGCTAAAGGCGAATTGCGAAAGGCGAAAGACGAAAGGCGAAGAGCGAAAGTCGAAAGGCGAAAGGCGAAATGCAAAAGCCGAAAGGCGAAAGGCGAAAGGCGAAGGGTGAAAGGCGAAAGGCGAAAGGTGAAAGGCGAAAGGCGAAAGGCGAAAGGCGAAAGGCGAAAGGCGAAAGGCGAAAGGCGAAAGGCGTAAGGCGAAACACGAAAGGCGAAAGGCGAAAGGCGAAAGGCGAAAGGCGAAAAGCGAAAGGCGAAAGGCGAAAGGCGAAAGGCGAAAGGCGAAAGGCGAAAGGCGAAAGGCGAAAGTCGAAAGGCGAAAGGCGAAAGGCGAAAGGCGAAAGGGGAAAGGCGAAAGGCGAAAGGCGGAAGGCGAAAGGGGAAAGGCGAAAGGCGAAAGGCGAAAGCGGAAGGTGAATGGCGTAAGGCGAAAGGCGAAAGGCGAAAGGCGAAAGACGCAAGGTGAAAGGCGAAAGGCGTAAGGCGAAAGGCGAAAGGCGAACGGCGAAAGGCGAAAGGCGAAAGGCGAAAGGCGAAAGGCGAAAGGCGAATGGCGAAAGGCGAAAAGCGAAAGGCGAAAGGCGAAAAGCGGCAGGCAAAAGGAAAAATGATTTTCAAAACATGAAATGAAAATGGAGAAATTTAAAATGCCTAAAGCAAAAGAAAAAACGATATTCAAAAGATAAAATACAAAAGTTGAAATTGAAAATGCGAAATGGAAAATTCGAAATTATAAATTTGTATTTCAAAATGCTAAAGGCGAATTGCGAAAGGCGAAAGACGAAAGGCGAAGAGCGAAAGTCGAAAGGCGAAAGGCGAAATGCAAAAGGCGAAAGGCGAAAGGCGAAAGGCGAAAGGCGAAAGGTGAAAGGCGAAAGGCGAAAGGTGAAAGGCGAAAGGCGAAAGGCGAAAGGCGAAAGGCGAAAGGCGAAAGGCGAAAGGCGAAAGGCGAAAGGCGAAAGGCGAAAGGCGTAAGGCGAAACACGAAAGGCGAAAGGCGAAAGGCGAAAGGCGAAAGGCGAAAGGCGAAAGGCGAAAGGCGAAAGGCGAAAGGCGAAAGGCGAAAGGCGAAAGGCGAAAGGCGAAAGGCGGAAGGCGAAAGGCGAAAGGCGAAAGGCGAAAGGCGAAAGGCGAAAGTCGAAAGGCGAAAGGCGAAAGGCGAAAGGCGAAAGGCGAAAGGGGAAAGGCGAAAGGCGAAAGGCGAAAGGCGAAAGGCGGAAGGCGAAAGGGGAAAGGCGAAAGGCGAAAGCGGAAGATGAAAGTCGTAAGGCGAAAGGCGAAAGGCGAAAGGCGAAAGACGCAAGGCGAAAGGCGAAAGGCGTAAGGCGAAAGGCGAAAGGCGAACGGCGAAAGGCGAAAGGCGAAAGGCGAAACGCGAAAGGCGAAAGGCGAAAGGCGAAAGGCGAAAGGCGAATGGCGAAAGGCGAAAAGCGAAAGGCGAAAAGCGGCAGGCAAAAGGAAAAATGATTTTCAAAACATGAAATGAAAATGGAGAAATTTAAAATGCCTAAAGCAAAAGAAAAAACGATATTCAAAAGATAAAATACAAAAGTTGAAATTGAAAATGCGAAATGGAAAATGGAAAATTCGAAATTATAAATTTGTATTTCAAAATGCTAAAGGCGAATTGCGAAAGGCGAAAGACGAAAGGCGAAGAGCGAAAGTCGAAAGGCGAAAGGCGAAATGCAAAAGCCGAAAGGCGAAAGGTGAAAGGCGAAAGGCGAAAGGTGAAAGGCGAAAGGCGAAAGGCGAAAGGCGAAAGGCGAAAGGCGAAAGGCGAAAGGCGAAAGGCGAAAGGCGTAAGGCGAAACACGAAAGGCGAAAGGCGAAAGGCGAAAGGCGAAAGGCGAAAGGCGAAAGGCGAAAGGCGAAAGGCGAAAGGCGAAAGGCGAAAGGCGAAAGGCGAAAGGCGAAAGGCGAAAGGCGAAAGGCGAAAGGCGAAAGGCGAAAGGCGAAAGTCGAAAGGCGAAAGGCGAAAGGCAAAAGGCGAAAGGCGAAAGGGGAAAGGCGAAAGGCGAAAGGCGAAAGGCGGAAGGCGAAAGGGGAAAGGCGAAAGGCGAAAGGCGAAAGCGGAAGGTGAAAGGCGTAAGGCGAAAGGCGAAAGGCGAAAGGCGAAAGACGCAAGGTGAAAGGCGAAAGGCGTAAGGCGAAAGGCGAAAGGCGAACGGCGAAAGGCGAAAGGCGAAAGGCGAAAGGCGAAAGGCGAAAGGCGAAACGCGAAAGGGGAAAGGCGAAAGACGAAAGGGGAAGGCGAAAGGTGGAAGGTGAAAGGCGTAAGGCGAAAGGCGAAAAGCGAAAGGCGGAAGGTGAAAGGCGTAACGCGAAAGGCGAAAGGCGAAAGGCGAAAGGCGGAAGGTGAAAGGCGAAAGGCGAAAGGCGAAAGTCGAAAGGCGAAAGGCGAAAGGCGAAAGGCGAAAGGCGAAAGGCGAAAGGCGAAAGGCGAAAGGCGAAAGGCGAATGGCGAAAGGCGAAAAGAGAAAGGCGAAAAGCGGCAGGCAAAAGGAAAAATGATTTTCAAAACATGAAATGAAAATGTAGAAATTTAAAATGCCTAAAGCAAAAGAAAAAACGATATTCAAAAGATAAAATACAAAAGTTGAAATTGAAAATGCGAAATGGAAAATTCGAAATTATAAATTTGTATTTCAAAATGCTAAAGGCGAATTGCGAAAGGCGAAAGACGAAAGGCGAAGAGCGAAAGTCGAAAGGCGAAAGGCGAAATGCAAAAGCCGAAAGGCGAAAGGCGAAAGGTGAAAGGCGAAAGGCGAAAGGTGAAAGGCGAAAGGCGAAAGGCGAAAGGCGAAAGGCGAAAGGCGAAAGGCGAAAGGCGTAAGGCGAAACACGAAAGGCGAAAGGCGAAAGGCGAAAGGCGAAAGGCGAAAGGCGAAAGGCGAAAGGCGAAAGGTGAAAGGCGAAAGTCGAAAGGCGAAAGGCGAAAGGCGAAAGGGGAAAGGCGAAAGGCGAAAGGCGAAAGGCGGAAGGCGAAAGGGGAAAGGCGAAAGGCGAAAGGCGAAAGGCGAAAGCGGAAGGTGAAAGGCGTAAGGCGAAAGGCGAAAGGCGAAAGGCGAAAGACGCAAGGTGAAAGGCGAAAGGCGTAAGGCGAAAGGCGAAAGGCGAACGGCGAAAGGCGAAAGGCGAAAGGCGAAACGCGAAAGGGGAAAGGCGAAAGACGAAAGGGGAAGGCGAAAGGCGAAAGGCGAAAGGTGGAAGGTGAAAGGCGTAAGGCGAAAGGCGAAAGGCGAAAGGCGAAAGGCGAAAGGCGAAAGGCGAAAGGCGAAAGGCGAAAGGCGAAAGGCGAAAGGCGAAAGGCGAAAGGCGAAAGGCGAAAGGCGAAAGGCGAAAGGCGAAAGGCGAAAGGCGAAAGGCGAAAGGCGAAAAGCGAAAGGCGGAAGGTGAAAGGCGTAAGGCGAAAGGCGAAAGGCGAAAGGCGGAAGGTGAAAGGCGAAAGGCGAAAGGCGAAAGGCGAAAGGCGAAAGGCGAAAGGCGAAAGTCGAAAGGCGAAAGGCGAAAGGCGAAAGGCGAAAGGCGAATGGCGAAAGGCGAAAAGCGAAAGGCGAAAAGCGGCAGGCAAAAGGAAAAATGATTTTCAAAACATGAAATGAAAATGGAGAAATTTAAAATGCCTAAAGCAAAAGAAAAAACGATATTCAAAAGATAAAATACAAAAGTTGAAATTGAAAATGCGAAATGGAAAATTCGAAATTATAAATTTGTATTTCAAAATGCTAAAGGCGAATTGCGAAAGGCGAAAGACGAAAGGCGAAGAGCGAAAGTCGAAAGGCGAAAGGCGAAATGCAAAAGGCGAAAGGCGAAAGGCGAAAGGCGAAAGGTGAAAGGCGAAAGGCGAAAGGTGAAAGGCGAAAGGCGAAAGGCGAAAGGCGAAAGGCGAAAGGCGAAAGGCGAAAGGCGAAAGGCGAAAGGCGAAAGGCGAAAGGCGAAAGGCGAAAGGCGAAAGGCGTAAGGCGAAACACGAAAGGAGAAGGCGAAAGGCGAAAGGCGAAAGGCGAAAGGCGAAAGGCGAAAGGCGAAAGGCGAAAGGCGAAAGGCGAAAGGCGAAAGGCGAAAGGCGAAAGGCGAAAGGCGAAAGGCGAAAGGCGAAAGGCGAAAGGCGAAAGTCGAAAGGCGAAAGGCGAAAGGCGAAAGGCGAAAGGCGAAAGGGGAAAGGCGAAAGGCGAAAGGCGAAAGGCGGAAGGCGAAAGGGGAAAGGCGAAAGGCGAAAGGCGAAAGCGGAAGGTGAAAGGCGTAAGGCGAAAGGCGAAAGGCGAAAGGCGAAAGACGCAAGGCGAAAGGCGAAAGGCGTAAGGCGAAAGGCGAAAGGCGAACGGCGAAAGGCGAAAGGCGAAAGGCGAAAGGCGAAACGCGAAAGGTGAAAGGCGAAAGGCGAAAGGCGAAAGGTGAAAGGCGAAAGGCGAAAGGCGAAAGGCGAAAGGCGAAAGGCGAAAGGCGAAAGGCGAAAGGCGAAAGGCGAAAGGCGGAAGGTGAAAGGCGTAAGGCGAAAGGCGAAAGGCGAAAGGCGAAAGTCGAAAGGCGAAAGGTGAAAGGCGAAAGGCGAAAGGCGAAAGGTGAAAGGCGAAAGGCGAAAGGCGAAAGGCGAAAGGCGAAAGGCGAAAGGCGAAAGACGCAAGGCGAAAGGCGAAAGGCGTAAGGCGAAAGGCGAAAGGCGAACGGCGAAAGGCGAAAGGCGAAAGGTGAAAGGCGAAAGGCGAAAGGCGAAAGGCGAAAGGCGAAAGGCGAAAGGCGATAGGCGAAAGGCGAAAGGCGAAAGGCGAATGGCGAAAGGCGAAAGGCGGAAGGTGAAAGGCGTAAGGCGAAAGGCGAAAGGCGAAAGGCGAAAGTCGAAAGGCGAAAGGCGAAAGGCGAAAGGCGAAAGGCGAAAGGTGAAAGGCGAAAGGCGAAAGGCGAAAGGCGAAAGGCGAAAGGCGAAAGGCGAAAGACGCAAGGCGAAAGCCGAAAGGCGCAAGGCGAAAGGCGAAAGGCGAACGGCGAAAGGCGAAAGGCGAAAGGTGAAAGGCGAAAGGCGAAAGGCGAAAGGCGAAAGGCGAAAGGCGAAAGGCGAAAGGCGAAAGGCGAAAGGCGATAGGCGAAAGGCGAAAGGCGAACGGCGAATGGCGAAAGGCGAAAGGCGGAAGGTAAAAGGCGTAAGGCGAAAGGCGAAAGGCGAAAGGCGAAAGTCGAAAGGCGAAAGGCGAAAGGCGAAAGGCGAAAGGCGAAAGGCGAAAGGCAAAAGGCGAAAAGCGGAAGGCGAAATGCGAAAGGCGATAGGCGAAAGGCGAAGGGCGTGAGGCAAAAGTCAAAATGTCTAAGGCAAAAGGAAAAACGATTTTCAAATGAAAATGGAGAAATTTAAAATGCCTAAAGCAAAAGAAAAAACGATATTCAAAAGATAATATACAAAAGTTGAAATTGAAAATGCGAAATGGAAAATTCGAAATTATAAATTCGTATTTCAAAAGGCTAAAGGCGAAATGTGAAAGGCGAAAGACGAAAGGCGAAGGGCGATTGTCGAAAGGCGAAAGGCGAAAGGCGAATGGCGAAAGGCGAAAGGCTAAAGGCGAAAGGCGAAATGCGAAAGGCGAAAGGCGAAAGGCGGAAGGTGAAAGGCGTAAGGCGAAAGGCGAAAGGCGAAAGGCGAAAGTCGAAAGGCGAAAGGCGAAAGGCGAAAGGCGAAAGGCGAAAGCGGAAGGTGAAAGGCGTAAGGCGAAAGGCGAAAGGCGAAAGGCGAAAGACGTAAGGCGAAAGGCGAAAGGCGTAAGGCGAAAGGCGAAAGGCGAACGGCGAAAGTCGAAAGGCGAAAGGCGAAAGGCGAAACGCGAAAGGTGAAAGGCGAAAAGTGAAAGGCGAAAGGCGAAAGGCGAAAGGCGAAAGGCGAAAGGCGAAAGGCGAAAAGCGAAAGGCGAAAGGCGAAAGGCGAAAGGCGAAAGTTGAAAGGCGAAAGGCGAAAGCCGAAAGGCGAAAGGCGAAAGTTGAAAGGCGAAAGGTGAAAGGCGTAAGGCGAAAGGCGAAAGGCGAAAGGCGAAAGGCGAAAGGCGGAAGGTGAAAGGCGAAAGGCGAAAGGCGAAAGGCGAAAGGCGAAAGGCGAAAGGCGAAAGGCGAAAGGCGAAAGGCGGAAGGCGAAAGGCGAAAGGCGAAAGGCGAAAGGCGGAAGGCGAAAGGCGAAAGGCGAAAGGTGAAGGGCGAGAGGCAAAAGTCAAAATGCCTACGGCAAAAGGAAAAACGATTTTCAAAACATGAAATGAACATGGAGAAATTTAAAATGCCTAAAGCAAAAGAAAAAAACGATATTCAAAAGATAAAATACAAAAGTTGAAATTGAAAATGCGAAATGGAAAATTCGAAATTATAAATTTGTATTTCAAAATGCTAAAGGCGAATTGCGAAAGGCGAAAGACGAAAGGTGAAGGGCGAAAGTCGAAAGGCGAAAGGCGAAATGCAAAAGGCGAAAGGCGAAAGGCGAAAGGCGAAAGGCGAAAGGCGAAAGTTGAAAGGCGAAAGGCGAAAAGTGAAAGGCGAAAGGCGAAAGGCGAAAGGCGGAAGGCGAAAGGCGAAAGGCGAAAGGTGAAGGGCGAGAGGCAAAAGTCAAAATGCCTACGGCAAAAGGAAAAACGATTTTCAAAACATGAAATGAACATGGAGAAATTTAAAATGCCTAAAGCAAAAGAAAAAAACGATATTCAAAAGATAAAATACAAAAGTTGAAATTGAAAATGCGAAATGGAAAATTCGAAATTATAAATTTGTATTTCAAAATGCTAAAGGCGAATTGCGAAAGGCGAAAGACGAAAGGTGAAGGGCGAAAGTCGAAAGGCGAAAGGCGAAATGCAAAAGGCGAAAGGCGAAAGGCGAAAGGTGAAAGGCGAAAGGCGAAAGGTGAAAGGCGAAAGGCGAAAGGTGAAAGGCGAAAGGCTAAAGGCGGAAGGCGAAAGGCGAAAGGCGAAGGGCGAGAGGCGAAAGGTGAAAGGCGAAAGGCGAAAGGCGAAAGGCGAAAGGCGAAAGGCGAAAGGCGAAAGGCGAACGGCGAAAGGCGAAAGGCGAAAGGCGAAAGGCGAAACGCGAAAGGTGAAAGGCGAAAGGCGAAAGGCGAAAGGCGAAAGGCGAAAGGCGAAAGGCGAAAGGCGAAAGGCGAAAGGCGGAAGGTGAAAGGCGTAAGGCGAAAGGCGAAAGGCGAAAGGCGAAAGTCGAAAGGCGAAAGGCGAAAGGCGAAAGGCGAAAGGCGAAAGGCGAAAGGCGAAACGCGAAAGGCGAAAGGCGAAAGGCGAAAGGCGAAAGGCGAATGGCGAAAGGCGAAAAGCGAAAGGCGAAAAGCGGCAGGCAAAAGGAAAAATGATTTTCAAAACATGAAATGAAAATGGAGAAATTTAAAATGCCTAAAGCAAAAGAAAAAACGATATTCAAAAGATAAAATACAAAAGTTGAAATTGAAAATGCGAAATGGAAAATGGAAAATTCGAAATTATAAATTTGTATTTCAAAATGCTAAAGGCGAATTGCGAAAGGCGAAAGACGAAAGGCGAAAGACGAAAGGCGAAAGACGAAAGGCGAAAGGCGAAATGCAAAAGCCGAAAGGCGAAAGGTGAAAGGCGAAAGGCGAAAGGTGAAAGGCGAAAGGCGAAAGGCGAAAGGCGAAAGGCGAAAGGCGAAACACGAAAGGCGAAAGGCGAAAGGCGAAAGGTGAAAGGCGAAAGGTGAAAGGCGAAAGGCGAAAGCCGAAAGGCGAAAGGCGAAAGTTGAAAGGCGAAAGGTGAAAGGCGTAAGGCGAAAGGCGAAAGGCGAAAGGCGAAAGGCGGAAGGTGAAAGGCGAAAGGCGAAAGGCGAAAGGCGAAAGGCGAAAGGCGAAAGGCGAAAGGCGAAAGGCGAAATGCGGAAGGCGAAAGGCGAAAGGCGAAAGGCGAAAGGCGGAAGGCGAAAGGCGAAAGGCGAAAGGTGAAGGGCGAGAGGCAAAAGTCAAAATGCCTACGGCAAAAGGAAAAACGATTTTCAAAACATGAAATGAACATGGAGAAATTTAAAATGCCTAAAGCAAAAGAAAAAAACGATATTCAAAAGATAAAATACAAAAGTTGAAATTGAAAATGCGAAATGGAAAATTCGAAATTATAAATTTGTATTTCAAAATGCTAAAGGCGAATTGCGAAAGGCGAAAGACGAAAGGTGAAGGGCGAAAGTCGAAAGGCGAAAGGCGAAATGCAAAAGGCGAAAGGCGAAAGGCGAAAGGCGAAAGGCGAAAGGCGAAAGTTGAAAGGCGAAAGGCGAAAAGTGAAAGGCGAAAGGCGAAAGGCGAAAGGCGAAAGGCGAAAGGCGAAAGGCGAAAGGCGAAAGGCGGAAGGCGAAAGGCGAAAGGCGAAAGGTGAAGGGCGAGAGGCAAAAGTCAAAATGCCTACGGCAAAAGGAAAAACGATTTTCAAAACATGAAATGAACATGGAGAAATTTAAAATGCCTAAAGCAAAAGAAAAAAACGATATTCAAAAGATAAAATACAAAAGTTGAAATTGAAAATGCGAAATGGAAAATTCGAAATTATAAATTTGTATTTCAAAATGCTAAAGGCGAATTGCGAAAGGCGAAAGACGAAAGGTGAAGGGCGAAAGTCGAAAGGCGAAAGGCGAAATGCAAAAGGCGAAAGGCGAAAGGCGAAAGGTGAAAGGCGAAAGGCGAAAGGTGAAAGGCGAAAGGCGAAAGGTGAAAGGCGAAAGGCTAAAGGCGGAAGGCGAAAGGCGAAAGGCGAAGGGCGAGAGGCGAAAGGTGAAAGGCGAAAGGCGAAAGGCGAAAGGCGAAAGGCGAAAGGCGAAAGGCGAAAGGCGAAAGGCGAACGGCGAAAGGCGAAAGGCGAAAGGCGAAAGGCGAAAGGCGAAAGGTGAAAGGCGAAAGGCGAAAGGCGAAAGGCGAAAGGCGAAAGGCGAAAGGCGAAAGGCGAACGGCGAAAGGCGAAAGGCGAAAGGCGAAAGGCGAAAGGCGAAACGCGAAAGGTGAAAGGCGAAAGGCGAAAGGCGAAAGGCGAAAGGCGATAGGCGAAAGGCGAAAGGCGAAAGGCGAAAGGCGAAAGGCGGAAGGTGAAAGGCGTAAGGCGAAAGGCGAAAGGCGAAAGGCGAAAGGCGAAAGGCGAAAGGCGAATGGCGAAAGGCGAAAAGCGAAAGGCGAAAAGCGGCAGGCAAAAGGAAAAATGATTTTCAAAACATGAAATGAAAATGGAGAAATTTAAAATGCCTAAAGCAAAAGAAAAAACGATATTCAAAAGATAAAATACAAAAGTTGAAATTGAAAATGCGAAATGGAAAATTCGAAATTATAAATTTGTATTTCAAAATGCTAAAGGCGAATTGCGAAAGGCGAAAGACGAAAGGCGAAGAGCGAAAGTCGAAAGGCGAAAGGCGAAATGCAAAAGGCGAAAGGCGAAAGGCGAAAGGCGAAAGGTGAAAGGCGAAAGGCGAAAGGTGAAAGGCGAAAGGCGAAAGGCGAAAGGCGAAAGGCGAAAGGCGAAAGGTGAAAGGCGAAAGGCGAAAGGCGAAAGGCGCAAGGCGAAAGGCGAAAGGCGAAAGGCGAAAGGCGAAAGGCGAAAGGCGGAAGGTGAAAGGCGTAAGGCGAAAGGCGAAAGGCGAAAGGCGAAAGTCGAAAGGCGAAAGGCGAAAGGCGAAAGGCGAAAGTCGAAAGGCGAAAGGCGAAATGCAAAAGGCGAAAGGCGAAAGGCGAAAGGCGAAAGGCGAAAGGCGAAAGGCGAAAGGCGAAAGGCGAAAGGCGAAAGGCGAAAGGCGAAAGGCGAAAGTCGAAAGGCGAAAGGCGAAAGGCGAAAGGCGAAAGGCGAAAGGCGAAAGGCGAAAGGCGAAAGGGGAAAGGCGAAAGGCGTAAGGCGAAAGGCGAAAGGCGAACGGCGAAAGGCGAAAGGCGAAAGGCGAAAGGCGAAAGGCGAAAGGCGAATGGCGAAAGGCGAAAAGCGAAAGGCGAAAGGCGAAAAGCGGCAGGCAAAAGGAAAAATGATTTTCAAAACATGAAATGAAAATGGAGAAATTTAAAATGCCTAAAGCAAAAGAAAAAACGATATTCAAAAGATAAAATACAAAAGTTGAAATTGAAAATGCGAAATGGAAAATTCGAAATTATAAATTTGTATTTCAAAATGCTAAAGGCGAATTGCGAAAGGCGAAAGACGAAAGGCGAAGAGCGAAAGTCGAAAGGCGAAAGGCGAAATGCAAAAGGCGAAAGGCGAAAGGCGAAAGGCGAAAGGTGAAAGGCGAAAGGCGAAAGGTGAAAGGCGAAAGGCGAAAGGCGAAAGGCGAAAGGCGAAAGGCGAAAGGCGAAAGGCGAAAGGCGAAAGGCGAAAGGCGAAAGGCGAAAGGCGTAAGGCGAAACACGAAAGGCGAAAGGCGAAAGGCGAAAGGCGAAAGGCGAAAGGCGAAAGGCGAATGGCGAAAGGCGAAAAGCGAAAGGCGAAAAGCGGCAGGCAAAAGGAAAAATGATTTTCAAAACATGAAATGAAAATGGAGAAATTTAAAATGCCTAAAGCAAAAGAAAAAACGATATGCAAAAGATAAAATACAAAAGTTGAAATTGAAAATGCGAAATGGAAAATTCGAAATTATAAATTTGTATTTCAAAATGCTAAAGGCGAATTGCGAAAGGCGAAAGACGAAAGGCGAAGAGCGAAAGTCGAAAGGCGAAAGGCGAAATGCAAAAGGCGAAAGGCGAAAGGCGAAAGGCGAAAGGCGAAAGGCGAAAGGTGAAAGGCGAAAGGCGAAAGGTGAAAGGCGAAAGGCGAAAGGCGAAAGGTGAAAGGCGAAAGGCGAAAGGCGAAAGGCGAAAGGCGAAAGGCGAAAGGCGTAAGGCGAAACACGAAAGGCGAAAGGCGAAAGGCGAAAGGCGAAAGGCGAAAGGCGAAAGGCGAAAGGCGAAAGGCGAAAGGCGAAAGGCGAAAGGCGAAAGGCGAAAGGCGAAAGGCGAAAGGCGAAAGTCGAAAGGCGAAAGGCGAAAGGCGAAAGGCGAAAGGGGAAAGGCGAAAGGCGAAAGGCGGAAGGCGAAAGGGGAAAGGCGAAAGGCGAAAGGCGAAAGCGGAAGGTGAAAGGCGTAAGGCGAAAGGCGAATGGCGAAAGGCGAAAGACGCAAGGTGAAAGGCGAAAGGCGTAAGGCGAAAGGCGAAAGGCGAACGGCGAAAGGCGAAAGGCGAAAGGCGAAAGGCGAAAGGCGAAAGGAGAATGGCGAAAGGCGAAAAGCGAAAGGCGAAAGGCGAAAAGCGGCAGGCAAAAGGAAAAATGATTTTCAAAACATGAAATGAAAATGGAGAAATTTAAAATGCCTAAAGCAAAAGAAAAAACGATATTCAAAAGATAAAATACAAAAGTTGAAATTGAAAATGCGAAATGGAAAATTCGAAATTATAAATTTGTATTTCAAAATGCTAAAGGCGAATTGCGAAAGGCGAAAGACGAAAGGCGAAGAGCGAAAGTCGAAAGGCGAAAGGCGAAATGCAAAAGGCGAAAGGCGAAAGGCGAAAGGCGAAAGGTGAAAGGCGAAAGGCGAAAGGTGAAAGGCGAAAGGCGAAAGGCGAAAGGCGAAAGGCGAAAGGCGAAAGGCGAAAGGCGAAAGGCGAAAGGCGAAAGGCGTAAGGCGAAACACGAAAGGCGAAAGGCGAAAGGCGAAAGGCGAAAGGCGAAAGGCGAAAGGCGAAAGGCGAAAGGCGAAAGGCGAAAGGCGGAAGGCGAAAGGCGAAAGGCGAAAGGCAAAAGGCGAAAGGCGAAAGTCGAAAGGCGAAAGGCGAAAGGCGAAAGGCGAAAGGGGAAAGGCGAAAGGCGAAAGGCGAAAGGCGGAAGGCGAAAGGGGAAAGGCGAAAGCGGAAGATGAAAGTCGTAAGGCGAAAGGCGAAAGGCGAAAGGCGAAAGGCGTAAGGCGAAAGGCGAAAGGCGAACGGCGAAAGGCGAAAGGCGAAAGGCGAAAGGCGAAACGCGAAAGGCGAAAGGCGAAAGGCGAAAGGCGAAAGGCGAATGGCGAAAGGCGAAAAGCGAAAGGCGAAAAGCGGCAGGCAAAAGGAAAAATGATTTTCAAAACATGAAATGAAAATGGAGAAATTTAAAATGCCTAAAGCAAAAGAAAAAACGATATTCAAAAGATAAAATACAAAAGTTGAAATTGAAAATGCGAAATGGAAAATGGAAAATTCGAAATTATAAATTTGTATTTCAAAATGCTAAAGGCGAATTGCGAAAGGCGAAAGACGAAAGGCGAAAGACGAAAGGCGAAGAGCGAAAGTCGAAAGGCGAAAGGCGAAATGCAAAAGCCGAAAGGCGAAAGGTGAAAGGCGTAACGCGAAAGGCGAAAGGCGAAAGGCGAAAGGCGAAAGGCGAAAGACGAAAGGCGAAGGGCGAAAGGTGAAAGGCGAAAGGCGAAAGGCGAAAGGCGAAAGGCGAAAGGCGAAAGGCGAAAGGCGAAAGGCGAAAGGCGAAAGGCGAAAGGCGTAAGGCGAAACACGAAAGGCGAAAGGCGAAAGGCGAAAGGCGAAAGGCGAAAGGCGAAAGGCGAAAGGCGAAAGGCGAAAGGCGGAAGGCGAAAGGGGAAAGGCGAAAGGCGAAAGGCGAAAGGCGAAAGCGGAAGGTGAAAGGCGTAAGGCGAAAGGCGAAAGGCGAAAGGCGAAAGACGCAAGGTGAAAGGCGAAAGGCGTAAGGCGAAAGGCGAAAGGCGAACGGCGAAAGGCGAAAGGCGAAAGGCGAAACGCGAAAGGGGAAAGGCGAAAGACGAAACGGGAAGGCGAAAGGCGAAAGGCGAAAGGTGGAAGGTGAAAGGCGTAAGGCGAAAGGCGAAAGGTGAAAGGCGAAAGGCGAAAGGCGAAAGGCGAAAGGCGAAAGGCGAAAGGCGAAAGGCGAAAGGCGAAAGGCGAAAGGCGAAAGGCGAAAGGCGAAAGGCGAAAGGCGAAAGGCGAAAGGCGAAAGGCGAAAGGCGAAAAGCGAAAGGCGGAAGGTGAAAGGCGTAAGGCGAAAGGCGAAAGGCGAAAGGCGGAAGGTGAAAGGCGAAAGGCGAAAGGCGAAAGGCGAAAGGCGAAAGGCGAAAGTCGAAAGGCGAAAGGCGAAAGGCGAAAGGCGAAAGGCGAAAGGCGAATGGCGAAAGGCGAAAAGCGAAAGGCGAAAGGCGAAAGGCGAAAGTCGAAAGGCGAAAGGCGAAAGGCGAAAGGCGAAAGGCGAAAGGGGAAAGGCGAAAAGGCGAAAGGCGGAAGGCGAAAGGGGAAAGGCGAAAGGCGAAAGGCGAAAGCGGAAGGTGAAAGGCGTAAGGCGAAAGGCGAAAGGCGAAAGGCGAAAGACGCAAGGCGAAAGGCGAAAGGCGTAAGGCGTAAGGCGAAAGGCGAACGGCGAAAGGCGAAAGGCGAAAGGCGAAAGGCGAAACGCGAAAGGTGAAAGGCGAAAGGCGAAAGGCGAAAGGTGAAAGGCGAAAGGCGAAAGGCGAAAGGCGAAAGGCGAAAGGCGAAAGGCGAAAGGCGAAAGGCAAAAGGCGAAAAGCGGAAGGCGAAAGGCGAAAGGCGATAGGCGAAAGGCGAAGGGCGTGAGGCAAAAGTCAAAATGTCTAAGGCAAAAGGAAAAACGATTTTCAAATGAAAATGGAGAAATTTAAAATGCCTAAAGCAAAAGAAAAAACGATATTCAAAAGATAATATACAAAAGTTGAAATTGAAAATGCGAAATGGAAAATTCGAAATTATAAATTCGTATTTCAAAAGGCTAAAGGCGAAAGACGAAAGGCGAAGAGCGAAAGTCGAAAGGCGAAAGGCGAAATGCAAAAGGCGAAAGGCGAAAGGCGAAAGGCGAAAGGTGAAAGGCGAAAGGCGAAAGGTGAAAGGCGAAAGGCGAAAGGCGAAAGGCGAAAGGCGAAAGGTGAAAGGCGAAAGGCGAAAGGCGAAAGGCGCAAGGCGAAAGGCGAAAGGCGAAAGGCGAAAGGCGAAAGGCGAAAGGCGGAAGGTGAAAGGCGTAAGGCGAAAGGCGAAAGGCGAATGGCGAAAGGCGAAAAGCGAAAGGCGAAAAGCGGCAGGCAAAAGGAAAAATGATTTTCAAAACATGAAATGAAAATGGAGAAATTTAAACTGCCTAAAGCAAAAGAAAAAACGATATTCAAAAGATAATATACAAAAGTTGAAATTGAAAATGCGAAATGGAAAATTCGAAATTATAAATTCGTATTTCAAAAGGCTAAAGGCGAAAGACGAAAGGCGAAGAGCGAAAGTCGAAAGGCGAAAGGCGAAAGGCGAAAGGCGAAAGGCGAAAGGCGAAAGGCGGAAGGCGAAAGGGGAAAGGCGAAAGGCGAAAGCGGAAGATGAAAGTCGTAAGGCGAAAGGCGAAAGGCGAAAGGCGAAAGGCGTAAGGCGTAAGGCGAAAGGCGAACGGCGAAAGGCGAAAGGCGAAAGGCGAAAGGCGAAACGCGAAAGGTGAAAGGCGAAAGGCGAAAGGCGAAAGGTGAAAGGCGAAAGGCGAAAGGCGAAAGGCGAAAGGCGAAAGGCGAAAGGCGAAAGGCGAAAGGCAAAAGGCGAAAAGCGGAAGGCGAAAGGCGAAAGGCGATAGGCGAAAGGCGAAGGGCGTGAGGCAAAAGTCAAAATGTCTAAGGCAAAAGGAAAAACGATTTTCAAATGAAAATGGAGAAATTTAAAATGCCTAAAGCAAAAGAAAAAACGATATTCAAAAGATAATATACAAAAGTTGAAATTGAAAATGCGAAATGGAAAATTCGAAATTATAAATTCGTATTTCAAAAGGCTAAAGGCGAAAGACGAAAGGCGAAGAGCGAAAGTCGAAAGGCGAAAGGCGAAATGCAAAAGGCGAAAGGCGAAAGGCGAAAGGCGGAAGGCGAAAGGGGAAAGGCGAAAGGCGAAAGCGGAAGATGAAAGTCGTAAGGCGAAAGGCGAAAGGCGAAAGGCGAAAGACGCAAGGCGAAAGGCGAAAGGCGTAAGGCGAAAGGCGAAAGGCGAACGGCGAAAGGCGAAAGGCGAAAGGCGAAACGCGAAAGGCGAAAGGCGAAAGGCGAAAAGCGAAAGGCGAAAGGCGAAAAGCGGCAGGCAAAAGGAAAAATGATTTTCAAAACATGAAATGAAAATGGAGAAATTTAAAATGCCTAAATCAAAAGAAAAAACGATATTCAAAAGATAAAATACAAAAGTTGAAATTGAAAATGCGAAATGGAAAATTCGAAATTATAAATTTGTATTTCAAAATGCTAAAGGCGAATTGCGAAAAGCGAAAGACGAAAGGCGAAGAGCGAAAGTCGAAAGGCGAAAGGCGAAATGCAAAAGGCGAAAGGCGAAAGGCGAAAGGCGAAAGGTGAAAGGCGAAAGGCGAAAGGTGAAAGGCGAAAGGCGAAAGGCGAAAGGCGAAAGGCGAAAGGCGAAAGGCGAAAGGCGAAAGGCGAAAGGCGAAAGGCGTAAGGCGAAACACGAAAGGCGAAAGGCGAAAGGCGAAAGGCGAAAGGCGAAAGGCGAAAGGCGAAAGGCGAAAGGCGAAAGGCGAAAGGCGAAAGGCGAAAGGCGAAAGGCGGAAGGCGAAAGGCGAAAGGCGAAAGGCGAAAGGCGAAAGGCGAAAGTCGAAAGGCGAAAGGCGAAAGGCGAAAGGCGAAAGGCGAAAGGGGAAAGGCGAAAGGCGAAAGGCGAAAGGCGGAAGGCGAAAGGGGAAAGGCGAAAGGCGAAAGCGGAAGATGAAAGTCGTAAGGCGAAAGGCGAAAGGCGAAAGGCGAAAGACGCAAGGCGAAAGGCGAAAGGCGTAAGGCGAAAGGCGAAAGGCGAACGGCGAAAGGCGAAAGGCGAAAGGCGAAACGCGAAAGGCGAAAGGCGAAAGGCGAAAGGCGAAAGGCGAATGGCGAAAGGCGAAAAGCGAAAGGCGAAAAGCGGCAGGCAAAAGGAAAAATGATTTTCAAAACATGAAATGAAAATGGAGAAATTTAAAATGCCTAAAGCAAAAGAAAAAACGATATTCAAAAGATAAAATACAAAAGTTGAAATTGAAAATGCGAAATGGAAAATGGAAAATTCGAAATTATAAATTTGTATTTCAAAATGCTAAAGGCGAATTGCGAAAGGCGAAAGACGAAAGGCGAAGAGCGAAAGTCGAAAGGCGAAAGGCGA
Source organism: Dioctria rufipes (assembly GCA_963924295.1). Taxonomy (NCBI): domain Eukaryota; kingdom Metazoa; phylum Arthropoda; class Insecta; order Diptera; family Asilidae; genus Dioctria; species Dioctria rufipes. Next base: position 93,987 of record CAWUPM010000665.1, on the reverse strand, counting down.
AATGCAAAAGCCGAAAGGCGAAAGGTGAAAGGCGAAAGGCGAAAGGTGAAAGGCGAAAGGCGAAAGGCGAAAGGCGAAAGGCGAAAGGCGAAAGGCGAAAGGCGAAAGGCGAAAGGCGTAAGGCGAAACACGAAAGGCGAAAGGCGAAAGGCGAAAGGCGAAAGGCGAAAGGCGAAAGGCGAAAGGCGAAAGGCGAAAGGCGAAAGGCGAAAGGCGAAAGTCGAAAGGCGAAAGGCGAAAGGCAAAAGGCGAAAGGCGAAAGGGGAAAGGCGAAAGGCGAAAGGCGAAAGGCGGAAGGCGAAAGGGGAAAGGCGAAAGGCGAAAGGCGAAAGCGGAAGGTGAAAGGCGTAAGGCGAAAGGCGAAAGGCGAAAGGCGAAAGACGCAAGGTGAAAGGCGAAAGGCGTAAGGCGAAAGGCGAAAGGCGAACGGCGAAAGGCGAAAGGCGAAAGGCGAAAGGCGAAACGCGAAAGGGGAAAGGCGAAAGACAAAAGGGGAAGGCGAAAGGTGGAAGGTGAAAGGCGTAAGGCGAAAGGCGAAAAGCGAAAGGCGGAAGGTGAAAGGCGTAACGCGAAAGGCGAAAGGCGAAAGGCGAAAGGCGGAAGGTGAAAGGCGAAAGGCGAAAGGCGAAAGTCGAAAGGCGAAAGGCGAAAGGCGAAAGGCGAAAGGCGAAAGGCGAAAGGCGAAAGGCGAAAGGCGAAAGGCGCAAGGCGAAAGGCGAAAGGCGAATGGCGAAAGGCGAAAAGAGAAAGGCGAAAAGCGGCAGGCAAAAGGAAAAATGATTTTCAAAACATGAAATGAAAATGTAGAAATTTAAAATGCCTAAAGCAAAAGAAAAAACGATATTCAAAAGATAAAATACAAAAGTTGAAATTGAAAATGCGAAATGGAAAATTCGAAATTATAAATTTGTATTTCAAAATGCTAAAGGCGAATTGCGAAAGGCGAAAGACGAAAGGCGAAGAGCGAAAGTCGAAAGGCGAAATGCAAAAGCCGAAAGGCGAAAGGCGAAAGGTGAAAGGCGAAAGGCGAAAGGTGAAAGGCGAAAGGCGAAAGGCGAAAGGCGAAAGGCGAAAGGCGAAAGGCGAAAGGCGAAAGGCGTAAGGCGAAACACGAAAGGCGAAAGGCGAAAGGCGAAAGGCGAAAGGCGAAAGGCGAAAGGTGAAAGGCGAAAGTCGAAAGGCGAAAGGCGAAAGGCGAAAGGGGAAAGGCGAAAGGCGAAAGGCGAAAGGCGGAAGGCGAAAGGGGAAAGGCGAAAGGCGAAAGGCGAAAGCGGAAGGTGTAAGGCGTAAGGCGAAAGGCGAAAGGCGAAAGGCGAAAGACGCAAGGTGAAAGGCGAAAGGCGTAAGGCGAAAGGCGAAAGGCGAACGGCGAAAGGCGAAAGGCGAAAGGCGAAACGCGAAAGGGGAAAGGCGAAAGACGAAAGGGGAAGGCGAAAGGCGAAAGGCGAAAGGTGGAAGGTGAAAGGCGTAAGGCGAAAGGCGAAAGGCGAAAGGCGAAAGGCGAAAGGCGAAAGGCGAAAGGCGAAAGGCGAAAGGCGAAAGGCGAAAGGCGAAAGGCGAAAGGCGAAAGGCGAAAGGCGAAAGGCGAAAGGCGAAAGGCGAAAGGCGAAAAGCGAAAGGCGGAAGGTGAAAGGCGTAAGGCGAAAGGCGAAAGGCGAAAGGCGGAAGGTGAAAGGCGAAAGGCGAAAGGCGAAAGGCGAAAGGCGAAAGGCGAAAGGCGAAAGGCGAAAGTCGAAAGGCGAAAGGCGAAAGGCGAAAGGCGAAAGGCGAATGGCGAAAGGCGAAAAGCGAAAGGCGAAAGGCGAAAAGCGGCAGGCAAAAGGAAAAATGATTTTCAAAACATGAAATGAAAATGGAGAAATTTAAAATGCCTAAAGCAAAAGAAAAAACGATATTCAAAAGATAAAATACAAAAGTTGAAATTGAAAATGCGAAATGGAAAATTCGAAATTATAAATTTGTATTTCAAAATGCTAAAGGCGAATTGCGAAAGGCGAAAGACGAAAGGCGAAGAGCGAAAGTCGAAAGGCGAAAGGCGAAATGCAAAAGGCGAAAGGCGAAAGGCGAAAGGCGAAAGGTGAAAGGCGAAAGGCGAAAGGTGAAAGGCGAAAGGCGAAAGGCGAAAGGCGAAAGGCGAAAGGCGAAAGGCGAAAGGCGAAAGGCGAAAGGCGAAAGGCGAAAGGCGAAAGGCGAAAGGCGTAAGGCGAAACACGAAAGGAGAAGGCGAAAGGCGAAAGGCGAAAGGCGAAAGGCGAAAGGCGAAAGGCGAAAGGCGAAAGGCGAAAGGCGAAAGGCGAAAGGCGAAAGGCGAAAGGCGAAAGGCGAAAGGCGAAAGGCGAAAGTCGAAAGGCGAAAGGCGAAAGGCGAAAGGCGAAAGGCGAAAGGGGAAAGGCGAAAGGCGAAAGGCGAAAGGCGGAAGGCGAAAGGGGAAAGGCGAAAGGCGAAAGGCGAAAGCGGAAGGTGAAAGGCGTAAGGCGAAAGGCGAAAGGCGAAAGGCGAAAGACGCAAGGCGAAAGGCGAAAGGCGTAAGGCGAAAGGCGAAAGGCGAACGGCGAAAGGCGAAAGGCGAAAGGCGAAAGGCGAAACGCGAAAGGTGAAAGCGAAAGGCGAAAGGCGAAAGGTGAAAGGCGAAAGGCGAAAGGCGAAAGGCGAAAGGCGAAAGGCGAAAGGCGAAAGGCGAAAGGCGAAAGGCGAAAGGCGGAAGGTGAAAGGCGTAAGGCGAAAGGCGAAAGGCGAAAGGCGAAAGTCGAAAGGCGAAAGGTGAAAGGCGAAAGGCGAAAGGCGAAAGGTGAAAGGCGAAAGGCGAAAGGCGAAAGGCGAAAGGCGAAAGGCGAAAGGCGAAAGACGCAAGGCGAAAGGCGAAAGGCGTAAGGCGAAAGGCGAAAGGCGAACGGCGAAAGGCGAAAGGCGAAAGGTGAAAGGCGAAAGGCGAAAGGCGAAAGGCGAAAGGCGAAAGGCGATAGGCGAAAGGCGAAAGGCGAAAGGCGAATGGCGAAAGGCGAAAGGCGGAAGGTGAAAGGCGTAAGGCGAAAGGCGAAAGGCGAAAGGCGAAAGTCGAAAGGCGAAAGGCGAAAGGCGAAAGGCGAAAGGCGAAAGGCGAAAGGTGAAAGGCGAAAGGCGAAAGGCGAAAGGCGAAAGGCGAAAGGCGAAAGGCGAAAGACGCAAGGCGAAAGCCGAAAGGCGTAAGGCGAAAGGCGAAAGGCGAACGGCGAAAGGCGAAAGGCGAAAGGTGAAAGGCGAAAGGCGAAAGGCGAAAGGCGAAAGGCGAAAGGCGAAAGGCGAAAGGCGAAAGGCGATAGGCGAAAGGCGAAAGGCGAAAGGCGAATGGCGAAAGGCGAAAGGCGGAAGGTAAAAGGCGTAAGGCGAAAGGCGAAAGGCGAAAGGCGAAAGTCGAAAGGCGAAAGGCGAAAGGCGAAAGGCGAAAGGCGAAAGGCGAAAGGCGAAAGGCAAAAGGCGAAAAGCGGAAGGCGAAATGCGAAAGGCGATAGGCGAAAGGCGAAGGGCGTGAGGCAAAATTCAAAATGTCTAAGGCAAAAGGAAAAACGATTTTCAAATGAAAATGGAGAAATTTAAAATGCCTAAAGCAAAAGAAAAAACGATATTCAAAAGATAATATACAAAAGTTGAAATTGAAAATGCGAAATGGAAAATTCGAAATTATAAATTCGTATTTCAAAAGGCTAAAGGCGAAATGCGAAAGGCGAAAGACGAAAGGCGAAGGGCGATTGTCGAAAGGCGAAAGGCGAAAGGCGAATGGCGAAAGGCGAAAGGCTAAAGGCGAAAGGCGAAATGCGAAAGGCGAAAGGCGAAAGGCGGAAGGTGAAAGGCGTAAGGCGAAAGGCGAAAGGCGAAAGGCGAAAGTCGAAAGGCGAAAGGCGAAAGGCGAAAGGCGAAAGCGGAAGGTGAAAGGCGTAAGGCGAAAGGCGAAAGGCGAAAGGCGAAAGACGTAAGGCGAAAGGCGAAAGGCGTAAGGCGAAAGGCGAAAGGCGAACGGCGAAAGTCGAAAGGCGAAAGGCGAAAGGCGAAACGCGAAAGGTGAAAGGCGAAAGGCGAAAGGCGAAAGGCGAAAGGCGAAAGGCGAAAGGCGAAAGGCGAAAGGCGAAAGGCGAAAGGCGAAAGGCGGAAGGTGAAAGGCGTAAGGCGAAAGGCGAAAGGCGAAAGGCGAAAGTCGAAAGGCGAAAGGCGAAAGGCGAAAGGCGAAAGGCGAAAGGCAAAAGGCGAAAAGCGGAAGGCGAAAGGCGAAAGGCGATAGGCGAAAGGCGAAGGGCGTGAGGCAAAAGTCAAAATGTCTAAGGCAAAATGAAAAACGATTTTCAAATGAAAATGGAGAAATTTAAAATGCCTAAAGCAAAAGAAAAAACGATATTCAAAAGATAATATACAAAAGTTGAAATTGAAAATGCGAAATGGAAAATTCGAAATTATAAATTCGTATTTCAAAAGGCTAAAGGCGAAATGCGAAAAGCGAAAGACGAAAGGCGAAGGGCGATTGTCGAAAGGCGAAAGGCGAAAGGCGAATGGCGAAAGGCGAAAGGCTAAAGGCGAAAGGCGAAATGCGAAAGGCGAAAGGCGAAAGGCGAAAGACCAAAGGCGAAGGGCGAAAGTCGAAAGGCGAAAGGCGAAAGGCAAAAGGCGAAAGGCGAAAGGAGAAAGGTGAAAGGCGAAAGGCGAAAGCCGAAAGGCGAAAGGCGAAAGGCGAAAGGCGAAAGGCGAAAGGCGAAAGGCGGAAGGCGAAAGGCGAAAGGCGGAAGGTGAAAGGCGAAAGGCGAAAGCGAAAGGCGAAAGGCGAAAGGCGAAAGGCGAAAGTTGAAAGGCGAAAGGCGAAAAGTGAAAGGCGAAAGGCGAAAGGCGAAAGGCGAAAGGCGGAAGGCGAAAGGCGAAAGGCGAAAGGTGAAGGGCGAGAGGCAAAAGTCAAAATGCCTACGGCAAAAGGAAAAACGATTTTCAAAACATGAAATGAACATGGAGAAATTTAAAATGCCTAAAGCAAAAGAAAAAAACGATATTCAAAAGATAAAATACAAAAGTTGAAATTGAAAATGCGAAATGGAAAATTCGAAATTATAAATTTGTATTTCAAAATGCTAAAGGCGAATTGCGAAAGGCGAAAGACGAAAGGTGAAGGGCGAAAGTCGAAAGGCGAAAGGCGAAATGCAAAAGGCGAAAGGCGAAAGGCGAAAGGTGAAAGGCGAAAGGCGAAAGGTGAAATGCGAAAGGCGAAAGGTGAAAGGCGAAAGGCTAAAGGCGTAAGGCGAAAGGCGAAAGGCGAAGGGCGAGAGGCGAAAGGTGAAAGGCGAAAGGCGAAAGGCGAAAGGCGAAAGGCGAAAGGCGAAAAGCGAAAGGCGAAAGGCGAAAGGCGAAACGCGAAAGGCGAAAGGCGAAACGCGAAAGGCGAAAGGCGAAAGGCGAAAGGCGAAAGGCGAAAGGCGAAAGGCGAAAGGCGAAAGGCGAAAGGCGAAAGGCGAAAGGCGAAAGGCGAAAGACGCAAGGCGAAAGGCGAAAGGCGTAAGGCGAAAGGCGAAAGGCGAACGGCGAAAGGCGAAAGGCGAAAGGCGAAAGGCGAAACGCGAAAGGTGAAAGGCGAAAGGCGAAAGGCGAAAGGCGAAAGGCGATAGGCGAAAGGCGAAAGGCGAAAGGCGAAAGGCGAAAGGCGAAAGGCGGAAGGTGAAAGGCGTAAGGCGAAAGGCGAAAGGCGAAAGGCGAAAGGTGAAAGGCGAAAGGCTAAAGGCGGAAGGCGAAAGGCGAAAGGCGAAGGGCGAGAGGCGAAAGGTGAAAGGCGAAAGGCGAAAGGCGAAAGGCGAAAGGCGAAAGGCGAAAGGCGAAAGGCGAACGGCGAAAGGCGAAAGGCGAAAGGCGAAAGGCGAAACGCGAAAGGTGAAAGGCGAAAGGCGAAAGGCGAAAGGCGAAACGCGAAAGGCGTAAGGCGAAAGGCGAAAGGCGAACGGCGAAAGGCGAAAGGCGAAAGGCGAAAGGCGAAAGGCGAAACGCGAAAGGTGAAAGGCGAAAGGCGAAAGGTGAAAGGCGAAAGGCGAAAGGTGAAAGGCGAAAGGCTAAAGGCGGAAGGCGAAAGGCGAAAGGCGAAGGGCGAGAGGCGAAAGGTGAAAGGCGAAAGGCGAAAGGCGAAAGGCGAAAGGCGAAAGGCGAAAGGCGAAAGGCGAAAGGCGAACGGCGAAAGGCGAAAGGCGAAAGGCGAAAGGCGAAACGCGAAAGGTGAAAGGCGAAAGGCGAAAGGCGAAAGGCGAAAGGCGAAAGGCGAAAGGCGGAAGGTGAAAGGCGTAAGGCGAAAGGCGAAAGGCGAAAGGCGAAAGTCGAAAGGCGAAAGGCGAAAGGCGAAAGGCTAAAGGCAAAAGGTGAAAGGCGAAAGGCGAAAGGCGAAAGGCGAAAGGCGAAAGACGAAAGGCGAAAGACGCAAGGCGAAAGGCGAAAGGCGAAACGCGAAACGCGAAAGGTGAAAGGCGAAAGGCGAAAGGCGAAAGGCGAAAGGCGAAAGGCGATAGGCGAAAGGCGAAAGGCGAAAGGCGAAAGGCGAACGGCGAAAGGCGAAAGGCGAAAGGCGAAAGGCGAAACGCGAAAGGCGAAAGGCGGAAGGTGAAAGGCGAAAGGCGAAAGGCGAAAGGCGAAAGGCGAAAGGCGAACGGCGAAAGGCGAAAGGCGAAACGCGAAAGGTGAAAGGCGAAAGGCAAAAGGCGAAAGGCGAAAGGCGAAAGGCGAAAGGCGTAAGGCGAAAGGTGAAGGGCGAAAGTCGAAAGGCGAAAGGCGAAATGCAAAAGGCGAAAGGCGAAAGGCGAAAGATGAAAGGCGAAAGGCGAAAGGTGAAAGGCGAAAGGCGAAAGGTGAAAGGCGAAAGGCTAAAGGCGGAAGGCGAAAGGCGAAAGGCGAAGGGCGAGAGGCGAAAGGTGAAAGGCGAAAGGCGAAAGGCGAAAGGCGAAAGGCGAAAGGCGAACGGCGAAAGGCGATAGGCGAAAGGCGAAAGGCGAAACGCGAAAGGTGAAAGGCGAAAGGCGAAAGGCGAAAGGCGAAAGGCGAAAGGCGAAAGGCGAAAGGCGAAAGGCGAAAGGCGAAAGGCGAAAGGCGAAAGGCGAAAGGCGGAAGGTGAAAGGCGTAAGGCGAAAGGCGAAAGGCGAAAGGCGAAAGTCGAAAGGCGAAAGGCGAAAGGCGAAAGGCGAAAGGCGAAAGGTGAAAGGCGAAAGGCGAAAGGCGAAAGGCGAACGGCGAAAGGCGAAAGGCGAAAGGCGAAAGGCGAAACGCGAAACGCGAAAGGTGAAAGGCGAAAGGCGAAAGGCGAAAGGCGAAAGGCGAAAGGCGATAGGCGAAAGGCGAAAGGCGAAAGGCGAAAGGCGAAAGGCGAAAGGCGAAAGGCGGAAGGTGAAAGGCGAAAGGCGAAAGGCGAAAGGCGAAAGGCGAAAGGCGAACGGCGAAAGGCGAAAGGCGAAACGCGAAAGGTGAAAGGCGAAAGGCAAAAGGCGAAAGGCGAAAGGCGAAAGGCGAAAGGCGTAAGGCGAAAGGTGAAGGGCGAAAGTCGAAAGGCGAAAGGCGAAATGCAAAAGGCGAAAGGCGAAAGGCGAAAGATGAAAGGCGAAAGGCGAAAGGTGAAAGGCGAAAGGCGAAAGGTGAAAGGCGAAAGGCTAAAGGCGGAAGGCGAAAGGCGAAAGGCGAAGGGCGAGAGGCGAAAGGTGAAAGGCGAAAGGCGAAAGGCGAAAGGCGAAAGGCGAAAGGCGAACGGCGAAAGGCGAAAGGCGAAAGGCGAAAGGCGAAACGCGAAATGTGAAAGGCGAAAGGCGAAAGGCGAAAGGCGAAAGGCGAAAGGCGAAAGGCGAAAGGCGAAAGGCGAAAGGCGAAAGGCGAAAGGCGGAAGGTGAAAGGCGTAAGGCGAAAGGCGAAAGGCGAAAGGCGAAAGTCGAAAGGCGAAAGGCGAAAGGCGAAAGGCGAAAGGCGAAAGGTGAAAGGCGAAAGGCGAAAGGCGAAAGGCGAAAGGCGAAAGGCGAAAGACGCAAGGCGAAAGGCGAAAGGCGAAAGGCGAAAGGCGAACGGCGAAAGGCGAAAGGCGAAAGGCGAAAGGCGAAAGGCGAAACGCGAAAGGTGAAAGGCGAAAGGCGAAAGGCGAAAGGCGAAAGGCGAAAGGCGATAGGCGAAAGGCGAAAGGCGAAAGGCGAAAGGCGAAAGGCGAAAGGCGGAAGGTGAAAGGCGTAAGGCGAAAGGCGAAAGGCGAAAGGCGAAAGTCGAAAGGCGAAAGGCGAAAGGCGAAAGGCGAAAGGCGAAAGGCGAAAGGCAAAAGGCGAAAAGCGGAAGGCGAAATGCGAAAGGCGATAGGCGAAAGGCGAAGGGCGTGAGGCAAAAGTCAAAATGTCTAAGGCAAAAGGAAAAACGATTTTCAAATGAAAATGGAGAAATTTAAAATGCCTAAAGCAAAAGAAAAAACGATATTCAAAAGATAATATACAAAAGTTGAAATTGAAAATGCGAAATGGAAAATTCGAAATTATAAATTCGTATTTCAAAAGGCTAAAGGCGAAATGCGAAAGGCGAAAGACGAAAGGCGAAGGGCGATTGTCGAAAGGCGAAAGGTGAAAGGCGAATGGCGAAAGGCGAAAGGCTAAAGGCGAAAGGCGAAATGCGAAAGGCGAAAGGCGAAAGGCGAAAGGCGGAAGGTGAAAGGCGTAAGGCGAAAGGCGAAAGGCGAAAGGCGAAAGTCGAAAGGCGAAAGGCGAAAGGCGAAAGGCGAAAGGCGAAAGCGGAAGGTGAAAGGCGTAAGGCGAAAGGCGAAAGGCGAAAGGCGAAAGGCGAAAGACGCAAGGCGAAAGGCGAAAGGCGTAAGGCGAAAGGCGAAAGGCGAACGGCGAAAGTCGAAAGGCGAAAGGCGAAAGGCGAAACGCGAAAGGTGAAAGGCGAAAGGCGAAAGGCGAAAGGCGAAAGGCGAAAGGCGAAAGGCGAAAGGCGAAAGGCGAAAGGCGAAAGGCGAAAGGCGAAAGCCGGAAGGTGAAAAGCGTAAGGCGAAAGGCGAAAGGCGAAAGGCGAAAGTCGAAAGGCGAAAGGCGAAAGGCGAAAGGCGAAAGGCAAAAGGCGAAAAGCGGAAGGCGAAAGGCGAAAGGCGATAGGCGAAAGGCGAAGGGCGTGAGGCAAAAGTCAAAATGTCTAAGGCAAAATGAAAAACGATTTTCAAATGAAAATGGAGAAATTTAAAATGCCTAAAGCAAAAGAAAAAACGATATTCAAAAGATAATATACAAAAGTTGAAATTGAAAATGCGAAATGGAAAATTCGAAATTATAAATTCGTATTTCAAAAGGCTAAAGGCGAAATGCGAAAAGCGAAAGACGAAAGGCGAAGGGCGATTGTCGAAAGGCGAAAGGCGAAAGGCGAATGGCGAAAGGCGAAAGGCTAAAGGCGAAAGGCGAAATGCGAAAGGCGAAAGGCGAAAGGCGAAAGGCGAAAGGCGAAAGACCAAAGGCGAAGGGCGAAAGTCGAAAGGCGAAAGGCGAAAGGCAAAAGGCGAAAGGCGAAAGGAGAAAGGTGAAAGGCGAAAGGCGAAAGCCGAAAGGCGAAAGGCGAAAGGCGAAAGGCGAAAGGCGAAAGGCGAAAGGCGGAAGGCGAAAGGCGAAAGGCGGAAGGTGAAAGGCGAAAGGCGAAAGCGAAAGGCGAAAGGCGAAAGGCGAAAGTTGAAAGGCGAAAGGCGAAAAGTGAAAGGCGAAAGGCGAAAGGCGAAAGGCGAAAGGCGGAAGGCGAAAGGCGAAAGGCGAAAGGTGAAGGGCGAGAGGCAAAAGTCAAAATGCCTACGGCAAAAGGAAAACGATTTTCAAAACATGAAATGAACATGGAGAAATTTAAAATGCCTAAAGCAAAAGAAAAAAACGATATTCAAAAGATAAAATACAAAAGTTGAAATTGAAAATGCGAAATGGAAAATTCGAAATTATAAATTTGTATTTCAAAATGCTAAAGGCGAATTGCGAAAGGCGAAAGACGAAAGGTGAAGGGCGAAAGGCGAAAGGCGAAAGGTGAAAGGCGAAAGGCGAAAGGTGAAAGGCGAAAGGCGAAAGGTGAAAGGCGAAAGGCGAAAGGTGAAAGGCGAAAGGCTAAAGGCGGAAGGCGAAAGGCGAAAGGCGAAGGGCGAGAGGCGAAAGGTGAAAGGCGAAAGGCGAAAGGCGAAAGGCGAAAGGTGAAAGGCGAAAAGCGAAAGGCGAAAGTCGAAAGGCGAAACGCGAAAGGCGAAAGGCGAATCGCGAAAGGCGAAAAGCGAAAGGCGAAAGGCGAAAGGCGAAAGGCGAAAGGCGAAAGGCGGAAGGTGAAAGGCGTAAGGCGAAAGGCGAAAGGCGAAAGGCGAAAGGCGAAAAGCGGAAGGCAAAAGGAAAAACGATTTTCAAAACATGAAATGAAAATGGAGAAATTTAAAATGCCTAAATCAAAAGAAAAAAACGATACTCAAAAGATAAAATACAAAAGTTGAAATTGAAAATGCGAAATGGAAAATTCGAAATTATAAATTTGTATTTCAAAATGCTAAAGGCTAATTGCGAAAGACGAAAGACGAAAGGCGAAGGGCGAAAGTCGAAAGGCGAAAGGCGAAATGCAAAAGGCGAAAGGCGAAAGGTGAAAGGCGAAAGGCGAAAGGTGAAAGGCGAAAGGCGAAAGGCGAAAGGCGAAAGGGGAAAGGCGAAAGGCGAAAGGCGAAAGGCGAAAGGCGAAAGGCGAAAGGCGAGAGGCAAAAGTCAAAATGCCTACGGCAAAAGGAAAACGATTTTCAAAACATGAAATGAACATGGAGAAATTTAAAATGCCTAAAGCAAAAGAAAAAAACGATATTCAAAAGATAAAATACAAAAGTTGAAATTGAAAATGCGAAATGGAAAATTCGAAATTATAAATTTGTATTTCAAAATGCTAAAGGCGAATTGCGAAAGGCGAAAGACGAAAGGCGAAGGGCGAAAGTCGAAGGGCGAAAGGCGAAATGCAAAAGGCGAAAGGCGAAAGGCGAAAGGTGAAAGGCGAAAGGCGAAAGGTGAAAGGCGAAAGGCGAAAGGCGAAAGGCGAAAGGCGAAAGGCGAAAGGCGAAAGGCGAAAGGCGAAAGGCGAAAGGCTGAAGGCGAAAGGCGAAAGGCGAAAGGTGAAGGGCGAGAGGCAAAAGTCAAAATGCCTACGGCAAAAGGAAAACGATTTTCAAAACATGAAATGAACATGGAGAAATTTAAAATGCCTAAAGCAAAAGAAAAAAACGATATTCAAAAGATAAAATACAAAAGTTGAAATTGAAAATGCGAAATGGAAAATTCGAAATTATAAATTTGTATTTCAAAATGCTAAAGGCGAATTGCGAAAGGCGAAAGACGAAAGGTGAAGGGCGAAAGTCGAAGGGCGAAAGGCGAAATGCAAAAGGCGAAAGGCGAAAGGCGAAAGGTGAAAGGCGAAAGGCGAAAGGTGAAAGGCGAAAGGCGAAAGGCGAAAGGCGAAAGGCGAAAGGCGAAAGGCGAAAGGCGAAAGGCGAAAGGCGAAAGGCGAAAGGCGAAAGGCGAAAGGCGGAAGTTGAAAGGCGAAAGGCGAAAGGCGAAAGGCGAAAGGCGAAAGGCGAAAGGCGAAAGGCGAAAGGCGAAAGGCGAAAGGCGAAAGGCGAAAGGCGAAAGGCGAAAGGCGAAAGGCAAATGGCGAAAGGCGAAAGGCGAACGGCGAAAGGCGAAAGACGAAAGGCGAAAAGCGGGAGGCAAAAGGAAAAACGATTTTCAAAACATGAAATGAAAATGGAGAAATTTAAAATGCCTGAAGCAAAAACAAAAACGATACTCAAAAGATAAAACACAAAAGTTGAAATTGAAAATGCGAAATGGAAAATTCGAAATTATAAATTTGTATTTCAAAATGCTAAAGGCTAATTGCGAAAGACGAAAGACGAAAGGCGAAGGGCGAAAGTCGAAAGGCGAAAGGCGAAATGCAAAAGGCGAAAGGCGAAAGGTGAAAGGCGAAAGGCGAAAGGTGAAAGGCGAAAGGCGAAAGGCGAAAGGCGAAAGGGGAAAGGCGAAAGGCGAAAGGCGAAAGGCGAAAGGCGAAAGGCGAAAGGCGAAAGGCGAAAGGCGAAAGGCGAAAGGCGAAAGGCGAAAGGCGAAAGGCGAAAGGCGAAAGGCGAAAGGCGAAAGGCGAAAGGCGAAAGGCGAAAGGGGAAAGGCGAAAGGCGAAAGGCGAAAGGCGGAAGTTGAAAGGCGAAAGGCGAAAGGCGAAAGGCGAAAGGCGAAAGGCGAAAGGCGAAAGGCGAAAGGCGAAAGGCGAATGGCGAAAGGCGAAAGGCGAACGGCGAAAGGCGAAAGACGAAAGGCGAAAAGCGGGAGGCAAAAGGAAAAACGATTTTCAAAACATGAAATGAAAATGGAGAAATTTAAAATGCCTGAAGCAAAAAAAAAAACGATATTCAAAAGATAAAATACAAAAGTTGAAATTGCAAATGCGAAATGGAAAATTCGAAATTATAAATTTGTATTTCAAAATGCTAAAGGCTAATTGCGAAAGACGAAAGACGAAAGGCGAAAGGCGAAAGTCGAAAGGCGAAAGGCGAAATGCAAAAGGCGAAAGGCGAAAGGCGAAAGGCGAAAGGTGAAAGGCGAAAGGTGAAAGGCGAAAGGCGAAAGGCGAAAAGCGAAAGGCGAAAGGCGAAAGGCGAAAGGCGAAAGGCGAAAGGCGAAAGGCGAAAGGCGAAAGGCGCAAGGCGAAAGGCGAAAGGCGAAAGGCGAAAGCCGAAAGGCGAAAGGCGAAAGGGGAAAGGCGAAAGGCGAAAGGCGAAAGGCGGAAGGTGAAAGGCGTAAGGCGAAAGGCGAAAGGCGAAAGGCGAAAGGCGAAAAGCGGAAGGCAAAAGGAAAAACGATTTTCAAAACATGAAATGAAAATGGAGAAATTTAAAATGCCTAAATCAAAAGAAAAAAACGATGTTCAAAAGATAAAATACAAAAGTTGAAATTGAAAATGCGAAATGGAAAATTCGAAATTATAAATTTGTATTTCAAAATGCTAAAGGCTAATTGCGAAAGACGAAAGGCGAAGGGCGAAAGTCGAAAGGCGAAAGGCGAAATGCAAAAGGCGAAAGGCGAAAGGTGAAAGGCGAAAGGCGAAAGGTGAAAGGCGAAAGGCGAAAGGCGAAAGGCGAAAGGCGAAAGGCGAAAGGCGAAAGGCGAAAGGCGAAAGGCGAAGGCGAAAGGCGAAAGGCGAAAGGCGAAAGGCGAAAGGCGAAAGGCGAAAGGCGAAAGGCGAAAGGCGAAAGGCGAAAGGCGAAAGGCGAAAGGCGAAAGGCGAAAAGCGGAAGGCAAAAGGAAAAACGATTTTCAAAACATGAAATGAAAATGGAGAAATTTAAAATGCCTAAATCAAAAGAAAAAAACGATGTTCAAAAGATAAAATACAAAAGTTGAAATTGAAAATTCGAAATTATAAATTTGTATTTCAAAATGCTAAAGGCTAATTGCGAAAGACGAAAGACGAAAGGCGAAGGGCGAAAGTCGAAAGGCGAAAGGCGAAATGCAAAAGGCGAAAGGCGAAAGGTGAAAGGCGAAAGGCGAAAGGTGAAAGGCGAAAGGCGAAAGGCGAAAGGCGAAAGGCGAAAGGCGAAAGGCGAAAGGGGAAAGGCGAAAGGCGAAAGGCGAAAGGCGAAAGGCGAAAGGGGAAAGGCGAAGGCGAAGGCGAAAGGCGAAAGGCGAAAGGCGAAAGGCGAAAGGCGAAAGGCGAAAGGCGAAAGGCGAAAGGCGAAAGGCGAAAGGCGAAAGGCGAAAGGCGAAAGGCGAAAGGCGAAAAGCGAAAGGCGAAAAGCTGCAGGCAAAAGGAAAAATGATTTTCAAAACATGAAATGATAATGGAGAAATTTAAAATGCCTAAAGCAAAAGAAAAAACGATATTCAAAAGATAAAATACAAAAGTTGAAATTGAAAATGCGAAATGGAAAATTCGAAATTATAAATTTGTATTTCAAAATGCTAAAGGCGAATTGCGAAAGGCGAAAGACGAAAGGCGAAGGGCGAAAGTCGAAAGGCGAAAGGCGAAATGCAAAAGGCGAAAGGCGAAAGGTGAAAGGCGAAAGGCGAAAGGCGAAAGGTGAAAGGCGAAAGGCGAAAGGCGAAAGGCGAAAGGCGAAACGCGAAAGGCGAAAGGCGAAAGGCGAAAGGCGAAAGGCGAAAGGCGAAAGGCGAAAGGCGAAAGGCGAAAGGCGAAAGGCGAAAGGCGAAAGGCGAAAGGCGAAAGGCGAAAGGCGAAAGGCGAAAGGCGAAAGGCGAAAGGCGAAAGGGGAAAGGCGAAAGGCGAAAGGCGGAAGGCGAAAGGGGAAAGGCGAAAGGCGAAAGCGGAAGGTGAACGGCGTAAGGCGAAAGGCGAAAGGCGAAAGGCGAAAGACGAAAGGCGAAAGGCGAAAGGCGTAAGGCGAAAGGCGAAAGGCGAAAGGCGAAAGGCGAAAGGCGAAAGGCGAAAGGCGAAAGGCGAAAGGCGAAAGGCGAAAGGCGAAAGGCGAAAGGCGAAAGGCGAAAGGCGAAAGGCGAAAGGCGGAAGGCAAAAGGAAAAACGATTTTCAAAACATGAAATGAAAATGGAGAAATTTTAAATGCCTGAAGCAAAAGAAAAAACGATATTCAAAAGATAAAATACAAAAGTTGAAATTGAAAATGCGAAATGGAAAATTCGAAATTATAAATTTGTATTTCAAAATGCTAAAGGCGAATTGCGAAAGGCGAAAGACGAAAGGTGAAGGGCGAAATTCGAAAGGCGAAAGGCGAAATGCAAAAGGCGAAAGGCGAAAGGCGAAAGTTGAAAGGCGAAAGGCGAAAGGTGAAAGGCGAAAGGCGAAAGGTGAAAGGCGAAAGGCTAAAGGCGGAAGGCGAAAGGCGAGAGGCGAAGGGCGAGAGGCGAAAGGTGAAAGGCGAAAGGCGAAAGCCGAAAGGCGAAAGGCGAAAGGCGAAAGGCGAAAGGCGAAAGGCGAAAGGCGAAAGGCGAAAGGCGTAAGGCGAAAGGCGAAAGGCGAAAGGCGAAAGGCGAAACGCGAAAGGCGAAAGGCGAAACGCGAAAGGCGAAAGGCGAAAGGCGAAAGGCGAAAGGCGAAAGCCGGAAGGTGAAAGGCGTAAGGCGAAAGGCGAAAGGCGAAAGGCGAAAGGCGAAAGGCGAAAAGCGGAAGGCAAAAGGAAAAACGATTTTCAAAACATGAAATGAAAATGGAGAAATTTAAAATGCCTAAATCAAAAGAAAAAAACGATGTTCAAAAGATAAAATACAAAAGTTGAAATTGAAAATGCGAAATGGAAAATTCGAAATTATAAATTTGTATTTCAAAATGCTAAAGGCGAATTGCGAAAGGCGAAAGACGAAAGGCGAAGGGCGAAAGTCGAAAGGCGAAAGTCGAAAGGCGAATGGCGAAATGCAAAAGTGAAAGGCGAAAGGCGAAAGGTGAAAGGCGAAAGGCGAAAGGCGAAAGGCGAAAGGCGAAAGGCGAAAGGCGAAAGGCGAAAGGCGAAAGGCGAAATGGGAAAGGCGAAATGGGAAAGGCGAAAGGCGAAAGGCGAAAGGCGAAAGGCGAAAGGCGAAAGGCGAAAGGCGGAAGGCGAAACGCGAAAGGCGAAAGGCGAAACACGAAAGGCGAAAGGCGAAAGGCGAAAGGCGAAAGGCGAAAGGTGAAAGGCGAAAGGCGAAAGGCGAAAGGCGAAAGGCGGAAGGTGAAAGGCGTAAGGCGAAAGGCGAAAGGCGAAAGGCGAAAGGCGAAAGGCGAAAGGCGAAAAGCGGAAGGCAAAAGGAAAAACGATTTTCAAAACATGAAATGAAAATGGAGAAATTTAAAATGCCTAAATCAAAAGAAAAAAACGATATTCAAAAGATAAAATACAAAAGTTGAAATTGAAAATGCGAAATGGAAAATTCGAAATTATAAATTTGTATTTCAAAATGCTAAAGGCGAATTGCGAAAGGCGAAAGACGAAAGGCGAAGGGCGAAAGTCGAAAGGCGAAAGGCGAAATGCAAAAGGCGAAAGGCGAAAGGTGAAAGGCGAAAGGCGAAAGGCGAAAGGCGAAAGGCGAAAGGCGAAAGGCGAAAGGCGAAAGGCGAAAGGCGAAAGGCGAAAGGCGAAAGGCGAAAGGCGAAAGGCGAAAGGGGAAAGGCGAAAGGCGGAAGTTGAAAGGCGAAAGGCGAAAGGCGAAAGGCGAAAGGCGAAAGGCGAAAGGCGAAAGGCGAAAGGCGAAAGGCGAAAGGCGAAAGGCGAATGGCGAAAGGCGAAAGGCGGAAGGTGAAAGGCGTAAGGCGAAAGGCGAAAGGCGAAAGGCGAAAGGCGAAAGGCGAAAGGCGAAAAGCGGAAGGCAAAAGGAAAAACGATTTTCAAAACAAGAAAGGAAAATGGAGAAATTTAAAATGCCTAAATCAAAAGAAAAAAACGATATTCAAAAGATAAAATACAAAAGTTGAAATTGAAAATGCGAAATGGAAAATTCGAAATTATAAATTTGTATTTCAAAATGCAAAAGGCGAATTGCGAAAGGCGAAAGGCGAAAGGCGAAAGGCGAAAGGCGAAAGGGGAAAGGCGAAAGGCGAAAGGCGAAAGGCGAAAGGCGAAAGGCGAAAGGGGAAAGGCGAAAGGCGGAAGTTGAAAGGCGAAAGGCGAAAGGCGAAAGGCGAAAGGCGAAAGGCGAAAGGCGAAAGGCGAAAGGCGAAAGGCGAAAGGCGAAAGGCGAAAGGCGAAAGGCGAAAGGCGAAAGGCGAATGGCGAAAGGCGAAAGGCGAACAGCGAAAGGCGAAAGACGAAAGGCGAAAAGCGGGAGGCAAAAGGAAAAACGATTTTCAAAACATGAAATGAAAATGGAGAAATTTAAAATGCCTGAAGCAAAAAAAAAAACGATATTCAAAAGATAAAATACAAAAGTTGAAATTGAAAATGCGAAATGGAAAATTCGAAATTATAAATTTGTATTTCAAAATGCTAAAGGCTAATTGCGAAAGACGAAAGACGAAAGGCGAAAGGGGACAGGCGAAAGGCGAAAGGCGAAAGGCGGAAGGTGAAAGGCGTAAGGCGAAAGGCGAAAGGCGAAATGCGAAAGGCGAAAGGCGAAAGGCGAAAGGCGAAAGGCGAAAGGCGAAAGGCGAAAGGCGAAAGGCGAAAGGGGAAAGGCGAAAGGCGAAAGGCGAAAGGCGGAAGGCGAAAGGGGAAAGGCGAAAGGCGAAAGGCGAAAGGCGAAAGCGGAAGGTGAAAGGCGAAAGGCGAAAGGCGAAAGGCGAAAGGCGAAAGGCGAAAGGCGAAAGGCGAAAGGCGAAAGGCGAAAGGCGAAAGGCGAAAGGCGAAAGGCGAAATGCGAAAGGCGAAAGGCGAAAGGCGAAAGGCGAAAGGCGAAAGGCGAAAGGCGGAAGGTGAAAGGCGTAAGGCGAAAGGCGAAAGGCGAAAGGCGAAAGGCGAAAGGCGAAAGGCGAAAGGCGAAAGGCGAAAGGCGAAAGGCGAAAGGCGAAATGCGAAAGGCGAAAGGCGAAAGGGGAAAGGCGAAAGGCGAAAGGCGAAAGGCGGAAGGTGAAAGGCGTAAGGCGAAAGGCGAAAGGCGAAAGGCGAAAGGCGAAAGGCGAAAGGCGAAAGGCGAAAGGCGAAAGACGAAAGGCGAAAGGCGAAAGGCGAAAGGCGAAAGGCGAAAGGCGAAAGGCGAAAGGCGAAAGGCGAAAGGCGAAAGGCGAAAGGGGAAAGGCGAAAGGCGAAAGGGGAAAGGCGAAAGGCGAAAGGCGAAAGGCGGAAGGCGAAAGGGGAAAGGCGAAAGGCGAAAGCGGAAGGTGAAAGGCGTAAGGCGAAAGGCGAAAGACGAAAGGCGAAAGGAGAAAGGCGTAAGGCGAAAGGCGAAAGGCGAAAGGCGAAAGGCGAAAGGCGAAAGGCGAAAGGCGAAAGGCGAAAGGCGAAAGGCGAAAGGCGAAAGGCGAAAGGCGAAAGGCGAAAGGCGAAAGGCGAAAGGCGAAAGGCGAAAGGCGAAAGGCGGAAGGTGAAAGGCGTAAGGCGAAAGGCGAAAGGCGAAAGTCGAAAGGCGAAAGGCGAAAGGCGAAAGGCGAAAGGCGAAAGGCGAAAGGCGAAAGGCGAAAGGCGTAAGGCGTAAGGCGAAAGGCGAAAGGCGAAAGGCGAAAGGCGAAAGGCGAAAGGCGAAAGGGGAAAGGCGAAAGGCGAAAGGCGAAAGGCGAAAGGCGGAAGGTGAAAGGCGTAAGGCGAAAGGCGAAAGGCGAAAGGCGAAAGGCGAAAGGCGAAAGGCGAAAGGCGAAAGGCGAAAGGAAAAACGATTTTCAAAACATGAAATGAAAATGGAGAAATTTAAAATGCCTGAAGCAAAAAAAAAAACGATATTCAAAAGATAAAATACAAAAGTTGAAATTGAAAATGCGAAATGGAAAATTCGAAATTATAAATTTGTATTTCAAAATGCTAAAGGCTAATTGCGAAAGACGAAAGACGAAAGGCGAAAGGGGACAGGCGAAAGGCGAAAGGCGAAAGGCGGAAGGTGAAAGGCGTAAGGCGAAAGGCGAAAGGCGAAATGCGAAAGGCGAAAGGCGAAAGGCGAAAGGCGAAAGGCGAAAGGCGAAAGGCGAAAGGCGAAAGGCGAAAGGCGAAAGGCGAAAGGGGAAAGGCGAAAGGCGAAAGGCGAAAGGCGGAAGGCGAAAGGGGAAAGGCGAAAGGCGAAAGGCGAAAGGCGAAAGCGGAAGGTGAAAGGCGAAAGGCGAAAGGCGAAAGGCGAAAGGCGAAAGGCGAAAGGCGAAAGGCGAAAGGCGAAAGGCGAAAGGCGAAAGGCGAAAGGCGAAATGCGAAAGGCGAAAGGCGAAAGGCGAAAGGGGAAAGGCGAAAGGCGAAAGGCGAAAGGCGGAAGGTGAAAGGCGTAAGGCGAAAGGCGAAAGGCGAAAGGCGAAAGGCGAAAGGCGAAAGGCGAAAGGCGAAAGGCGAAAGGCGAAAGGCGAAAGGCGAAAGGCGAAATGCGAAAGGCGAAAGGCGAAAGGGGAAAGGCGAAAGGCGAAAGGCGAAAGGCGGAAGGTGAAAGGCGTAAGGCGAAAGGCGAAAGGCGAAAGGCGAAAGGCGAAAGGCGAAAGGCGAAAGGCGAAAGGCGAAAGACGAAAGGCGAAAGGCGAAAGGCGAAAGGCGAAAGGCGAAAGGCGAAAGGCGAAAGGCGAAAGGCGAAAGGCGAAAGGGGAAAGGCGAAAGGCGAAAGGGGAAAGGCGAAAGGCGAAAGGCGAAAGGCGGAAGGCGAAAGGGGAAAGGCGAAAGGCGAAAGCGGAAGGTGAAAGGCGTAAGGCGAAAGGCGAAAGACGAAAGGCGAAAGGAGAAAGGCGTAAGGCGAAAGGCGAAAGGCGAAAGGCGAAAGGCGAAAGGCGAAAGGCGAAAGGCGAAAGGCGAAAGGCGAAAGGCGAAAGGCGAAAGGCGAAAGGCGAAAGGCGAAAGGCGAAAGGCGAAAGGCGAAAGGCGAAAGGCGAAAGGCGGAAGGTGAAAGGCGTAAGGCGAAAGGCGAAAGGCGAAAGTCGAAAGGCGAAAGGCGAAAGGCGAAAGGCGAAAGGCGAAAGGCGAAAGGCGAAAGGCGTAAGGCGTAAGGCGAAAGGCGAAAGGCGAAAGGCGAAAGGCGAAAGGCGAAAGGCGAAAGGGGAAAGGCGAAAGGCGAAAGGCGAAAGGCGAAAGGCGGAAGGTGAAAGGCGTAAGGCGAAAGGCGAAAGGCGAAAGGCGAAAGGCGAAAGGCGAAAGGCGAAAGGCGAAAGGCGAAAGGCGAAAGGCGAAAGGCGAAAGGGGAAAGGCGAAAGGCGAAAGGCGAAAGGCGGAAGGTGAAAGGCGTAAGGCGAAAGGCGAAAGGCGAAAGGCGAAAGGCGAAAGGCGAAAGGCGAAAGGCGAAAGGCGAAAGGCGAAAGGCGAAAGGCGAAAGGCGAAAGGCGAAAGGCGAAAGGCGAAAGGCGAAAGGCGAAAGGCGAAAGGCGAAAGGCGAAAGGCGAAAGGCGAAAGGCGAAAGGCGAAAGGCGAAAGGCGAAAGGCGAAAGGCGGAAGGCGAAAGGGGAAAGGCGAAAGGCGAAAGGCGAAAGGCGGAAGGCGAAAGGCGAAAGGCGAAAGGCGAAAGGCGAAAGGCGAAAGGCGAAAGGCGAAAGGCGAAAGGCGAAAGGCGAAAGGCGAAAGGCGAAATGCGAAAGGCGAAAGACGAAAGGCGAAGGGCGATTGTCGAAAGGCGAAAGGCGAATGGCGAAAGGCGAAAGGCGAAAGGCGAAAGGCGAAATGCGAAAGGCGAAAGGCGAAAGGCGAAAGGCGAAAGGCGAAAGGCGAAAGGCGAAAGGCGAAAGGCGAAAGGCGAAAGGCGAAAGGCGAAAGGCGAAAGGGGAAAGGCGAAAGGTGAAAGGCGTAAGGCGAAAGGCGAAAGGCGAAAGGCGAAAGGCGAAAGGCGAAAGGCGAAAGGCGAAAGGCGAAAGGCGAAAGGCGAAAGGCGAAAGGCGAAAGGCGAAAGGCGAAAGGCGAAAGGCGAAAGGCGAAAGGCGAAAGGCGAAAGGCGAAAGGCGAAAGGCGAAAGGCGAAAGGCGAAAGGCGAAAGGCGAAAGGCGAAAGGCGAAAGGCGAAAGGCGAAAGGCGAAAGGCGAAAGGGGAAAGGCGAAAGGGGAAAGGCGAAAGGCGAAAGGCGAAAGGTGGAAGGTGAAAGGCGTAAGGCGAAAGGCGAAAGGCGAAAGGCGAGAGGCGAAAGGCGAAAGGCGAAAGGCGAAAGGCGAAAGGCGAAAGGCGAAAGGCGAATGGCGAAAGGCGAAAGGCGGAAGGTGAAAGGCGTAAGGCGAAAGGCGAAAGGCGAAAGGCGAAAGGCGAAAGGCGAAAGGCGAAAAGCGGAAGGCAAAAGGAAAAACGATTTTCAAAACATGAAAGGAAAATGGAGAAATTTAAAATGCCTAAATCAAAAGAAAAAAACGATATTCAAAAGATAAAATACAAAAGTTGAAATTGAAAATGCGAAATGGAAAATTCGAAATTATAAATTTGTATTTCAAAATGCTAAAGGCTAATTGCGAAAGACGAAAGACGAAAGGCGAAAGGGGACAGGCGAAAGGCGAAAGGCGAAAGGCGGAAGGCGAAAGGCGAAAGGCGAAAGGCGAAAGGCGAAAGGCGAAAGGCGAAAGGCGAAAGGCGAAAGGCGAAAGGCGAAAGGCGAAAGGCGAAAGGCGAAAGGCGGAAGGCGAAAGGGGAAAGGCGAAAGGCGAATGGCGGAAGGTGAAAGGCGTAAGGCGTAAGGCGAAAGGCGAAAGGCGAAAGGCGAAAGGCGAAAGGCGAAAGGCGAAAGGCGAAAGGCGAAAGGCGAAAGGCGAAAGGCGAAAGGCGAAAGGCGAAAGGCGAAAGGCGAATGGCGAAAGGCGAAAGGCGAAAGGCGAAAGGCGAAAGGCGAAAGGCGAAAGGCGAAAGGGGAAAGGCGAAAGGCGAAAGGCGAAAGGCGGAAGGTGAAAGGCGTAAGGCGAAAGGCGAAAGGCGAAAGGCGAAAGGCGAAAGGCGAAAGGCGAAAGGCGAAAGGCGAAAGGCGAAAGGCGAAAGGCGAAAGGCGAAAGGCGAAAGGCGAAAGGCGAAAGGCGAAAGGCGAAAGGCGAGAGGCGAAAGGCGAAAGGCGAAAGGGGAAAGGCGAAAGGGGAAAGGCGAAAGGCGAAAGGCGAAAGGTGGAAGGTGAAAGGCGTAAGGCGAAAGGCGAAAGGCGAAAGGCGAGAGGCGAAAGGCGAAAGGCGAAAGGCGAAAGGCGAAAGGCGAAAGGCGAAAGGCGAAAGGCGAAAGGCGAAAGGCGAAAGGCGAAAGGCGAAAGGCGAAAGGCGAAAGGCGAAAGGCGAAAGGCGAAAGGCGAAAGGCGAAAGGCGAAAGGCGAAAGGCGAAAGGCGAAAGGCGAAAGGCGGAAGGCGAAAGGGGAAAGGCGAAAGGCGAAAGGCGAAAGGCGGAAGGCGAAAGGCGAAAGGCGAAAGGCGAAAGGCGAAAGGCGAAAGGCGAAAGGCGAAAGGCGAAAGGCGAAAGGCGAAAGGTGAAAGGCGAAAGGCGAAAGGCGAAATGCGAAAGGCGAAAGGCGAAATGCGAAAGACGAAAGGCGAAGGGCGATTGTCGAAAGGCGAAAGGCGAATGGCGAAAGGCGAAAGGCGAAAGGCGAAAGGCGAAATGCGAAATGCGAAAGGCGAAAGGCGAAAGGCGAAAGGCGAAAGGCGAAAGGCGAAAGGCGAAAGGCGAAAGGCGAAAGGCGAAAGGCGAAAGGCGAAAGGCGAAAGGGGAAAGGCGAAAGGCGAAAGGCGAAAGGCGGAAGGTGAAAGGCGTAAGGCGAAAGGCGAAAGGCGAAAGGCGAAAGGCGAAAGGCGAAAGGCGAAAGGCGAAAGGCGAAAGGCGAAAGGCGAAAGGCGAAAGGCGAAAGGCGAAAGGCGAAAGGCGAAAGGCGAAAGGCGAAAGGCGAAAGGCGAAAGGCGAAAGGCGAAAGGCGAAAGGCGAAAGGCGAAAGGCGAAAAGCGAAGAGCGGAAGGCAATAGGAAAGACGATTTTCAAAACATGAAATGAAAATGGAGAAATTTAAAATGCCTGAAGCAAAAGAAAAAACGATATTCAAAAGATAAAATACAAAAGTTGAAATTGAAAATGCGAAATGGAAAATTCGAAATTATAAATTTGTATTTCAAAATGCTAAAGGCTAATTGCGAAAGACGAAAGACGAAAGGCGAAGGGCGAAAGTCGAAAGGTGAAAGGCGAAAGGCGAAAGGCGAAAGGCGAAAGGCGAAAGGCGAAAGGCGAAAGGAAAAAGGCGAAAGGCGAAAGGCGAAAGGCGAAAGGCGAAAGGCGAAAGGCGAAAAGGCGAAAGGCGAAAGGCGAAAGGCGAAAGGCGAAAGGCGAAAGGCGAAAGGCGAAAGGCGAAAGGCGAAAGGGGAAAGGCGAAAGGCGAAAGGCGAAAGGCGAAAGGCGAAAGGCGAAAGGCGAAAGGCGAAAGGCGAAAGGCGAAAGGCGAAAGGCGGAAGGCGAAAGGGGAAAGGCGAAAGGCGCATGGCGGAAGGTGAAAGGCGTAAGGCGTAAGGCGAAAGGCGAAAGGCGAAAGGCGAAAGGCGAAAGGCGAAAGGCGAAAGGCGAAAGGCGAAAGGCGAAAGGCGAAAGGCGAAAGGCGAATGGCGAAAGGCGAAAGGCGGAAGGTGAAAGGCGTAAGGCGAAAGGCGAAAGGCGAAAGGCGAAAGGCGAAAGGCGAAAGGCGAAAAGCGGAAGGCAAAAGGAAAAACGATTTTCAAAACATGAAAGGAAAATGGAGAAATTTAAAATGCCTAAATCAAAAGAAAAAAACGATATTCAAAAGATAAAATACAAAAGTTGAAATTGAAAATGCGAAATGGAAAATTCGAAATTATAAATTTGTATTTCAAAATGCAAAAGGCGAATTGCGAAAGGCGAAAGGCGAAAGGCGAAAGGGGAAAGGCGAAAGGCGAAAGGCGAAAGGCGAAAGGCGAAAGGCGAAAGGGGAAAGGCGAAAGGCGGAAGTTGAAAGGCGAAAGGCGAAAGGCGAAAGGCGAAAGGCGAAAGGCGAAAGGCGAAAGGCGAAAGGCGAAAGGCGAAAGGCGAAAGGCGAAAGGCGAAAGGCGAATGGCGAAAGGCGAAAGGCGAACGGCGAAAGGCGAAAGACGAAAGGCGAAAAGCGGGAGGCAAAAGGAAAAACGATTTTCAAAACATGAAATGAAAATGGAGAAATTTAAAATGCCTGAAGCAAAAAAAAAAACGATATTCAAAAGATAAAATACAAAAGTTGAAATTGAAAATGCGAAATGGAAAATTCGAAATTATAAATTTGTATTTCAAAATGCTAAAGGCTAATTGCGAAAGACGAAAGACGAAAGGCGAAAGGGGACAGGCGAAAGGCGAAAGGCGAAAGGCGGAAGGTGAAAGGCGTAAGGCGAAAGGCGAAAGGCGAAAGGCGAAAGGCGAAAGGCGAAAGGCGAAAGGCGAAAGGCGAAAGGCGAAAGGCGAAAGGCGAAAGGCGAAAGGCGAAAGGCGAAAGGGGAAAGGCGAAAGGCGAAAGGCGAAAGGCGGAAGGCGAAAGGGGAAAGGCGAAAGGCGAAAGGCGAAAGGCGAAAGCGGAAGGTGAAAGGCGAAAGGCGAAAGGCGAAAGGCGAAAGGCGAAAGGCGAAAGGCGAAAGGCGAAAGGCGAAAGGCGAAAGGCGAAAGGCGAAAGGCGAAATGCGAAAGGCGAAAGGCGAAAGGCGAAAGGGGAAAGGCGAAAGGCGAAAGGCGAAAGGCGGAAGGTGAAAGGCGTAAGGCGAAAGGCGAAAGGCGAAAGGCGAAAGGCGAAAGGCGAAAGGCGAAAGGCGAAAGGCGAAAGGCGAAAGGCGAAAGGCGAAAGGCGAAAGGCGTAAGGCGTAAGGCGAAAGGCGAAAGGCGAAAGGCGAAAGGCGAAAGGGGAAAGGCGAAAGGCGAAAGGCGAAAGGCGAAAGGCGGAAGGTGAAAGGCGTAAGGCGAAAGGCGAAAGGCGAAAGGCGAAAGGCGAAAGGCGAAAGGCGAAAGGCGAAAGGCGAAAGGCGAAAGGCGAAAGGGGAAAGGCGAAAGGCGAAAGGCGAAAGGCGGAAGGTGAAAGGCGTAAGGCGAAAGGCGAAAGGCGAAAGGCGAAAGGCGAAAGGCGAAAGGCGAAAGGCGAAAGGCGAAAGGCGAAAGGCGAAAGGCGAAAGGCGAAAGGCGAAAGGCGAAAGGCGAAAGGCGAAAGGCGAAAGGCGAAAGGCGAAAGGCGAAAGGCGAAAGGCGAAAGGCGAAAGGCGAAAGGCGAAAGGCGAAAGGCGAAAGGCGAAAGGCGAAAGGCGGAAGGCGAAAGGGGAAAGGCGAAAGGCGAAAGGCGAAAGGCGGAAGGCGAAAGGCGAAAGGCGAAAGGCGAAAGGCGAAAGGCGAAAGGCGAAAGGCGAAAGGCGAAAGGCGAAAGGCGAAAGGCGAAATGCGAAAGGCGAAAGACGAAAGGCGAAGGGCGATTGTCGAAAGGCGAAAGGCGAAAGGCGAATGGCGAAAGGCGAAAGGCGAAAGGCGAAAGGCGAAATGCGAAAGGCGAAAGGCGAAAGGCGAAAGGCGAAAGGCGAAAGGCGAAAGGCGAAAGGCGAAAGGCGAAAGGCGAAAGGCGAAAGGCGAAAGGCGAAAGGCGAAAGGCGAAAGGCGAAAGGGGAAAGGCGAAAGGCGAAAGGCGGAAGGTGAAAGGCGTAAGGCGAAAGGCGAAAGGCGAAAGGCGAAAGGCGAAAGGCGAAAGGCGAAAGGCGAAAGGCGAAAGGCGAAAGGCGAAAGGCGAAAGGCGAAAGGCGAAAGGCGAAAGGCGAAAGGCGAAAGGCGAAAGGCGAAAGGCGAAAGGCGAAAGGCGAAAGGCGAAAGGCGAAAGGCGAAAGGCGAAAGGCGAAAGGCGAAAGGCGAAAGGCGAAAGGCGAAAGGCGAAAGGCGAAAGGGGAAAGGCGAAAGGGGAAAGGCGAAAGGCGAAAGGCGAAAGGTGGAAGGTGAAAGGCGTAAGGCGAAAGGCGAAAGGCGAAAGGCGAGAGGCGAAAGGCGAAAGGCGAAAGGCGAAAGGCGAAAGGCGAAAGGCGAAAGGCGAAAGGCGAAAGGCGAAAGGCGAAAGGCGAAAGGCGAAAGGCGAAAGGCGAAAGGCGAAAGGCGAAAGGCGAAAGGCGAAAGGCGAAAGGCGGAAGGCGAAAGGGGAAAGGCGAAAGGCGAAAGGCGAAAGGCGGAAGGCGAAAGGCGAAAGGCGAAAGGCGAAAGGCGAAAGGCGAAAGGCGAAAGGCGGAAGGCGAAAGGCGAAAGGCGAAAGGTGAAAGGCGAAAGGCGAAAGGCGAAATGCGAAAGGCGAAAGGCGAAATGCGAAAGACGAAAGGCGAAGGGCGATTGTCGAAAGGCGAAAGGCGAATGGCGAAAGGCGAAAGGCGAAAGGCGAAAGGCGAAATGCGAAATGCGAAAGGCGAAAGGCGAAAGGCGAAAGGCGAAAGGCGAAAGGCGAAAGGCGAAAGGCGAAAGGCGAAAGGCGAAAGGCGAAAGGCGAAAGGGGAAAGGCGAAAGGCGAAAGGCGAAAGGCGGAAGGTGAAAGGCGTAAGGCGAAAGGCGAAAGGCGAAAGGCGAAAGGCGAAAGGCGAAAGGCGAAAGGCGAAAGGCGAAAGGCGAAAGGCGAAAGGCGAAAGGCGAAAGGCGAAAGGCGAAAGGCGAAAGGCGAAAGGCGAAAGGCGAAAGGCGAAAGGCGAAAGGCGAAAGGCGAAAGGCGAAAGGCGAAAGGCGAAAGGCGAAAGGCGAAAGGCGAAAGGCGAAAGGCGAAAGGCGAAAGGCGAAAGGCGAAAGGCGAAAAGCGAAGAGCGGAAGGCAATAGGAAAGACGATTTTCAAAACATGAAATGAAAATGGAGAAATTTAAAATGCCTGAAGCAAAAGAAAAAACGATATTCAAAAGATAAAATACAAAAGTTGAAATTGAAAATGCGAAATGGAAAATTCGAAATTATAAATTTGTATTTCAAAATGCTAAAGGCTAATTGCGAAAGACGAAAGACGAAAGGCGAAGGGCGAAAGTCGAAAGGTGAAAGGCGAAAGGCGAAAGGCGAAAGGCGAAAGGCGAAAGGCGAAAGGAAAAAGGCGAAAGGCGAAAGGCGAAAGGCGAAAGGCGAAAGGCGAAAGGCGAAAAGGCGAAAGGCGAAAGGCGAAAGGCGAAAGGCGAAAGGCGAAAGGCGAAAGGCGAAAGGCGAAAGGCGAAAGGCGAAAGGGGAAAGGCGAAAGGCGAAAGGCGAAAGGCGAAAGGCGAAAGGCGAAAGGCGAAAGGCGAAAGGCGAAAGGCGAAAGGCGAAAGGCGAAAGGCGAAAGGCGAAAGGCGAAAGGCGAAAGGCGAAAGGCGAAAGGCGAAAGGCGGAAGGCGAAAGGGGAAAGGCGAAAGGCGAATGGCGGAAGGTGAAAGGCGTAAGGCGTAAGGCGAAAGGCGAAAGGCGAAAGGCGAAAGGCGAAAGGCGAAAGGCGAAAGGCGAAAGGCGAAAGGCGAAAGGCGAAAGGCGAAAGGCGAAAGGCGAAAGGCGAAAGGCGAAAGGCGAAAGGCGAAAGGCGAAAGGCGAAAGGCGAAAGGCGAAAGGGGAAAGGCGAAAGGCGAAAGGCGAAAGGCGGAAGGCGAAAGGGGAAAGGCGAAAGGCGGAAGCGGAAGGTGAAAGGCGTAAGGCGAAAGGCGAAAGGCGAAAGGCGAAAGACGAAAGGCGAAAGGCGAAAGGCGAAAGGCGAAAGGCGAAAGGCGAAAGGCGAAAGGCGAAAGGCGAAAGGCGAAAGGCGAAAGGCGAAAGGCGAAAGGCGAAAGGCGAAAGGCGAAAGGCGAAAGGCGAAAGGCGAAAGGCGAAAGGCGAAAGGCGAAAGGCGAAAGGCGAAAGGCGAAAGGCGAAAGGCGAAAGGCGAAAGGCGAAAGGCGAAAGGCGAAAGGGGAATGGCGAAAGGCGAAAGGCGAAAGGCGGAAGGTGAAAGGCGTAAGGCGAAAGGCGAAAGGCGAAAGGCGAAAGGCGAAAGGCGAATGGCGAAAGGCGAAAGGCGAAAGGCGAAAGGCGAAAGGCGAAAGGCGAAAGGCGAAAGGCGAAAGGCGAAAGGCGAAAGGGGAAAGGCGAAAGGCGAAAGGCGAAAGGCGGAAGGCGAAAGGGGAAAGGCGAAAGGCGGAAGCGGAAGGTGAAAGGCGTAAGGCGAAAGGCGAAAGGCGAAAGGCGAAAGACGAAAGGCGAAAGGAGAAAGGCGTAAGGCGAAAGGCGAAAGGCGAAAGGCGAAAGGCGAAAGGCGAAAGGCGAAAGGCGAAAGGCGAAAGGCGAAAGGCGAAAGGCGAAAGGCGAAAGGCGAAAGGCGAAAGGCGAAAGGCGAAAGGCGAAAGGCGAAAGGCGAAAGGCGAAAGGCGAAAGGCGAAAGGCGAAAGGCGAAAGGCGAAAGGCGAAAGGGGAATGGGAAAGGCGAAAGGCGAAAGGCGGAAGGTGAAAGGCGTAAGGCGAAAGGCGAAAGGCGAAAGGCGAAAGGCGAAAGGCGAAAGGCGAAAGGCGAAAGGCGAAAGGCGAAAGGCGAAAGGCGAATGGCGAAAGGCGAAAGGCGAAAGGCGAAAGGCGAAAGGCGAAAGGCGAAAGGCGAAAGGCGAAAGGGGAAAGGCGAAAGGCGAAAGGCGAAAGGCGAAAGGCGAAAGGGGAAAGGCGAAAGGCGAAAGGCGAAAGGCGGAAGGTGAAAGGCGTAAGGCGAAAGGCGAAAGGCGAAAGGCGAAAGGCGAAAGGCGAAAGGCGAAAGGCGAAAGGCGAAAGGCGAAAGGCGAAAGGCGAAAGGCGAAAGGCGAAAGGCGAAAGGCGAAAGGCGAAAGGCGAAAGGCGAAAGGCGAAAGGCGAAAGGCGAAAGGCGAAAGGCGAAAGGCGAAAGGCGAAAGGCGAATGGCGAAAGGCGAAAGGCGAAAGGCGAAAGGCGAAAGGCGAAAGGCGAAAGGCGAAAGGCGAAAGGCGAAAGGGGAAAGGCGAAAGGCGAAAGGCGAAAGGCGGAAGGTGAAAGGCGTAAGGCGAAAGGCGAAAGGCGAAAGGCGAAAGGCGAAAGGCGAAAGGCGAAAGGCGAAAGGCGAAAGGCGAAAGGCGAAAGGCGAAAGGCGAAAGGCGAAAGGCGAAAGGCGAAAGGCGAAAAGCGAAAAGCGAAGAGCGGAAGGCAAAAGGAAAAACGATTTTCAAAACAGGAAATGAAAATGGAGAAATTTAAAATGCCTGAAGCAAAAGAAAAAACGATATTCAAAAGATAAAATACAAAAGTTGAAATTGAAAATGCGAAATGGAAAATTCGAAATTATAAATTTGTATTTCAAAATGCTAAAGGCTAATTGCGAAAGACGAAAGACGAAAGGCGAAGGGCGAAAGTCGAAAGTCGAAAGGTGAAAGGCGAAAGGCGAAAGGCGAAAGGCGAAAGGCGAAAGGCGAAAGGCGAAAGGAAAAAGGCGAAAGGCGAAAGGCGAAAGGCGAAAGGCGAAAGGCGAAAGGCGAAAGGCGAAAGGCGAAAGGCGAAAGGCGAAAGGGGAAAGGCGAAAGGCGAAAGGCGAAAGGCGGAAGGTGAAAGGCGTAAGGCGAAAGGCGAAAGGCGAAAGGCGAAAGGCGAAAGGCGAAAGGCGAAAGGCGAAAGGCGAAAGGCGAAAGGCGAAAGGCGAAAGGCGAAAGGCGAAAGGCGAAAGGCGAAAGGCGAAAGGCGAAAGGCGAAAGGCGAAAGGCGAAAGGCGAAAGGCGAAAGGCGAAAGGCGAAAGGCGAAAGGCGAAAGGGGAATGGCGAAAGGCGAAAGGCGAAAGGCGGAAGGTGAAAGGCGTAAGGCGAAAGGCGAAAGGCGAAAGGCGAAAGGCGAAAGGCGAAAGGCGAAAGGCGAAAGGCGAAAGGCGAAAGGCGAAAGGCGAAAGGCGAAAGGCGAAAGACGAAAGGCGAAAGGCGAAAGGCGAAAGGCGAAAGGCGAAAGGCGAAAGGCGGATGGTGAAAGGCGTAAGGCGAAAGGCGAAAGGCGAAAGGCGAATGGCGAAAGGCGAAAGGCGAAAGGCGAAAGGCGAAAGGCGAAAGGCGAAAGGCGAAAGGCGAAAGGCGAAAGGCGAAAGGCGAAAGGCGAAAGGCGAAAGGCGAAAGGCGAAAGGCGAAAGGCGAAAGGCGAAAGGCGAAAGGCGAAAGGCGAAAGGCGAAAGGCGAAAGGCGAAAGGCGAAAGGCGGAAGGCGAAAGGGGAAAGGCGAAAGGCGAAAGGCGAAAGGCGGAAGGCGAAAGGCGAAAGGCGAAAGGCGAAATGCGAAAGGCGAAAGACGAAAGGCGAAAGGCGAAAGGCGAAAGGCGAAAGGCGAAAGGCGAAAGGCGAAAGGCGAAAGGCGAAAGGCGAAAGGCGAAAGGCGAAAGGCGAAAGGCGAAAGGCGAAAGGCGAAAGGCGAAAGGGGAATGGCGAAAGGCGAAAGGCGAAAGGCGGAAGGTGAAAGGCGTAAGGCGAAAGGCGAAAGGCGAAAGGCGAAAGGCGAAAGGCGAAAGGCGAAAGGCGAAAGGCGAAAGGCGAAAGGCGAAAGGCGAAAGGCGAAAGGCGAAAGGCGAAAGGGGAAAGGCGAAAGGGGAAAGGCGAAAGGCGAAAGGCGAAAGGCGGATGGTGAAAGGCGTAAGGCGAAAGGCGAAAGGCGAAAGGCGAATGGCGAAAGGCGAAAGGCGAAAGGCGAAAGGCGAAAGGCGAAAGGCGAAAGGCGAAAGGCGAAAGGCGAAAGGCGAAAGGCGAAAGGCGAAAGGCGAAAGGCGAAAGGCGAAAGGCGAAAGGCGAAAGGCGAAAGGCGAAAGGCGAAAGGCGAAAGGCGAAAGGCGAAAGGCGAAAGGCGAAAGGCGGAAGGCGAAAGGGGAAAGGCGAAAGGCGAAAGGCGAAAGGCGGAAGGCGAAAGGCGAAAGGCGAAAGGCGAAAGGCGAAAGGCGAAAGGCGAAAGGCGAAAGGCGAAAGGCAAAAGGCGAAAGGCGAAAGGCGAAATGCGAAAGGCGAAAGACGAAAGGCGAAGGGCGATTGTCGAAAGGCGAAAGGCGAAAGGCGAATGGCGAAAGGCGAAAGGCGAAAGGCGAAACGCGAAATGCGAAAGGCGAAAGGCGAAAGGCGAAAGGCGAAAGGCGAAAGGCGAAAGGCGAAAGGCGAAAGGCGAAAGGCGAAAGGCGAAAGGCGAAAGGGGAAAGGCGAAAGGCGAAAGGCGAAAGGCGGAAGGTGAAAGGCGTAAGGCGAAAGGCGAAAGGCGAAAGGCGAAAGGCGAAAGGCGAAAGGCGAAAGGCGAAAGGCGAAAGGCGAAAGGCGAAAGGCGAAAGGCGAAAGGCGAAAGGCGAAAGGCGAAAGGCGAAAGGCGAAAGGCGAAAGGCGAAAGGCGAAAGCGAAAGGCGAAAGGCGAAAGGCGAAAGGCGAAAGGCGAAAGGCGAAAGGGGAAAGGCGAAAGGCGGAAGGTGAAAGGCGTAAGGCGAAAGGCGAAAGGCGAAAGGCGAAAGGCGAAAGGCGAAAGGCGAAAGGCGAAAGGCGAAAGGCGAAAGGCGAAAGGCGAAAGGCGAAAGGCGAAAGGCGAAAGGCGAAAGGCGAAAGGCGAAAGGCGAAAGGCGAAAGGCGAAAGGCGAAAGGCGAAAGGCGAAAGGCGAAAGGCGAAAGGCGAAAGGCGAAAGGCGAAAGGCGAAAGGCGAAAGGCGGAAGGCGAAAGGGGAAAGGCGAAAGGCGAAAGGCGGAAGGTGAAAGGCGTAAGGCGAAAGGCGAAAGGCGAAAGGCGAAAGGCGAAAGGCGAAAGGCGAAAGGCGAAAGGCGAAAGGCGAAAGGCGAAAGGCGAAAGGCGAAAGGCGAAAGGCGAAAGGCGAAAGGAGAAAGGCGAAAGGGGAAAGGCGAAAGGCGAAAGGCGAAAGGCGAAAGGGGAAAGGCGAAAGGCGAAAGGCGGAAGGCGGAAGGTGAAAGGCGTAAGGCAAAAGGCGAAAGGCGAAAGGCGAAAGTCGAAAGGCGAAAGGCGAAAGGCGAAAGGCGAAAGGCGAAAGGCGAAAGGCGAAAGGCGAAAGGCGAAAGGCGAAAGGCGAAAGGCGAAAGGCGTAAGGCGAAAGGTGAAAGGCGAAAGGCGGAAGGCGAAAGGCGAAAGGCGAAACTCGAAAGGCGAAAGGCGCAAGGCAAAAGGAAAAACGATTTTCAAAACATGAAATGAAAATGGAAAAATTTAAAATGCCTGAAGCAAAAGAAAAAACGATGTTCAAAAGATAAAATACAAAAGTTGAAATTGAAAATGCGAAATGGAAAATTCGAAATTATAAATTTGTATTTCAAAATGCTAAAGGCTAATTGCGAAAGACGAAAGACGAAAGGCGAAGGGCGAAAGTCGAAAGGCGAAAGGCGAAATGCAAAAGGCGAAAGGCGAAAGGCGAAAGGTGAAAGGCGAAAGGCGAAAGGTGAAAGGCGAAAGGCGAAAGGCGAAAGGCGAAAGGCGAAAGGCGAAAGGCGAAAGGCGAAAGGCGAAAGGCGAAAGGCGAAAGGCGAAAGGCGAAAGGCGAAAGGCGAAAGGCGAAAGGCGAAAGGCGAAAAGCGAAAGGCGAAAGGCGAAAGGCGAAAGGCGAAAGGCGAAAGGCGAAAGGCGAAAGGCGAAAGGCGAAAGGCGAAAGGCGAAAGGCGAAAGGCGAAAGGCGAAAGGCGAAAGGCGAAAGGCGAAAGGCGAAAGGCGGAAGGTGAAAGGCGTAAGGCGAAAGGCGAAAGGCGAAAGGCGAAAGACGAAAGGCGAAAGGCGAAAGGCGAAAGGCGAAAGGCGAAAGGCGAAAGGCGAAAGGCGAAAGGCGAAAGGCGAAAGGCGAAAGGCGAAATGCGGAAGGTGAAAGGCGTAAGGCGAAAGGCGAAAGGCGAAAGGCGAAAAGCGAAAGGCGAAAGGCGAAAGGCGAAGGCGAAAGGCGAAACGCGAAAGGCGGAAGGCGAAAGGCGAAAGGCGAAAGTCGAAAGGCGAAAGGCGAAAGGCGAAAGGCGAAAGGCGAAAGGCGAAAGGCGAAAGGCGAAAAGCGGAATGCGAAAGGCGAAAGGCGTTAGGCGAAAGGCGATAGGCGAAAGGCGTAGGGCGTGAGGCAAAAGTCAAAATGCCTAAGGCAAAAGGAAAAACGATTTTCAAATGAAAATGGAGAAACTTAAAATGCCTAAAGCAAAAGAAAAAACGATATTCAAAAGATAATATACAAAAGTTGAAATTGAAAATGCGAAATGGAAAATTCGAAATTATAAATTCGTATTTCAAAAGGCTAAAGGCGAAATGCGAAAGGCGAAAGACGAAAGGCGAAGGGCGATTGTCGAAAGGCGAAAGGCGAAAGGCGAATGGCGAAAGGCGAAAGGCGAAAGGCGAAAGGCGAAAGGCGAAATGCGAAAGGTGAAGGGCGAGAGGCGAAAGGCGAAAGGCGAAAGGCGAAAGGCGAAAGACCAAAAGCGAAATGCGAAAGGTGAAGGGCGAGAGGCGAAAGGCGAAAGGCGAAAGGCGAAAGGCGAAAGACCAAAAGCGAAGGGCGAATGTCGAAAGGCGAAAGGCGAAAGGCAAAAGGCGAAAGGCGAAAGGAGAAAGGTGAAAGGCGAAAGGCGAAAGGCGAAAGGCGAAAGGCGAAAGGCGAAAGGCGAAAGGCGGAAGGCGAAAGGCGAAAGGCGGAAGGTGAAAGGCGAAAGGCGAAAGGCGAAAGGCGAAAGGCGAAAGGCGAAAGGCGAAAGGCGAAAGGCGAAAGGCGAAAGTTGAAAGGCAAAAGGCGAAAAGTGAAAGGCGAAAGGCGAAAGGCGAAAGGCGAAAGGCGAAAGGCGAAAGGCGAAAGGCGGAAGGCGAAAGGCGAAAGGTGAAGGGCGAGAGGCAAAAGTCAAAATGCCTAAGGCAAAAGGAAAAACGATTTCCAAAACATGAAATAAAAATGGAGAAATTTAAAATGCCTAAAGCAAAAGAAAAAACGATATACAAAAGATAAAATACAAAAGTTGAAATTGAAAATGCGAAATGGAAAATTCGAAATTATAAATTTGTATTTCAAAATGCTAAAGGCTAATTGCGAAAGACGAAAGACGAAAGGCGAAGGGCGAAAGTCGAAAGGCGAAAGGCGAAATGCAAAAGGCGAAAGGCGAAAGGCGAAAGGGAAAAGGTGAAAGGCGAAAGGCGAAAGGCGAAAGGCGAAAGGCGAAAGGCGAAAGGCGAAAGGCGAAGGGCGAAAGGCGAAAGGCGAAAGGCGAAAGGCGAAAGGCGAAAGGCGAAAGGCGAAAGGCGAAAGGCAAAAGGCGAAAGGCGAAAGGCGAAAGGCGAAAGGCGAAAGGCGAAAGGCGAAAGGCGAAAGGCGAAAGGCGAAAGGCGTAAGGCGAAACGCGAAAGGCGAAAGGCGAAAGGCGAAAGGCGAAAGGCGAAAGGCGAAAGGCGGAAGGTGAAAGGCGTAAGGCGAAAGGCGAAAGGCGAAAGGCGAAAGGCGAAAGGCGAAATGCGAAAGGCGAAAGACGAAAGGCGAAGGGCGATTGTCGAAAGGCGAAAGGCGAAAGGCGAATGGCGAAAGGCGAAAAGCGGAAGGCAAAAGGAAAAATGATTTTCAAAACATGAAATGAAAATGGAGAAATTTAAAATGCCTAAAGCAAAAGAAAAAACGATATTCAAAAGATAAAATACAAAAGTTGAAATTGAAAATGCGAAATAGAAAATTCGAAATTATAAATTTGTATTTCAAAATGCTAAAGGCTAATTGCGAAAGACGAAAGACGAAAGACGAAAGGCGAAGGGCGAAAGTCGAAAGGCGAAAGGCGAAATGCAAAAGGCGAAAGGCGAAAGGCGAAAGGGAAAAGGTGAAAGGCGAAAGGCGAAAGGCGAAAGACGAAAGGCGAAGGGCGATTGTCGACAGGCGAAAGGCGAATGGCGAAAGGCGGAAGGCGAAAGGCGAAATGCGAAAGGCGAAAGGCGAAAGGCGAAAGGCGAAAGGCGAAAGGCGAAAGGCGAAAGGCGAAAGGCGAAAGGCGAAAGGCGAAAAGCGAAAGGCGAAAGGCGAAAAGCGAAACGCGAAAGGCGAAAGGCGAAAGGCGAAAGGCGAAAGGCGAAAGGCGAAAGGCGGAAGGTGAAAGGCGTAAGGCGAAAGGCGAAAGGCGAAAGGCGAAAGGCGAAAGGCGAAATGCGAAAGGCGAAAGACGAAAGGCGAAGGGCGATTGTCGAAAGGCGAAAGGCGAAAGGCGAATGGCGAAAGGCGAAAGGCGAAAGGCGAAAGGCGAAATGCGAAAGGCGAAAGGCGAAAGGCGAAAGGCGAAAGGCGAAAGGCGAAAGGCGAAAGGCGAAAGGCGAAAGGCGAAAGGCGAAAGGCGAAAGGCGAAAGACGAAAGGGGAAAGGCGAAATGCGAAAGGCGAAAGGCGAAAGGCGAAAGGCGAAAGGCGAAAGGCGAAAGGCGAAAGGCGAAAGGCGAAAGGCGAAAGGCGAAAGGCAAAAGGCGAAAGGCGAAAGGCGAAAGGCGAAAGGCGAAAGGCGAAAGGCGAAAGGCGAAAGGCGAAAGGCGAAAGGCGAAAGGCGAAAGGCGAAAGGCGAAAGGCGAAAAGCGAAAGGCGAAAGGCGAAAAGCGGAAGGCAAAAGGAAAAATGATTTTCAAAACATGAAATGAAAATGGAGAAATTTAAAATGCCTAAAGCAAAAGAAAAAACGATATTCAAAAGATAAAATACAAAAGTTGAAATTGAAAATGCGAAATGGAAAATTCGAAATTATAAATTTGTATTTCAAAATGCTAAAGGCTAATTGCGAAAGACGAAAGACGAAAGGCGAAGGGCGAAAGTCGAAAGGCGAAAGGCGAAATGCAAAAGGCGAAAGGCGAAAGGCGAAAGGGAAAAGGTGAAAGGCGAAAGGCGAAAGGCGAAAGGCGAAAGGCGAAAGGCGAAAGGCGAAGGGCGAAAGGCGAAAGGCGAAATGCAAAAGGCGAAAGGCGAAAGGCGAAAGGTGAAAGGCGAAAGGCGAAAGGTGAAAGGCGAAAGGCGAAAGGCGAAAGGCGAAAGGCGAAAGGCGAAAGGCGAAAGGCGAAAGGCGAAAGGCGTAAGGCGAAACGCGAAAGGCGAAAGGCGAAAGGCGAAAGGCGAAAGGCGAAAGGCGAAAGGCGGAAGGTGAAAGGCGTAAGGCGAAAGGCGAAAGGCGAAAGGCGAAAGGCGAAAGGCGAAATGCGAAAGGCGAAAGACGAAAGGCGAAGGGCGATTGTCGAAAGGCGAAAGGCGAAAGGCGAATGGCGAAAGGCGAAAGGCGAAAGGCGAAAGGCGAAATGCGAAAGGCGAAAGGCGAAAGGCGAAAGGCGAAAGGCGAAAGGCGAAAGGCGAAAGGCGAAAGGCGAAAGGCGAAAGGCGAAAGGCGAAAGGCGAAAGGCGAAAGGGGAAAGGCGAAAGGCGAAAGGCGAAAGGCGGAAGGTGAAAGGCGTAAGGCGAAAGGCGAAAGGCGAAAGGCGAAAGGCGAAAGGCGAAAGGCGAAAGGCGAAAGGCGAAAGGCGAAAGGCGAAAGGCGAAAGGCGAAAGGCGAAAGGCGAAAGGCGAAAGGCGAAAGGCGAAAGGCGAAAGGCGAAAGGCGAAAGGCGAAAGGCGAAAGGCGAAAGGCGAAAGGCGAAAAGCGAAAAGCGAAGAGCGGAAGGCAAAAGGAAAAACGATTTTCAAAACAGGAAATGAAAATGGAGAAATTTAAAATGCCTGAAGCAAAAGAAAAAACGATATTCAAAAGATAAAATACAAAAGTTGAAATTGAAAATGCGAAATGGAAAATTCGAAATTATAAATTTGTATTTCAAAATGCTAAAGGCTAATTGCGAAAGACGAAAGACGAAAGGCGAAGGGCGAAAGGCGAAAGGCGAAAGGCGAAAGGCGAAAGGCGAAAGGCGAAAGGCGAAAGGCGAAAGGCGAAAGGGGAAAGGCGAAAGGCGAAAGGCGAAAGGCGGAAGGTGAAAGGCGTAAGGCGAAAGGCGAAAGGCGAAAGGCGAAAGGCGAAAGGCGAAAGGCGAAAGGCGAAAGGCGAAAGGCGAAAGGCGAAAGGCGAAAGGCGAAAGGCGAAAGGCGAAAGGCGAAAGGCGAAAGGCGAAAGGCGAAAGGCGAAAGGCGAAAGGCGAAAGGCGAAAGGCGAAAGGCGAAAGGCGAAAGGCGAAAGGCGAAAGGCGAAAGGCGAAAGGCGAAAGGCGAAAGGCGAAAGGCGAAAGGCGAAAGGCGAAAGGCGAAAGGCGAAAGGCGAAAGGCGGAAGGCGAAAGGGGAAAGGCGAAAGGCGGAAGCTGAAAGGCGTAAGGCGAAAGGCGAAAGGCGAAAGGCGAAAGGCTAAAGGCGAAAGGCGAAAGGCGAAAGGCGAAAGGCGAAAGGCGAAAGGCGAAAGGCGAAAGGCGAAAGGCGAAAGGCGAAAGGCGAAAGGCGAAAGGCGAAAGGCGAAAGGCGAAAGGCGAAAGGCGAAAGGGGAAAGGCGCAAGGCGAAAGGCGAAAGGCGGAAGGCGAAAGGGGAAAGGCGAAAGGCGAAAGGCGGAAGCGGAAGGTGAAAGGCGTAAGGCGAAAGGCGAAAGGCGAAAGGCGAAAGACGAAATGCGAAAGGAGAAAGGCGTAAGGCGAAAGGCGAAAGGCGAAAGGCGAAAGGCGAAAGGCGAAAGGCGAAAGGCGAAAGGCGAAAGGCGAAAGGCGAAAGGCGGAAGGTGAAAGGCGTAAGGCGAAAGGCGAAAGGCGAAAGGCGAAAGTCGAAAGGCGAAAGGCGAAAGGCGAAAGGCGAAAGGCGAAAGGCGAAAGGCGAAAGGCGAAAGGTGAAAGGCGTAAGGCGAAAGGTGAAAGGCGAAAGGCGGAAGGCGAAAGGCGAAAGGCGAAAGGCGAAAGGCGAAAGGCGCAAGGCAAAAGGAAAAACGATTTTCAAAACATGAAATGAAAATGGAAAAATTTAAAATGCCTGAAGCAAAAGAAAAAACGATGTTCAAAAGATAAAATACAAAAGTTGAAATTGAAAATGCGAAATGGAAAATTCGAAATTATAAATTTGTATTTCAAAATGCTAAAGGCTAATTGCGAAAGACGAAAGACGAAAGGCGAAAGACGAAAGACGAAAGGCGAAGGGCGAAAGTCGAAAGGCGAAAGGCGAAATGCAAAAGGCGAAAGGCGAAAGGCGAAAGGTGAAAGGCGAAAGGCGAAAGGTGAAAGGCGAAAGGCGAAAGGCGAAAGGCGAAAGGCGAAAGGCGAAAGGCGAAAGGCGCAAGGCGAAAGGCGAAAGGCGAAAGGCGAAAGGCGAAAGGCGAAAGGCGAAAAGCGAAAGGCGAAAGGCGAAAGGCGAAAGGCGAAAGGCGAAAGGCGAAAGGCGAAAGGCGAAAGGCGAAAGGCGAAAGGCGAAAGGCGGAAGGTGAAAGGCGTAAGGCGAAAGGCGAAAGGCGAATGGCGAAAGGCGAAAGGCGAAAGACGAAAGGCGAAAGGCGAAAGGCGAAAGGCGAAAGGCGAAAGGCGAAAGGCGAAAGGCGAAATGCGGAAGGTGAAAGGCGTAAGGCGAAAGGCGAAAGGCGAAAGGCGAAAAGCGAAAGGCGAAAGGCGAAAGGCGAAGGCGAAAGGCGAAACGCGAAAGGCGGAAGGCGAAAGGCGAAAGGCGAAAGTCGAAAGGCGAAAGGCGAAAGGCGAAAGGCGAAAGGCGAAAGGCGAAAGGCGAAAAGCGGAATGCGAAAGGCGAAAGGCGTTAGGCGAAAGGCGATAGGCGAAAGGCGTAGGGCGTGAGGCAAAAGTCAAAATGCCTAAGGCAAAAGGAAAAACGATTTTCAAATGAAAATGGAGAAACTTAAAATGCCTAAAGCAAAAGAAAAAACGATATTCAAAAGATAATATACAAAAGTTGAAATTGAAAATGCGAAATGGAAAATTCGAAATTATAAATTCGTATTTCAAA
Source organism: Dioctria rufipes (assembly GCA_963924295.1). Taxonomy (NCBI): domain Eukaryota; kingdom Metazoa; phylum Arthropoda; class Insecta; order Diptera; family Asilidae; genus Dioctria; species Dioctria rufipes. Next base: position 55,758 of record CAWUPM010000665.1, on the reverse strand, counting down.
AGGCTAAAGGCGAAATGCGAAAGGCGAAAGACGAAAGGCGAAGGGCGATTGTCGAAAGGCGAAAGGCGAAAGGCGAATGGCGAAAGGCGAAAGGCGAAAGGCGAAAGGCGAAATGCGAAAGGTGAAGGGCGAGAGGCGAAAGGCGAAAGGCGAAAGGCGAAAGACCAAAAGCGAAGGGCGAATGTCGAAAGGCGAAAGGCGAAAGGCAAAAGGCGAAAGGCGAAAGGAGAAAGGTGAAAGGCGAAAGGCGAAAGGCGAAAGGCGAAAGGCGAAAGGCGGAAGGCGAAAGGCGAAAGGCGGAAGGTGAAAGGCGAAAGGCGAAAGGCGAAAGGCGAAAGGCGAAAGGCGAAAGGCGAAAGGCGAAAGGCGAAAGGCGAAAGGCGAAAGGCGAAAGTTGAAAGGCAAAAGGCGAAAAGTGAAAGGCGAAAGGCGAAAGGCGAAAGGCGAAAGGCGAAAGGCGAAAGGCGGAAGGCGAAAGGCGAAAGGTGAAGGGCGAGAGGCAAAAGTCAAAATGCCTAAGGCAAAAGGAAAAACGATTTCCAAAACATGAAATAAAAATGGAGAAATTTAAAATGCCTAAAGCAAAAGAAAAAACGATATACAAAAGATAAAATACAAAAGTTGAAATTGAAAATGCGAAATGGAAAATTCGAAATTATAAATTCGTATTTCAAAAGGCTAAAGGCGAAATGCGAAAGGCGAAAGACGAAAGGCGAAGGGCGATTGTCGACAGGCGAAAGGCGAATGGCGAAAGGCGAAAGGCGGAAGGCGAAAGGCGAAATGCGAAAGGCGAAAGGCGAAAGGCGAAAGGCGAAAGGCGAAAGGCGAAAGGCGAAAGGCGAAAGGCGAAAGGCGAAAGGCGAAAGGCAAAAGGCGAAAGGCGAAAGGCGAAAGGCGAAAGGCGAAAGGCGAAAGGCGAAAGGCGAAAGGCGAAAGGCGAAAGGCGAAAAGCGAAAGGCGAAAAGCGGAAGGCAAAAGGAAAAATGATTTTCAAAACATGAAATGAAAATGGAGAAATTTATAATGCCTAAAGCAAAAGAAAAAACGATATTCAAAAGATAAAATACAAAAGTTGAAATTGAAAATGCGAAATGGAAAATTCGAAATTATAAATTTGTATTTCAAAATGCTAAAGGCTAATTGCGAAAGACGAAAGACGAAAGGCGAAGGGCGAAAGTCGAAAGGCGAAAGGCGAAATGCAAAAGGCGAAAGGCGAAAGGCGAAAGGGAAAAGGTGAAAGGCGAAAGGCGAAAGGCGAAAGGCGAAAGGCGAAAGGCGAAAGGCGAAGGGCGAAAGGCGAAAGGCGAAATGCAAAAGGCGAAAGGCGAAAGGTGAAAGGCGAAAGGCGAAAGGTGAAAGGCGAAAGGCGAAAGGCGAAAGGCGAAAGGCGAAAGGCGAAAGGCGAAAGGCGTAAGGCGAAACGCGAAAGGCGAAAGGCGAAAGGCGAAAGGCGAAAGGCGAAAGGCGAAAGGCGAAAGGCGAAAGGCGAAAGGCGAAAGGCGAAAGGCGAAAGGCGAAAGGCGAAAGGCGAAAGGCGAAAGGCGAAAGGCGAAAGGCGAAAGGCGAAAGGCGAAAGGCGAAAGGGGAAAGGCGAAAGGCGAAAGGCGAAAGGCGAAAGGCGAAAGGGGAAAGGCGAAAGGCGAAAGGCGGAAGGTGAAAGGCGTAAGGCGAAAGGCGAAAGGTGAAAGGCGAAAGGCGAAAGGCGATAGGCGAAAGGCGAAAGGCGAAAGGGGAAAGGCGAAAGGCGAAAGGCGAAAGGCGGAAGGTGAAAGGCGTAAGGCGAAAGGCGAAAAGCGAAAGGCGAAAGGCGAAAGGCGAAAGGCGAAAGGCGAAAGGCGAAAGGCGAAAGGCGAAAGGCGAAAGGCGAAAGGCGAAAGGCGAAAGGCGAAAGGCGAAAGGCGAAAGGCGAAAGGCGAAAGGCGAAAGGCGAAAGGCGAAAGGCGAAAGGCGAAAGGCGAAAGGCGAAAGGCGAAAGGCGAAAGGCGAAAGGCGAAAGGCGAAAGGCGAAAAGCGGAAGGCGAAAGGCGAAAGGCGATAGGCGAAAGGCGAAGGGCGTGAGGCAAAAGTCAAAATGCTTAACGCAAAAGGAAAAACGATTTTCAAATGAAAATGGAGAAATTTAACATGCCTAAAGCAAAAGAAAAAACGATATTCAAAAGATAATATACAAAAGTTGAAATTGAAAATGCGAAATGCAAAATTCGAAATTATAAATTCGTATTTCAAAATGCTAAAGGCGAAATGGGAAAGGCGAAAGACGAAAGGCGAAGGGCGAAAGTCGAAAGGCGAAAGGCGATAGGCAAAAGGCGAAAGGCGAAAGGCGAAAGGCGAAAGGAGAAAGGTGAAAGGCGAAAGGCGAAAGGCGAAAGGCGAAAGGCGAAAGGCGGAAGGCGAAAAGCGAAAGGCGGAAGGTGAAAGGCGAAAGGCGAAAGGCGAAAGGCGAAAGGCGAAAGGCGAAAGGCGAAAGGCGAAAGGCGAAAGGCGAAAGTTGAAAGGCGAAAGGCGAAAAGTGAAAGGCGAAAAGTGAAAGGCGAAAGGCGAAAGGCGAAAGGCGAAAGGCAAAAGGCGAAAGGCGGAAGGGGAAAGGCGAAAGGTGAAGGGCGAGAGGCAAAAGTCAAAATGCCTAAGGCAAAAGGAAAAACGATTTTCAAAACATGAAATAAAAATGGAGAAATTTAAAATGCCTAAAGCAAAAGAAAAAACGATATTCAACAAATAAAATACAAAAGTTGAAATTGAAAATGCGAAATGGAAAATTCGAAATTATAAATTCGTATTTCAAAATGCTAAAGGCGAAATGGGAAAGGCGAAAGACGAAAGGCGAAGGGCGAAAGTCGAAAGGCGAAAGGCGATAGGCAAAAGGCGAAAGGCGAAAGGCGAAAGGCGAAAGGAGAAAGGTGAAAGGCGAAAGGCGAAAGGCGAAAGGCGAAAGGCGAAAGGCGAAAGGCGAAAGGCGAAAGGCGAAAGGCGAAAGGCGAAAGGCGAAAAGCGGAAGGCGAAAGGCGAAAGGCGATAGGCGAAAGGCGAAGGGCGTGAGGCAAAAGTCAAAATGCCTAAGGCAAAAGGAAAAACGATTTTCAAATGAAAATGGAGAAATTTAACATGCCTAAAGCAAAAGAAAAAACGATATTCAAAAGATAATATACAAAAGTTGAAATTGAAAATGCGAAATGGAAAATTCGAAATTATAAATTCGTATTTCAAAATGCTAAAGGCGAAATGGGAAAGGCGAAAGACGAAAGGCGAAGGGCGAAAGTCGAAAGGCGAAAGGCGATAGGCAAAAGGCGAAAGGCGAAAGGCGAAAGGCGAAAGGAGAAAGGTGAAAGGCGAAAGGCGAAAGGCGAAAGGCGAAAGGCGAAAGGCGAAAGGCGAAAGGCGAAAGGCGAAAGGCGAAAGGCGAAAGGCGAAAGGCGAAAGGCGAAAGGCGAAAGGCGAAAGGCGAAAGGCGAAAGGCGAAAGGCGAAAGGCGAAAGGCGAAAGGCGAAAGGCGAAAGGCGAAAGGCGAAAGGCGAAAGGCGAAAGGCGAAAGGCGAAAGGCGAAAGGCGAAAGGGGAAAGGCGAAAGGCGAAAGGCGAAAGGCGGAAGGTGAAAGTCGTAAGGCGAAAGGCGAAAGGCGAAAGGCGAAAGGCGAAAGGCGAAAGGCGAAAGGCGAAAGTCGAAAGGCGAAAGGCGAAAGGCGAAAGGCGAAAGGGGAAAGGCGAACGGCGAAAGGCGAAAGGCGGAAGGCGAAAGGGGAAAGGCGAAAGGCGAAAGGCGGAAGCGGAAGGTGAAAGGCGTAAGGCGAAAGGCGAAAGGCGAAAGGCGAAAGACGAAAGGCGAAAGGAGAAAGGCGTAAGGCGAAAGGCGAAAGGCGAAAGGCGAAAGGCGAAAGGCGAAAGGCGAAAGGCGAAAGGCGAAAGGCGAAAGGCGAAAGGCGAAAGGCGAAAGGCGAAAGGCGAAAGGCGAAAGGCGAAAGGCGAAAGGCGAAAGGCGAAAGGCGAAAGGCGAAAGGCGAAAGGCGGAAGGTGAAAGGCGTAAGGCGAAAGGCGAAAGGCGAAAGGCGAAAGGCGAAAGGCGAAAGTCGAAAGGCGAAAGGCGAAAGGCGAAAGGCGAAAGGCGAAAGGCGAAAGGCGAAAGGCGAAAGGCGAAAGGCGTAAGGCGAAAGGTGAAAGGCGAAAGGCGAAAGGCGAAAGGCGAAAGGCGCAAGGCAAAAGGAAAAACGATTTTCAAAAATGAAATGATAATGGAAAAATTTAAAATGCCTGAAGCAAAAGAAAAAACGATGTTCAAAAGATAAAATACAAAAGTTGAAATTGAAAATGCGAAATGGAAAATTCGAAATTATAAATTTGTATTTCAAAATGCTAAAGGCTAATTGCGAAAGACGAAAGACGAAAGGCGAAGGGCGAAAGTCGAAAGGCGAAAGGCGAAATGCAAAAGGCGAAAGGCGAAAGGCGAAAGGCGAAAGGCGAAAGGTGAAAGGCGAAAGGCGAAAGGTGAAAGGCGAAAGGCGAAAGGCGAAAGGCGAAAGGCGAAAGGCGAAAGGCGAAAGGCGAAAGGCGAAAGGCGAAAGGCGAAAGGCGAAAAGCGAAAGGCGAAAGGCGAAAGGCGAAAGGCGAAAGGCGAAAGGCGAAAGGCGAAAGGCGAAAGGCGAAAGGCGAAAGGCGAAAGGCGAAAGGCGAAAGGCGGAAGGTGAAAGGCGTAAGGCGAAAGGCGAAAGGCGAATGGCGAAAGGCGAAAGGCGAAAGGCGAAAGGCGAAAGACGAAAGGCGAAAAGCGAAAGGCGAAACGCGAAAGGCGAAAGGCGAAAGGCGAAAGGCAAAAGGCGAAAGGCGAAAGGCGAAAGGCGAAAGGCGAAAGGCGAAAGGCGAAAGGCGAAAGGCGAAAGGCGGAAGGTGAAAGGCGTAAGGCGAAAGGCGAAAGGCGAATGGCGAAAGGCGAAAGGCGAAAGGCGAAAGGCGAAAGACGAAAGGCGAAAGGCGAAAGGCGAAAGGCGAAAGGCGAAAGGCGAAAGGCGAAAGGCGAAATGCGGAAGGTGAAAGGCGTAAGGCGAAAGGCGAAAGGCGAAAGGCGAAAAGCGAAAGGCGAAAGGCGAAAGGCGAAGGCGAAAGGCGAAACGCGAAAGGCGGAAAGCGAAAGGCGAAAGGCGAAAGTCGAAAGGCGAAAGGCGAAAGGCGAAAGGCGAAAAGCGGAATGCGAAAGGCGAAAGGCGATAGGCGAAAGTCGATAGGCGAAAGGCGTAGGGCGTGAGGCAAAAGTCAAAATGCCTAAGGCAAAAGGAAAAACGATTTTCAAATGAAAATGGAGAAACTTAAAATGCCTAAAGCAAAAGAAAAAACGATATTCAAAAGATAATATACAAAAGTTGAAATTGAAAATGCGAAATGGAAAATTCGAAATTATAAATTCGTATTTCAAAAGGCTAAAGGCGAAATGCGAAAGGCGAAAGACGAAAGGCGAAGGGCGATTGTCGAAAGGCGAAAGGCGAAAGGCGAATGGCGAAAGGCGAAAGGCGAAAGGCGAAAGGCGAAAGGCGAAAGGCGAAATGCGAAAGGCGAAAGGGGAAAGGCGAAAGGCGAAAGGCGAAAGGCGAAAGGCGAAAGACCAAAAGCGAAGGGCGAATGTCGAAAGGCGAAAGGCGAAAGGCGAAAGGCAAAAGGCGAAAGGCGAAAGGAGAAAGGTGAAAGGCGAAAGGCGAAAGGCGAAAGGCGAAAGGCGGAAGGCGAAAGGCGAAAGGCGGAAGGTGAAAGGCGAAAGGCGAAAGGCGAAAGGCGAAAGGCGAAAGGCGAAAGGCGAAAGGCGAAAGGCGAAAGGCGAAAGGCGAAAGGCGAAAGTTGAAAGGCAAAAGGCGAAAAGTGAAAGGCGAAAGGCGAAAGGCGAAAGGCGAAAGGCGAAAGGCGGAAGGCGAAAGGCGAAAGGTGAAGGGCGAGAGGCAAAAGTCAAAATGCCTAAGGCAAAAGGAAAAACGATTTCCAAAACATGAAATAAAAATGGAGAAATTTAAAATGCCTAAAGCAAAAGAAAAAACGATATTCAAAATATAAAATACAAAAGTTGAAATTGAAAATGCGAAATGGAAAATTCGAAATTATAAATTCGTATTTCAAAAGGCTAAAGGCGAAATGCGAAAGGCGAAAGACGAAAGGCGAAGGGCGATTGTCGACAGGCGAAAGGCTAATGGCGAAAGGCGAAAGGCGGAAGGCGAAAGGCGAAATGCGAAAGGCGAAAGGCGAAAGGCGAAAGGCGAAAGGCGAAAGGCGAAAGGCGAAAGGCGAAAGGCGAAAGGCGAAAGGCGAAAGGCAAAAGGCGAAAGGCGAAAGGCGAAAGGCGAAAGGCGAAAGGCGAAAGGCGAAAGGCGAAAGGCGAAAGGCGAAAGGCGAAAGGCGAAAGGCGAAAGGCGAAAGGCGAAAGGCGAAAGGCGAAAGGCGAAAGGCGAAAGGCGAAAGGCGAAAGGCGAAAGGCGAAAGGCGAAAGGCGAAAGGCGAAAGGCGAAAGGCGAAAGGCGAAAGGCGAAAGGCGGAAGGTGAAAGGCGTAAGGCGAAAGGCGAAAGGCGAAAGGCGAAAGGCGAAAGGCGAAAGGCGAAAGGCGAAAGGCGAAAGGCGAAAGGCGAAAGGCGAAAGGCGAAAGGCGAAAGGCGGAAGGTGAAAGGCGTAAGGCGAAAGGCGAAAGGCGAAAGGCGAAAAGCGAAAGGCGAAAGGCGAAAGGCGAAAGCCGAAGGCGAAAGGCGAAACACGAAAGGCGAAAGGCGAAAGGCAAAAGTCAAAATGCCTAAGGCAAAAGAAAAAACGATGTTCAAAAGATAAAATACAAAAGTTGAAATTGAAAATGCGAAATGGAAAATTCGGAATTATAAATTTGTATTTCAAAATGCTAAAGGCTAATTGCGAAAGACGAAAGACGAAAGGCGAAGGGCGAAAGTCGAAAGGCGAAAGGCGAAATGCAAAAGGCGAAAGGCGAAAGGCGAAAGGCGAAAGGCGAAATGCAAAAGGCGAAAGGCGAAAGGCGAAAGGTGAAAGGCGAAAGGCGAAAGGTGAAAGGCGAAAGGCGAAAGGCGAAAGGCGAAAGGCGAAAGGCGAAAGGCGAAAGGTGAAAGGCGAAAGGCGAAAAGCGAAAGGCGAAAGGCGAAAGGCTAAAGGCGAAAGGCGAAAGGCGAAAGGCGAAAGGCGAAAAGCGGAATGCGAAAGGCGATAGGCGAAAGGCGTAGGGCGTGAGGCAAAAGTCAAAATGCCTAAGGCAAAAGGAAAAACGATTTTCAAATGAAAATGGAGAAACTTAAAATGCCTAAAGCAAAAGAAAAAACGATATTCAAAAGATAATATACAAAAGTTGAAATTGAAAATACGAAATGGAAAATTCGAAATTATAAATTCGTATTTCAAAAGGCTAAAGGCGAAATGCGAAAGGCGAAAGACGAAAGGCGAAGGGCGATTGTCGAAAGGCGAATGGCGAAAGGCGAAAGGCGAAAGGCGAAAGGCGAAAGGCAAAAGTCAAAATGCCTAAGGCAAAAGGAAAAACGATTTTCAAATGAAAATGGAGAAACTTAAAATGCCTAAAGCAAAAGAAAAAACGATATTCAAAAGATAATATACAAAAGTTGAAATTGAAAATGCGAAATGGAAAATTCGAAATTATAAATTCGTATTTCAAAAGGCTAAAGGCGAAATGCGAAAGGCGAAAGACGAAAGGCGAAGGGCGATTGTCGAAAGGCGAAAGGCGAAAGGCGAATGGCGAAAGGCGAAAGGCGAAAGGCGAAAGGCGAACGGCGAAAGGCAAAAGTCAAAATGCCTAAGGCAAAAGAAAAAACGATGTTCAAAAGATAAAATACAAAAGTTGAAATTGAAAATGCGAAATGGAAAATTCGAAATTATAAATTTGTATTTCAAAATGCTAAAGGCTAATTGCGAAAGACGAAAGACGAAAGGCGAAGGGCGAAAGTCGAAAGGCGAAAGGCGAAATGCAAAAGGCGAAAGGCGAAAGGCGAAAGGTGAAAGGCGAAAGGCGAAAGGTGAAAGGCGAAAGGCGAAAGGCGAAAGGCGAAAGGCGAAAGGCGAAAGGCGAAAGGTGAAAGGCGAAAGGCGAAAAGCGAAAGGCGAAAGGCGAAAGGCGAAAGGCGAAAGGCGAAAGGCGAAAGGCGAAAGGGGAAAGGCGAAAGGCGAAAGGCGAAAGGCGAAAGGCGGAAGGTCAAAGGCGTAAGGCGAAAGGCGAAAGGCGAAAGGCGAAAGGCGAAAGGCGAAAGGCGAAAGGCGAAAGGCGAAAGACGAAAGGCGAAATGCGAAAGGCGAAAGGCGAAAGGCGAAAGGCGAAAGGCGGAAGGTGAAAGGCGTAAGGCGAAAGGCGAAAGGCGAAAGGCGAAAAGCGAAAGGCGAAAGGCGAAAGGCGAAAGGCGAAGGCGAAACACGAAAGGCGGAAGGCGAAAGGCGAAAGGCGAAAGGCGAAAGGCGAAAGTCGAAAGGCGAAAGGCGAAAGGCGAAAGGCGAAAGGCGAAAGGCGAAAAGCGGAATGCGAAAGGCGATAGGCGAAAGGCGTAGGGCGTGAGGCAAAAGTCAAAATGCCTAAGGCAAAAGGAAAAACGATTTTCAAATGAAAATGGAGAAACTTAAAATGCCTAAAGCAAAAGAAAAAACGATATTCAAAAGATAATATACAAAAGTTGAAATTGAAAATGCGAAATGGAAAATTCGAAATTATAAATTCGTATTTCAAAAGGCTAAAGGCGAAATGCGAAAGGCGAAAGACGAAAGGCGAAGGGCGATTGTCGACAGGCGAAAGGCGAAAGGCGAATGGCGAAAGGCGAAAGGCGAAAGGCGAAAGGCGAAATGCGAAAGGCGAAAGGCGAAAGGCGAAAGGCGAAAGGCGAAAGGCGAAAGGCGAAAGGCGAAAGGCAAAAGGCGAAAGGCGAAAGGCGAAAGGCGAAAGGCGAAAGGCGAAAGGCGAAAGGCGAAAGGCGAAAGGCGAAAGGCGAAAGGCGATTGTCGAAAGGCGAAAGGCGAAAGGCGAATGGCGAAAGGCGAAAGGCGAAAGGCGAAAGGCGAAAGGCGAAATGCGAAAGGCGAAAGGCGAAAAGCGAAAGGCGAAAGGCGAAAGGCGAAAGACCAAAGGCGAAGGGCGAATGTCGAAAGGCGAAAGGCGAAAGGCAAAAGGCGAAAGGCGAAAGGAGAAAGGTGAAAGGCGAAAGGCGGAAGGCGAAAGGCGAAAGGCGGAAGGTGAAAGGCGAAAGGCGAAAGGCGAAAGGCGAAAGGCGAAAGGCGAAAGGCGAAAGGCGAAAGGCGAAAGGCGAAAGGCGAAAGGCGAAAGGCGAAAGGCGAAAAGTGAAAGGCGAAAGGCGAAAGGTGAAGGGCGAGAGGCAAAAGTCAAAATGCCTAAGGCAAAAGGAAAAACGATTTTCAAAACATGAAATAAAAATGGAGAAATTTAAAATGCCTAAAGCAAAAGAAAAAACGATATTCAAAAGATAAAATACAAAAGTTGAAATTGAAAATGCGAAATGGAAAATTCGAAATTATAAATTCGTATTTCAAAAGGCTAAAGGCGAAATGCGAAAGGCGAAAGACGAAAGGCGAAGGGCGATTGTCGACAGGCGAAAGGCGAAAGGCGAATGGCGAAAGGCGAAAGGCGAAAGGCGAAATGCGAAAGGCGAAAGGCGAAAGGCGAAAGGCGAAAGGCGAAAGGCGAAAGGCAAAAGGCGAAAGGCGAAAGGCGAAAGGCGAAAGGCGAAAGGCGAAAGGCGAAAGGCGAAAGGCGAAAGGCGAAAGGCGAAAGGCGAAAGGCGAAAGGCGAAAGGCGAAAGGCGAAAGGCGAAAGGCGAAAGGCGAAAAGCGAAAGGCGAAAGGCGAAAAGCGGAAGGCAAATGGAAAAATGATTTTCAAAACATGAAATGAAAATGGAGAAATTTAAAATGCCTAAAGCAAAAGAAAAAACGATATTCAAAAGATAAAATACAAAAGTTGAAATTGAAAATGCGAAATGGAAAATTCGAAATTATAAATTTGTATTTCAAAATGCTAAAGGCGAATTGCGAAAGGCGAAAGACGAAAGGCGAAGGGCGAAAGGCGAAAGGCGAAATGCAAAAGGCGAAAGGCGAAAGGCGAAAGGTGAAAGGCGAAAGGCGAAAGGTGAAAGGCGAAAGGCGAAAGGCGAAAGGCGAAAGGCGAAAGGCGAAAGGCGAAAGGCGAAAGGCGTAAGGCGAAAGGCGAAAGGCGAAAGGCGAAAGGCGAAAGGCGAAAGGCGAAAGGCGAAAGGCGAAAGGCGAAAGGCGAAAGGCGAAAGGCGAAAGGCGAAAGGCGAAAGTCGAAAGGCGAAAGGCGAAAGGCGAAAGGCGAAAGGCGAAAGGGGAAAGGCGAAAGGCGAAAGGCGAAAGGCGGAAGGCGAAAGGGGAAAGGCGAAAGGCGAAAGGCGAAAGCGGAAGGTGAAAGGCGTAAGGCGAAGGGCGAAAGACGAAAGGCGAAAGGCGAAAGGCGAAAGGCGAAAGGCGTAAGGCGAAAGGCGAAAGGCGAAAGGCGAAAGGCGTAAGGCGAAAGGCGAAAGGCGAAAGGCGAAAGGCGAAAGGCGAAAGGCGAAAGGCGAAAGGCGAAAGGCGAAAGGCGAAAGACGAAAGGCGAAGGGCGATTGTCGACAAGCGAAAGGCGAAAGGCGAATGGCGAAAGGCGAAAGGCGAAAGGCGAAAGGCGAAATGCGAAAGGCGAAAGGCGAAAGGCGAAAGGCGAAAGACGAAAGGCGAAAGGCGAAAGGCGAAAGGCGAAAGGCGAAAGGCGGAAGGTGAAAGGCGTAAGGCGAAAGGCGAAAGGCGAAAGGCGAAAAGCGAAAGGCGAAAGGCGAAAGGCGAAAGGCGAAGGCGAAAGGCGAAACACGAAAGGCGGAAGGCGAAAGGCGAAAGGCGAAAGGCGAAAGTCGAAAGGCGAAAGGCGAAAGGCGAAAGGCGAAAGGCGAAAGGCGAAAAGCGGAATGCGAAAGGCGATAGGCGAAAGGCGTAGGGCGTGAGGCAAAAGTCAAAATGCCTAAGGCAAAAGGAAAAACGATTTTCAAATGAAAATGGAGAAACTTAAAATGCCTAAAGCAAAAGAAAAAACGATATTCAAAAGATAATATACAAAAGTTGAAATTGAAAATGCGAAATGGAAAATTCGAAATTATAAATTCGTATTTCAAAAGGCTAAAGGCGAAATGCGAAAGGCGAAAGACGAAAGGCGAAGGGCGATTGTCGACAGGCGAAAGGCGAAAGGCGAATGGCGAAAGGCGAAAGGCGAAAGGCGAAAGGCGAAATGCGAAAGGCGAAAGGCGAAAGGCGAAAGGCGAAAGGCGAAAGGCGAAAGGCGAAAGGCGAAAGGCAAAAGGCGAAAGGCGAAAGGCGAAAGGCGAAAGGCGAAAGGCGAAAGGCGAAAGGCGATTGTCGAAAGGCGAAAGGCGAAAGGCGAATGGCGAAAGGCGAAAGGTGAAAGGCGAAAGGCGAAAGGCGAAAGGCGAAAGGCGAAAAGCGAAAGGCGAAAGGCGAAAGGCGAAAGACCAAAGGCGAAGGGCGAATGTCGAAAGGCGAAAGGCGAAAGGCGAAAGGCAAAAGGCGAAAGGCGAAAGGAGAAAAGTGAAAGGCGAAAGGCGGAAGGCGAAAGGCGAAAGGCGGAAGGTGAAAGGCGAAAGGCGAAAGGCGAAAGGCGAAAGGCGAAAGGCGAAAGGCGAAAGGCGAAAGGCGAAAGGCGAAAGGCGAAAGGCGAAAGGCGAAAGTTGAAAGGCGAAAGGCGAAAAGTGAAAGGCGAAAGGCGAAAGGCGAAAGGTGAAGGGCGAGAGGCAAAAGTCAAAATGCCTAAGGCAAAAGGAAAAACGATTTTCAAAACATGAAATAAAAATGGAGAAATTTAAAATGCCTAAAGCAAAAGAAAAAACGATATTCAAAAGATAAAATACAAAAGTTGAAATTGAAAATGCGAAATGGAAAATTCGAAATTATAAATTCGTATTTCAAAAGGCTAAAGGCGAAATGCGAAAGGCGAAAGACGAAAGGCGAAGGGCGATTGTCGACAGGCGAAAGGCGAAAGGCGAATGGCGAAAGGCGAAAGGCGAAAGGCGAAAGGCGAAATGCGAAAGGCGAAAGGCGAAAGGCGAAAGGCGAAAGGCGAAAGGCGAAAGGCGAAAGGCAAAAGGCGAAAGGCGAAAGGCGAAAGGCGAAAGGCGAAAGGCGAAAGGCGAAAGGCGAAAGACCAAAGGCGAAGGGCGAATGTCGAAAGGCGAAAGGCGAAAGGCGAAAGGCAAAAGGCGAAAGGCGAAAGGAGAAAAGTGAAAGGCGAAAGGCGGAAGGCGAAAGGCGAAAGGCGGAAGGTGAAAGGCGAAAGGCGAAAGGCGAAAGGCGAAAGGCGAAAGGCGAAAGGCGGAAGGTGAAAGGCGTAAGGCGAAAGGCGAAAGGCGAAAGGCGAAAAGCGAAAGGCGAAAGGCGAAAGGCGAAAGGCGAAAGGCGAAATGCGAAAGGCGAAAGGCGAAAGGCGAAAGGCGAAAGGCGAAAGGCGAAAGGCGAAAGGCGAAAGGCAAAAGGCGAAAGGCGAAAGGCGAAAGGCGAAAGGCGAAAGGCGAAAGGCGAAAGGCGAAAGGCGAAAGGCGATTGTCGAAAGGCGAAAGGCGAAAGGCGAATGGCGAAAGGCGAAAGGTGAAAGGCGAAAGGCGAAAGGCGAAAGGCGAAAGGCGAAAAGCGAAAGGCGAAAGGCGAAAGGCGAAAGACCAAAGGCGAAGGGCGAATGTCGAAAGGCGAAAGGCGAAAGGCGAAAGGCAAAAGGCGAAAGGCGAAAGGAGAAAAGTGAAAGGCGAAAGGCGGAAGGCGAAAGGCGAAAGGCGGAAGGTGAAAGGCGAAAGGCGAAAGGCGAAAGGCGAAAGGCGAAAGGCGAAAGGCGAAAGGCGAAAGGCGAAAGGCGAAAGGCGAAAGGCGAAAGTTGAAAGGCGAAAGGCGAAAAGTGAAAGGCGAAAGGCGAAAGGCGAAAGGTGAAGGGCGAGAGGCAAAAGTCAAAATGCCTAAGGCAAAAGGAAAAACGATTTTCAAAACATGAAATAAAAATGGAGAAATTTAAAATGCCTAAAGCAAAAGAAAAAACGATATTCAAAAGATAAAATACAAAAGTTGAAATTGAAAATGCGAAATGGAAAATTCGAAATTATAAATTCGTATTTCAAAAGGCTAAAGGCGAAATGCGAAAGGCGAAAGACGAAAGGCGAAGGGCGATTGTCGACAGGCGAAAGGCGAATGGCGAAAGGCGAAAGGCGAAAGGCGAAAGGCGAAATGCGAAAGGCGAAAGGCGAAAGGCGAAAGGCGAAAGGCGAAAGGCGAAAGGCGAAAGGCGAAAGGCAAAAGGCGAAAGGCGAAAGGCGAAAGGCGAAAGGCGAAAGGCGAAAGGCGAAAGGCGATTGTCGAAAGGCGAAAGGCGAAAGGCGAATGGCGAAAGGCGAAAGGTGAAAGGCGAAAGGCGAAAGGCGAAAGGCGAAAGGCGAAAAGCGAAAGGCGAAAGGCGAAAGGCGAAAGACCAAAGGCGAAGGGCGAATGTCGAAAGGCGAAAGGCGAAAGGCGAAAGGCAAAAGGCGAAAGGCGAAAGGAGAAAAGTGAAAGGCGAAAGGCGGAAGGCGAAAGGCGAAAGGCGGAAGGTGAAAGGCGAAAGGCGAAAGGCGAAAGGCGAAAGGCGAAAGGCGAAAGGCGAAAGGCGAAAGGCGGAAGGTGAAAGGCGTAAGGCGAAAGGCGAAAGGCGAAAGGCGAAAAGCGAAAGGCGAAAGGCGAAAGGCGAAAGGCGAAGGCGAAAGGCGAAACACGAAAGGCGGAAGGCGAAAGGCGAAAGGCGAAAGGCGAAAGTCGAAAGGCGAAAGGCGAAAGGCGAAAGGCGAAAGGCGAAAGGCGAAAAGCGGAATGCGAAAGGCGATAGGCGAAAGGCGTAGGGCGTGAGGCAAAAGTCAAAATGCCTAAGGCAAAAGGAAAAACGATTTTCAAATGAAAATGGAGAAACTTAAAATGCCTAAAGCAAAAGAAAAAACGATATTCAAAAGATAAAATACAAAAGTTGAAATTGAAAATGCGAAATGGAAAATTCGAAATTATAAATTCGTATTTCAAAAGGCTAAAGGCGAAATGCGAAAGGCGAAAGACGAAAGGCGAAGGGCGATTGTCGACAGGCGAAAGGCGAAAGGCGAATGGCGAAAGGCGAAAGGCGAAAGGCGAAAGGCGAAATGCGAAAGGCGAAAGGCGAAAGGCGAAAGGCGAAAGGCGAAAGGCGAAAGGCGAAAGGCGAAAGGCAAAAGGCGAAAGGCGAAAGGCGAAAGGCGAAAGGCGAAAGGCGAAAGGCGAAAGGCGAAAGGCGAAAGGCGAAAGGCGAAAGGCGAAAGGCGAAAGGCGAAAGGCGAAAGGCGAAAGGCGAAAGGCGAAAGGCGAAAGGCGAAAAGCGAAAGGCGAAAAGCGGAAGGCAAATGGAAAAATGATTTTCAAAACATGAAATGAAAATGGAGAAATTTAAAATGCCTAAAGCAAAAGAAAAAACGATATTCAAAAGATAAAATACAAAAGTTGAAATTGAAAATGCGAAATGGAAAATTCGAAATTATAAATTTGTATTTCAAAATGCTAAAGGCGAATTGCGAAAGGCGAAAGACGAAAGGCGAAGGGCGAAAGGCGAAAGGCGAAATGCAAAAGGCGAAAGGCGAAAGGCGAAAGGTGAAAGGCGAAAGGCGAAAGGTGAAAGGCGAAAGGCGAAAGGCGAAAGGCGAAAGGCGAAAGGCGAAAGGCGAAAGGCGAAAGGCGTAAGGCGAAAGGCGAAAGGCGAAAGGCGAAAGGCGAAAGGCGAAAGGCGAAAGGCGAAAGGCGAAAGGCGAAAGGCGAAAGGCGAAAGGCGAAAGGCGAAAGGCGAAAGGCGAAAGGCGAAAGGCGAAAGGCGAAAGGCGAAAGGCGAAAGGCGAAAGGCGAAAGGGGAAAGGCGAAAGGCGAAAGGCGAAAGGCGGAAGGCGAAAGGGGAAAGGCGAAAGGCGAAAGGCGAAAGCGGAAGGTGAAAGGCGTAAGGCGAAAGGCGAAAGACGAAAGGCGAAAGGCGAAAGGCGAAAGGCGAAAGGCGTAAGGCGAAAGGCGAAAGGCGAAAGGCGAAAGGCGTAAGGCGAAAGGCGAAAGGCGAAAGGCGAAAGGCGAAAGGCGAAAGGCGAAAGGCGAAAGGCGAAAGGCGAAAGGCGAAAGGCGAAAGGCGAAAGGCGAAAGGCGAAAGGCGAAAGGCGAAAGGCGAAAGGCGAAAGGCTAAAGGCGAAAGGCGAAAGGCGAAAGGCGAAAGGCGAAAGGCGAAAGGCGAAAGGCGAAAGGCGAAAGGCGAAAGGCGAAAAGCGAAAGGCGAAAGGGGAAAGGCGAAAGGCGAAAGGCGAAAGGCGGAAGGCGAAAGGGGAAAGGCGAAAGGCGAAAGGCGAAAGCGGAAGGTGAAAGGCGTAAGGCGAAGGGCGAAAGACGAAAGGCGAAAGGCGAAAGGCGAAAGGCGTAAGGCGAAAGGCGAAAGGCGAAAGGCGAAAGGCGTAAGGCGAAAGGCGAAAGGCGAAAGGCGAAAGGCGAAAGGCGAAAGGCGAAAGGCGAAAGGCGAAAGGCGAAAGGCGAAAGACGAAAGGCGAAGGGCGATTGTCGACAAGCGAAAGGCGAAAGGCGAATGGCGAAAGGCGAAAGGCGAAAGGCGAAAGGCGAAATGCGAAAGGCGAAAGGCGAAAGGCGAGAGGCGAAAGACGAAAGGCGAAAGGCGAAAGGCGAAAGGCGAAAGGCGAAAGGCGAAAGGCGAAAGGCGGAAGGTGAAAGGCGTAAGGCGAAAGGCGAAAGGCGAAAGGCGAAAAGCGAAAGGCGAAAGGCGAAAGGCGAAAGGCGAAGGCGAAAGGCGAAACACGAAAGGCGGAAGGCGAAAGGCGAAAGGCGAAAGGCGAAAGGCGAAAGTCGAAAGGCGAAAGGCGAAAGGCGAAAGGCGAAAGGCGAAAGGCGAAAGGCGAAAAGCGGAATGCGAAAGGCGATAGGCGAAAGGCGTAGGGCGTGAGGCAAAAGTCAAAATGCCTAAGGCAAAAGGAAAAACGATTTTCAAATGAAAATGGAGAAACTTAAAATGCCTAAAGCAAAAGAAAAAACGATATTCAAAAGATAATATACAAAAGTTGAAATTGAAAATGCGAAATGGAAAATTCGAAATTATAAATTCGTATTTCAAAATGCTAAAGGCGAATTGCGAAAGGCGAAAGACGAAAGGCGAAGGGCGAAAGGCGAAAGGCGAAATGCAAAAGGCGAAAGGCGAAAGGCGAAATGCAAAAGGCGAAAGGCGAAAGGCGAAAGGTGAAAGGCGAAAGGCGAAAGGTGAAAGGCGAAAGGCGAAAGGCGAAAGGCGAAAGGCGAAAGGCGAAAGGCGAAAGGCGTAAGGCGAAAGGCGAAAGGCGAAAGGCGAAAGGCGAAAGGCGAAAGGCGAAAGGCGAAAGGCGAAAGGCGAAAGGCGAAAGGCGAAAGGCGAAAGGCGAAAGGCGAAAGGCGAAAGGCGAAAGGGGAAAGGCGAAAGGCGAAAGGCGAAAGGCGGAAGGCGAAAGGGGAAAGGCGAAAGGCGAAAGGCGAAAGCGGAAGGTGAAAGGCGTAAGGCGAAGGGCGAAAGACGAAAGGCGAAAGGCGAAAGGCGAAAGGCGTAAGGCGAAAGGCGAAAGGCGAAAGGCGAAAGGCGTAAGGCGAAAGGCGAAAGGCGAAAGGCGAAAGGCGAAAGGCGAAAGGCGAAAGGCGAAAGGCGAAAGGCGAAAGGCGAAAGGCGAAAGGGGAAAGGCGAAAGGCGAAAGGCGAAAGGCGGAAGGCGAAAGGGGAAAGGCGAAAGGCGAAAGGCGAAAGCGGAAGGTGAAAGGCGTAAGGCGAAGGGCGAAAGACGAAAGGCGAAAGGCGTAAGGCGAAAGGCGAAAGGCGAAAGGCGAAAGGCGTAAGGCGAAAGGCGAAAGGCGAAAGGCGAAAGGCGAAAGGCGAAAGGCGAAAGGCGAAAGGCGAAAGGCGAAAGACGAAAGGCGAAGGGCGATTGTCGACAAGCGAAAGGCGAAAGGCGAAAGTTGAAAGGCGAAAGGCGAAAAGTGAAAGGCGAAAGGCGAAAGGCGAAAGGTGAAGGGCGAGAGGCAAAAGTCAAAATGCCTAAGGCAAAAGGAAAAACGATTTTCAAAACATGAAATAAAAATGGAGAAATTTAAAATGCCTAAAGCAAAAGAAAAAACGATATTCAAAAGATAAAATACAAAAGTTGAAATTGAAAATGCGAAATGGAAAATTCGAAATTATAAATTCGTATTTCAAAAGGCTAAAGGCGAAATGCGAAAGGCGAAAGACGAAAGGCGAAGGGCGATTGTCGACAGGCGAAAGGCGAAAGGCGAATGGCGAAAGGCGAAAGGCGAAAGGCGAAAGGCGAAATGCGAAAGGCGAAAGGCGAAAGGCGAAAGGCGAAAGGCGAAAGGCGAAAGGCGAAAGGCAAAAGGCGAAAGGCGAAAGGCGAAAGGCGAAAGGCGAAAGGCGAAAGGCGAAAGGCGAAAGGCGAAAGGCGAAAGGCGAAAGGCGAAAGGCGAAAGGCGAAAGGCGAAAGGCGAAAGGCGAAAGGCGAAAGGCGAAAGGCGAAAGGCGAAAGGCGAAAGGCGAAAGGCGAAAGGCGAAAGGCGAAAGGCGAAAGGCGAAAGGCGAAAGGCGAAAGGCGAAAGGCGAAAGGCGAAAGGCGAAAAGCGAAAGGCGAAAGGCGAAAGGCGAAAGGCGGAAGGTGAAAGGCGTAAGGCGAAAGGCGAAAGGCGAAAGGCGAAAAGCGAAAGGCGAAAGGCGAAAGGCGAAAGGCGAAGGCGAAAGGCGAAACACGAAAGGCGGAAGGCGAAAGGCGAAATGCGAAAGGCGAAAGGCGAAAGTCGAAAGGCGAAAGGCGAAAGGCGAAAGGCGAAAGGCGAAAGGCGAAAAGCGGAATGCGAAAGGCGATAGGCGAAAGGCGTAGGGCGTGAGGCAAAAGTCAAAATGCCTAAGGCAAAAGGAAAAACGATTTTCAAATGAAAATGGAGAAACTTAAAATGCCTAAAGCAAAAGAAAAAACGATATTCAAAAGATAATATACAAAAGTTGAAATTGAAAATGCGAAATGGAAAATTCGAAATTATAAATTCGTATTTCAAAAGGCTAAAGGCGAAATGCGAAAGGCGAAAGACGAAAGGCGAAGGGCGATTGTCGACAGGCGAAAGGCGAAAGGCGAATGGCGAAAGGCGAAAGGCGAAAGGCGAAAGGCGAAATGCGAAAGGCGAAAGGCGAAAGGCGAAAGGCGAAAGGCGAAAGGCGAAAGGCGAAAGGCGAAAGGCGAAAGGCAAAAGGCGAAAGGCGAAAGGCGAAAGGCGAAAGGCGAAAGGCGAAAGGCGAAAGGCGAAAGGCGAAAGGCGATTGTCGAAAGGCGAAAGGCGAAAGGCGAATGGCGAAAGGCGAAAGGTGAAAGGCGAAAGGCGAAAGGCGAAAGGCGAAAGGCGAAAAGCGAAAGGCGAAAGGCGAAAGGCGAAAGACCAAAGGCGAAGGGCGAATGTCGAAAGGCGAAAGGCGAAAGGCGAAAGGCAAAAGGCGAAAGGCGAAAGGAGAAAAGTGAAAGGCGAAAGGCGGAAGGCGAAAGGCGAAAGGCGGAAGGTGAAAGGCGAAAGGCGAAAGGCGAAAGGCGAAAGGCGAAAGGCGAAAGGCGAAAGGCGAAAGGCGAAAGGCGAAAGGCGAAAGGCGAAAGGCGAAAGTTGAAAGGCGAAAGGCGAAAAGTGAAAGGCGAAAGGCGAAAGGCGAAAGGTGAAGGGCGAGAGGCAAAAGTCAAAATGCCTAAGGCAAAAGGAAAAACGATTTTCAAAACATGAAATAAAAATGGAGAAATTTAAAATGCCTAAAGCAAAAGAAAAAACGATATTCAAAAGATAAAATACAAAAGTTGAAATTGAAAATGCGAAATGGAAAATTCGAAATTATAAATTCGTATTTCAAAAGGCTAAAGGCGAAATGCGAAAGGCGAAAGACGAAAGGCGAAGGGCGATTGTCGACAGGCGAAAGGCGAAAGGCGAATGGCGAAAGGCGAAAGGCGAAAGGCGAAAGGCGAAAGGCGAAATGCGAAAGGCGAAAGGCGAAAGGCGAAAGGCGAAAGGCGAAAGGCGAAAGGCGAAAGGCGAAAGGCAAAAGGCGAAAGGCGAAAGGCGAAAGGCGAAAGGCGAAAGGCGAAAGGCGAAAGGCGAAAGGCGAAAGGCGAAAGGCGAAAGGCGAAAGGCGAAAGGCGAAAGGCGAAAGGCGAAAAGCGAAAGGCGAAAGGCGAAAAGCGGAAGGCAAATGGAAAAATGATTTTCAAAACATGAAATGAAAATGGAGAAATTTAAAATGCCTAAAGCAAAAGAAAAAACGATATTCAAAAGATAAAATACAAAAGTTGAAATTGAAAATGCGAAATGGAAAATTCGAAATTATAAATTTGTATTTCAAAATGCTAAAGGCGAATTGCGAAAGGCGAAAGACGAAAGGCGAAGGGCGAAAGGCGAAATGCAAAAGGCGAAAGGCGAAAGGCGAAAGGTGAAAGGCGAAAGGCGAAAGGTGAAAGGCGAAAGGCGAAAGGCGAAAGGCGAAAGGCGAAAGGCGAAAGGCGAAAGGCGTAAGGCGAAAGGCGAAAGGCGAAAGGCGAAAGGCGAAAGGCGAAAGGCGAAAGGCGAAAGGCGAAAGGCGAAAGGCGAAAGGCGAAAGGCGAAAGGCGAAAGGCGAAAGGCGAAAGGCGAAAGGCGAAAGGCGAAAGGCGAAAGGCGAAAGGGGAAAGGCGAAAGGCGAAAGGCGAAAGGCGGAAGGCGAAAGGGGAAAGGCGAAAGGCGAAAGGCGAAAGCGGAAGGTGAAAGGCGTAAGGCGAAAGGCGAAAGACGAAAGGCGAAAGGCGAAAGGCGAAAGGCGTAAGGCGAAAGGCGAAAGGCGAAAGGCGAAAGGCGTAAGGCGAAAGGCGAAAGGCGAAAGGCGAAAGGCGAAAGGCGAAAGGCGAAAGGCGAAAGGCGAAAGGCGAAAGGCGAAAGGCGAAAGGCGAAAGGCGAAAGGCGAAAGGCGAAAGGCGAAAGGCGAAAGGCGAAAGGCTAAAGGCGAAAGGCGAAAGGCGAAAGGCGAAAGGCGGAAGGTGAAAGGCGTAAGGTGAAAGGCGAAAGGCGAAAGGCGAAAGTCGAAAGGCGAAAGGCGAAAGGCGAAAGGCGAAAGGCGAAAGGCGAAAGGCGAAAGGCGAAAGGCGAAAGGGGAAAGGTGAAAGGCGATAGGCGAAAGGCGAAAGGCGAAAGGCGGAAGGCAAAAGGAAAAACGATTTTCAAAACATGAAATGAAAATGGAGAAATTTAAAATGCCTGAAGCAAAAGAAAAAACGATATTCAAAAGATAAAATACGAAAGTTGAAATTGAAAATGCGAAATGGAAAATTCGAAATTATAAATTTGTATTTCAAAATGCTAAAGGCTAATTGCGAAAGACGAAAGACGAAAGGCGAAGGGCGAAAGTCGAAAGGCGAAAGGCGAAATGCAAAAGGCGAAAGGCGAAAAGGAAAAGGTGAAAGGCGAAAGGCGAAAGGGGAAAGGCGAAAGGCGAAAGGCGAAAGCGGAAGGTGAAAGGCGTAAGGCGAAAGGCGAAAGGCGAAAGACGAAAGGCGAAAGGCGAAAGGCGTAAGGCGAAAGGCGAAAGGCGAAAGGCGAAAGGCGAAAGGCGAAAGGCGAAAGGCGAAAGGCGAAAGGCGAAAGGCGAAAGGCGAAAGGCGAAAGGCGAAAGGCGAAAGGCGAAAGGCGAAAGGCGAAAGGCGAAAGGCGAAAGGCGAAAGGCGAAAGGCGAAAGGCGAAAGGTGAAAGGCGAAAGGTGAAAGGCGAAAGACGAAAGGCGAAGGGCGATTGTCGACAGGCGAAAGGCGAAAGGCGAATGGCGAAAGGCGAAAGGCGAAAGGCGAAATGCGAAAGGCGAAAGGCGAAATACGAAAGGCAAAAGGCGAAAGGCGAAAGGCGAAAGGCGAAAGGCGAAAGGCGAAAGGCGAAAGGCGAAAGGCGAAAGGCGAAAGGCGAAAGGCGAAAGGCGAAAGGCGAAAGGCGAAAGGCGAAAGGCGAAAGGCGAAAGGCGAAAGGCGAAAGGCGAAAGGCGAAAGGCGAAAGGCGAAAGGCGAAAGGCGAAAGGCGAAAGGCGAAAGGCGAAAGGCGAAAGGCGAAAGGCGAAAGGCGAAAGGCGAAAGGCGAAAGGCGAAAGGCGAAAGGCGAAAGGCGAAAGGCGAAAGGGGAAAGGCGGAAGGCGAAAGGGGAAAGGCGAAAGGCGAAAGGCGGAAGCGGAAGGGGAAAGGCGAAAGGCGAAAGGCGGAAGCGGAAGGTGAAAGGCGTAAGGCGAAAGGCGAAAGGCGAAAGGCGAAAGACGAAAGGCGAAAGGAGAAAGGCGTAAGGCGAAAGGCGAAAGGCGAAAGGCGAAAGGCGAAAGGCGAAAGGCGAAAGGCGAAAGGCGAAAGGCGAAAGGCGAAAGGCGAAAGGCGAAAGGCGAAAGGCGAAAGGCGAAAGGCGAAAGGCGAAAGGCGGAAGGTGAAAGGCGTAAGGCGAAAGGCGAAAGTCGAAAGGCGAAAGGCGAAAGGCGAAAGGCGAAAGTCGAAAGGCGAAAGGCGAAAGGCGAAAGGCGAAAGGCGAAGGGCGAAAGGCGAAAGGCGAAAGGCGAAAGGCGAAAGGCGAAAGGCGTAAGGCGAAAGGTGAAAGGCGAAAGGCGAAAGGCGAAAGGCGAAAGGCGAAAGGCGAAAGGCGCAAGGCAAAAGGAAAAACGATTTTCAAAAATGAAATGATAATGGAAAAATTTAAAATGCCTGAAGCAAAAGAAAAAACGATGTTCAAAAGATAAAATACAAAAGTTGAAATTGAAAATGCGAAATGGAAAATTCGAAATTATAAATTTGTATTTCAAAATGCTAAAGGCTAATTGCGAAAGACGAAAGACGAAAGGCGAAGGGCGAAACTCGAAAGGCGAAAGGCGAAATGCAAAAGGCGAAAGGCGAAAGGCGAAAGGCGAAAGGTGAAAGGCGAAAGGCGAAAGGTGAAAGGCGAAAGGCGAAAGGCGAAAGGCAAAAGGCGAAAGGCGAAAGGTGAAAGGCGAAAGGCGAAAGGCGAAAGGCGAAAGGCGAAAGGCGAAAGGCGAAAGGCGAAAGGCGAAAGGCGAAAGGCGAAAGGCGAAAGGCGAAAGGCGAAAGGCGAAAGGCGAAAGGCGAAAGGCGAAAGGCGAAAGGCGAAAGGCGAAAGACGAAAGGCGAAAGGCGAAAGGCGAAAGGCGAAAGGCGAAAGGCGAAAGGCGGAAGGTGAAAGGCGTATGGCGAAAGGCGAAAGGCGAAAAGCGAAAGGCGAAAGGCGAAAGGCGAAAGGCGAAGGCGAAAGGCGAAACACGAAAGGCGGAAGGCGAAAGGCGAAAGGCGAAAGGCGAAAGTCGAAAGGCGAAAGGCGAAAGGCGAAAGGCGAAAGGCGAAAGGCGAAAGGCGAAAGACGAAAGGCGAAAGGCGAAAGGCGAAAGGCGAAAGGCGAAAGGCGAAAGGCGGAAGGTGAAAGGCGTAAGGCGAAAGGCGAAAGGCGAAAAGCGAAAGGCGAAAGGCAAAAGGCGAAAGGCGAAAGGCGAAAGGCGAAAGGCGAAAGGCGAAAGGCGAAAGGCGAAAGGCGAAAGGCGGAAGGTGAAAGGCGTAAGGCGAAAGGCGAAAGGCGAAAGGCGAAAGGCGAAAGGCGAAAGGCGAAAGGCGAAAGGCGAAAGACGAAAGGCGAAAGGCGAAAGGCGAAAGGCGAAAGGCGAAAGGCGAAAGGCGGAAGGTGAAAGGCGTAAGGCGAAAGGCGAAAGGCGAAAAGCGAAAGGCGAAAGGCGAAAGGCGAAAGGCGAAGGCGAAAGGCGAAACACGAAAGGCGGAAGGCGAAAGGCGAAAGGCGAAAGGCGAAAGTCGAAAGGCGAAAGGCGAAAGGCGAAAGGCGAAAGGCGAAAGGCGACAAGCGGAATGCGAAAGGCGATAGGCGAAAGGCGAAAGGCGAAAGGCGAAAGGCGAAAGTCGAAAGGCGAAAGGCGAAAGGCGAAAGGCGAAAGGCGAAAGGCGAAAGGCGAAAGGCGAAAGGCGAAAGGCGAAAGGCGAAAGGCGAAAGACGAAAGGCGAAAGGCGAAAGGCGAAAGGCGAAAGGCGAAAGGCGAAAGGCGAAAGGCGAAATGCGGAAGGTGAAAGGCGTAAGGCGAAAGGCGAAAGGCGAAAGGCGAAAAGCGAAAGGCGAAAGGCGAAAGGCGAAGGCGAAAGGCGAAACGCGAAAGGCGGAAGGCGAAAGGCGAAAGACGAAAGGCGAAAGGCGAAAGGCGAAAGGCGAAAGGCGAAAGGCGAAATGCGGAAGGTGAAAGGCGTAAGGCGAAAGGCGAAAGGCGAAAGGCGAAAAGCGAAAGGCGAAAGGCGAAAGGCGAAGGCGAAAGGCGAAAGGCGATAGGCGAAAGGCGATAGGCGAAAGGCGTAGGGCGTGAGGCAAAAGTCAAAATGCCTAAGGCAAAAGGAAAAACGATTTTCAAATGAAAATGGAGAAACTTAAAATGCCTAAAGCAAAAGAAAAAACGATATTCAAAAGATAATATACAAAAGTTGAAATTGAAAATGTGAAATGGAAAATTCGAAATTATAAATTCGTATTTCAAAAGGCTAAAGGCGAAATGCGAAAGGCGAAAGACGAAAGGCGAAGGGCGATTGTCGAAAGGCGAAAGGTGAAAGGCGAATGGCGAAAGGCGAAAGGCGAAAGGCGAAAGGCGAAAGGCGAAATGCGAAAGGCGAAAGGGGAAAGGCGAAAGGCGAAAGGCGAAAGGCGAAAGGCGAAAGGCGAAAGGCGAAAGGCGAAAGGCGAAAGACCAAAAGCGAAGGGCGAATGTCGAAAGGCGAAAGGCGAAAGGCAAAAGGCGAAAGGCGAAAGGAGAAAGGTGAAAGGCGAAAGGCGAAAGGCGAAAGGCGAAAGGCGGAAGGCGAAAGGCGAAAGGCGGAAGGTGAAAGGCGAAAGGCGAAAGGCGAAAGGCGAAAGGCGAAAGGCGAAAGGCGAAAGTTGAAAGGCAAAAGGCGAAAAGTGAAAGGCGAAAGGCGAAAGGCGAAAGGCGAAAGGCGAAAGGCGAAAGGCGGAAGGCGAAAGGCGAAAGGTGAAGGGCGAGAGGCAAAAGTCAAAATGCCTAAGGCAAAAGGAAAAACGATTTCCAAAACATGAAATAAAAATGGAGAAATTTAAAATGCCTAAAGCAAAAGAAAAAACGATATACAAAAGATAAAATACAAAAGTTGAAATTGAAAATGCGAAATGGAAAATTCGAAATTATAAATTCGTATTTCAAAAGGCTAAAGGCGAAATGCGAAAGGCGAAAGACGAAAGGCGAAGGGCGATTGTCGACAGGCGAAAGGCGAATGGCGAAAGGCGAAAGGCGGAAGGCGAAAGGCGAAATGCGAAAGGCGAAAGGCGAAAGGCGAAAGGCGAAAGGCGAAAGGCGAAAGGCGAAAGGCGAAAGGCGAAAGGCGAAAGGCGAAAGGCGAAAGGCGAAAGGCGAAAGGCGAAAGGCGAAAGGCGAAAAGCGAAAGGCGAAAGGCGAAAAGCGGAAGGCAAAAGGAAAAATGATTTTCAAAACATGAAATGAAAATGGAGAAATTTAAAATGCTTAAAGCAAAAGAAAAAACGATATTCAAAAGATAAAATACAAAAGTTGAAATTGAAAATGCGAAATGGAAAATTCGAAATTATAAATTTGTATTTCAAAATGCTAAAGGCTAATTGCGAAAGACGAAAGACGAAAGGCGAAGGGCGAAAGTCGAAAGGCGAAAGGCGAAATGCAAAAGGCGAAAGGCGAAAGGCGAAAGGGAAAAGGTGAAAGGCGAAAGGCGAAAGGCGAAAGGCGAAAGGCGAAAGGCGAAAGGCGAAGGGCGAAAGGCGAAAGGCGAAATGCAAAAGGCGAAAGGCGAAAGGCGAAAGGTGAAAGGCGAAAGGCGAAAGGTGAAAGGCGAAAGGCGAAAGGCGAAAGGCGAAAGGCGAAAGGCGAAAGGCGAAAGGCGTAAGGCGAAACGCGAAAGGCGAAAGGCGAAAGGCGAAAGGCGAAAGGCGAAAGGCGACAGGCGAAAGGCGAAAGGCGAAAGGCGAAAGGCGAAAGGCGAAAGGCGAAAGGCGAAAGGCGAAAGGCGAAAGGCGAAAGGCGAAAGGCGAAAGGCGAAAGGCGAAAGGCGAAAGGCGAAAGGCGAAAGGCGAAAGGCGAAAGGGGAAAGGCGAAAGGCGAAAGGCGAAAGGCGGAAGGTGAAAGGCGTAAGGCGAAAGGCGAAAGGTGAAAGGCGAAAGGCGAAAGGCGATAGGCGAAAGGCGAAAGGCGAAAGGGGAAAGGCGAAAGGCGAAAGGCGGAAGGTGAAAGGCGTAAGGCGAAAGGCGAAAGGCGAAAGGCGAAAGGCGAAAGGCGAAAGGCGAAAGGCGAAAGGCGAAAGGCGAAAGGCGAAAGGCGAAAGGCGAAAGGCGAAAGGCGAAAGGCGAAAGGCGAAAGGCGAAAGGCGAAAGGCGAAAGGCGAAAGGCGAAAGGCGAAAGGCGAAAGGCTAAAGGCGAAAGGCGAAAGGCGAAAGGCGAAAGGCGAAAGGCGAAAGGCGAAAGGCGAAAGGCGAAAAGCGGAAGGCGAAAGGCGAAAGGCGAAAGGCGATAGGCGAAAGGCGAAGGGCGTGAGGCAAAAGTCAAAATGCCTAAGGCAAAAGGAAAAACGATTTTCAAATGAAAATGGAGAAATTTAACATGCCTAAAGCAAAAGAAAAAACGATATTCAAAAGATAATATACAAAAGTTGAAATTGAAAATGCGAAATGGAAAATTCGAAATTATAAATTCGTATTTCAAAATGCTAAAGGCGAAATGGGAAAGGCGAAAGACGAAAGGCGAAGGGCGAAAGTCGAAAGGCGAAAGGCGATAGGCAAAAGGCGAAAGGCGAAAGGCGAAAGGCGAAAGGAGAAAGGTGAAAGGCGAAAGGCGAAAGGCGAAAGGCGAAAGGCGGAAGGCGAAAAGCGAAAGGCGGAAGGTGAAAGGCGAAAGGCGAAAGGCGAAAGGCGAAAGGCGAAAGGCGAAAGGCGAAAGGCGAAAGGCGAAAGGCGAAAGGCGAAAGGCGAAAGTTGAAAGGCGAAAGGCGAAAAGTGAAAGGCGAAAAGTGAAAGGCGAAAGGCGAAAGGCGAAAGGCGAAAGGCGAAAGGCGGAAGGGGAAAGGCGAAAGGTGAAGGGCGAGAGGCAAAAGTCAAAATGCCTAAGGCAAAAGGAAAAACGATTTTCAAAACATGAAATAAAAATGGAGAAATTTAAAATGCCTAAAGCAAAAGAAAAAACGATATTCAACAAATAAAATACAAAAGTTGAAATTGAAAATGCGAAATGGAAAATTCGAAATTATAAATTCGTATTTCAAAATGCTAAAGGCGAAATGGGAAAGGCGAAAGACGAAAGGCGAAGGGCGAAAGTCGAAAGGCGAAAGGCGATAGGCAAAAGGCGAAAGGCGAAAGGCGAAAGGCGAAAGGAGAAAGGTGAAAGGCGAAAGGCGAAAGGCGAAAGGCGAAAGGCGAAAGGCGAAAGGCGAAAGGCGAAAGGCGAAAGGCGAAAGGCGAAAGGCGAAAGGCGAAAGGCGAAAGGCGAAAGGCGAAAGGCGAAAGGCGAAAGGCGAAAGGCGAAAGGCGAAAGGCGAAAGGCGAAAGGCGAAAAGCGGAAGGCGAAAGGCGAAAAGCGGAATGCGAAAGGCGAAAGGCGATAGGCGAAAGGCGATAGGCGAAAGGCGTAGGGCGTGAGGCAAAAGTCAAAATGCCTAAGGCAAAAGGAAAAACGATTTTCAAATGAAAATGGAGAAACTTAAAATGCCTAAAGCAAAAGAAAAAACGATATTCAAAAGATAATATACAAAAGTTGAAATTGAAAATGTGAAATGGAAAATTCGAAATTATAAATTCGTATTTCAAAAGGCTAAAGGCGAAATGCGAAAGGCGAAAGACGAAAGGCGAAGGGCGATTGTCGAAAGGCGAAAGGTGAAAGGCGAATGGCGAAAGGCGAAAGGCGAAAGGCGAAAGGCGAAAGGCGAAATGCGAAAGGCGAAAGGGGAAAGGCGAAAGGCGAAAGGCGAAAGGCGAAAGGCGAAAGGCGAAAGGCGAAAGACCAAAAGCGAAGGGCGAATGTCGAAAGGCGAAAGGCGAAAGGCAAAAGGCGAAAGGCGAAAGGAGAAAGGTGAAAGGCGAAAGGCGAAAGGCGAAAGGCGAAAGGCGGAAGGCGAAAGGCGAAAGGCGGAAGGTGAAAGGCGAAAGGCGAAAGGCGAAAGGCGAAAGGCGAAAGGCGAAAGGCGAAAGGCGAAAGGCGAAAGTTGAAAGGCAAAAGGCGAAAAGTGAAAGGCGAAAGGCGAAAGGCGAAAGGCGAAAGGCGAAAGGCGAAAGGCGGAAGGCGAAAGGCGAAAGGTGAAGGGCGAGAGGCAAAAGTCAAAATGCCTAAGGCAAAAGGAAAAACGATTTCCAAAACATGAAATAAAAATGGAGAAATTTAAAATGCCTAAAGCAAAAGAAAAAACGATATACAAAAGATAAAATACAAAAGTTGAAATTGAAAATGCGAAATGGAAAATTCGAAATTATAAATTCGTATTTCAAAAGGCTAAAGGCGAAATGCGAAAGGCGAAAGACGAAAGGCGAAGGGCGATTGTCGACAGGCGAAAGGCGAATGGCGAAAGGCGAAAGGCGGAAGGCGAAAGGCGAAATGCGAAAGCGAAAGGCGAAAGGCGAAAGGCGAAAGGCGAAAGGCAAAAGGCGAAAGGCGAAAGGCGAAAGGCTAAAGGCGAAAGGCGAAAGGCGAAAGGCGAAAGGCGAAAGGCGAAAGGCGAAAGGCGATAGGTGAAGGGCGAGAGGCAAAAGTCAAAATGCCTAAGGCAAAAGGAAAAACGATTTTCAAATGAAAATGGAGAAATTTAACATGCCTAAAGCAAAAGAAAAAACGATATTCAAAAGATAATATACAAAAGTTGAAATTGAAAATGCGAAATGGAAAATTCGAAATTATAAATTCGTATTTCAAAATGCTAAAGGCGAAATGGGAAAGGCGAAAGACGAAAGGCGAAGGGCGAAAGTCGAAAGGCGAAAGGCGATAGGCAAAAGGCGAAAGGCGAAAGGCGAAAGGCGAAAGGAGAAAGGTGAAAGGCGAAAGGCGAAAGGCGAAAGGCGAAAGGCGAAAGGCGGAAGGCGAAAAGCGAAAGGCGGAAGGTGAAAGGCGAAAGGCGAAAGGCGAAAGGCGAAAGGCGAAAGGCGAAAGGCGAAAGGCGAAAGGCGAAAGGCGAAAGGCGAAAGGCGAAAGGCGAAAGTTGAAAGGCGAAAGGCGAAAAGTGAAAGGCGAAAAGTGAAAGGCGAAAGGCGAAAGGCGAAAGGCGAAAGGCGAAAGGCGAAAGGCGGAAGGGGAAAGGCGAAAGGTGAAGGGCGAGAGGCAAAAGTCAAAATGCCTAAGGCAAAAGGAAGAACGATTTTCAAAACATGAAATAAAAATGGAGAAATTTAAAATGCCTAAAGCAAAAGAAAAAACGATATTCAACAAATAAAATACAAAAGTTGAAATTGAAAATGCGAAATGGAAAATTCGAAATTATAAATTCGTATTTCAAAATGCTAAAGGCGAAATGGGAAAGGCGAAAGACGAAAGGCGAAGGGCGAAAGTCGAAAGGCGAAAGGCGATAGGCAAAAGGCGAAAGGCGAAAGGCGAAAGGCGAAAGGAGAAAGGTGAAAGGCGAAAGGCGAAAGGCGAAAGGCGAAAGGCGAAAGGCGAAAGGCGAAAGGCGAAAGCCGAAACGCGAAAGGCGAAAGGCGAAAGGCGAAAGGCGAAAGGCGAAAGGCGAAAGGCGAAAGGCGAAAGGCGAAAGGCGAAAAGCGGAAGGCGAAAGGCGAAAGGCGATAGGCGAAAAGCGGAATGCGAAAGGCGAAAGGCGATAGGCGAAAGGCGTAGGGCGTGAGGCAAAAGTCAAAATGCCTAAGGCAAAAGGAAAAACGATTTTCAAATGAAAATGGAGAAACTTAAAATGCCAAAAGCAAAAGAAAAAACGATATTCAAAAGATAATATACAAAAGTTGAAATTGAAAATGTGAAATGGAAAATTCGAAATTATAAATTCGTATTTCAAAAGGCTAAAGGCGAAATGCGAAAGGCGAAAGACGAAAGGCGAAGGGCGATTGTCGAAAGGCGAAAGGCGAATGGCGAAAGGCGAAAGGCGAAAGGCGAAAGGCGAAAGGCGAAATGCGAAAGGCGAAAGGGGAAAGGCGAAAGGCGAAAGGCGAAAGGCGAAAGGCGAAAGGCGAAAGGCGAAAGGCGAAAGACCAAAAGCGAAGGGCGAATGTCGAAAGGCGAAAGGCGAAAGGCAAAAGGCGAAAGGCGAAAGGAGAAAGGTGAAAGGCGAAAGGCTAAAGGCGAAAGGCGAAAGGCGGAAGGCGAAAGGCGAAAGGCGGAAGGTGAAAGGCGAAAGGCGAAAGGCGAAAGGCGAAAGGCGAAAGGCGAAAGGCGAAAGGCGAAAGTTGAAAGGCAAAAGGCGAAAGGCGAAAGGCGAAAGGCGAAAGGCGAAAGGCGAAAGGCGAAAGGCGAAATGCGGAAGGCGAAAGGCGAAAGGCGGAAGGCGAAAGGCGAAAGGCGGAAGGTGAAAGGCGAAAGGCGAAAGGCGAAAGGCGAAAGGCGAAAGGCGAAAGGCGAAAGGCGAAAGGCGAAATTCGAAAGACGAAAGGCGAAAGGCGAAAGGCGAAAGGCGAAAGGCGAAAGGCGAAAGGCGAAAGGCGAAATGCGGAAGGTGAAAGGCGTAAGGCGAAAGGCGAAAGGCGAAAAGCGAAAGGCGAAAGGCGAAAGGCGAAGGCGAAAGGCGAAACGCGAAAGGCGGAAGGCGAAAGGCGAAAGGCGAAAGGCGAAAGGCGAAAGGCGAAAGGCGAAAGGCGAAAGGCGAAAGGCGAAAAGCGAAAGACGAAAGGCGAAAGGCGAAAGGCGAAAGGCGAAAGGCGAAAGGCGAAAGGCGAAAGGCGAAAGACCAAAAGCGAAGGGCGAATGTCGAAAGGCGAAAGGCGAAAGGCAAAAGGCGAAAGGCGAAAGGAGAAAGGTGAAAGGCGAAAGGCGAAAGGCGAAAGGCGAAAGGCGGAAGGCGAAAGGCGGAAGGTGAAGGGCGAAAAGCGAAAGGCGAAAGTTGAAAGGCGAAAGGCGAAAAGTGAAAGGCGAAAAGTGAAAGGCGAAAGGCGAAAGGCGAAAGGCGAAAGGCGAAAGTTGAAAGGCGAAAGGCGAAAAGTGAAAGGCGAAAAGTGAAAGGCGAAAGGCGAAAGGCGAAAGGCAAAAGGCGAAAGGCGAAAGGAGAAAGGTGAAAGGCGAAAGGCGAAAGGCGAAAGGCGAAAGGCGGAAGGCGAAAGGCGAAAGGCGGAAGGTGAAAGGCGAAAGGCGAAAGGCGAAAGGCGAAAGGCGAAAGGCGAAAGGCGAAAGGCGAAAGGCGAAAGGCGAAAGGCGAAAGACGAAAGGCGAAAGGCGAAAGGCGAAAGGCGAAAGGCGAAAGGCGAAAGGCGAAAGGCGAAAGGCGAAATGCGGAAGGTGAAAGGCGTAAGGCGAAAGGCGAAAGGCGAAAGGCGAAAAGCGAAAGGCGAAAGGCGAAAGGCGAAGGCGAATGGCGAAACGCGAAAGGCGGAAGGCGAAAGGCGAAAGGCGAAAGGCGAAAGGCGAAAGGCGAAAGGCGAAAGGCGAAAGGCGAAAGGCGAAAAGCGGAATGCGAAAGGCGAAAGGCGATAGGCGAAAGGCGATAGGCGAAAGGCGTAGGGCGTGAGGCAAAAGTCAAAATGCCTACGGCAAAAGGAAAAACGATTTTCAAATGAAAATGGAGAAACTTAAAATGCCTAAAGCAAAAGAAAAAACGATATTCAAAAGATAATATACAAAAGTTGAAATTGAAAATGTGAAATGGAAAATTCGAAATTATAAATTCGTATTTCAAAAGGCTAAAGGCGAAATGCGAAAGGCGAAAGACGAAAGGCGAAGGGCGATTGTCGAAAGGCGAAAGGCGAAAGGCGAATGGCGAAAGGCGAAAGGCGAAAGGCGAAAGGCGAAAGGCGAAATGCGAAAGGCGAAAGGGGAAAGGCGAAAGGCGAAAGGCGAAAGGCGAAAGGCGAAAGGCGAAAGGCGAAAGACCAAAAGCGAAGGGCGAATGTCGAAAGGCGAAAGGCGAAAGGCAAAAGGCGAAAGGCGAAAGGAGAAAGGTGAAAGGCGAAAGGCGAAAGGCGAAAGGCGAAAGGCGGAAGGCGAAAGGCGAAAGGCGGAAGGTGAAAGGCGAAAGGCGAAAGGCGAAAGGCGAAAGGCGAAAGGCGAAAGGCGAAAGGCGAAAGGCGAAAGTTGAAAGGCAAAAGGCGAAAAGTGAAAGGCGAAAGGCGAAAGGCGAAAGGCGAAAGGCGAAAGGCGAAAGGCGGAAGGCGGAAGGCGAAAGGCGAAAGGTGAAGGGCGAGAGGCAAAAGTCAAAATGCCTAAGGCAAAAGGAAAAACGATTTCCAAAACATGAAATAAAAATGGAGAAATTTAAAATGCCTAAAGCAAAAGAAAAAACGATATACAAAAGATAAAATACAAAAGTTGAAATTGAAAATGCGAAATGGAAAATTCGAAATTATAAATTCGTATTTCAAAAGGCTAAAGGCGAAATGCGAAAGGCGAAAGACGAAAGGCGAAGGGCGATTGTCGACAGGCGAAAGGCGAATGGCGAAAGGCGAAAGGCGGAAGGCGAAAGGCGAAATGCGAAAGGCGAAAGGCGAAAGGCGAAAGGCGAAAGGCGAAAGGCGAAAGGCGAAAGGCGAAAGGCGAAAGGCGAAAGGCGAAAGGCGAAAGGCGAAAGGCGAAAGGCGAAAGGCGAAAGGCGAAAGGCGAAAAGCGAAAGGCGAAAGGCGAAAAGCGGAAGGCAAAAGGAAAAATGATTTTCAAAACATGAAATGAAAATGGAGAAATTTAAAATGCCTAAAGCAAAAGAAAAAACGATATTCAAAAGATAAAATACAAAAGTTGAAATTGAAAATGCGAAATGGAAAATTCGAAATTATAAATTTGTATTTCAAAATGCTAAAGGCTAATTGCGAAAGACGAAAGACGAAAGGCGAAGGGCGAAAGTCGAAAGGCGAAAGGCGAAATGCAAAAGGCGAAAGGCGAAAGGGAAAAGGTGAAATTCGAAAGGCGAAAGGCGAAAGGCGAAAGGCGAAAGGCGAAGGGCGAAAGGCGAAAGGCGAAATGCAAAAGGCGAAAGGCGAAAGGCGAAAGGTGAAAGGCGAAAGGCGAAAGGTGAAAGGCGAAAGGCGAAAGGCGAAAGGCGAAAGGCGAAAGGCGAAAGGCGAAAGGCGAAAGGCGTAAGGCGAAACGCGAAAGGCGAAAGGCGAAAGGCGAAAGGCGAAAGGCGAAAGGCGACAGGCGAAAGGCGAAAGGCGAAAGGCGAAAGGCGAAAGGCGAAAGGCGAAAGGCGAAAGGCGAAAGGCGAAAGGCGAAAGGCGAAAGGCGAAAGGCGAAAGGCGAAAGGCGAAAGGCGAAAGGCGAAAGGCGAAAGGCGAAAGGCGAAAAGCGGAATGCGAAAGGCGAAAGGCGATAGGCGAAAGGCGATAGGCGAAAGGCGTAGGGCGTGAGGCAAAAGTCAAAATGCCTAAGGCAAAAGGAAAAACGATTTTCAAATGAAAATGGAGAAACTTAAAATGCCTAAAGCAAAAGAAAAAACGATATTCAAAAGATAATATACAAAAGTTGAAATTGAAAATGTGAAATGGAAAATTCGAAATTATAAATTCGTATTTCAAAAGGCTAAAGGCGAAATGCGAAAGGCGAAAGACGAAAGGCGAAGGGCGATTGTCGAAAGGCGAAAGGCGAAAGGCGAATGGCGAAAGGCGAAAGGCGAAAGGCGAAAGGCGAAAGGCGAAATGCGAAAGGCGAAAGGGGAAAGGCGAAAGGCGAAAGGCGAAAGGCGAAAGGCGAAAGGCGAAAGGCGAAAGACCAAAAGCGAAGGGCGAATGTCGAAAGGCGAAAGGCGAAAGGCAAAAGGCGAAAGGCGAAAGGAGAAAGGTGAAAGGGGAAAGGCGAAAGGCGAAAGGCGAAAGGCGGAAGGCGAAAGGCGAAAGGCGGAAGGTGAAAGGCGAAAGGCGAAAGGCGAAAGGCGAAAGGCGAAAGGCGAAAGGCGAAAGGCGAAAGGCGAAAGTTGAAAGGCAAAAGGCGAAAAGTGAAAGGCGAAAGGCGAAAGGCGAAAGGCGAAAGGCGAAAGGCGAAAGGCGGAAGGCGAAAGGCGAAAGGTGAAGGGCGAGAGGCAAAAGTCAAAATGCCTAAGGCAAAAGGAAAAACGATTTCCAAAACATGAAATAAAAATGGAGAAATTTAAAATGCCTAAAGCAAAAGAAAAAACGATATACAAAAGATAAAATACAAAAGTTGAAATTGAAAATGCGAAATGGAAAATTCGAAATTATAAATTCGTATTTCAAAAGGCTAAAGGCGAAATGCGAAAGGCGAAAGACGAAAGGCGAAGGGCGATTGTCGACAGGCGAAAGGCGAATGGCGAAAGGCGAAAGGCGGAAGGCGAAAGGCGAAATGCGAAAGGCGAAAGGCGAAAGGCGAAAGGCGAAAGGCGAAAGGCGAAAGGCGAAAGGCGAAAGGCGAAAGGCGAAAGGCGAAAGGCGAAAGGCGAAAGGCGAAAGGCGAAAGGCGAAAGGCGAAAGGCGAAAGGCGAAAGGCGAAAAGCGAAAGGCGAAAGGCGAAAAGCGGAAGGCAAAAGGAAAAATGATTTTCAAAACATGAAATGAAAATGGAGAAATTTAAAATGCCTAAAGCAAAAGAAAAAACGATATTCAAAAGATAAAATACAAAAGTTGAAATTGAAAATGCGAAATGGAAAATTCGAAATTATAAATTTGTATTTCAAAATGCTAAAGGCTAATTGCGAAAGACGAAAGACGAAAGGCGAAGGGCGAAAGTCGAAAGGCGAAAGGCGAAATGCAAAAGGCGAAAGGCGAAAGGCGAAAGGGAAAAGGTGAAAGGCGAAAGGCGAAAGGCGAAAGGCGAAAGGCGAAAGGCGAAAGGCGAAGGACGAAAGGCGAAAGGCGAAATGCAAAAGGCGAAAGGCGAAAGGCGAAAGGTGAAAGGCGAAAGGCGAAAGGTGAAAGGCGAAAGGCGAAAGGCGAAAGGCGAAAGGCGAAAGGCGAAAGGCGAAAGGCGTAAGGCGAAACGCGAAAGGCGAAAGGCGAAAGGCGAAAGGCGAAAGGCGAAAGGCGACAGGCGAAAGGCGAAAGGCGAAAGGCGAAAGGCGAAAGGCGAAAGGCGAAAGGCGAAAGGCGAAAGGCGAAAGGCGAAAGGCGAAAGGCGAAAGGCGAAAGGCGAAAGGCGAAAGGCGAAAGGCGAAAGGCGAAAGGCGAAAGGCGAAAGGCGAAAGGGGAAAGGCGAAAGGCGAAAGGCGAAAGGCGGAAGGTGAAAGGCGTAAGGCGAAAGGCGAAAGGTGAAAGGCGAAAGGCGAAAGGCGATAGGCGAAAGGCGAAAGGCGAAAGGGGAAAGGCGAAAGGCGAAAGGCGAAAGGCGGAAGGTGAAAGGCGTAAGGCGAAAGGCGAAAGGCGAAAGGCGAAAGGCGAAAGGCGAAAGGCGAAAGGCGAAAGGCGAAAGGCGAAAGGCGAAAGGCGAAAGGCGAAAGGCGAAAGGCGAAAGGCGAAAGGCGAAAGGCGAAAGGCGAAAGGCGAAAGGCGAAAGGCGAAAGGCGAAAGGCGAAAGGCGAAAGGCGAAAGGCTAAAGGCGAAAGGCGAAAGGCGAAAGGCGAAAGGCGAAAGGCGAAAGGCGAAAGGCGATAGGCGAAAGGCGAAGGGCGTGAGGCAAAAGTCAAAATGCCTAAGGCAAAAGGAAAAACGATTTTCAAATGAAAATGGAGAAATTTAACATGCCTAAAGCAAAAGAAAAAACGATATTCAAAAGATAATATACAAAAGTTGAAATTGAAAATGCGAAATGGAAAATTCGAAATTATAAATTCGTATTTCAAATTGCTAAAGGCGAAATGGGAAAGGCGAAAGACGAAAGGCGAAGGGCGAAAGTCGAAAGGCGAAAGGCGATAGGCAAAAGGCGAAAGGCGAAAGGCGAAAGGCGAAAGGAGAAAGGTGAAAGGCGAAAGGCGAAAGGCGAAAGGCGAAAGGCGGAAGGCGAAAAGCGAAAGGCGGAAGGTGAAAGGCGAAAGGCGAAAGGCGAAAGGCGAAAGGCGAAAGGCGAAAGGCGAAAGGCGAAAGGCGAAAGGCGAAAGGCGAAAGGCGAAAGTTGAAAGGCGAAAGGCGAAAAGTGAAAGGCGAAAAGTGAAAGGCGAAAGGCGAAAGGCGAAAGGCGAAAGGCGAAAGGCGAAAGGCGGAAGGGGAAAGGCGAAAGGTGAAGGGCGAGAGGCAAAAGTCAAAATGCCTAAGGCAAAAGGAAAAACGATTTTCAAAACATGAAATAAAAATGGAGAAATTTAAAATGCCTAAAGCAAAAGAAAAAACGATATTCAACAAATAAAATACAAAAGTTGAAATTGAAAATGCGAAATGGAAAATTCGAAATTATAAATTCGTATTTCAAAATGCTAAAGGCGAAATGGGAAAGGCGAAAGACGAAAGGCGAAGGGCGATTGTCGAAAGGCGAAAGGTGAAAGGCGAATGGCGAAAGGCGAAAGGCGAAAGGCGAAAGGCGAAAGGCGAAATGCGAAAGGCGAAAGGGGAAAGGCGAAAGGCGAAAGGCGAAAGGCGAAAGGCGAAAGGCGAAAGACCAAAAGCGAAGGGCGAATGTCGAAAGGCGAAAGGCGAAAGGCAAAAGGCGAAAGGCGAAAGGCGAAAGGCGAAAGGCGAAAGGCGAAAAGCGGAAGGCGAAAGGCGAAAGGCGAAAGGCGATAGGCGAAAGGCGAAGGGCGTGAGGCAAAAGTCAAAATGCCTAAGGCAAAAGGAAAAACGATTTTCAAATGAAAATGGAGAAATTTAACATGCCTAAAGCAAAAGAAAAAACGATATTCAAAAGATAATATACAAAAGTTGAAATTGAAAATGCGAAATGGAAAATTCGAAATTATAAATTCGTATTTCAAAAGGCTAAAGGCGAAATGCGAAAGGCGAAAGACGAAAGGCGAAGGGCGATTGTCGACAGGCGAAAGGCGAATGGCGAAAGGCGAAAGGCGGAAGGCGAAAGGCGAAATGCGAAAGCGAAAGGCGAAAGGCGAAAGGCGAAAGGCGAAAGGCGAAAGGCGAAAGGCAAAAGGCGAAAGGCGAAAGGCGAAAGGCTAAAGGCGAAAGGCGAAAGGCGAAAGGCGAAAGGCGAAAGGCGAAAGGCGAAAGGCGAAAAGCGGAAGGCGAAAGGCGAAAGGCGATAGGCGAAAGGCGAAGGGCGTGAGGCAAAAGTCAAAATGCCTAAGGCAAAAGGAAAAACGATTTTCAAATGAAAATGGAGAAATTTAACATGCCTAAAGCAAAAGAAAAAACGATATTCAAAAGATAATATACAAAAGTTGAAATTGAAAATGCGAAATGGAAAATTCGAAATTATAAATTCGTATTTCAAAATGCTAAAGGCGAAATGGGAAAGGCGAAAGACGAAAGGCGAAGGGCGAAAGTCGAAAGGCGAAAGGCGATAGGCAAAAGGCGAAAGGCGAAAGGCGAAAGGCGAAAGGAGAAAGGTGAAAGGCGAAAGGCGAAAGGCGAAAGGCGAAAGGCGAAAGGCGGAAGGCGAAAAGCGAAAGGCGGAAGGTGAAAGGCGAAAGGCGAAAGGCGAAAGGCGAAAGGCGAAAGGCGAAAGGCGAAAGGCGAAAGGCGAAAGGCGAAAGTTGAAAGGCGAAAGGCGAAAAGTGAAAGGCGAAAAGTGAAAGGCGAAAGGCGAAAGGCGAAAGGCGAAAGGCGAAAGGCGAAAGGCGGAAGGGGAAAGGCGAAAGGTGAAGGGCGAGAGGCAAAAGTCAAAATGCCTAAGGCAAAAGGAAAAACGATTTTCAAAACATGAAATAAAAATGGAGAAATTTAAAATGCCTAAAGCAAAAGAAAAAACGATATTCAACAAATAAAATACAAAAGTTGAAATTGAAAATGCGAAATGGAAAATTCGAAATTATAAATTCGTATTTCAAAATGCTAAAGGCGAAATGGGAAAGGCGAAAGACGAAAGGCGAAGGGCGAAAGTCGAAAGGCGAAAGGCGATAGGCAAAAGGCGAAAGGCGAAAGGCGAAAGGCGAAAGGAGAAAGGTGAAAGGCGAAAGGCGAAAGGCGAAAGGCGAAAGGCGAAAGGCGAAAGGCGAAAGGCGAAAGGCGAAAGGCGAAAGGCGAAAGGCGAAAGGCGAAAGGCGAAAGGCGAAAGGCGAAAGGCGAAAGGCGAAAGGCGAAAGGCGAAAAGCGGAAGGCGAAAGGCGAAAGGCGATAGGCGAAAAGCGGAATGCGAAAGGCGAAAGGCGATAGGCGAAAGGCGATAGGCGAAAGGCGTAGGGCGTGAGGCAAAAGTCAAAATGCCTAAGGCAAAAGGAAAAACGATTTTCAAATGAAAATGGAGAAACTTAAAAGGCCTAAAGCAAAAGAAAAAACGATATTCAAAAGATAATATACAAAAGTTGAAATTGAAAATGTGAAATGGAAAATTCGAAATTATAAATTCGTATTTCAAAAGGCTAAAGGCGAAATGCGAAAGGCGAAAGACGAAAGGCGAAGGGCGATTGTCGAAAGGCGAAAGGCGAAAGGCGAATGGCGAAAGGCGAAAGGCGAAAGGCGAAAGGCGAAAGGCGAAAGGCGAAATGCGAAAGGCGAAAGGGGAAAGGCGAAAGGCGAAAGGCGAAAGGCGAAAGGCGAAAG
Source organism: Dioctria rufipes (assembly GCA_963924295.1). Taxonomy (NCBI): domain Eukaryota; kingdom Metazoa; phylum Arthropoda; class Insecta; order Diptera; family Asilidae; genus Dioctria; species Dioctria rufipes. The sequence goes on along the minus strand of CAWUPM010000665.1, from coordinate 18,014 downwards.
GCGAAAGACCAAAAGCGAAGGGCGAATGTCGAAAGGCGAAAGGCGAAAGGCAAAAGGCGAAAGGCGAAAGGAGAAAGGTGAAAGGCGAAAGGCGAAAGGCGAAAGGCGAAAGGCGGAAGGCGAAAGGCGAAAGGCGGAAGGTGAAAGGCGAAAGGCGAAAGGCGAAAGGCGAAAGGCGAAAGGCGAAAGGCGAAAGGCGAAAGGCGAAAGTTGAAAGGCAAAAGGCGAAAAGTGAAAGGCGAAAGGCGAAAGGCGAAAGGCGAAAGGCGAAAGGCGGAAGGCGAAAGGCGAAAGGTGAAGGGCGAGAGGCAAAAGTCAAAATGCCTAAGGCAAAAGGAAAAACGATTTCCAAAACATGAAATAAAAATGGAGAAATTTAAAATGCCTAAAGCAAAAGAAAAAACGATATACAAAAGATAAAATACAAAAGTTGAAATTGAAAATGCGAAATGGAAAATTCGAAATTATAAATTCGTATTTCAAAAGGCTAAAGGCGAAATGCGAAAGGCGAAAGACGAAAGGCGAAGGGCGATTGTCGACAGGCGAAAGGCGAATGGCGAAAGGCGAAAGGCGGAAGGCGAAAGGCGAAATGCGAAAGCGAAAGGCGAAAGGCGAAAGGCGAAAGGCGAAAGGCGAAAGGCGAAAGGCGAAAGGCAAAAGGCGAAAGGCGAAAGGCGAAAGGCGAAAGGCGAAAGGCGAAAGGCGAAAGGCGAAAGGCGAAAGGCGAAAGGCGAAAGGCGAAAGGCGAAAGGCGAAAGGCGAAAGGCGAAAGGCGAAAGGCGAAAGGCGAAAAGCGAAAGGCGAAAGGCGAAAAGCGGAAGGCAAAAGGAAAAATGATTTTCAAAACATGAAATGAAAATGGAGAAATTTAAAATGCCTAAAGCAAAAGAAAAAACGATATTCAAAAGATAAAATACAAAAGTTGAAATTGAAAATGCGAAATGGAAAATTCGAAATTATAAATTTGTATTTCACAATGCTAAAGGCTAATTGCGAAAGACGAAAGACGAAAGGCGAAGGGCGAAAGTCGAAAGGCGAAAGGCGAAATGCAAAAGGCGAAAGGCGAAAGGCGAAAGGGAAAAGGTGAAAGGCGAAAGGCGAAAGGCGAAAGGCGAAAGGCGAAAGGCGAAGGGCGAAAGGCGAAAGGCGAAATGCAAAAGGCGAAAGGCGAAAGGCGAAAGGTGAAAGGCGAAAGGCGAAAGGTGAAAGGCGAAAGGCGAAAGGCGAAAGGCGAAAGGCGAAAGGCGAAAGGCGTAAGGGGAAACGCGAAAGGCGAAAGGCGAAAGGCGAAAGGCGAAAGGCGAAAGGCGAAAGGCGAAAGGCGACAGGCGAAAGGCGAAAGGCGAAAGGCGAAAGGCGAAAGGCGAAAGGCGAAAGGCGAAAGGCGAAAGGCGAAAGGCGAAAGGCGAAAGGCGAAAGGCGAAAGGCGAAAGGCGAAAGGCGAAAGGGGAAAGGCGAAAGGCGAAAGGCGAAAGGCGAAAAGCGGAAGGCGAAAGGCGAAAGGCGAAAGGCGATAGGCGAAAGGCGAAGGGCGTGAGGCAAAAGTCAAAATGCCTAAGGCAAAAGGAAAAACGATTTTCAAATGAAAATGGAGAAATTTAACATGCCTAAAGCAAAAGAAAAAACGATATTCAAAAGATAATATACAAAAGTTGAAATTGAAAATGCGAAATGGAAAATTCGAAATTATAAATTCGTATTTCAAAATGCTAAAGGCGAAATGGGAAAGGCGAAAGACGAAAGGCGAAGGGCGAAAGTCGAAAGGCGAAAGGCGATAGGCAAAAGGCGAAAGGCGAAAGACGAAAGGCGAAAGGAGAAAGGTGAAAGGCGAAAGGCGAAAGGCGAAAGGCGAAAGGCGAAAGGCGGAAGGCGAAAAGCGAAAGGCGGAAGGTGAAAGGCGAAAGGCGAAAGGCGAAAGGCGAAAGGCGAAAGGCGAAAGGCGAAAGGCGAAAGGCGAAAGGCGAAAGGCGAAAGGCGAAAGGCGAAAGTTGAAAGGCGAAAGGCGAAAAGTGAAAGGCGAAAAGTGAAAGGCGAAAGGCGAAAGGCGAAAGGCGAAAGGCGAAAGGCGAAAGGCGGAAGGGGAAAGGCGAAAGGTGAAGGGCGAGAGGCAAAAGTCAAAATGCCTAAGGCAAAAGGAAAAACGATTTTCAAAACATGAAATAAAAATGGAGAAATTTAAAATGCCTAACGCAAAAGAAAAAACGATATTCAACAAATAAAATACAAAAGTTGAAATTGAAAATGCGAAATGGAAAATTCGAAATTATAAATTCGTATTTCAAAATGCTAAAGGCGAAATGGGAAAGGCGAAAGTCGAAAGGCGAAGGGCGAAAGTCGAAAGGCGAAAGGCGATAGGCAAAAGGCGAAAGGCGAAAGGCGAAAGGCGAAAGGAGAAAGGTGAAAGGCGAAAGGCGAAAGGCGAAAGGCGAAAGGCGAAAGGCGAAAGGCGAAAGGCGAAAGGCGAAAGGCGAAAGGCGAAAGGCGAAAGGCGAAAGGCGAAAGGCGAAAGGCGAAAGGCGAAAGGCGAAAGGCGAAAGGCGAAAAGCGGAAGGCGAAAGGCGAAAGGCGATAGGCGAAAGGCGAAGGGCGTGAGGCAAAAGTCAAAATGCCTAAGGCAAAAGGAAAAACGATTTTCAAATGAAAATGGAGACATTTAACATGCCAAAAGCAAAAGAAAAAACGATATTCAATAGATAATATACAAAAGTTGAAATTGAAAATGCGAAATGGAAAATTCGAAATTATAAATTCGTATTTCAAAATGCTAAAGGCGAAATGGGAAAGGCGAAAGACGAAAGGCGAAGGGCGAAAGTCGAAAGGCGAAAGGCGATAGGCAAAAGGCGAAAGGCGAAAGGCGAAAGGAGAAAGGTGAAAGGCGAAAGGCGAAAGGCGAAAGGCGAAAGGCGAAAGGCGAAAGGCGAAAGGCGAAAGGCGAAAGGCGGAAGGCGAAAAGCGAAAGGCGGAAGGTGAAAGGCGAAAGGCGAAAGGCGAAAGGCGAAAGGCGAAAGGCGAAAGGCGAAAGGCGAAAGGCGAAAGGCGAAAGGCGAAAGGCGAAAGGCGAAAGGCGAAAGGCGAAAGGCGAAAGGCGAAAGGCGAAAGGCGAAAGGCGAAAGGCGAAAGGCGAAAGGCGAAAGGGGAAAGGCGAAAGGCGAAAGGCGAAAGGCGAAAGGCGGAAGGTGAAAGGCGTAAGGCGAAAGGCGAAAGGCGAAAGGCGAAAGGCGAAAGGCGAAAGGCGAAAGGCGAAAGGCGAAAGCCGAAAGGCGAAAGGCAAAAGGCGAAAGGCGAAAGGGGAAAGGCGAAAGGCGAAAGGCGAAAGGCGGAAGGCGAAAGGGGAAAGGCGAAAGGCGAAAGGCGGAAGCGGAAGGTGAAAGGCGTAAGGCGAAAGGCGAAAGGCGAAAGGCGAAAGACGAAAGGCGAAAGGAGAAAGGCGTAAGGCGAAAGGCGAAAGGCGAAAGGCGAAAGGCGAAAGGCGAAAGGCGAAAGGCGAAAGGCGAAAGGCGAAAGGCGAAAGGCGAAAGGCGAAAGGCGAAAGGCGAAAGGCGAAAGGCGAAAGGCGAAAGGCGAAAGGCGGAAGGTGAAAGGCGTAAGGCGAAAGGCGAAAGGCGAAAGGCGAAAGTCGAAAGGCGAAAGGCGAAAGGCGAAAGGCGAAAGGCGAAAGGCGAAAGGCGAAAGGCGAAAGGCGAAAGGCGAAAGGCGTAAGGCGAAAGGTGAAAGGCGAAAGGCGAAAGGCGAAAGGCGCAAGGCAAAAGGAAAAACGATTTTCAAAAATGAAATGATAATGGAAAAATTTAAAATGCCTGAAGCAAAAGAAAAAACGATGTTCAAAAGATAAAATACAAAAGTTGAAATTGAAAATGCGAAATGGAAAATTCGAAATTATAAATTTGTATTTCAAAATGCTAAAGGCTAATTGCGAAAGACGAAAGACGAAAGGCGAAGGGCGAAAGTCGAAAGGCGAAAGGCGAAATGCAAAAGGCGAAAGGCGAAAGGCGAAAGGTGAAAGGCGAAAGGCGAAAGGTGAAAGGCGAAAGGCGAAAGGCGAAAGGCGAAAGGCGAAAGGCGAAAGGCGAAAGGCGAAAGGCGAAAGGCGAATGGCGAAAGGCGAAAGGCGAAAGGCGAAAGACGAAAGGCGAAAAGCGAAAGGCGAAAGGCGAAAGGCGAAAGGCGAAAGGCGAAAGGCGAAAGGCGAAAGGCGAAAGGCGAAAGGCGAAAGGCGAAAGGCGAAAGGCGAAAGGCGGAAGGTGAAAGGCGTAAGGCGAAAGGCGAAAGGCGAATGGCGAAAGGCGTAAGGCGAAAGGCGAAAGGCGAAAGACGAAAGGCGAAAGGCGAAAGGCGAAAGGCGAAAGGCGAAAGGCGAAGGCGAAAGGCGAAACGCGAAAGGCGGAAAGCGAAAGGCGAAAGGCGAAAGTCGAAAGGCGAAGGCGAAAGGCGAAAGGCGAAAAGCGAAAGGCGAAAGGCGAAAAGCGGAATGCGAAAGGCGAAAGGCGATAGGCGAAAGGCGAAAGGCGAAAGGCGAAAGGCGAAAAGCGAAAGGCGAAAGGCGAAAAGCGGAATGCGAAAGGCGAAAGGCGATAGGCGAAAGGCGATAGGCGAAAGGCGTAGGGCGTGAATCAAAAGTCAAAATGCCTAAGGCAAAAGGAAAAACGATTTTCAAATGAAAATGGAGAAACTTAAAATGCCTAAAGCAAAAGAAAAAACGATATTCAAAAGATAATATACAAAAGTTGAAATTGAAAATGCGAAATGGAAAATTCGAAATTATAAATTCGTATTTCAAAAGGCTAAAGGCGAAATGCGAAAGGCGAAATACGAAAGGCGAAGGGCGATTGTCGAAAGGCGAAAGGCGAAAGGCGAATGGCGAAAGGCGAAAGGCGAAAGGCGAAAGGCGAAAGGCGAAATGCGAAAGGCGAAAGGGGAAAGGCGAAAGGCGAAAGGCGAAAGGCGAAAGACCAAAAGCGAAGGGCGAATGTCGAAAGGCGAAAGGCGAAAGGCGAAAGGCAAAAGGCGAAAGGCGAAAGGAGAAAGGTGAAAGGCGAAAGGCGAAATGCGAAAGGCGAAAGGCGGAAGGCGAAAGGCGAAAGGCGGAAGGTGAAAGGCGAAAGGCGAAAGGCGAAAGGCGAAAGGCGAAAGGCGAAAGGCGAAAGGCGAAAGGCGAAAGGCGAAAGGCGAAAGTTGAAAGGCAAAAGGCGAAAAGTGAAAGGCGAAAGGCGAAAGGCGAAAGGCGAAAGGCGAAAGGCGGAAGGCGGAAGGCGAAAGGCGAAAGGTGAAGGGCGAGAGGCAAAAGTCAAAATGCCTAAGGCAAAAGGAAAAACGATTTCCAAAACATGAAATAAAAATGGAGAAATTTAAAATGCCTAAAGCAAAAGAAAAAACGGTATTCAAAAGATAAAATACAAAAGTTGAAATTGAAAATGCGAAATGGAAAATTCGAAATTATAAATTCGTATTTCAAAAGGCTAAAGGCGAAATGCGAAAGGCGAAAGACGAAAGGCGAAGGGCGATTGTCGACAGGCGAAAGGCGAATGGCGAAAGGCGAAAGGCGGAAGGCGAAAGGCGAAAGGCGAAAGGCGAAAGGCGAAAGGCGAAAGGCGAAAGGCGAAAGGCGAAAGGCGAAAGGCGAAAGGCGAAAGGCGAAAGGCGAAAGGCGAAAAGCGAAAGGCGAAAGGCGAAAAGCGGAAGGCAAAAGGAAAAATGATTTTCAAAACATGAAATGAAAATGGAGAAATTTAAAATGCCTAAAGCAAAAGAAAAAACGATATTCAAAAGATAAAATACAAAAGTTGAAATTGAAAATGCGAAATGGAAAATTCGAAATTATAAATTTGTATTTCAAAATGCTAAAGGCTAATTGCGAAAGACGAAAGACGAAAGGCGAAGGGCGAAAGTCGAAAGGCGAAAGGCGAAATGCAAAAGGCGAAAGGCGAAAGGGAAAAGGTGAAAGGCGAAAGGCGAAAGGCGAAAGGCGAAAGGCGAAAGGCGAAAGGCGAAGGGCGAAAGGCGAAAGGCGAAATGCAAAAGGCGAAAGGCGAAAGGCGAAAGGTGAAAGGCGAAAGGCGAAAGGTGAAAGGCGAAAGGCGAAAGGCGAAAGGCGAAAGGCGAAAGGCGAAAGGCGAAAGGCGTAAGGCGAAACGCGAAAGGCGAAAGGCGAAAGGCGAAAGGCGAAAGGCGAAAGGCGAAAGGCGAAAGGCGAAAGGCGAAAGGCGAAAGGCGAAAGGCGAAAGGCGAAAGGCGAAAGGCGAAAGGCGAAAGGCGAAAGGCGAAAGGGGAAAGGCGAAAGGCGAAAGGCGAAAGGCGAAAGGGGAAAGGCGAAAGGCGAATGGCGAAAGGCGGAAGGTGAAAGGCGTAAGGCGAAAGGCGAAAGGTGAAAGGCGAAAGGCGAAAGGCGATAGGCGAAAGGCGAAAGGCGAAAGGCGAAAGGGGAAAGGCGAAAGGCGAAAGGCGAAAGGCGGAAGGTGAAAGGCGTAAGGCGAAAGGCGAAAGGCGAAAGGCGAAAGGCGAAAGGCGAAAGGCGAAAGGCGAAAGGCGAAAGGCGAAAGGCGAAAGGCGAAAGGCGAAAGGCGAAAGGCGAAAGGCGAAAGGCGAAAGGCGAAAGGCGAAAGGCGAAAGGCGAAAGGCGAAAGGCGAAAGGCGAAAGGCGAAAGGCGAAAGGCGAAAGGCGAAAGGCGAAAGGCGAAAGGCGAAAGGCGAAAAGCGGAAGGCGAAAGGCGAAAGGCGAAAGGCGATAGGCGAAAGGCGAAGGGCGTGAGGCAAAAGTCAAAATGCCTAAGGCAAAAGGAAAAACGATTTTCAAATGAAAATGGAGAAATTTAACATGCCTAAAGCAAAAGAAAAAACGATATTCAAAGATAATATACAAAAGTTGAAATTGAAAATGCGAAATGGAAAATTCGAAATTATAAATTCGTATTTCAAAATGCTAAAGGCGAAATTGGAAAGGCGAAAGACGAAAGGCGAAGGGCGAAAGTCGAAAGGCGAAAGGCGATAGGCAAAAGGCGAAAGGCGAAAGGCGAAAGGCGAAAGGAGAAAGGTGAAAGGCGAAAGGCGAAAGGCGAAAGGCGAAAGGCGAAAGGCGGAAGGCGAAAAGCGAAAGGCGGAAGGTGAAAGGCGAAAGGCGAAAGGCGAAAGGCGAAAGGCGAAAGGCGAAAGGCGAAAGGCGAAAGGCGAAAGGCGAAAGTTGAAAGGCGAAAGGCGAAAAGTGAAAGGCGAAAAGTGAAAGGCGAAAGGCGAAAGGCGAAAGGCGAAGGGCGTGAGGCAAAAGTCAAAATGCCTAAGGCAAAAGGAAAAACGATTTTCAAATGAAAATGGAGAAATTTAACATGCCTAAAGCAAAAGAAAAAACGTAATTCAAAAGATAATATACAAAAGTTGAAATTGAAAATGCGAAATGGAAAATTCGAAATTATAAATTCGTATTTCAAAATGCTAAAGGCGAAATGGGAAAGGCGAAAGACGAAAGGCGAAGGGCGAAAGTCGAAAGGCGAAAGGCGATAGGCAAAAGGCGAAAGGCGATAGGCAAAAGGCGAAAGGCGAAAGGCGAAAGGCGAAAGGAGAAAGGTGAAAGGCGAAAGGCGAAAGGCGAAAGGCGAAAGGCGAAAGGCGAAAGGCGAAAGGCGAAAGGCGAAAGGCGGAAGGCGAAAAGCGAAAGGCGGAAGGTGAAAGGCGAAAGGCGAAAGGCGAAAGGCGAAAGGCGAAAGGCGAAAGGCGAAAGGCGAAAGGCGAAAGGCGAAAGGCGAAAGGCGAAAGGCGAAAGGCGAAAGGCGAAAGGCGAAAGGCGAAAGGCGAAAGGCGAAAGGCGAAAGGCGAAAGGGGAAAGGCGAAAGGCGAAAGGCGAAAGGCGGAAGGTGAAAGGCGTAAAGGCGAAAGGCGAAAGGCGAAAGGCGAAAGGCGAAAGGCGAAAGGCGAAAGCCGAAAGGCGAAAGGCGAAAGGCGAAAGGCGAAAGGGGAAAGGCGAAAGGCGAAAGGCGGAAGGCGAAAGGGGAAAGGCGAAAGGCGCAAGGCGGAAGCGGAAGGTGAAAGGCGTAAGGCGAAAGGCGAAAGGCGAAAGGCGAAAGACGAAAGGCGAAAGGAGAAAGGCGTAAGGCGAAAGGCGAAAGGCGAAAGGCGAAAGGCGAAAGGCGAAAGGCGAAAGGCGAAAGGCGAAAGGCGAAAGGCGGAAGGTGAAAGGCGTAAGGCGAAAGGCGAAAGGCGAAAGGCGAAAGGCGAAAGGCGGAAGGTGAAAGGCGTAAGGCGAAAGGCGAAAGGCGAAAGGCGAAAGGCGAAAGGCGAAAGTCGAAAGGCGAAAGGCGAAAGGCGAAAGGCGAAAGGCGAAAGGCGAAAGGCGAAAGGCGAAAGGCGAAAGGCGTAAGGCGAAAGGTGAAAGGCGAAAGGCGAAAGGCGAAAGGCGAAAGGCGCAAGGCAAAAGGAAAAACGATTTTCAAAAATGAAATGATAATGGAAAAATTTAAAATGCCTGAAGCAAAAGAAAAAACGATGTTCAAAATATAAAATACAAAAGTTGAAATTGAAAATGCGAAATGGAAAATTCGAAATTATAAATTTGTATTTCAAAATGCTAAAGGCTAATTGCGAAAGACGAAAGACGAAAGGCGAAGGGCGAAAGTCGAAAGGCGAAAGGCGAAAGGCGAAATGCAAAAGGCGAAAGGCGAAAGGCGAAAGGTGAAAGGCGAAAGGCGAAAGGTGAAAGGCGAAAGGCGAAAGGCGAAAGGCGAAAGGCGAAAGGCGAAAGGCGAAAGGTGAAAGGCGAAAGGCGAAAGGCGAAAGGCGAAAGGCGAAAGGCGAAAGGCGAAAGGCGAAAGGCGAAAGGCAAAAGGCGAAAGGCGAAAGGCGAAAGGCGAAAGGCGAAAGGCGAAAGGCGAAAGGCGAAAGGCGAAAGGCGAAAGGCGAAAGGCGAAAGGCGAAAGGCGGAAGGCGAAAAGCGAAAGGCGAAAGGCGAAAATCGGAAGGCAAATGGAAAAATGATTTTCAAAACATGAAATGAAAATGGAGAAATTTAAAATGCCTAAAGCAAAAGAAAAAACGATATTCAAAAGATAAAATACAAAAGTTGAAACGGAAAATTCGAAATTATAAATTTGTATTTCAAAATGCTAAAGGCGAATTGCGAAAGGCGAAAGACGAAAGGCGAAGGACGAAAGGCGAAAGGCGAAATGCAAAAGGCGAAAGGCGAAAGGCGAAAGGCGAAAGGTGAAAGGCGAACGGCGAAAGGTGAAAGGCGAAAGGCGAAAGGCGAAAGGCGAAAGGCGAAAGGCGAAAGGCGAAAGGCGTAAGGCGAAACGCGAAAGGCGAAAGGCGAAAGGCGAAAGGCGAAAGGCGAAAGGCGAAAGGCGAAAGGCGAAAGGCGAAAGGCGAAAGGCGAAAGGCGAAAGGCGGAAGGTGAAAGGCGTAAGGTGAAAGGCGAAAGGCGAAAGGCGAAAGTCGAAAGGCGAAAGGCGAAAGGCGAAAGGCGAAAGGCGAAAGGCGAAAGGCGAAAGGCGAAAGGCGAAAGGCGAAAGGCGAAAGGCGAAAGGGGAAAGGCGAAAGGCGAAAGGCGAAAGGCGGAAGGCGAAAGGGGAAATGCGAAAGGCGAAAGGCGGAAGCGGAAGGTGAAAGGCGTAAGGCGAAAGGCGAAAGGCGAAAGGCGAAAGACGAAAGGCGAAAGGAGAAAGGCGTAAGGCGAAAGGCGAAAGGCGAAAGGCGAAAGGCGAAAGGCGAAAGGCGAAAGGCGAAAGGCGAAAGGCGAAAGGCGAAAGGCGAAAGGCGAAAGGCGAAAGGCGGAAGGTGAAAGGCGTAAGGCGAAAGGCGAAAGGCGAAAGGCGAAAGGCGAAAGGCGAAAGTCGAAAGGCGAAAGGCGAAAGGCGAAAGGCGAAAGGCGAAAGGCGAAAGGCGAAAGGCGAAAGGCGAAAGGCGAAAGGCGTAAGGCGAAAGGTGAAAGGCGAAAGGCGAAAGGCGAAAGGCGAAAGGCGCAAGGCAAAAGGAAAAACGATTTTCAAAAATGAAATGATAATGGAAAAATTTAAAATGCCTGAAGCAAAAGAAAAAACGATGTTCAAAAGATAAAATACAAAAGTTGAAATTGAAAATGCGAAATGGAAAATTCGAAATTATAAATTTGTATTTCAAAATGCTAAAGGCTAATTGCGAAAGACGAAAGACGAAAGGCGAAGGGCGAAAGTCGAAAGGCGAAAGGCGAAATGCAAAAGGCGAAAGGCGAAAGGCGAAAGGCGAAAGGCGAAAGGTGAAAGGCGAAAGGCGAAAGGTGAAAGGCGAAAGGCGAAAGGCGAAAGGCGAAAGGCGAAAGGCGAAAGGCGAAAGGCGAAAGGCGAAAGGCGAAAGGCGAAAGGCGAAAGGCGAAAGGCGAAAGGCGAAAGGCGAAAGGCGAAAGGCGAAAGGCGGAAGGTGAAAGGCGTAAGGCGAAAGGCGAAAGGCGAAAGGCGAAAAGCGAAAGGCGAAAGGCGAAAGGCGAAAGGCGAAGGCGAAAGGCGAAACACGAAAGGCGGAAGGCGAAAGGCGAAAGGCGAAAGGCGAAAGTCGAAAGGCGAAAGGCGAAAGGCGAAAGGCGAAAGGCGAAAGGCGAAAGGCGAAAAGCGGAATGCGAAAGGCGATAGGCGAAAGGCGTAGGGCGTGAGGCAAAAGTCAAAATGCCTAAGGCAAAAGGAAAAACGATTTTCAAATGAAAATGGAGAAACTTAAAATGCCTAAAGCAAAAGAAAAAACGATATTCAAAAGATAATATACAAAAGTTGAAATTGAAAATGCGAAATGGAAAATTCGAAATTATAAATTCGTATTTCAAAAGGCTAAAGGCGAAATGCGAAAGGCGAAAGACGAAAGGCGAAGGGCGATTGTCGAAAGGCGAAAGGCGAAAGGCGAATGGCGAAAGGCGAAAGGCGAAAGGCGAAAGGCGAAAGGCGAAATGCGAAAGGCGAAAAGCGAAAGGCGAAAGGCGAAAGGCGAAAGACCAAAGGCGAAGGGCGAATGTCGAAAGGCGAAAGGCGAAAGGCGAAAGGCAAAAGGCGAAAGGCGAAAGGAGAAAGGTGAAAGGCGAAAGGCGAAAGGCGAAAGTCGAAAGGCGAAAGGCGGAAGGCGAAAGGCGAAAGGCGGAAGGTGAAAGGCGAAAGGCGAAAGGCGAAAGGCGAAAGGCGAAAGGCGAAAGGCGAAAGGCGAAAGGCGAAAGGCGAAAGTTGAAAGGCGAAAGGCGAAAAGTGAAAGGCGAAAGGCGAAAGGCGAAAGGTGAAGGGCGAGAGGCAAAAGTCAAAATGCCTAAGGCAAAAGGAAAAACGATTTTCAAAACATGAAATAAAAATGGAGAAATTTAAAATGCCTAAAGCAAAAGAAAAAACGATATTCAAAAGATAAAATACAAAAGTTGAAATTGAAAATGCGAAATGGAAAATTCGAAATTATAAATTCGTATTTCAAAAGGCTAAAGGCGAAATGCGAAAGGCGAAAGACGAAAGGCGAAGGGCGATTGTCGACAGGCGAAAGGCGAAAGGCGAATGGCGAAAGGCGAAAGGCGAAAGGCGAAAGGCGAAATGCGAAAGGCGAAAGGCGAAAGGCGAAAGGCGAAAGGCGAAAGGCGAAAGGCGAAAGGCGAAAGGCGAAAGGCGAAAGGCGAAAGGCGAAAGGCAAAAGGCGAAAGGCGAAAGGCGAAAGGCGAAAGGCGAAAGGCGAAAGGCGAAAGGCGAAAGGCGAAAGGCGAAAGGCGAAAGGCGAAAAGCGAAAGGCGAAAGGCGAAAAGCGGAAGGCAAATGGAAAAATGATTTTCAATACATGAAATGAAAATGGAGAAATTTAAAATGCCTAAAGCAAAAGAAAAAACGATATTCAAAAGATAAAATACAAAAGTTGAAATTGAAAATGCGAAATGGAAAATTCGAAATTATAAATTTGTATTTCAAAATGCTAAAGGCGAATTGCGAAAGGCGAAAGACGAAAGGCGAAGGGCGAAAGGCGAAAGGCGAAATGCAAAAGGCGAAAGGCGAAAGGCGAAAGGCGAAAGGTGAAAGGCGAAAGGCGAAAGGTGAAAGGCGAAAGGCGAAAGGCGAAAGGCGAAAGGCGAAAGGCGAAAGGAGAAAGGCGAAAGGCGTAAGGCGAAACGCGAAAGGCGAAAGGCGAAAGGCGAAAGGCGAAAGGCGAAAGGCGAAAGGCGAAAGGCGAAAGGCGAAAGGCGAAAGGCGAAAGGCGAAAGGCGAAAGGCGAAAGGCGAAAGGCGAAAGGCGAAAGGCGAAAGGCGTAAGGCGAAAGGCGAAAGGCGAAAGGCGAAAGGCGTAAGGCGAAAGGCGAAAGGCGAAAGGCGAAAGGCGAAAGGCGAAAGGCGAAAGGCGAAAGGCGAAAGGCGAAAGGCGAAAGGCGAAAGGCGAAAGGCGAAAGGCGAAAGGCGAAAGGCGAAAGGCGAAAGGCGAAAGGCTAAAGGCGAAAGGCGAAAGGCGAAAGGCGAAAGGCGGAAGGTGAAAGGCGTAAGGTGAAAGGCGAAAGGCGAAAGGCGAAAGTCGAAAGGCGAAAGGCGAAAGGCGAAAGGCGAAAGGCGAAAGGCGAAAGGCGAAAGGCGAAAGGCGAAAGGCGAAAGGGGAAAGGTGAAAGGCGATAGGCGAAAGGCGAAAGGCGAAAGGCGGAAGGCAAAAGGAAAAACGATTTTCAAAACATGAAATGAAAATGGAGAAATTTAAAATGCCTGAAGCAAAAGAAAAAACGATATTCAAAAGATAAAATACAAAAGTTGAAATTGAAAATGCGAAATGGAAAATTCGAAATTATAAATTTGTATTTCAAAATGCTAAAGGCTAATTGCGAAAGACGAAAGACGAAAGGCGAAGGGCGAAAGTCGAAAGGCGAAGGGCGAAAGTCGAAAGGCGAAAGGCGAAATGCAAAAGCGAAAGGCGAAAAGGAAAAGGTGAAAGGCGAAAGGTGAAAGGGGAAAGGCGAAAGGCGAAAGGCGAAAGCGGAAGGTGAAAGGCGTAAGGCGAAAGGCGAAAGGCGAAAGACGAAAGGCGAAAGGCGAAAGGCGTAAGGCGAAAGGCGAAAGGCGAAAGGCGAAATGCAAAAGGCGAAAGGCGAAAGGCGAAAGGCGAAAGGTGAAAGGCGAAAGGCGAAAGGTGAAAGGCGAAAGGCGAAAGGCGAAAGGCGAAAGGCGAAAGGGGAAAGGCGAAAGGCGAGAGGCGAAAGGCGGAAGGCGAAAGGGGAAAGGCGAAAGGCGAAAGGCGAAAGCGGAAGGTGAAAGGCGTAAGGCGAAAGGCGAAAGGCGAAAGACGAAAGGCGAAAGGCGAAAGGCGAAAGGCGTAAGGCGAAAGGCGAAAGGCGAAAGGCGAAAGGCGTAAGGCGAAAGGCGAAAGGCGAAAGGCGAAAGGCGGAAGGTGAAAGGCGTAAGGTGAAAGGCGAAAGGCGAAAGGCGAAAGTCGAAAGGCGAAAGGCGAAAGGCGAAAGGCGATAGGCGAAGGGCGAAAGGCGAAAGGCGAAAGGCGAAAGGGGAAAGGTGAAAGGCGATAGGCGAAAGGCGAAAGGCGAAAGGCGGAAGGCAAAAGGAAAAACGATTTTCAAAACATGAAATGAAAATGGAGAAATTTAAAATGCCTGAAGCAAAAGAAAAAACGATATTCAAAAGATAAAATACAAAAGTTGAAATTGAAAATGCGAAATGGAAAATTCTAAATTATAAATTTGTATTTCAAAATGCTAAAGGCTAATTGCGAAAGACGAAAGACGAAAGGCGAAGGGCGAAAGTCGAAAGGCGAAAGGCGAAATGCAAAAGGCGAAAGGCGAAAAGGAAAAGGTGAAAGGCGAAAGGCGAAAGGGGAAAGGCGAAAGGCGAAAGGCGAAAGCGGAAGGTGAAAGGCGTAAGGCGAAAGGCGAAAGGCGAAAGACGAAAGGCGAAAGGCGAAAGGCGTAAGGCGAAAGGCGAAAGGCGAAAGGCGAAAGGCGAAAGGCGAAAGGCGAAAGGCGAAAGGCGAAAGGCGAAAGGCGAAAGGCGAAAGGCGAAAGGCGAAAGGCGAAAGGCGAAAGGCGAAAGGCGAAAGGCGAAAGGCGAAAGGCGAAAGGCGAAAGGTGAAAGGCGAAAGGCGAAAGGTGAAAGGCGAAAGGCGAAAGGCGAAAGGCGAAAGGCGAAAGGCGAAAGGCGAAAGGCGAAAGGCGAAAGGCGAAAGGCGAAAGGCGAAATGCAAAAGGCGAAAGGCGAAAGGCGAAAGGCGGAAGGCGAAAGGGGAAAGGCGAAAGCGGAAGGTGAAAGGCGTAAGGCGAAAGGCGAAAGGCGAAAGACGAAAGGCGAAAGGCGAAAGGCGAAAGGCGAAAGGCGAAAGGCGAAAGGCGAAAGGCGAAAGGCGAAAGGCGAAAGGCGAAAGGCGAAAGGCGAAAGGCGAAAGGCGAAAGGGGAAAGGCGAAAGGCGAAAGGCGTAAGGCGAAATGCGAAAGGCGAAAGGCGAAAGGCGAAAGGCGAAAGGTGAAAGGCGAAAGGCGAAAGGCGAAAGGCGAAAGGCGAAAGGCGAAAGCGGAAGGTGAAAGGCGTAAGGCGAAAGGCGAAAGGCGAAAGACGAAAGGCGAAAGGCGAAAGGCGTAAGGCGAAAGGCGAAAGGCGAAAGGCGAAAGGCGAAAGGCGAAAGGCGAAAGGCGAAAGGCGAAAGGCGAAAGGCGAAAGGCGAAAGGCGAAAGGCGAAAGGCGAAAGGCGAAAGGCGAAAGGCGAAAGGCGAAAGGGGAAAGGCGAAAGGCGAAAGGCGAAAGGCGAAAGGCGAAAGGCGAAAGGCGAAAGGCGAAAGGCGAAAGGTGAAAGGCGAAAGGCGAAAGGCGAAAGACGAAAGGCGAAGGGCGAAAGGCGAAAGGCGAAATGCAAAAGGCGAAAGGCGAAAGGCGAAAGGCGGAAGGCGAAAGGGGAAAGGCGAAAGCGGAAGGTGAAAGGCGTAAGGCGAAAGGCGAAAGGCGAAAGACGAAAGGCGAAAGGCGAAAGGCGAAAGGCGAAAGGCGAAAGGCGAAAGGCGAAAGGCGAAAGGCGAAAGGCGAAAGGCGAAAGGCGAAAGGCGAAAGGCGAAAGGGGAAAGGCGAAAGGCGAAAGGCGTAAGGCGAAATGCGAAAGGCGAAAGGCGAAAGGCGAAAGGCGAAAGGTGAAAGGCGAAAGGCGAAAGGCGAAAGGCGAAAGGCGAAAGGCGAAAGGCGAAAGGCGAAAGGCGAAAGGCGAAAGGCGAAAGGCGAAAGGCGAAAGGCGAAAGGCGAAAGGCGAAAGGCGAAAGGGGAAAGGCGAAAGGCGAAAGGCGGAAGGCGAAAGGGGAAAGGCGAAAGCGGAAGGTGAAAGGCGTAAGGCGAAAGGCGAAAGGCGAAAGACGAAAGGCGAAAGGCGAAAGGCGTAAGGCGAAAGGCGAAAGGCGAAAGGCGAAAGGCGAAAGGCGAAAGGCGAAAGGCGAAAGGCGAAAGGCGAAAGGCGAAAGGCGAAAGGCGAAAGGCGAAAGGCGAAAGGCGAAAGGCGAAAGGCGAAAGGGGAAAGGCGAAAGGCGAAAGGCGAAAGGCGAAAGGCGAAAGGCGAAAGGCGAAAGGCGAAAGGCGAAAGGCGAAAGGCGAAAGGCGAAAGGCGAAAGGCGAAAGGCGAAAGGCGAAAGGCGAAAGGAGAAAGGCGAAAGGCGAAAGGCGAAAGGCGAAAGGCGAAAGGCGAAAGGCGGAAGGTGAAAGGCGTAAGGCGAAATGCGAAAGGCGAAAGGCGAAAGGCGAAAGGCGAAAGGCGAAAGGCGAAAGGCGAAAGGCGAAAGGCGAAAGGCGAAAGGCGAAAGGCGAAAGGCGAAAGGCGAAAGGCGGAAGGTGAAAGGCGTAAGGCGAAATGCGAAAGGCGAAAGGCGAAAGGCGAAAGGCGAAAGGCGAAAGGCGAAAGGCGAAAGGCGAAAGGCGAAAGGCGAAAGGCGAAAGGCGAAAGGCGAAAGGTAAAAGGCGAAAGGCGAAAGGTGAAAGGCGAAAGGCGAAAGGCGAAAGGCGAAAGGCGTAAGGCGAAACGCGAAAGGCGAAAGGCGAAAGGCGAAAGGCGAAATGCGAAAGGCGAAAGGCGAAAGGCGAAAGGCGAAAGGCGAAAGGCGAAAGGCGAAAGGCGAAAGGCGAAAGGCGAAAGGCGAAAGGCGAAAGGCGAAAGGCGAAAGGCGAAAGGCGAAAGGCGAAAGGCGGAAGGTGAAAGGCGTAAGGCGAAATGCGAAAGGCGAAAGGCGAAAGGCGAAAGGTGAAAGGCGAAAGGCGAAAGGCGAAAGGCGAAAGGCGAAAGGCGAAAGGCGAAAGGCGAAAGGCGAAAGGCGAAAGGCGAAGGGCGAAAGGCGAAAGGCGAAATGCAAAAGGCGAAAGGCGAAAAGCGAAAGGTAAAAGGCGAAAGGCGAAAGGTGAAAGGCGAAAGGCGAAAGGCGAAAGGCGAAAGGCGTAAGGCGAAACGCGAAAGGCGAAAGGCGAAAGGCGAAAGGCGAAATGCGAAAGGCGAAAGGCGAAAGGCGAAAGGTGAAAGGCGAAAGGCGAAAGGCGAAAGGCGAAAGGCGAAAGGCGAAAGGCGAAAGGCGAAAGGCGAAAGGCGAAAGGCGAAAGGCGAAAGGCGAAAGGCGAAAGGCGAAAGGCGAAAGGCGAAAGGCGAAAGGGGAAAGGCGAAAGGCGAAAGGCGAAAGGCGGAAGGCGAAAGGGGAAAGGCGAAAGCGGAAGGTGAAAGGCGTAAGGCGAAAGACGAAAGGCGAAAGGCGAAAGGCGTAAGGCGAAAGGCGAAAGGCGAAAGGCGAAAGGCGAAAGGCGAAAGGCGAAAGGCGAAAGGCGAAAGGCGAAAGGCGAAAGGCGAAAGGCGAAAGGCGAAAGGCGAAAGGCGAAAGGCGAAAGGCGAAAGGGGAAAGGCGAAAGGCGAAAGGCGAAAGGCGAAAGGCGAAAGGCGAAAGGCGAAAGGCGAAAGGCGAAAGGCGAAAGGCGAAAGGCGAAAGGCGAAAGGCGAAAGGCGAAAGGCGAAAGGCGAAAGGCGAAAGGCGAAAGGCGAAAGGCGGAAGGTGAAAGGCGTAAGGCGAAATGCGAAAGGCGAAAGGCGAAAGGCGAAAGGCGAAAGGCGAAAGGCGAAAGGCGAAAGGCGAAAGGCGAAAGGCGAAAGGCGAAAGGCGAAAGGCGAACGGCGGAAGGCAAAAGGAAAAACGATTTTCAAAACATGAAATGAAAATGGAGAAATTTAAAATGCCTGAAGCAAAGAAAAAACGATATTCAAAAGATAAAATACAAAAGTTGAAATTGAAAATGCGAAATGGAAAATTCGAAATTATAAATTTGTATTTCAAAATGCTAAAGGCTAATTGCGAAAGACGAAAGACGAAAGGCGAAGGGCGAAAGTCGAAAGGCGAAAGGCGAAATGTAAAAGGCGAAAGGCGAAAGGCGAAAGGCGAAAGGTGAAAGGCGAAAGGCGAAAGGTGAAAGGCGAAAGGCGAAAGGCGAAAGGCGAAAGGCGAAAGGCGAAAGGCGAAAGGCGAAAGGCGAAAGGCGAAAGGCGAAAGGCGAAAGGCGAAAGGCGAAAGGCGAAAGGCGAAAGGCGAAAGGCGAAAGGCGAAAGGCGAAAGGCGAAAGGCGGAAGGTGAAAGGCGTAAGGCGAAAGGCGAAAAGCGGAAGGCGAAAGGCGAAAGGCGAAGGGCGTGAGGCAAAAGTCGAAATGCCTAAGGCAAAAGGAAAAACGATTTTCAAATGAAAATGGAGAAATTTAAAATGCCTAAAGCAAAAGAAAAAACGATATTCAAAAGATAATATACAAAAGTTGAAATTGAAAATGCGAAATGGAAAATTCGAAATTATAAATTCGTATTTCAAAATGCTAAAAGCGAAATGCGAAAGGTGAAAGACGAAAGGCGAAGGGCGAAAGTCGAAAGGCGAAAGGCGAAAGGCAAAAGGCGAAAGGCGAAAGGCGAAAGGCGAAAGGCGAAAGGAGAAAGGTGAAAGGCGAAAGGCGAAAAGCGAAAGGCGAAAGGCGAAAGGCGAAAGGCGAAAGGCGAAAGGCGGAAGGCGAAAAGCGAAAAGCGAAAGGCGGAAGGTGAAAGGCGAAAGGCGAAAGGCGAAAGGCGAAAGGCGAAAGGCGAAAGGC